>CM048748.1:223274143-223874143 GCA_026315105.1 Locusta migratoria | reverse complement strand
AGAAAATCTGTGTTGATGACGTGATTGCACAACTGCGAGCGGATTCTCGTCAGCCCACACATGTTGATTGTGAAAATTTACAATTTGATCACATTGGAATTAAGCCTCATCCGTAAATACTAAAATGAGCTGTAACATGGAAATTAAGCGTTTCCGGACACATGTCCACATAACATATTTTCTTTCTTTGTGTGTGAGGAATCTTTCCTGAAAGTTTGGCGGTACCTATTTGTAACACCCTGTATATACAGGGTGTCCCAGCTATCTTGTCCACCCAAAATATCTCTGGAACAATAACAGCTATTGGAAAACGACTTTCACCGGTATCAATGTACGGCTGGGGCCCATGAATGTACATACTTGGAAACATTCTATAACGAAAGCAAATGTGTTTTTTAACACAAACTTATGTGTTTTTAATGGACAACATATATTTCTTCTTCAGCAATCCATAGCATGACAAATCACATAAACAATGGCGTTGATTGCGTCGCAATATTCCAATTACATCCCAAGATATTGCGACGCGAAGTTGACTCTTGAAATACGCGAAACGCGTGGCTAGCGCACGTCGTGAGCAGCATGGGGTTCTCGCCTCAGGACCGCTCGGCTACTCCGCCGCGGCAGCCAATCAGAAAATGTTCAAATGTTTGTTAAGCTTATGGGACTTAACTACGGGGTCATCAGTCCCTAAACTTACAAACTACTTATGAACTACTTACGAAGTAGGACGGCACAAATATCCATGCCCGAGGGGGGATTCGAACCCCCGACCGTAGTGGCCGTGCTGACCGTGACTGGAGCGCCTCAGTCACCTCGGCCACCGCGGCCGGCAGCCAATCAGAGTTTCAGGACCTACGGATATGGTCACAGCGCGATACACTAACCGGTTTGATATCAATGATCCTCGCCAGACAAGGATCATTGCGACCGGCGCGGCGAGCTGCGATGGTGCAGGGTAAATGCAGCCGGAAGAGGCAGTACGGGTCTTGACTTACAATCGCCGTGCCATGCCAGCGAGCAGCGAGGTGGCAGCATAAACGCGGCTTAATCGAGGACCAGACGTTACCGTTAGGAGCCGGTAGCAGAGACAAGTCTCAAGATTGCAAGAAGGCAGGAGGAGGCGGTGTTTGGACGAGGGCGCGAGGTCAGTGATGCGCGGGCACGGCTCGGCGGTCGTGCTGATGGCCCGGGACTGGCGGCTTAGCGCTTATGAGGGCCGGCATGCTAAGCAGGCAGGCAGCTGGCGCGCCACCAGACACCTGACTGCAGGCAGCTGCTCTGCTCCGCTCTGTTCTGTGAGGCAACCACTTGGCCGCCCCGCGGGCTCCAGCCTCGAACCGCTGCTCGCTACGCTACCGCAACCTCACCCCCTCCCTTTTTGTCGGTTGCGCGCAGACAGTAAAAAAAAAAAAAAAAAAAAAAAAAAAAAAAAAAAAAAAAAAAAATATATATATACAAGCCCGGATACATATCAAATGGCACGCAATTCATGCTGCCACTTAGCCTCCAACGGTGACGTCATTCCACCAGTAACTTTCTAATTATTATTTTGTGTGATATTCACATGGTGATTCACGAAGATATGCAAATAATTTAATATTTCTTCAGGTAAAACTTCCTGGGTGATAGGCCGCGGTCCAGGTATAAACCTTCCTCCCCACGTTTCGTCTCCAACTGCGGGAGACATCTTCCAGGGTTTTCCGGCCACTGCCACTGTGGTCTGAGGGGCTCTCGCATTTATAGAGGGCGTAGAGGGCACCACCATAAGTCACGTGAAGCTGACTGTGTGGCTGTCTTTGGATGACGTCGTCATTCTCGATTAAAAGTAATCGATTGTCATCCTGTTGGTGCAATGTCGACATCCAACTTCAGACCTTCTTCTTTTCTATTAAAATTATTCCGGTGTTTGTGAATTCTACTGCCTCTCTATAAATGTGTGCGTGGTAATGTGATGTTCTAGCTAAAACGCTCGTTTCATTAAATTTAATTTGATGTTTCCCATGTTGAGAAACATGTTCTACTACTGCCGATTTTTCCGTGTGACCCAGACGACAGTTCCTTTTCAGGTAAGCGGGTGTCGATGCTTCTTTTAATTCTTCCAATATATACTTGACCACAGATGCAAAGAATTTTGTATACCCTCGATGTTGCTAGGGGGTGATGTGCGCCTTTTGCTGATCTCAAGTATTCTTTGATCTTCTTGTTGGGTCTGTAGATCGTTTCGAAACGTCGGGAGGAAGTTTTATACCTGGACCACGGCCTATCACCCCGGAAGTTTTACCTGAAGACAACGCCGGCCGTGAAAGTTTACATTGTATGATAATTTAATATTTCTCAAAAAAAATAAAAAATAAAATAGAAAAATAAAGGGTTGGCCAGTACTTGCCATAGTGCTGTACCGCCGATACGCCCAAAAAGAAGAAAAAGGATAAAAAATAGCACTAGCTTTCGGAACAGGGTCCCTTCATCAACTAGGAAGAAAAAGAGAATAGGCGACAGAAGGGGAAGGTTATTCACTACCTAGACCATGTTTGAGGATTGTGGAAGTGGAAAGAAGGAAGCTTAAGGTTTAACGTCCAGTCGACAGCATAGTAATTGGAACTTACACCCGGATTTTCAGGGAAGAATTGTGGAGGGAAATCGGCCGTGCCCTTTGAAAGGAACCATCCCTGCATTTGCCTGGAGTGATTTAGGGAAACCACGAAAAACCTAAATCTGGATGACCGGAAGTGGATTTGAACCACCATACTCCCGAATGCGAAATGTTCAAATGTTTGTAAAGCTTATGGGACTTAACTACGGGATCATCAGTCCCTAAACTCACAAACTACTTATGAACTAACTTATACTAAATACAACGCAAACATCCATGCCCGAGGGAGGATTCAAACCTCCGACGCGGGAGACAGCGCGATCCGCAGCACGGCGCTCCAGACCGCTCGGCTTCTCCCGCGCGGCCCCGAATGCGAGTCCTGTGTCTTACTACTGGTGGAAGTCAGAAGTACTGTATATTAGTACTGAGTCATGCCATAGAACAGTATTTTCTGAATAATGAAATGCCTAGATCGCAACGCCGCCTGTTAGTAGTTTTTTTGTCACTCACAACTATACAACTTTATGTATATATGACTACAGCAGTTTTATATCTGACAACCGAACGGCATATTTTAATGTGTGACAACCCACCAGTACTATCCAACTGGCTACAATGTGCATTTATGTAATAATGTTATCATTTAGTGCAGGTATGGGAGAAAAAACTGATGACATATGATTACCTATGCATACAGTTATGTGGCATGTTACTTTGTTGGTTTTTTTGTAAACATACATTTTATGTTCGCCCTTAGAGACCAGAAGATGATGTCTATGTAAATCGAAACCGGTCGTCTGTTATAAATAAAGACGAAATACCGCGATCTTGGTATTTCATTATTCACAAAATACATGTATAACATCGCTCCCTGCCATGAGCAAATTATACCATAGGGCAGTGTTTTTCAACCTGTGGGTCGCTACCCTCATGGGGATCGCAAAGCCTTGTTCGTGGGGGGGGGGGGGGGGGGGGGAGGTCGCCGTAACAGCGAAAAGTACGTGCATCATAAGATAACTAGGGGTTCAGTAGTACAAAAACCTAAGCCTGCGTGAGAAATATTTAGTGTTAAAATTATGGAGTTACTTGTGTAACAGTTATTATGAATTGATCAGATAGTTATGGAATACAGCGTCTTAATTATGAACAAGCGCAAAGTCGGGAGACTGTTTTCAGGAACCAATCGATAGGTAAAGTAACTCAATACATTACGTAATTCTGAAAAATTAAAAAAAAATAGTAAATAAAAAAAACCTTCTTTATAAATTCTCTGTACGGTGAGACCTTGGTTAAAGAGCATAATTCTCTTCCGAATCTTGCCTGATATGTGAAAAAGTCATTGAGCACAATATATTTTTGTCGTAAATGATTTAAAAATACGTTAAATGTGTTCCATTCCGAAAAACACAAAAAACTTCGGTCAACAATTTAAAAGACGGCTAATGTAAAAGAAACAAGATTACATTTGTTTCCTTTGAGATGTTGACTTTGGTAACGGTTGGTGAGGAGGGAAGGGGTCGCAGAATATTTTTATTTTGAAGGGGCTCGCTTATTCGAAAAGGCTGAAAAACATTGCCATAAGAGAATATACAAACAAAGAGGATAGATCGTGAGGTAAAGAGAAGTGAAACGAATGATGCTGAGTGGCGGTTAGAGGAGTGGGGTTATCTAAAACGTTTTAGATTAACAGGGAAAGACATATAAAAACACAAACACACACACACTCACAAATATCTAAAACGTTAACCTAAAACTTTGTAGATAATCCTCCTCTACCCGCACTCACTATCATTTGGTTCACTTCTCTTTACTGCTTATCTATCTTCTTTGATTATATATCCTCTTTGACATGGCTCAGTACTAATACACAGTGTTTATGACTTCCACAATCCTCAGACATCATCCTGATGGCCTCGGTCGTTAATGACCTTCCCCTTCTGTTTCCTATTCCCCCTTTCTTCCTTTCTCTCCTATCTGATGAACGAACCCTGTTCCGAAAGATAGTGCTATTTTTCATCCTTTTTCTTCTTTGTGTGACTATCGCCGGTACAGCACTAGGTAAGTACTGTCCAGCCAATCTATCTCTTTGGAAAATAATTTGCCGTCTCTGTGAAGAATTTCCACCATTAATCAAATATTTTAGTATGTTTTTCTAAAAGTAAATCTAAAGCAAAAAGTTCTTATAAACATAGATCCGCTACTGTTTAGTTACGGAGTTAGGCTAACAACAGATTTTGCCAGAAACTTAACAATCTCGCCAATATGAAGCCATTGCAAAACTGTGCGACTTTACAGTAAGGCACGATTTCCATTTATGTTGTTGTTATTAATCTGACGAATCTAATAAAATATGCCCCAGAAGTTTATTTGCCTTAGTTATCAAGAAATTCCAGAGAAACAAAGAAATAATTTGCGAAAAATTGAAATATAGTAACCAATTGGCTTTTTTTTTAATGCAAGATAATTGCACATAATTTTTAACAGAAGCTGCAGAGAATTTGAAAAATGATGTTGAAAAAGATAAAAACTGTATGAATGCGTCAGATAATCTAGTTTTACGAATAGCACAGCACACCTGAATTCATGGAAACATGGAAAAACAAAGTTCATGGTCAAGAAAGTTGTACAGTGTACATACAGTTTGACAGTAAATTCAAAAAAAAAAAAAAAAAAAAAAAAAATCCCACCGAGTTCACTGCATTTAGCTACACCTACATGAATAGATGTTGTTGCTCGTTTCAGTTTCACAGGATTATTCTTAATTTCGTCTATTGCATTCGTAATGCAAGTAAGTCTTGCTTACATGTATTGACTTTGTCTTGGAATTTCTGGAAAGCTACTGCAGATATACGTCTAGGACATGTTTTAATATATTCGCCAGATCAATAACAACAGGATAAATGGAAATCGTGCATTAGTGTAACTTAGTACCTAGCACCGATGGCTTCATATTAGCGAGTTTGCTCAATTTCAGGCAAAATCTATTATTACCCGTATCTCCATAACTAAATATTTCCGGATCTATATTGGTATGAACTATTTGTTGGATTTACTTGTAGAATAACATGCATATTTTCGTAATAGGTAACCTACACAAAAACCAGACAGCAGCTATTACAGGCGAAGGGCAAGAAAGGGACATAGAGGTTTGGAAGGGAGTAAGACAGGATTGTAGCCTTTCCCCAATATTGTTCAATCCTTACATTGAGCAAGCAGTGAAGGGATACAAGGAGAAATTTGTATAGAGAATTAAAGTTCAGGGAGAAGAAATAAAAACTTTGCGGTTTGCCAATGACATAGTAATTTTGTCAGAGAGTGCAGACGATGAGGAAGAGCAATTGAATGGAATGGATAGTGTCTTGAAAGGAAGATATAAGATGAACATTAAAAAGAGTAAAACGAGGGTAACGGAATGTAATGTCAGGAAACCAAGCTATGCTGAAGGAATTAGATTAGGTAATGAGGCAGTGGAAGTAGTGGATGAGTTTTGTTGTTTGGGCAGCAAGATAACTTCTGATGGCCGAAGTAAAGAAGATATAAAATGCAGAATGACTATGGGAAGAAAAGCGTTTCTAAAGAAGCGAAACTTGTTATTATCCCATATTAAAAGTTAGGAAGTCATTTCTGAAACCGTTTGTCTGGAGTGAAGCATTGTATAGGAGTGAAACGTTGACGATAAGGAGTTCAGACCAAAAGATGACAGAAACTTTTGAAATGTGGTGCTGCAGACGAATGATGAAAATTAAATGGGTAAATCACGTAAATAATAAGGAGGTGCTTCATCGAACTGGGGAGAAAAGGGGCCTCTGGCATATCGTGACTAAGAGAAGGAATAGATTGGTGGGACACATTCTGAGACATCAAGGAATTGTTAAATGTTCAAATGTTTGTAAAGCTTATGGGACTTAACTACGGGGTCATCAGTCCCTAAACTTACAAACTACTTATGAACTACTTACGAACTAGGACGGCACAAATATCCATGCCCAAGGGGGGATTCGAACCCCCGACCGTAGTGGTCGTGCTGACCGTGACTGGAGCGCCTCAGTCACCTCGGCCACCGCGGCCGGCAAGGAATTGTTAACTTAGCATTAGAAGGAAGTATGTGGGGTAAAAATCGTAGATGGAGATCGAGGGACGAATACAGTAAGCAGATTCAAAAGGATTTAGGTTGTCGAACATATGTTCAGATGAAAAGAACTGCACAGGACAGGATAGCTTGTAGAGCTGCATCAAACCAGTCTGCGGACTGAAGACCACAACAACAACGTAAACAACCGGTATATTCTCGCCTGCATATGAAATGTAACAGCAGCCAGCACACAAATACTGATACTGCCATGGGAGAAATAACAGAGCAGTCATAATGGTTAATAGAACAATTTAGTTAAGAAACAAGCGAATAAGTTCTCAAGACATGCCTAGAGACTGCTACAATGTTACATAAAGAAAGAGTAAATACTGCTTTTGCTGTTAGTTGTGGGTACAAAGGCCGACTGTCTCTGGTGAGACCAGCAAGTGTGCCCGGTTATGTCAGAACTATTGAGGGCGCTAGTCTCCGCGTCGGTCGTGGGCACGTGTTGCAGCCTGCTAAATATCGTTCCGGCGTTGCTGTGCTGGTCGGTGTGCAGTTGATACGACAGGACTGCGCACACTGAATGAAAAGTACACACGAGATTTTAATCACCCTCTGTGAGCTCTTGAGATTTTTCTGGACCCACCTTCCACAATTTTGAGCCAACATAAGCAAAAGTTCAAGTGTTCAAGTGTTTGTAAAGCTTAAGGGACTTAACTGCACGGTCATCCGTCCCTAAAATTACAAACTAAGTATGAACTACTTTATACTAAACACGACACAAACATCCATGCCCGAGAGAGATTCGAACCCCCGACGGGAAACGGCTTCGCGCATCGCAACATAGTGCCTCAATGCGCTCGACCGCTCCGCTGCGGCGTTATTTCTTCAAACCTTATGCTTCTGCAATAGAAAAGGACTATGTTGAGGTATTGCTGACTTTTAGCCAGTATGTTAATAGTAGATATGATTTCTACAGACCAGGAAGAGGGTGACTGTGCTTCTCTATTACAAATAGGGACACATACTTACGTACACTCTCGTAGTGCATGGTGATAAAGGAGGGAAGATATCGAAGGAGAAAACAGAAGCGTTAGGACGATCATCACCATCATCATTAGAGACTGATTGTGCCTTTCAGCGTTCAGTCTGAAGCATAGTAACTCTAATAAAATTCGTCCATGATCCCCTATTCGATGCTAACATTGATGTTATGCCCTTTACTTCAAAATCATTCTGCACCGAATCTAAGTACTTTCTTCTTGGTCTACCTCGACTCCTCTTACCCTCCGCTGACGAGCTCATGAGTCTCTTAGGTAGCCTTGCTTCTCCCATGCGTGTAACATGACCCCACCATCTTAGTCTGTTCGCTCTAACTGCTTCATCTATGGTGTTCTTCCCAGGTTTTCTTTGATTTCATCATTATGGACACCCTCCTGCCATTGTTCCCAACTATTAGTACCTGCAGTCATTCTTGCTACTTTTATATCTGTAACTCTAACCTGTATCAACATAACTTTGACTCCCATAAAATAAAGTTGGTCGAAAGATAGCGCGGTGCACTGCTAACTTAGTCTTGGTACTTACATCCTTCTTGCAGAAGAGAGTAGATCTTAGCTGAGCACTCACTACATTAGCTTTGCTGCACCTCGATTCCAGTTCTTTCACTATGTCGCCATCCTGTGAGTAAATACATCCCAGGTACTTGAAACTCTCTATGCCGGCCGCGGTGGCCGAGGAGACTGAGGCGCTCCAGTCACGGTCTGCACGGCCACTACGGTCGGGGGTTCGAATCCCCCCTCGGGCATGGATATTTGTGCCGTCCTTGTTCGTAAGTAGTTCATAAGTAGTTTGTAAGTTTAGGGACTGATAACCCCGTAGTTAAGTCCCATAGAGTATACAAATATTTGAACATTTTTGAAACTCTCTATCTGCTCTAACCTTGTTCCTCCTATTCGACACTCAGTCTGTTTAAATCTCTTTCCCACAGTCATTACTTTCGTTTTGGAGATGCTGATCTTCATATCATAATCCTTGCACCTCTGATCTAGCTCGGAAATATTAGTTTGCAACTTTTCAATCGAATCGGCCATTACAACTAAGTCATCCGCATATGCGAGACTGCTTATTTTGTTTTCACAAATTTTAATCCAGCCCTACCACTCTACTGTTTTCAACATATGATCCATGAATAGTATGAACAACAGTGGTGACAGGTTAAAGCCTTGTCTTACCCCTAAAACTACCCTGAACCATGAGCTTAATTTGCCATATCCTGTAACTGCTACCTTCCTGTAACTGCTACCTGACAGTCTACGTAAAGGCCTTTAATTGCCTGCAGAAGTTTGCCTCCAATACCGTAATCTTGTAGAACTGACAGTAGCTTCCTTCTAGGAACACGTTCATAAGCCTTTTCTAGATCTATGAAACATAGATACAACTCCCTGTTTCACTCATAGCACTTTTCCATTACCTGCCGTAAGCTAAAGATCTGGTCCTGACAGGCTCTAAGAGGCCTAAACCCACATTGATTTTCACATAAAGTGTCCTGCATTCGCACTCCCCTTTCAACAATACCTGAGAATATTTTGCCTACAACACTAATTAAAGAGATACGTACTCCGATAGTTGTTGCAATCTTTGCTGTTAGGACGATGTTACGAAATTTCACATTACTCCTATTGAGATGCTAGTTCAATCACTCTGGAGCAGTAATTTCCAACCTGTGGATCGCGATTCCCAGTGGGGGAAGAGGGGGGGCGGCGGCGCAAAGTCTCATTTGGGGGGTCGCCCTGACAGAAAGAAGTACTTGTACAGTAAAACAACCAGCCAGGAGCATGCCTGAATACTGGGAGTCCCGTAATGCAAAAACATATGCCTAAGAAAAGTGAAATGTATTTTATATACAAATTACGCGATTTCTTGTTGATCATCAATTCTCAGTTGAATACAATAAATATTGTTTTACAATTAAATATGTCGTGTTAACAGTGAATAAACGACAGGCCTGAAAAATGTTTTCAGGTAGTCAGGAATATGCAAATTTACAAGGTACAATGAGCAATTTTGAAAAATTCAATTGTTTACAAATTGTCTATACAGTGTCAACGAGTGTAATTCGCTTCTCAGATTTCCCTGCAATGCGAACCCACATAATGCGACATATATTTTTCTGTCTGAATTCATGTAATAATACGATGTGTTCTATTCAGAAAACTTTTCCTGTAATGTACAATATTGCACCTTTTTATTTTATTTCTTTATTACAAGAAAGTTACATCAACGGATGGAAATTAAATTTGATACCGTTGCTATTACACACATAGTTGGGTTCAGGAAAGCAGACAGAAATAAAATACATTGCTTCTTGAAAGACAGCTTCCACTCGATTCTATCACTAAACGTAGGTGTAGACCAGATGTGGCTCAAATTCAAAGAAGTGGTATCGACAGTAATTGACAGTTTTGTACCAAATAAATTAATAAAAGAAGGAGGTGATCCCCATTGGTACACAAAACAGGTCAGGACACTGATGCGCAAGCAACGGAAAAGGCATGCTAAATTTAAACGAACACCAAATCCCCAGAATTGGCTATCCTACTCAGAAGCTCGAAATTTAGCGAGGATTTCAATGCGAGATGCTACAATACTTATCACAACGAAACCCTTTCTCGAAATTTGACAGAAAACCCAAAGAGATTTTGGTCATATTTTAAATATACTAGGGGAAAAACACAAACAATAACCTCACTACATGATAGTAATGGCGATCCTGCCGATGACAGCGCTGCTAAAGCAGTGTTACTAAACATAGCTTTTAGAAACTCATTCACCAAAGTAGACGAAACCAATATTCCAGATTTCGAATTACGAACAGAGCCCGTAATGAGTAACGTAGAAGTAGATATAATCGGGAGAGTAACGCAACTAAAATCATTAGATTTCTATCTGATTATGCCGAAGCGATAGCTCTTTACTTAATAGCTATATACAACCGCTCTCTCAAAGAAGGATCTGTACCAAAAGATTGGAAAGTTGCACAGGTCCCACCTATATTCAAGAAAGGTAGTAGGAGGAACCCATTAGACTACAGGCCTATTTCATTGACGTCAATCTGCAGCATGGTATTTGGAACATATCATATATTCAAATACTATTAATTATCTCGAACAGAATGATCTGCCGCGGTGGAGTAACCGAGCTGTCTAAGGCATCTCGCTGCGGAGAGCGCGGTTGCTTGCCGTCGGAGGTTTGAGTCCTTCCTGGGGCATGGGTGTGTGTGTTTGTCCTTAGGTTAGTTTAACTTAGTTTAAGTAGTTTGTAAGTTACGGATTGATGACTACGCAGTTTTATCCGATAGATTTACAAACATTTCAGAATGATCTATTGGGCCAAGTTCAACATGGATTTAGAAAATATCGTTCATGCGAAACACAACTAGCTCTTTACTCACACGAAGTGGTGAGTGCTATTGACAAGGGTTCGCAGATTGATTCCGTATTTCTTGATTTCCAGAAGGCTTTTGACACCGTACCTCACAAACGGCTTTTGATCAAATTGCGTGGTTATGGTAATTCGCCCCAAATAGGAGGAGGGGATAGGGGATTTCCTGTCAGAGGGGACACAGTTTGTAGTAATCGATGGTAAGGCATCGACTAAAACAGAGATGATATTGGGCGCTCCACAGGGTAGTATTATTGGTCCTCTGCTGTTCCTTATTTACATAATCGATTTAGGGGAAAATCTAAGTAGCTCTCTTAGGTGGTTTGCAGATGAGGCCGTCATTTACCGTCTAGTATAATCGAATGTGGAGCCCGTAAACCCCCACTAAATACCTAGGAATTACTATTACTTCAGACTTAAATTGGAAAGAACACGTAGATAATGTCGTGGGAAAGGCGAACCAGACACTGCGTTTTATTGGCAAAACACTTAAAAGATGCAACAGAACTATTAAAGAAACTGCATACACTACGCTTGTCCGTCCTTTTTTTTGGAGTATTGCTGCCCAGTATGGAATCCTTATCAGGTGGGTTTGACGGATGACATCGAAACAGTCCAAGAAGGGCAGCTCGTTTCGTGCTGTCACGATACGGGGAGACAACGTTACGGAAAAGACACAGGATCTGGGATGGGAATCATTATAACAACGGTGTTTATGGCTGCGGCGTGAGCTACTTACGAAACTCCAGTCGCCAACATTCTCCTCCGAATACGAAAATATATTGTTGACTCCCACTTACATAGGTAGAAATGATCATCACAATAAAATACGAGAAATCAGAGCAGAGATTCAGGTGTTCTCTCTTCCCGCGTGCTATTGGAGAATGGAATGGGAGATAAAATTGTATAAAGGTGGTTCGATGAACTATCTGCCAGGCAATTAAATGTGATTTGCAGAGTATCCCATGTAGATATAGATGTAGGGCTGGGGGCCACCAAAATATTTTTAGTTGGAAAGGGGTCGCGTATTCCGAAATGTTGGGAAACACTATTCTAAAGGAACGAACTTTTTCATTTTAAACTGTTTTTCTTCCCTCATTCATTGAATTTCCGTAGTACAAATAGAGACACATATGTAAGGTCTCGTAGTAATGGGACTGACGGTAAAGTAGGTAAGATATGTAGAGAGGAAGGGGGAAGTGTTAGGACGGACTTCCACGTCGCTCCCTTTGAGCTGAAAGTGCAACCTTTCTAAAATTAACTTTCTGTTTCATTTAAGATAATGACTTCTCTTCCTTCTTCGTCTTTCAGAATGTTGAAATGTTTGTAAGGCTATGGGACCAAACTGCCATGGTCATCAGTCCATAGACTTACAAACTACTTAAACTTAATTACTAAAGACAACATACACACGCACGCACCCTTGCTTGTGGGAGGACTCGAACCTCCGACGGGAAGCAGACACGCACTCTGCAGCAAGGCGCCTTAGAGCGCCCAGCCACTCCCTCGCGGCCCTTTCTCTTTCTCCACATCTACGACGGCTAATTTATGACACCGGCGGTATTGCTGCTACGTTCCGAATGACGTTCCTATGATGCGCAGATATTTGTGAGAGACGCAGAGACGTTGCATCTTAATCTACCCTGTCCACATTGTAGTCAATGTTTTGGCTAAAATGTCGGAATTTTAGTGACTAAGCGTCAAGGGTTTAACAGTAAGGGTTTAATTAGTTTGTTTGTTTGTAAATCTATCTGACCAAACTGCGTGGTCATCAGTCCGTAGCTTACAAACTACTTAAACCTAGGTAAACTAACCTAACGACAACACACACCCATGCCCCAGGGAGGACTCGAACCTCCACGGCGGGCAACCGCGCGCTCCGTAGCGAGACGCTTTAGACCGCTCGTCTACTCCACCGCGGCTTAATAAGTTTGCATCAGCTAGCTGAACCTGAAAACATGCTCATATTTCTCCACGACTATTTAAGTGAACAGATACGATAAATTATTGCTCATTGTTTCCGCTTGATATCTAGTGAGGCTAATAAAATGGTTCAGATGTAAGAGTTCTCGCAACAGACGTACAAGAGTTAAGTAACTAGGCAAGTTACGCCGAACGAATCTCTTTTATTCCGTTTTACCATCCGAATCGAAAGCTAACCAGAGATCGCAATGCAGAGCTGAAATTGATTTCGCTCTGATGACAAAGTAGCTCTGAGGCGCGACGTGGAGCCCTTTTTGTTATTCTCTCTGCCCCGCTCTTCTGTCCCCTCATTTGCTATTCTTTTTTTTCCTTTCCTTCTTTCTTTGTAAAGTCTCGGCTTCCTTTCTCGGAAGTTGGCCTAAGATACCAATTAAAAACCAAGCCTCCACCCACTTTTAATTTTAGGATTTGCAAGTTAAACTTCCATTCTTTTTAATGATTTCCTTCTCTGTTTTCCTTCTCGCTTAAAGAGAGAGATTGCGAATAATTAATTAAATTTCTTTTTAAAGGAATGTAAATTATTGAATCCTTTGTTGAGCCTTTCCGTTACTCACCTGTATAATATTATATCGCACCTTTGTGCTAATGAGGTTCGCTGGAATCAGATTCTCAGCCGGTACCTCTTATATTGGATTGATTAAGTAAATAATACACTTTGAGATAGTGAGACCCCGTTTTATATCTGATCGAACGTTTCTTAGTACTGTGTACTCAGACATTTCTATAACAAGGCCCTACTGTGAAAATGACTACTTTTAGGATAGAAATTCTTAGTTCACGCGCACTAATTTCCGTTAAAAGACATTGTCCATAAATTGTTGAAAGGTTCCAATAATTTAATTCTATTCTAGCGACTCGCCCGCATTCGCATGTATGCAACTTTCTAATGAAGAAAATGAAAAGTTTGCTTAGCATAAAAGTAATAAATACGTTTATTTTATACCATGTATGTATCTCCAGTGGTTAAAGCTGTTCGTCGTCATTCACTCAGTTCATCGAGAAAAATTCATCCAACAGAATTTTTCCTAGACTCTGTTTGAAAGAATATAAAACAATTTCTGTGCGATCATGACTTTACTGAAATGAAATAAATCGGAATTCATTGGTTTGACAATAGTTTGGAAGTATTTTCATGTTTTCATTGTACCGATTGGTGATAAAAGACTTTTTTGTCTTTTTGTCTGGATACGTATTTGTTTCATTCTTCTTTTAGTCCAATTTACTTTTGCCTTTGTCAGTCCCCTCCTTCTGATATAAACAAACGATGCTACATGTTCACCGTATTTACATAATGTATTTATTCAAGTTCCCCCTCCCCCCCCCCCCCCTCATCACCTTTCCACACCAGTCTGTTTCCAACTGTTTCCTTGTCTATTCATTCCCTCTTTTCATCTTTTCTATTCATCTGCTCATCACTTCCTCCCTCTCTTCATCTCATCTGTCCACTACTCCCTCCCCTCTATTATTCAATAACCTTCTCGACGTCCCCCCCCCCTCTCTCTCTCTCTTTGTCAATCTTCCCCCTCCTCGTCTCTTGGCCCTTGACATCCCCACCACTTGAATCAGTTTCCCCCTCCTCCTGTCGCTCTCTTCATCCGATCCTTCCCCTAGCTCCTTCCATCCCCTCCGCCCCCCCTCCGCCACGTCCACTTAAAATTAATGTGTACCAAATTTCATGGTAGAGGGCAAACGGTATTGCAATCTACAGCAAAGACCTAACATTCTAAATGTGCTAAGTACAATTTTTTTTCAAAATTGTGTTTTTTTCGCTCTAAAGGTGCTACATCAATGAAAGTATATTATAGTAAAAGCGCTTAATCATATGACAAATGTAAGAGGTTCTTACAGTCACCGACAGATTGCATTGGTGTTAGCTGCACAGCCTTCTTCGTTCTAAATGTGCTCGATAATCAGCTTCAGTGTTCATGCTCATGATAGCAGTGAAGCAATAATGTTTATGGCATAAGGGTGAAAGGTCTCGAGGAGCTAACAGCATAGCATCATGTCTGTTCCACGTCTTGAATTGCACTAAAAGTACTGTCAGTGTAACTGGTAATAAAAAGAAACTTGTGATTTGAAGTGACAACTGCTGTGGACAAAATAAATACCGTGTAATTATATAAATGTACATGTTCGCAGTGGCTTGTGGCTTGTGGTCTACTTGGTCTATAAGTATCTGGTTTCAGGCCACAGTTTCCTATTTCCTGCCTTGTGACAGAAAGTTTGCCTTAATAGAAAAGTGCAAGAAGGTAGTTACAGTTTACGTACCTAATGATTTACAAGAAGTAATTACTTCAACACGCCCTTCTCTCCCATTCAAACACTCAGAATGGAAGAAACGGACTTTATTGAGTTCTAGGCTGTTGCTGATAATGTGATCAACACAACGAAGCTACACATAAGTTCTGCTGCACAAATTAAAATAACGTCACCTGGAATAGTAAACATCCTGAGGAAAGACAAAACTGTGGACGATTTCATTCATACACAACTTTGTGTTGCCACATGTTCCACGATTGCCGGTTGGAAAAAAAAAACACCTTTGCTTGCTACGTTACCTTTTTTACCACATCGTCATCGTCAGTTTTTTACTGATTCGTGTAATGATGCTGCAAACTGAAGATATTTGTTTAACATTGTTTCATTTCCTATTTTTAGATATACTTCGTCAAGCGGTACAGCTTCATACCCTTGTTGGATTTAGCCCATTAAGTCTGAATAACGCAATTTGTAAGACACCTTCTGATTTTACGTTTTTAATTTTCTTCTTCTCTCCAATTCAGTGCAATTTTCTCGTGACTTGCTGTATAGTTTGTATTAACTGGATGTTAATAAACGGTATAATACTATAAAATGTGTGTATTAATTTCGTACGATAAATAATACAGTTTTTTTGCTATATCTCAGAACATTTTTGGTCCTTAGCACATTTAGAATGTTAGGTCTTTAATACTCTCGTCCATGGAAGACGCGGGGCTTGCGAACTATAAAGTTCTTCACCATGAAATTACAAGTGCCAAATTGCATGGTGCTAGATCAAACGGTGTCTATTGCATCATACCATACGCAATGCCCCAGAAGGTGGCTTGGGAAGTATAAAAACTTGTCTAAGAAAAAAAAATTTATATGTGCCATCATGGAGATCTGTCAAACATATAATTCCTACCGACAGTTATGATTGTAAGTTCATTCAGAATTCATAATTTTTGCAATTTGTTCGAATTTTCTATTTGTAATTTATTGTCCGAATGTAGTTTTCCTTGATAATTTTTCCAGAGCCATAATAAATAAAACAAAACAAAAAATTAATTATGCATCGTTTGTATCGTGAATCCTAAAGAATGAAGCTTTTTCAACGTTTTCGGATTTTTCCAGTAAGTATTTCCGATAAAGCGAAATTTGTTGACATCCAATATTAAGTACTTTCTGAAAGCATTTGTCTGGAGTGTAGCATTGTATCGGAGTGAAATGTGGGCGATAAGACGTCCAGATAAACAGATGATGGAAGTTTTAGAAATGTGCTATAGACGAATGATGAAGATTACAAGGGTACATTACGTAACTAACTAGAATATGCTTAAGAGAATTGGGGAGAAAAGGAATTTCTGCCATATCTTGACTAAGAGAAGTGTTAGATTTCTGGGACACATTCGGAGGTATCAAGCAATCGACAGTTTAGCATTAGGCCTAGAAGGATGTGTGGGTGGTATAAAACGTAGAGGGAGATTTAGAGATAAATACAATAAACCGGTTGAAAAGGATGAAGGTTGAAGGGGCTTTGACAGGACAGGTTAGAGTGGAGAGCTGCATCAAACCAGTCTGTGGACTGAAGACCACAACAACAACCCGTAAGCTACTCTGGCGTTCCCTCCACAAATACGAGAGATGAAAGAGTGTGGTAGCTTACTGCATTCCAGACTACAAGAACTTGGGAGGGATTTGTATGTATTGAGCAAATGCACTCTACCAGAGAGTTCTCGCCTAGTGTAAATCGTACGTGTAAGCGATTATCTCTTGCGGCAGTTAGAACATGTATTTATCGCTTAGGCCACGGCAGGTTTGTGTAGACTTGTGTAAGCGCCGGCGTTCTGCAGAACAGAGACGCTACAACAGGATGGCCACAATTTGACTTCTTTGAAAATCTCGCAGTTTGGAGTAGGAAGTATGAGTGCTTCTCCTTGGCTTGGGGCATGTTTGCTTCACTCTTTGATATGACACTGTGTTTTATGGCTGGAAACATTCCCCATTAAATGGTACACATAGAATTCGCTCTGGCATGTATCTCACCACACAATCTGCTGTCGGACGAGGCTGAAAGCTTTATTAGTACATACACTATGCCTCAAGAGGCATCTGCCGTAGCCGGCCGCGGTGGCCGAGGGGACTGAGGCGCTTCAGTCACGGTCTGCACGGCCACTACGGTCGGGGTTTCGAATCCCCCCTCGGGCATGGATATTTGTGCCGTCCTAGTTCGTAAGTAGTTCCTAAGTAGTTTGTAAGTTTAGGGACTGATGACCCCGTAGTTAAGTCCCATAAGCTGTACAAACATAACATTGCCGTTATCGGATCAAAGTAGACGTCGTATCTTCAGATGTTTTTCTGGCAGTGAAGTTCTCCTGTTTTATATCTTTGAATGTGGAAACATATTGTTCGTCTATTGTTGTTCTGTGATGGCAGTATTCCTCAATCTGGTCCGTACAGTGTAAAAGCATTTTTAATTTTTAAAATTGGTCAATATGTAGGGGAATTCGCTAGTTTGTCAAAAGCTGACATTGTGAGAAGAGTGGCTGTGAAATCCATATACACAAAAATATTTATTCCGATTTCATCTTGAATGAACAGAGTCATTCAACATTCTCTTCCTAAAAAAACTTCCAGGCGGATCTTTCAACAGTAAGCCACTAACAACTCTATAGCCAAATCAATGAAAAGTTGTTTCAGAAAATAGAAGTAAGTTTGTACCCATCTTACATAGATACAGTTGAAATCCACTTACATATTTAATGTAAGAAGCTCATAGTGTAGTATAACCAAAATTACTGCCTACTTCATTGAACGAAACCACTGTTAAATAAAATATGTTAGAAAAATAGGCCTACACAGTGTGATCATAGATTTGTAATTCAGTCGCACCCTTTTCACATAAAAAAACGTTAACTGTGCCTGTATTCAGTATCAGTTTGTTTATGTGGTGTCGCACAAGTATAAAGTGCGCGCCACCTACTTTCGCCGCGCGCCGGCACACACGCACGGCGCGGCGTTCTTGCGACGACAGCCACGAGCACCCTCTGCAGCAACTCCGCTCGTGGCCACCACTGAACGACATCGTTCACTTGGGACTGAGATAGGAACCAGTTAGCACTTCGGAATCAGATAGGCACCAGTGAAGACTTGGCTATCGGATAGGCACTAGGAATTACCAGTAGGCATGCCTCTATATAAATCATGTATCAGCATTCTGCAGTCAAGAACTATGTAAAAGTTAAGTATTACTAAGCCTCTATCAAATATATATCTCGTTCTAATTTACTCTAGTGTTTCTGGTTTCTGCTGTCCCACTGGCTGGTCACCTCCGTACCCGCACACGCGTGCATCCTTTTATTCCTGTGTCGGTCTCCTTCTACTCGGCCACCGACACCTACAACCGGCGGAAACGGGACACAAAAGTTTACATGTATTTTTATATGTGTTGCCTCAACTTCTTAGTATAATGAAATCACTGTTAAGAAAATGTATTAGAGCAATTTTTATAATACACAGTGTGACCATAGATTTATAATTCAGTTACAACAACTCTGAAAAATATTTTGATTCTACATACGCCATCAGTTTGTTTACATGTTATTTCGTATGTATTGCCACAACTAGTTAGTAGAATGCCCTATTATAAATATTGTAAATAATTTTACACCGCTGTTTAAATTAAACTTGATGAAAGAGCAAAGACAAGTTTTACCATAGCTACACACTAGCATACCGACTGCAACCTAACAACTTCTTTTCAAACAATGATCGTATCTTTGTAAAGTTAGGCCACGCTTTGTTATTGCTTATAGTGAGCACGACCATAAATTTTATCATGGTGTTCTGGGAATTGCTTATCAGCAATCGTTAATAGCACTCATACAGTGTACATTCTTAAACAACATTTAATTACTTTTATTCTGTACTTTTGTGTACTTAGTCGATGATGACACTCTACGACATAAACTAGACAATTTTCTAAGAAATTAATAAACAGAGGATGTTTTAAAAAGCATTGTATGACATACTTGACGGTTGGTAACTCGCACCTTACCGAAACATAGGACATTTTACTGGAAGGGGTCGCATATTCGAAAAGATCAAAAGCACTGACCTAGAGGCGATCATCTTGTGATGGTGCATCTCTTGTATCTTCCATGCTTGCTGCCTTAGATTTGTGCTTAAATCTGCCTTATGCAAGACGCCTTGTTTTGTTTTAACACCCAAACATGTTTCGACACTTATTTCGCCATTTTCCGTTGGTTTTTGCCTTTTACTTTCTAGGATAACATGTTACAGATGTTGGTTATAGAATTATTTGGACGAATTGTTTAATTTGGCAGTTTTTTTAGTTTTATTAGGCCTAATTTATTTACAATACATTATGTCATTCGCAGGATTTGCATCTGCTTTCATTGAGGAATGACAAGTTCTCACAGCTCGTCATCTGCAAATAACAAAACGTTTCTGTTTTCGGAAAATAATTGATCTATTGTACACTCGCCTGGAAGTTATGTTGAAAAATTATCCTGTGTGGCTGTTTAGTGGCTTACTTGCATTTGAGCTATGGTGTTCTTCTTGCTTGTTTTGGCATGTTCTTATGTTTTATGATGTTTAGTGCGCTGTTTGTTGTGAACTGGCACTGTTTATGTCACCATTTGTCTTGTTGTGGTGGCTGTATCGTGTCCATTTATTTGTGTGGCGTGTCTGTGATGTGGTCCGCGACTTTTGAATGGTTTCGATACTGACGATGTTTCGTGTGTGCGTTAGTGATGCAGTGGGGGGTTAATGGGGCTGAATCGCCCCCCCCCCCTCCCCCACAATCACGTCCCAAAAACTGTGAAATAAAAAACAGGCCTGAACCGAAATTTGAAACAGTGCACATGTAATACATCACAAAGTAACTATAATTTGCCAAGCACAACCTGATGCCGCCACTGAGATCGTGTGTTGCTGTTTACTGTGAGAGGTTTCAATGCCGCCGCGACCAGCTTTGATGCTGCCGCTATTGGAACTGCTACGCTGAAGTTACGAGCCGATTGTTCATATGCGGCGACCCGCTGCTTAGCAGGTCAGCGGCGCCACCGAGTGGAATCTTATAAAGGCCGCCAAAAACTACGAACAAAAATTGTGTTGCTTTAGTTCAGTTTTTACACATAGAGTCTCATGTTAATTAAACAGCTATAACATCGGAGGGATTCTTATTTTTCTCATAGTGAATGATAATAACCCTTTGCCACTAACACATTTAGTAGGTTAGAGGTGCACACTGGTTTCATGACGCAAACTGCGTCGTGGAAGTTTCTGGGGGGAGGGGGATTGAAAAATGAGAACTTTTGGCCAGCCTGGGTGGAGGGAGCCTTACAAATCATTTTACAAAACGTGAAATGAAGGATATGTAATTTTAAAATTACATGACAGTAGACTGGCAGGACGGGATGAAAATAGGTCAAAACAAAATAAGCAACCTCGCATATGCGGATGACTTAGTAATAATGGCAGATTCTATTGAAAGGTTGCAAACTAATATTT
The DNA here is from genome assembly GCA_026315105.1 of Locusta migratoria. Taxonomy (NCBI): domain Eukaryota; kingdom Metazoa; phylum Arthropoda; class Insecta; order Orthoptera; family Acrididae; genus Locusta; species Locusta migratoria. The sequence goes on along the minus strand of CM048748.1, from coordinate 223,853,270 downwards.
CAGAGCTCGATCAGAGGTGCAAGGATTATTATATGAAGATCAGTATCTCCAAAACGAAATTAATGTCTGTGGGAAGGAGATTTAAACAGATTGAGTGCAAAATAGGAGGAACAAAGTTAGAACAGGGAGACAGTTTCAAGTACCTGGGATGCATTTTCTCAGAGGATGGCAACGTAGTGAAAAAACTAGAATCGAGGTGCAGCAAAGTGCTCAGCAGAGTGCTCAGCTAAGATCTACTCTCTTCTGCGAGAAGGAAGTAAGTACCAAGACTAAGTTAGCATTGCACCGCTCTATCTTTCGACCAACTTCGTTGTATGGGAGTGAAAGTTGGGTGGATACAGGTTACCTTATTCATAAGGTAGAGGTTACATATATGAAAGCAGCAAGAATGATTGCAGGTACTAATAGATGGGAACAATGGCAGTAGGGTGTCCATAATGAGGAAATCAAAGAAAAACTTGGAATGAACACTATAGATGAAGCAGTTAGAGCGAACAGACTGAGATGGTGGGGTCATGTTACACGCATGGGAGAAGCAAGGTTACCGAAGAGATTCATGAGCTCGGTAGCGGAGGGTAAGAGGAGTCGAGGTAGACCAAGAACAGAGTACTTAGATTCGGCGCAGAATGATTTTGAAGTAAAAGGCATAACATCAGACGAGGCATCAATGTTAGCATTGAATAGGTGATCATGGAGGAATTTTATTAGAGGTACTACGATCCAGACTGAACGCTGAAAGGGTCAAAAAATGTTCAAATGTTTGTAAATCCATCGGACCAAACTACGTGGTCATCAGTCCGTAGCTTACAAACTACGTAGCCTAAGGTAAACTAATCTAAGGACAAACACACACACACACCCATGCCCCAGGGAGGACTCGAACCTCCGACGGCGAGCAACCGCGCGCTCCGCAGCGAGTCGCCTTAGACCGCTCGGCTACTCCACCGCGGCTCTGAAAGGTTCCAATGTTCAAATGTTTGTAGAACTTACGGGAGTCAACTACGGGGTCATCAGTCCCTAGGCTTAAAAACTACTTATGAACTAGCTAAGACTAAGGACGGCACAAATATCCATGCCCAAGGGGGGATTCGAACCCCCGACCGTAGTAGCCGGGCAGACCGTGACTGGAGCGCCTCAGTGCCCTCGGCCATCGCAGCCGGCACGCTGAAAGGCATAATCAGTCTCTAATGATGATGATGATGATGGCAGAACCATTTTTAATAGGTAAAAGACCTAATCCAGGACCTAATATCTTGGGAGTCGGGGTGGGAGAGGGGTTGGTCAGAGTTTGGGGGGGGGGGGTGACATTGGCCAAGGGGGGTTGCACCACTGCAGTCGGCTTTATTTTTAAATAATGAGCCCGCCCCCCCCCCCCCCCCCCCCCGCCCTCAAGAACCAGATACTGGCTGCGGCACTGGTGTGTGTATTTGTGTGGGTTTCTGTTGTGTGTGTGTGTGTTTGTGTGTGTGTGGAGAGATATCTATTTCGTGTAAATGTATGTAAGTGTGAAACCAAACTCTGTAATATGTTATTTTATAAAATACAAGTAAAAAACCCAAGGAGGATGGCATAACAAAGGCCGAAATATGTAAAGGTATAAAAACAATGCAAGGTGTCTCGCATATTGAGGATTTAACCACACCACTGGCCCAGAGTAATTACTGATCGCAGTAATTAAGTCCCTAGTATCGAAAAGATTTGAAGACTTTGATTCGTTCGTCGTAGTATACGCTAGTAATAGCGATGCATCGGCCGATGTGCGGCGGTGCGGCTCGGCGCCCCATATGGGGCTGCGTGCAGCGGCAGCGCAGCACAGCACGCGTCGCCGCGCGCCCGCGGGCATTCTTGTTAGTCTGCGGCGCGTTGAAATGAGACACACGTTTAAATAGCCGGCGCGCGCATTTGCTCCCTATACGCCGCCGCCGCCTTATTTGGCGGCGCCCGTTCTGGTTTGACCATATTGCTAATTCCTGTCGGCTTATTTCGTTCGACGAGCACCGCTGCCTGCGGGGCACGGCGCGAAAAAATTGCGGCGTGCCTTATTTCTTCTGAAAATGAGCGGACGGACGAACACTGCGCGCGGGTCGCGCCGCGCCGCATCGCAGCGCGTATAGCGCGCGGCCGCCTGGGGCAAGCAAGATGGCGCGGCGCGGGGGCAGCCGCTGGCTAATGACGTCGCACTTCAGCGGGCCGGCTTTTTCCAGCAGTCCGTGCCGCCGGCCGCTTCTTCAGCGCTGCGGTGCGCGCGCGCATGCTAACGACCTCATATCTTCGATTGCTTTTTGATTAATATTATACTGATCGATATACAGAGCAGCAGCCGCAACCGAAGCCATCTACGACTTCGAGTCATTAAGGAAACTATCCCTGGACACAGCGGAATGCGGCGAGCGTAGTGCGTGTGTGGAACAACGAGCTTAAATTTTATAGAGTGGCTGACACACTAGTTACAGCGCTCTTTACGGCAACCTGTGTAAACTCGGTCGCAATATTTTTGGTGGTCAGTTCACTTGAGAAGGTCGCGACGAGCTATATAAACTACATAGAGAGGCTGTCGCTGAGTTAACAGCGTTCCTTTTGGCAGCATAGAGGTGATATCGGACGTTCCACAGGGTAGTGTTATTGGTCCTCTGCTATTCCTTATTTACATAAGCGATTTACGGTAAAATCTAAGTAGCTCTCTTAGGTTGTTTGCAGATGACGCCGACATTTGCCGTCTAGTAAAATCATCTGAAAATCAAAACCAACTGCAAAACGATCTGAATAAGATATCAGTATGGTGTAAAAATTGGCAATTGGCTCTAAATAATGAGAAGTGTGAAGTCGTCCACATGCGTACGAAAAGAAATCCGTTAAACTTTGTTTACAACATAAATCAATCAAATGTGAAGGCCGTAAACTCCACAAAATACCTAGGAATTACTATTACTTCAGACCTAAACTGGAAAGAACACGTAGATAATATCGTGGGAAAGGCGAACCAGAGACTACGTTTTATTGGCAGAACCCTTAAAAGATGCAACAGAACTACTAAAGAAACTGCATACACTGCGCTTGTCCGTCCATTTTTGGAGTATTGCAGCCCAGTGTTGGATCCTTATCAGGTGGGTTTGACAGAGGACATCGAAAGAGTCCAAAGAAGGGCAGCTCGTTTCGTATTGTCACGATATAGGGGAGACAGCGTTACGGAAATGATACAGGATCTGGGATCGGAATCACTACAACAACGGCGCTTATCGCTGCGGCGCAGAACTAGTGCGCCGAGTACGAAAGTTAGACCGACGCTATTTACGTGTTTTGGTTTCACATTTTATGTATCGTAGTAAGCTTAAAATGTTATTTATTAACCTGAAATTATGCATGCAGAGTGTATGCGCAGCATATAACTGTACGAACCGCAGTAATAAGACTGTTGGCATATCATATTTTCGATAAGTATTTGTATGTTTTCGTTTCAAACATTTCGTGTTATCGTCTTTTCTACTTACCACATTTCTGCATAAAATAGTCCTATGGGTTTTGTGTGTTTTTAAATGTAACTAAAGTAAGCTGTTATTATATTTTTCAGTTTTCCTGTGGAAAATGAAGAACTTACGAAAAGATGGTTGGCCAATATTTGTTCATCGCATTTTGAGGAGAAATCATGTATGTAACAAATGATACAAAGCGGCTTCTGACTAATTTGATTCCCACGATATTTCCGTTCCTTGATCATCTTCAAACAACAAAAACGCCAGCAAGGAGATCTCCAAAAAAACGTCAGATATCTGAATCAGCTTTATTTGAAGATATGTCATATAGCTAAGCAGGAGACAAGGAATCTCTTTTATTACCTATTGCAAATCATGATTTAAGTCATTCAGAGAGCAGTAGGCCTATTCAGTTTGACCATGACTATGTGCCAGAATACGAAATGCTGACATTATATTCCGAAAAAGTAATTGAATATATTTCTGGAAGTATCATTAGGCCATGAGTAAAACACTTAACTATTTAGATTGCTTAGAAGTTCTCTTTGCTCCTAAAAATGAGAGTAAAATGCGATTAATCGGGTTAAAAGGTATAAAAAAAGTCTGTTCAGTCCCTCCAAAGATCCTGTAAAACTTTTCGAAGAGGCAGAAAGGGTTCTGAGGAATCCTGAAACGTCATTATAGAAGAAATATTTTCGTTGGCGAATGTATGTAGATGAATTTAGAATGTTGGGAAATAGACCTACTTTATTTACCAACTACGAGCACTTAATGGTAGCCTCGGAATTTTGGGAAGAATCTCATTACTCCAGCCTAATAAAGCTGTTTTTAAAACATTACTTCAGTTATAGAATATGTAAAGCCAAATCTGCGGAGGGAAGAGCTAAGCAGATTAGACAAATGTACACGAAATTAATATTGTTTAAAGGGCAGTGAAAAGGCATGTTTGTTGTATGAATGAGACGATGTTGAGCCGATCCAGTATATGTGACATATGTAATTAAACCTTCCGATTTGTCTACCACAGACTTGTTGTCTATCATTTATCCTTTATCCATATTAGCTTGGCTATAAAAATAACAATAAGCATATAGAGAATGGTTTGTTAAATCATTGCACAAAGTGAAAGTGATATGATTTATTGCTATAGCAGGCGACTGGTTACGCCTACGTGACGTTTTAAAACATGGCGGCCGAATTTTCAATTTGCTTCAAGTATGGCAGCATCTTAGCCAGTCTATGTTATTTATATAGGTCGTCGGTCTATCGTCTGTTGTTATTGAACTGGAAGTGTTGTGTACAGTGTGTATTGTATCTAGTGTCTGTACAATTTTTCGTGCTCAAATATTCCTAAAATGTGTTCAGCATTTAAATGCACAAATTGAAGTGATAAAAGACAAGTAATTCGTGCAGTAACAACAAATGTTTTGCTCTGTTTGATCTCAGTTAGTCTTCACTCAAACAAAATTCCTGACTAATCGCACGTAACTGCCCCAAGAGTAAAGCTTCAGGTGATCCATCCTGCAATTCCCTTAAAGTACACATCATAAAAATGCTCAGTTTTCTACTTACTATGTTTTGAGTTATATGTTTTTCAGTTGCGTCTGTGGTTGATGAAACCACACAGTTGAGTGTCTACATAGTCTTTATTAATTAGTGTAAAGTGTGGAAGCAATAGGAACAGCCACATTTTTTTACTTGCGTATGTCTCCGTTCTTTGTAAAATAAATAAATAAATAAAAATAAAATAAAATAAATAAAAACCTATTTCAGCGTGGCAACAACGGAAGTTATTACTGATACGTTGTTTCGGTGTGGAATGCTTTTGTGACAGCTGACGCAGACACATTTTTATTGTAGTATTATGTTGTCACTTTTGTCACTTTGAGTTGGGTCGGATTGTTAATAACAAATTTCACGAATGAATTTATATATTGCGAAGCTACAGCGAAGATCCCTAAATCCTTAAATAAATGTCTGCAGGCTGTTGTAGGGAGGGCTCCAGCAATTATTCTGATTACACGCTTTTGTAGAATGAATACTTTTTTACAAAATGTTGAATTGCCCCAGAATATAATCCCATGTGAAAGCAGTGAATGAAAATGGGCATAGTAAGCTAATTTACTGAGATATATATAACCAAATTTTGCAACTAGCTGAAAATCCGGCGCTGCTCGGGTGTATATTTATTTATTCCAGACTTGAGTTAATAATTCTTCTATTCCTTCCCTCTCTGACCATCTCCTCTTTTATAAAACCATCCTCTATTTATGAGAGAATACAGGCTGTATCAAAAAGGATGGCAGAAAAAAAATGTCGCAGTAAAAATGGGTCCGCAAACGAGTGTATGGTTCCACGCCGCCACTGACGTCACTGTCATCATCGTCCTAGATAGTACACATTAATTTGAAATTTAGGCTTCTATTAGGATTTACATCGAGTTTAGTTTAAATTTTACGTGTGGGTTACCTGTTAAAGGAGGTGTTCGAAGTGTCTTCCTTGCCTCTGGATGCAATACTGTGCTCCTCCCTGCAATGAATTTCGAATTCTTTTGAAAACCGCTGATCATTTCGGAATTCTTGACAAGTGTGTACAACTCTCCGCTCCCGTTCCTCAACAGTGTTAACGATTGTGCTGTACTCTTCGCTTTTGAGGTGACTCCAGACACAGATTATCCAAAGGATTTAGATCAGGTTATCTTGGAAGCCAAAGTACAGGTCCACCTCGACCTATCCATCTTTGGCCCGATCTGTGCGTTGATGCCAACTCTTAGCAGCAACAAAATGTGCCGGAGCTTCATCATGCATGTACCACATACGGTGACGTTGTTGAAGGGGAACATCGTGAACCACTCCTGAAAGATAGTAAAGCCTAAATTGGAGATTAACGTGTATTAAGTAGGACGATGTTTACAATGACGTCAATGGCGACTTGGAACGATACATTCGTTATTATCTTGCAAACCATTCGTTTGCAGACCCCTGTTTACTGGAACGTTTTTGGCTTCTATTATCATGTCCTTTCAATCTTTTGATTTTGCGCCATCTTTTTGATATACCCTGTATATGTAAGAAATAAGGCTGTTTCGCATAATCTACAAAATTATAAGTGCAGTATCCAAACAAAGAAAGGTAGTAATTCAAATGTAAATGATGTGTAACATTCATACATTCAATTCTAGACTTGACTATAAACAACAGTTATTGTTATTTGTTCTGGATCTAATATCAATAATTTCTTTGGTGAACCCATCCCTGAGCAAGCGAGATAAAAATGCCAGTGTCAGAAACGTAAATGTCAAATCCAGTCTGCAGGATTTGATAGTGTTGAGACGTAAAGTCAGCGCCACACACCAGACGTAAGAGAACGATCGTGGAGAAGGCAGCGATCGACCGAACATCAATCGCAAGCAGGCGCCGCGCATCCTGGAGGGAATAACCGAAGATGCGCGCCCTCTACAAGCGGCTACATCTAGGCCGACATACGACTGGGCAGCCCGTCAGTTACCCATCAGTTACTAGGTCAGAACTCGGCTACGAACCAAGCAGTCACTTGGTCTCAGCGCAGATAGCATCATACGGACGACGCCGCGAGAAGAGAGAAGAAACATATGTTCTAAAGTTGAGTATCATTGTACCTTCAGTCAATAAAACTTTCAATACTAATCTTCCATGTCTCGGCGAAGTGAGTAAATAATCATGTGACTTCTATTGCAGGGCATATTGTCAATTTCTATATTTTTGTATTCTTTCTTATAATTGTTTTTGCACCATAGCTAATGCTACTAACCCTGCCACTGCCATTGCGCAGCAGCTTCCTGCACTCGACGTACAGCAGTTTATGTAAATGTTTCAGTTTCAGAGCCAACATCGCTGCTGTCTACAGTACAACAACTTCTGGCCGCACCTGTGTCTCAAAATACGCAAGTTCCACTGCAGCAGCCACCACCAGTAATTCCGCCATTCCGAGATTATGACGAAAAAGAAGAGAACTGGTCGGACTGGCTACAACAGTTTGAGGCCTACGCCACAGTGCACTGGATACAATGTACTGTCAAACTTCATTTTCTGTTATCATGTGTAGGCCCCCCAACGTTCCGTCCTGTGAAAAAATGTTTCCCACTGCGGGGCCTTCTGAATTTTCTTACGATTCAGTGATACGAGTCCTCACAGAATATTATGAACAGCAAATCAGTGTAGTGGCTGCAAGGAAACAGTTCTTCAGATGTAGGAAAAGACTGAACCAAACATACAGGCAGTGGTTAACAGATCTTCTAGGTCCACTAGGAAGTGTAAATTTAAATGTCCGTGTGGAGATGTCTTCAGATGTCATGTTACGTGATGCTCTTGTCTATAATATAACAGATGGTAGACATAGACAACAGATTCTAAAAATGTCAGATCCTTCGTTACACCAAGTAGAACAGATTTTGGAACACTATGATACTGTGTAGTATAAGCACGTCACGCCCCGGCGAGTGCGAGCTCAGTCGCCGTGAACTTCCTGCTCCCTGCTCAAAGTGTAAACAAGTTGAGAGATGCAGAGCCTTGCCTAATAAGGAAGTGAAGTCTTGCCCACAATGTTTCTCGCGGCACAAACGGCAGAACTGTCCGTCTCGGTCAGCAAAATGCTATGCATGCGGCAAGAAAGGTCACATACAAACAGCCTGCTTCATCAAAATAAAAGAAATTTGCCCTCCCAGCCCACACAGGACAAGACAATACTTATTCAATAAATGCAGTATTTTCCAAAGCAGTGGCTGCCCCTCGTAACATCAAGGACAAAGAAGTAGCACAAGTTGTATATCAGGCTAGAAAAACGTATGTCAATTTGCGTGTGAATGACAATTCGGTTAAGTTTCAACTAGACCGGGACGAGTACTCAGCAAATGGCAGAAAGAATGAAACAACAAAAGGCGACGAGTTCACAACAGATAAACTGCCCTGTGATTTATTAATCGTAACAGAAAATACCAGTCTTACTGGAAACTGCAATTTCTTCAAGTTAAAAGCTAAATCTGTCGAAAATAATGGGTACACGTGGGATGTACACTGTTCGATTCTCTTCCTTTTATTGCAGCACTATAGAATTCAATTGCTTTCGCCTGCAGCCGTGTGCTCGTACAAAGTTGAATCAAATTTGTCACCATCAGTGTCATCTTTCAGGAATGCCCTTAAGCTTCAATTTCATATCTCTGATATAAATCAAGACATAATATGTTTCTAGACATTCATTTATTATTTGATATCTATTTTTCCACTGATGTTCAGCACGGTCAGTGACGAAACCGAAACTTTTTTTCTTGAACCGTCTCTTGCCGGTTCTGTTACATATTTGCTATACCTATTTACAGTTCTATTCGATGAGGCGGTAATGACCTAAATGATTACAGATTCTCTTTTCTATGATACCTGAGTCTAAATGATCGGCGTGTTTTATACCAGCAGGTCTAAACGTCATGTCTACGAGTCGGATCTCCATTTACCTACTCAAGATAATTTTAGATTAAAGCATTGAGATCAATTTCGTTCTTTTCTATGTCAATATCAGCCGTCCTAAACCTTGGAATTTCCAGCAAAACTATAACAAGACCAGGAAATTAAAGCGAAATAATGTCAGCTTCGTTTCTTGTTGTAAAGTTCATTTTTTAATTATTTTTTTTATTTATTTATTTTTTTAATTTTTTTTTATTTCTGCTATCTTCGATCTAACTGGATATTATCCTCTAAAAGCTATCACTTTCGCGTCACTGACTGTCAATAATTAGAAGATTTATCTGTGTCTTTCTTGAATAAATATTTGTTCACCCGTGGCTAAAAGAGTAGTTCTGAATAGGCACTGCGTAACAAATTAATACCTTGATTTCCCAGCAAATTCCATTTCTTTTAATGTCGTGAGTATAAATATTAAAAGGAGTGGTTGACAATCTACACTCAAGTGTAGTTCCTGTATTTGCTAAAATCATCTCACTTGTTTATACGTTAGTGTCAATGATAATTTATTTTTTTAATATTCTTCAACCGAGGACTAGCTGACTTGACCAGAGGTATGTGTGTGACACTGAGGCAGGTTTGCTTTGGAATTAATGGTCTTTCTTTTTTTGTGAACACCGGTGATCGGAAGTGGAGATATAAGAGGCACAACGACGACGGCTTTTAACCATCCGTCTCAAGAAGAAAATAAAAAGGGGGGAGCGGTCTTATGATGCATTGTGGCTGACAGGCTCATTCGCTATAAATCAGTTGAGGAGCGCATAACTCTGCGGTTCTTCATCGCCGCCGCGTGCAATTATTGTGCAGATTTATGTAGCGCGGGAAGCGGGCGGAACGTTTGGTGTGCGAGTGTAAATGGGACATTCATCAGGCCCGCGACCTCCCGCGTAGAACGGCGTGGCTGCCCGGCTACACCACCGCCGCTTGGTTTCCCGACCACCTTGAACAGGCGGCAGTTCGTCACGCGTCACCGCGCGAGCACCACACCACTTCCCGTGACCGTGGAAACAAGTGCAACCGACCCCCGTTGTCTTGGAGTACTTTTCTCCGTAGAAAAGAGGTAGTGGGTTCGAGTCGTCTAGATCCGCACCTAACCTACCTCCGTACGCTGTAAACCATCGTGAAGTGCATGGCAGAAGTTATGTTCCATTGTAACTATTATTAGACTTTTTCCGTTAAATACTCGTCTGGAGAGCGCGGGACGAACGATTGCATAAAAGATTTTGTTCACACTACACCTGAACTAATCGAATCTTCGCGGTCTTTGAGGAAATGTAATAATATGCATCTACATCTACATCGATACTCTGCAAATAACATGTAAGTGCTTGGCGGAGGGTTCATTAACCACTTTCATAACTTCTCTCTACCGTTCCATTCTCTAATAGCGCGTGGGAAGAAAGAACACCTAAATCGTTTCGTTTTCCATCTGGTTTCTCTTATTTTACTGGGATGGTCATGCCTCCCTAAGTAGGTGGGTGCTAGAAAAATATTTTCACATTCAGAAGTAAAAGTCGGTCATTGAAACTTCGCAAACATATCACGCCGCAATGAATGACGTCATTCTTTTAATGATTTCCACCCCAATACGTACAACATTTCTGTGACGCTTCCCCCCAGGTGATAAAACAAAATGAGCTGCCCTTCTCTGAACCTTCTCAATATCTTCCGTCAGTCCCACCTGGTGAGGGTCCAACAATGGGCAACAGTACTCCTGGAGAGGACGCACAAGTGTGATCTACTCAGTCTCTTTGGTGGAGCTGGTGCATCTTCCAAGCGTTCTGCAAATAAAACGTAATCTTTGGTTCGCCTTCCTCACAATATTTTCCATGTGTTCTCTCTAGTCTAAGTTGTTCGTAATTGTAACTCCTAGGTATTTGGTAGAATTTACGACCTTAAGGTTTGACAGATTTATCGCGTAATTGAAGTTCAGCGAATTTCTCTTAGTGGTCATCTCCATTACTTCATACTTTTCTTTATTTAGAGTCAATTGCCAAATTTCGCATCATGTAGAAATTTTGTCTAAATCGCTTTGCTGTTGCTTTTGATCCTCTGTTGACTTCACTAACCGATAAACGACAGCATCATCCGCGAACTGTCTAAGGGAGCTATTCAGATTGTCTCCTAAATCGTTTATAAACACAAGGAAGAGTAGGGGACCTACAACGCTTCCCTCGGGAACGCCAGATATCACATCTGTTTTACTCGATGATTTACCGTCAGTTACAACGAACTGTGCCCTTTCTGATAGGAAATCGTGAACCCAATCACAAAATTGGGGAGATATTCAAAAATATTCAAATGTTTGTACAGCTTATGGGACTGAACTACGGGGTCATCAGTCCCTAAACTTACAAACTACTTATAAAATACCTTATACTTAGGACGGCACAAATATCCACGACCGAGGGGGGATTCTAACCCCCGAACGTAGTGGCCGTGCAGACCGTGACTGGAGCGCCTCAGTCCCCTCGGCCACCGCGGCCGGCGGAGATAGTCCATAAGCATGCAATTTAATTAGAAGCCGCTTGTGGGGTACAGTGTCAAAATCCTTCCAGAAATATGGAATCGATTTGAGATCCCTTGTCGATGGCACTCATCACTTCATGCGAATAAAGGGCAAGCTGTGTTTCGCAAGAGCGATATTTTCTGAATCCGTGTTCACTATTGATTAATAGGTCGTTCTCTTCGAGGTAGTTCATAATGTTCGAACAAAGTGTATGTTCCAAAATCCTACTGCAAATCGACGTCAATGAGATTGGCCTGTAATTTTGGGGTTCACTACTATTCCCTTTCTTGAATATTGGAGTTACTTTGGCAACTTTCCAGTCTTTGGGTACGGATCTTTCGCTGAGTGATCGGTTGTAAATGATAGCTAAGGACGGAGCTATTGCATCAGCGTACTCTGAGAGGAATCTAATTGATATACAATCTGGCCCGGGAGATTTATTTTGTTTAGTGACTTAAGTAGTTTTACTACTCCAGGAACATCTAATTCTAAGTTTCGCATGCTGGCAGCTGTTCTTGGATTGAATTCTGGAGTGTTCACTTCGTCTTCTTTGGTGAACGAATACCCTCCCAAGGAATAAAAATAAATAAATCGCACTCTTTACTAGTTTGCTGCAGCACCCAACAATCAAACTGATTCAACAATTCGACGATACAAGTGTTCGTCATGTTCAAGAGCACGGATTTAGAAATAATCGTTCATGCAAAACACAACTAAATCTTTACTCACTTACTATCGACAAGGATTCTCATATTAATTGCATATTTCTTGCTTCCAGAAGGCTTTTGACACCGTACCTCACAAACGGCTTTTAATCAAATTGCGTGGTTATGGTATACCGGCCCAATTTTGCAATTGGATAGGGGATTTCCTGTCAGAGAGGACACAGTTCGTAGTAATCGATGGTAAGGCATCGACTAAAACAGAAGTGACATCGGGCGTTCCACAGGGTAATGTTACTGGTTCTCTGCTGTTCCTTATTTAAATAAACGATTTGGCACAACGTCTAAGCAGCTCTCTTAGGATGTCTGCAGATAACGCCGTCATTTACCGTCTAGTAAAATCATCTGAAGATCAAAACCAACCACAGAACGATCTAAATAAGATATCAGTATCGTGTAAAAATTGGCAATTGACTCTAAATAATGAGAAGTGTGAAGTCGTCCACTGCGCTTGTCCGTCCATTTTTGGAGTATTGCAGCCCAGTGTTGGATCCTTATCAGGTAGGTTAGACGGCGGATATCGAAAGAGTCCAAAGAAGGCGAGCTCGTTTTGTATTGTCACGATACAGGGGAGACAGCGTTACGGAAATGATACAGGATTTTGGATGGGAATCATTACAACTCTTATCACTGCGGCGTAGGTTACTTACGAAATTCCAATCGCCAAAATTCCCCTCCAAATGCGAAAGTATATTGTTGATTCTCACATACATAGGCAGGAAAGATAATCAGAATAAAATACGATAAATCAGAGCTCGAACGGAGAGATTCAGGTGCTCTTTCTTCCCGAGCGCTATTCGAGAATGGAATGGGAGATAAATAGTATAAAGGTGCTTCGATGAACCCTCTGCCAGGCACTTAAATGTGATTTGCAGAGTATCCCATGTAGATGTAGGAACGATGCTACTGCTGAGGCTGATGAGTAGGCCTAGTTAGCAGAACCGGCGTTCCTGAAGATAACAAACAAATTCTAATTCAAATGGTTGTAAATCTAAGGGACTTAAATGCTATGGTTATCAGTCCCTAGGCTTACAAACTACATAAACTAACTTATGTCAAGGACAATAAACACGCCCATACCCGAGCGTGAACTCGCACCACCGACGGCGAGCCTTAAAACGCTCAGCTACTCCACCCGGCAATAGCAAAAACGTGTATCACCGAAATATTGTATCACTTTGTTTCTAAGATCCGACAGGCAAACCAGCAAATTTTAAGAAGAATTAATGCGGCTGGGAGCCGCGGCGGAATGCAACGCTCCTATGCGCGAGGCCGTTTCTCTTCAGGGGTCGAGTCCTCCCTCGGGCAAGGATGTTTGTGTTGTCTTTAGTATAAGGCAGTTTATACGTAGTTTGTAAGTTTAGGGAATGATGGCCCCGAAGTTAAGTCCCATAAGTTTAACGAACGTTTGAAAATTTTGAATTACGTCCAGGGAGCCAAAGAAGACACAAAAAATTGTCTGTATTTGTTGAATTACTTTCACATACATAATCCGCAGTTTATCCGAAGGTACATCGAAGGTACATGGCAGAGTGTACCTAGTACCGTCTGTTACTTGCTTCCCTGTCCAATTCCGATATACACCATCTTACAAAAAGTATATAGACACCTGAACGAAAATGATATATGCTACAAGTTCGTGTGCCCTCCATATGTAATGAAGGAATTCAGTACGGTGTTGGCCCAGCCTTAGTCTTGATGACAGCTTCCACTCTCGCAGGCACACCTTCAATCAGGTGCCGGAAGGTTTCTTGCGGAATGACCCCATTCTTCACGGAGTGCTGCACTAATGAGAGGTATCAATGTAGGTCGGTGAGGTCTGGCACGAAGTCGGCGAACCAAATCATCCCGAAAGTGTTCTATATGATTCAAGTCATGACTATGAGCAATCCAGTCCTTTACAGGGATGTTACTATCGTGTAACCACTCCGTCACAGGCTGTGCATTATGAATCGGTGCTCGATCTTATTGGAAGATGCATTCGCTATCCCCAAATTGCTCTTCAACAGTGGAAGCAAGAACGTACTTAAATCATCAATGTAAGCCTGTGCTGTGATAGTGCCACGCAAAACGACAACGGGCGCAAGTCCCATCCATGAAAAATATGACCCCATCATAACACCACCGTCTCCGAATTTTACCGTAGGCACTACACACGCTGGCAGATGACGTTCACCGGGCATTCGTAATACCCACTACCTGCCATCGGATCGCCACATTATCTACCAGGATTCGTCACTCCATACAACGTTATTCCACTATTCAGTCGTACAATATTTACGCTTAGAAAATGTGGAAATGTTTGTAAATCTATCAACCAAACTGCATGGTCATCAGTCCGTAGCTTACAAACTACTTAAACTAAAGAAAACTAACCTAAGGGCAACACACACTCACACACACACACACACACACACACACACACACACACACACACACACACACACATGCTCCAGTAAGAACTCGAACCTACGACGGCGAGTAACCGCGCGCTCCTCAGCGAGGCGCCTCAGATCGATTGGTTACTCTACCGCGGCTTTTACGCTTACACTAAGTGAGGCGTCGTTTGGAATTCTCCTGCGTGATGTGAGGATTAAGGGCAAGGGTTAATACAGCTTACCAATGATCAAAGATCGTACTATAATGCTAAAGTCAACCAAACACTACGTAAGGAAATCCCAGTCAGACATAAATTTATCGTCTATGCATCCTCGTAAAATTCAAAATACAAATCTTTAACTATACTTCCTACATAGTAACATACACAGAAATAATAACATTATGCTATCTTTGTCAACTTTTAGATAATCACTTTGGAAAAAATTTGTAATCGTACAGTATTCTGAGGCTCTAACAGATGACTCACGAAAATTCGTTGATGGCATTCGTATATGGAAGTATAAGGTTACTGAACAGTCAATTTAGGTGTTAAAGCATCTATACCGCATGTACCGCACTATATATATGAAATATTGTAAGTTTTATTCATGTAAATTTTATTTATCTAGTACATGGCTACATATTTATAGCAGAAAACGTTTTTGCAGAAAGAGACCTGTCGACGGCATTTATACCGCAAGATATACCTAGTGCATAAATAAATAAATAAAAACAGTATTCTGGACCAACCAATTACAATTACAGTACATTCTATTCAATTCCTCTTCTAGGTCCTTTGCTATCTCTGACAGAATGCCAGTGTCACCATCAAAACGCAATGTTTTTATTTCTTCTCCCTGAACTTTAATTCAAATGTTTGTATAGCTTATGAGACTTAACTACGGGGCCATCAGTCCCTATACTTCCAAACTACTTATGAAGTAGCTAATCCTAAGGACGGCACAAATATCCATGCCCGATGGGGGATTCGAACCCCCGATCGTAGTGGCCGTGCAGACCGTGACTGGAGCGCCTCAGTCCCGAACTTATATTCCCTCTCTAAATTTCTCCTTGCTTTTCTTCACAACTTGATCCATATACAGATTGAATAACATTGGAGATAGGCTACAACCCATCTTTTCCCTATATTTTAGTTTTGCTGATTCAGTGGCGGCTGGTGATTCAATTCTTTCACTGTCGCGCCCCTCCACCCCCCCCCCCCTTCCTTAGGAGATAGTTTCGTTACAAGATCTGCAGGATGTCTTACCTCTGCTTGCTTGCGAATGCTTCAACTCGAGCTGAGGTTTCAGCCTACCAAGCTTCGTGATTTATCACTTCTCTTTCAAGCTTAAGGCTGAGTAACTTGTTTCTAAAAGATACGGAAAGTTGTCAATTTTTCTTTGATAATAAACACCAAGAACATATGAATTTGCACATGAACACTAAAACACAGTAAGTAACTGATTACACTGTTAAGTGACTGTAACATAATGAATCTGTAACTACGAAGAGACAAGCTACCTTCCAGTCACGTGACACTACAAGCAGCACCCCCTCCTAACCTTAAGCATGCGCAACGGCTGCTGTCCCAAACAGTTAAATAATTGTTACAACGAAGTGTATAAATATCATTTATCCTCAAATCGCGATACGTTTGCTAAAACGTCCAAAGACATGTGGCAGGTAACAATACGAAAGTCATTGTTGTTCCCGTATCTGTTAAAAAGAACTAGTTTTTTAAAAATTGCATGCAGTCGATTTCGAACCCACTGCCTTCAACGGCGCAGCGCGATGCCGCTAACCATACGGCTTTTCTTGCTACGTGGAGAGTGATAACTTCATTATTATTTCATGATCAGAACTTCTGAAGGCTTTTACAGTTGAAGCGTCTTTAACTCACATAGCGCTGACGTCTTTCCAGAAGGACGAGAACGGCAGCCTAAAAGCTGTGTGTGTGTTGTGGATGTTGAACCTATCGTTAAATCAGACAACAAATTGTTCATTAACACAGCAATTTGGTTTAATTATGACCCTGATATTG
The DNA here is from genome assembly GCA_026315105.1 of Locusta migratoria. Taxonomy (NCBI): domain Eukaryota; kingdom Metazoa; phylum Arthropoda; class Insecta; order Orthoptera; family Acrididae; genus Locusta; species Locusta migratoria. The sequence continues at coordinate 223,836,657 of CM048748.1, read as the reverse complement.
ATGTATATACTATTAAATAAGAAACAGTGCATTAAACTGATTATGTCCGCAACGGATATTTTAAACAAAAAAACTGTGGCAAGTCACCATTTGAAACAGACACTGACTATACTCAAAATTTTGACTGCGAGAAAGATATTAAAAAACCACAAACCACTTTCTTAATGTTTGACTGTGAGAATTTTATGCAGATCAGTTTCTGATTATTGAAATTTAGTATCATAGTCAATTAACTATCATTTACTATGGCACCAATAACGAAATCTGCTCAACAATATTATCAAAATCAATACTGCACTTTAAATCCACTAATAACTGATTATCAAATGAAGGAAGTAGGTTAATCTTCTAACTACGTAAATGAAACAGGAAAGAAAGGTCAACTTTGTTACTTATTATTAATAATCAGCATTACATTACCTACATAACACAACTTCTTCGTAATGACATCAAATGCAATTACCTTCATTCCAGCGGTGTTACAATACAATACAATATATATTCCAAATACAATCAAATCGACTTGCTGGCACAGCAGCCCCTGCTCTACACACACAACTCAACCGCTCTCTAAGCGAGCTGAACCACAAGTGCTTCTCTCTCTCAGCGCGAGCTACAATGCTATGCAATACATGATCTTTGACAAAGATGAAACTTCACAGAGTTAAGTACACAGACATATATTCCTAGACTGGCAATGCCGTATGCAGTATCATTGGTGTCACTGAAGCTTCGCCGCCATATTGGGTTACTATAAATCGTGTCTGCAGTGTTGTGTGTATTACCGAAAACAGTCTTAAAATATCTGATAAATTCACGTAGTTACGCTTTGTTTAGAGTTTCAACATAATGGTTAATTCTTGTGTTGTATATGGCTGTAATTTTTCGTACAGCAAACGAAAGGAACAAGGAAAAGAACATGTTTCAATCCATGGGTAAGTAGAAACATACTGTTTATATTCGGTTTTGTACTGTATGTAAGTCTAAATATTTACATTACAGTTTGTCTTACATGAAGCACCGCCAATGTTTGAATAGTACATGTATATTTTAAGCGTTGTAATAGATGTAGCAGCGACTGGAATAGCTTAATAATGTGTCTTTAACTACTGGCACAGACACTTCGTTGTTACTTGTGTTGTTATTGTCTCTTATCTCGTATTATTATGATGTTTCAGATTTCCAAAAAGGACAGAGCTGAGGGATGCTTGGGTAAAAGCAATTCGCAGGGAGAACTGGTCACCTACAAATGCTTCAGCTGTTTGTTCGCAGCACTTTCGTGAGGAAGACATGGATTTAACTGGGCAGACAAGAAGGCTTCGAGAAGGAGCTGTTCCTTCTGTATTTCCTTCGTATCCATCGTATTATCAGAAAACTGTTGTCTCAAGGAAGCCTCCTGTTCGGGAAGCAGCTCGTGATAAAACTTTACAAGTGTGTGATAGCAGTGTGTCGAGTTGCCAAGTGCCTGATGTAACGGATCTGTCACCACGCAAAAGGAAACTGATGGAAGAGTTGAAGGAAAAAACCATGCAGTTAACTAGTGCTAAGAAAAAAATAAAGGTGCTACAGCAGAAAATTAGACGAAATGAGAAGCGAATGCAATCAGACGGTGAAGTTATTGATTTACTTCTCAAAGATAGGATAATTAATGAAAATAGCGCGGAAATGCTAAGAAATTCGTTACCATCGGATGTTTGCTGTTTGCTTGAAAAAGCAGCACAGAATGGCAGTAGCCATGTAAACAGACCAGGCGTAAAATATGATCCCGATTTAAGGTCATTTGCATTGACTTTACATTATTTGTCGCCTAAAGCGTATGATTTTGTTAGAATGAAATTTAATAATGCTTTGCCATCACCAAGAACTATCCGATCTTGGTACATAAAACTGAATTGTGAACCAGGTTTCAGCCAAGAATGTTTTAGTGCACTTGAGCAGAAAGCAAAAGAGTGCAAAGAAAACGGTATAGTACCATTAGTGGCTCTTAGCAGGATGACATGTGCTTAAAAGAACATATAGAGTTTGCTAATGGGAGGGTTGTTGGTTATGTTGACATTGGGACTGAAATCAACAGTGACTGCCTTCCAACTGCCAAAATGGCATGTGTAATTATGTGCACAGCTGTAACAGACAGCTGGAAAATTCCTTGCGGATATTTCTTTATCGACTCTGTCTGGAGAAGAAAGGTCCACATTAATAAAATCTTGCATTGAGAGACTGCATGATATAGGGGTTAAAATTATTTCAGTAACATTTGATGGGGCAAGCTGTAATCTCACCATGTCCAAATGTTTGGGTGCAGATTTGTGTGATAAAATCAATTTCAACACATTCTTTCCACATCCCTCATTGCCCTCTTCTTCTATTGCTATTCTTCTGGATGCATGCCACATGATAAAATTGATACGGAACTGTCTAGCAGAGAAGAAAGTTATTTATACACCTAATGGTGAGGTTAAATGGGCATATGTACAATCCCTTTTTGAACTACAGAGTGCTGAAGGTTTGCATCTAGCAAACAAGTTAAGTAGTAAACATATGCTGTGGTTCAAGAATAAAATGCGTGTACGATTAGCTGTCCAGACCCTAAGCAATTCCGTAGCTGAGGCGCTACAATTCTGTGACAGACATTTAGGTCTGAAGGAATTTGCAGCATCTCAAGAAACTGTGAAATTCATTAGCATAATTGATAAAGCTTTCGATTTGCTTAACTCGTCAAGTAAATTTGGCAGAGGTTACAAGGCACCTCTTACTTTAGAGAATGAACCTTTCTGGCAGCAATTTGTTCATGACACACTCTGTTATATTAACACCCTCTATGTAGACAAGGAATGTCAGTTAAAAATCATTCACAGCAACAGAAAGGTAGGGTTCTTGGGCCTTAAAGTAAGTCTGCTTAGTGTTCGTCCTTTATTTAATTTGTATGTAAGATCACATGAAGTCAAGTATTTGCTCACATACAAACTTAGCCAAGATCATCTTGAATTGTTCTTTGGGCTAATACGGCAACGTGGTGGCTGGAATGTGAATCCAACATGCTTGCAGTTTAAGTCTGCATATAAGAGATTAGTCACTAGGAATGAAATAAAGTGCAGGAAAATCTGGAACTGTCTATCACAAGATAATGTTAGCATTCTATTTGTAAGCAGCTACCACAACCTGCAGACCTCACCATTTCTTGAAACTGAAACTAATGATGTTTGTGTCCCTGACCATGATTACTGTTCAGTTAATACTACCCTGTCCCTGCTTTCGGAAAATGTCATTGAGTACATTGCTGGTTTTGTTGTTAAAAAAATTGTTAGGATCATTAAGTGTACTGATTGTGTTAATGCAGTTGTGCAAACAGATGCTACTTATGATTTTCTGTCGTTTAAAAACAAGGGTAGCTTGTTTATACCATCAAAAGATGTTGTGCAGGTGTGCAAAATGACGGAACTTGCTGTTAGGGAATCTCAAGCTCACTTGCACAGAGTTCACAGTTACAACATACCCTGCCAAGTTGCAACACAGACCTATGATATGAATTTATTTTGTTGCCTGAACTCCCATGTTCTAGACTTAAACCCATTAGACACACATGTTTGTAACCTAATCAAGGCAATATCTGAACAATATATGAAGGTTCACATTTTCCATATGACAAAAACTATGAATGAGAAAAAACTTGATAACAGATCAATATATAACAGACTGGCAATTTTTAAACATCTGTAAATGTACCTCAATAATTTCTATTGTATGTTTGTGTATGCAGAATATATTTCTTCAAAAGTAAATAAATGAAAATACTAAAGATGTTTCTGTTTATTTTTTCATAGTAGTAAAATGATTGTTCAGTTTGAGTTAATACACTGCAATGAGTGACTGTAATAAGGATTTCCCAGTTTTCAGAAGCTTTGGTGGCATAATTGAAGATGGAGATACCAACCATAAGCTTTGGCCAATGATGTTATTAGAATGGAAGTGATTTACATTACGTACAGCAAACTGCTACACCCACATAGTGACTTGTTCTTGATGTACTTCTCTAAATTTTGATCTGGTAGCAGTTAATATTCCTAAATAAATTATATGAACTTGATTGTGACTTAAGATATGATGTCATTCCTGAAATCTTATGGGTGGTATCCCAGTCTTCACTTGTCCTGCTTTGATTTCTTCTGATGATGTGCTTCTTATAGCAGAATTTTACAGGTTGGGCTGAGCATTTGGCATTAATGATTTTGTATGGGTGTTTTTATGAAGACTTACATGTTATGTAATGTGGGTTCATGCTAAGGTGTTACCATGTAATTTTAAATTTGTCAAAAACAGCTTCACCTAAATTGCAGAAGTTTTTCAGACCAACTGGTATAGCTTATAAAATCTACAATGAACTAAATATCATTCAGGTTTGTTAAGTGGTATGAGTCTTTTATTTTTCAGACCACCTCGTATAGTTTATGAACTCAATGAAGAACTAAATCTCATTCAGGTTTACTAATTGGCAGGAGTCTGTTTTATTCACTATGAGCAGCATTGAGTGGGTAATTTTGTGTTCATTATTCTGTTTAAAGTTTGTCAACATCTGCTTTTCTTTGAGAAGTGTGCTCGTTATAGAAGTGCTTTTAGAGGATGGTAAGTGTCCATACAAACTTTGGCTACTCAGATACATCCAGTAATGGCTCACTGTGTTTTACTCTGTTAAAAGTTTCGATCAACAAACACTTTTCTTTCTATGGTGATTGTGTTACTAAAGTGTTTATGATTCATAACAAGTCTATTGATTTGAGTATTCTCTACGAAAACTACCGCCTATTTTGATACATACTGTAGGAAATCACATTAGTTTGCTGTTTTTATAAATCTGTTACCAGTTTCGATCAACTAAGGCATATCTTTCAATAATATGACCGTTATGAACGAGCTAATTGTCGTGGTTAAGACGTATTTTTTTTTTTTTTATCTGGCCGTCTTTTCGACATGTACAATCTGCTTTAATCGTAAAATCTACTTTCGTATCGTGAGTTCTTGTCGAAATGAGTGCTTTACGGTACACTGTATATATTGTTTATACTTTTTTTTTGCGCGAAAATTATGGGATAGATTCGGACTTGAATAGCGAATCGCTGTTTAATTGTACTACAAAAATGACAGTAGCCATGACGAAAATATATTTGCAATGTAACAAAATGAATCGTTGGATCCAATCATAGGAAATACTCAAACCATCTCTGATGCTTTAACTATACGAACGCTGAAAACGGCAGTAATAACAGCAATAAAGTGTCAATAACAAGCTGTTGGCAGACTGATGTAGCTCTCCACACTGCCCTGTCCTGTGCAAGGCTCTTCACAACACGAGTCTGCAATGTGTGTTTTAAATTCAACTACTACGAAGGTATTGGCTCAAATGCAAATCATGTTTAAAACTACGAAAGCTTACAACGTCAGTTCGTGTCAAAATGTGATAGTAGTACCAGACGGAAATGTTTTGACGTGAGGTAAGGCAAGATGGCGGCGTCAAGCCTCAGTCAGAGAGGTAAGTTTGCCAGTCTAGGAATATATGTCTGTGGTTAAGTACACATATCGATACAAACAGTAGAAGCGATATTATACATTTTCTTGCAAGCAAGTTACTCGACACAAAACAGGAGGTACAATATTAGACATTTTCTTACAAAAATATTTTTTATGGACACGTTTCAAGCCTACTTTTCTATTCTTGTTTGTAAGAATTCGTGTACAGTGTCATATTTTATTTCTTTGAATCACCTGCTCCCACTGTAGATCAATTTTAGCTTGTATTGTCGATTGCACAGTGGTTGGATACAGCTGCAAAGTTGAGGTTCACACAGAAGATACTGAAGACTTCCTCGTACTTGGGTTTATATTTCTTGAATTTTCTTCAATTTATGAGACTTTTATACGTATATATTTCATCTTAATTAATAATAATGAATCGTCAGATGAAAATTATAAAATATTCAGTTTGACCCCATTCCAGAAAGAAGGGCAGTATAGCAAAACCAATGGCGTTATTGTAAAAAAAAAAAAAAAAAAAAAAAAAAAAAAGGTCACTTTTAACGATGTTGTGCAGTCTAATGAAGGTAATTAATAGCTTCTGAGAAAAAAATTAAACCAAAAATAATTCCGCGCTGTCTGGGTTAATTTATTGTTATAAAATATTTTATCAAATATGACGTGTTTTTGAAAATCTTCAATACGTCACAATGGAGAATTTGCGCATGCGCAAGGCGAGGTGCGCAGTAGCTCCATTAACTTTGTTCGGGACTTTTCGCCAGAGCTCGAGAAGCCAGGAGCAAGTCGTAATGTACTATCTTCCGTATTGTATTACTATTTATGTATCCGGATCTCGCGCCAGCTACAGCCGGGTCTGAGTGCTAATGATTCCTCTCCATTTGACTCGGTCCTCCCACAAGTTTTCTTCCTCCACTTGTTGCCAGGTCATACCTCTTCTTTCTATTGATGTTCTCACTCTTATTTTCAGGCGTATACTTGGGCGCCCTATGTCATTTTCTATCCAATTTTAGTTCTTCCGTAACTTTGAGAAGCCTCTAGCCACGCATCCTCTCAACATGCCCGTACCATATTAATCTCTGTTTTCCGAATCCTTCTCTCATACTTCCTTCTTTAATATCCTTTCTAATATCTACATTCTTTACTCTGTCCATTCTAGTTTCTCCCTTAACTGCTCTGAGAAATTTAATTTCCCCTGCCTACAGTCTGCTCCAGTCCCTTTCTGTCATTTCCATGTTTCTCTTCCATAGGTGACAATAGGGAAGTAGTACCTCTCATACATAAGGAGTTTTGCTTTGTCTGTAACTTCCTTATTGCAAATGAGGTATTTTATCGTTTGTTAGAAATTGCCTCCCTTCTATAACCTTATGTTAATTACGTTGGTTATTCCTCCATCGCCAGATATTTCACTCCATAAATAAGTAAACGACCACTTTGAGGTTTCTGCATTCAAAGTAATATTCCTGTCGATCCCTTTGTCTCTTCCAAATACCATTACTTCACTCTTAACTTTATTTATTGTTAATCAATACCTTTCCATTATTTCCTACCTCTTTATCACCCCGTATTACCATATCATCTGCAAAAATCGTATTTTTGTCTTTATCTTTTTCTATATCTTTAACTGCCCTATTCATTCCATCCATCACAACATTGAAAAGTGCAAGAGACAAAATAGTTCCTTGTTTAACTCCTTGTCCAGAGTTCCCCAGTGGCGTTTTGATTCTACAGCTGTGTTCTCTGGATAATGTCTTTATTACATTAATGTATCCATCTTCTATATCAATCTTCTTCATTTCTTCCCAGAGTCTTTCCCTGATAACTGAGTCATATGCCTTCTCTATGTCTATGAAAATCATTATCACCCTTTTGTTATATTCCAAACGTTTTTCCATCAGTTGACGGATAGAAAATTTGAGGTTGATATTGCTAATTCCTTTCCCAAAACCCATGTTCTTCACTCAGCTCCTTTTCTATCTTTTCATTTATTCTATTTAGTAAAATTCTTTCAAAAATCTTGGCTGTATGACTCATCAGCGTTATTCCTCTGTAGTTTTTACAGGTTTTTATTGCCTTTTTTGAAGATGGGAACAATGTCTCCTCTTCTTCAACCGTCAGGTATGGTACTATTACTATTGTAATATATTCTAAGCTATCATTTCTTAGTTTCCTAGTAAATATTTTAAAAAATCCGTAGAAATTAAAATATTCCAGTAGATCTGTAGCTAACTTACGATTTCGTCAGATCCATCGAAAAATTGGTAGGGTTGGCAGCACTGCCCAGCGCTATTTATAAAGGCGCCTGCAGCGGCCAGTAATGGGGATTTGCGCGGCGCGGGGCGCCGCCGCTGTCGCTGATGTTTCATTAGTCAGCCGGCTCCTAATTGATTTGGCTGCTAATGACGGGAGGCCGCCCTCTGCCCCTGCAGAGGTCGCCTACGGGGCCGCCGAGGTTTTATTAGCGCGCCCCGTCCCCTAGCGCGCCCATGACACGACTGCGGAACCTTCCGCTGGCGCTGGTCCGCCACCCTTCCCGACGTCCAGTTTACGTTGCGGAACGTCTACGGACTCTGAAAAATATAGATTCTTGGTGACGACTTATCTACAAGGCACCGGTCCAATTGCCTTGGCATAAGCACGCTGCTCCTGCGTACTTGGGAGGGGCGTCGTCCCCGAATCGAAGTCGTTTTTTGCACTGTAAACAAGGGACGGTGTGTTTTTAGAAAGTTGCCCACATCACACTAGATAGATAGTAAGCTGACACGCGTGTTACTTCGCAGCAACATGATCCGGCAACAATTCGATATCTCTAGCAGACTTTCACATGCGATAACACTACACGTAAACACTCATCCGCCGCGGTGGAGTAGCCGAGCGGTCTAAAGCGCCTCGCTGCGGAGCGCGCGGTTGCTCGCCGTGGAGGTTCGAGTCCTCCCTGGGGCATGGGTGCGTGTGTTGTCCTTAGGTTAGTTTACCTAGGTTTAAGTAGTTAGTAAGCTACGGACTGATGACCACGCAGTTTGGTCCGATAGATTTACAGATATTTGAACACCCATCCGGGTTGGAGCAGAAGGAGACTGGGCGATGAGAGAGTTTCCATCTCAGTGTTAGAAGACCGCTATTGTTTTCTACTTTATGCGTTAGAATGGCCATCCGCTTATGATTTTAGAGAAATAATGTCCGTAGAGTCTCACAATTACCATAAGTGATGGTATTGTGTGCAAAAATAAAGCGTGGACAGTGGACCGCGACAGACAAGATAGGCCAGGTATCGGGTTAAAACGAGCATTCGCCAAGTGTTAGTGCAAATCAAATCCCATGCTTTGTACACAAAACTAAGGAGGGCTGTTAGCCGAGCGTCCTGTAAGGGTGTATCGAGGACATCTGCAACTTCCACACTCCGTTAATATATATATATATATATATATATATATATATATATATATATATATATAACGAATGTTTGTCTGTATGTGTTCTATGTGTTCATAAACCATTCATTCCATTGCAGTTTGGTGAACTGTTCACCGTACGCCCACGAAGGTTCCTGATCCAAAAAAAAAAAAAAAAAAAATAGCTCGACAAATTGCTCATGAGATACGACGTCATAAATAATGAGAGACTACCTCGTGAGAATACCCAGATTTATGCGTCAATTATTGGAAAACTGGAGTGGATAAGCACCTGCAATAAAGTTTGCATGTAATTTCGGACGTTTCTGAAGCGTTTTGTAAGATAACGCCCCCCCCCCCCCCCCTCCACAAAATGATGAAACGAAAAGAAGTCTACCGCTCACAACAGTTTCGCTGTAGATGCCGTAAAACTGTCACATCAGGCACGAACTTCTATCAAATAAAGCTAGCATGTTGTGTGCATGTTACTATTTATTTTTGTCTGCAAGTCTCCCTTAATTCTCTTGCATCCAAAATTAAGCAATCTGTTTTCTTAAACTCTATTTAACAGCGAAAGGACACTCACTCACTCACTGACTAAACACGAAATCTCGAAAACGACTTCACCTATGAAGCTGAAATTCGGCAGGAATATTGTTTATGGGTATAAAACGTCAGCTAAGAAAGTATTTTGTGATAGGTGCATGGAGGAGCATACTTCTCCTACAGAGTCATGATATCTACAGTTTCATTCCGATTTTCACAAAACTTTGCACGCTTGACATTCAAAACAAGAGGAACGTCACCGTCCACCTTAAGTTTCATACGGTGCATGGGGGAGGGTACTTTGAAACATAAAAATGGATCCCTAAATACCTTGCTCACGCCATAACTTGAGATGGGCCCGACCGATTTCACAGGCCCCTTTTTTGTTGTTTTCGTTCATTGTCAGAAAAAGAGTTGTATGGAATAAAACTGGAATATTCGAAAACAACAAAGTGCGTTTTTCAATGTGACCCTGCGTTTCTATTGCATAGAAATCTGTAGTTTTGTTCCGATATTGATGAAATTTTGCACACTCTACCTTAAAAACAAGAGGAGTGTCACTGTCTGTATAAAATTTCGTTCGATGCGTGGTGAAGGGCACTTAACTTACAGAATTTTACAAAAGGCATAGTTTTGTTCCAATATTTATGATTTTTTGCACCCATGAGCCTTAAACCAAGAGGAAGATCACTGGGTACATAAATGTTTGTATGGTACATGGCAGAGGGTACCTTATAGAAAACTTAGTCGAAAGAGGGAAAGGTGGAAACAAACAGAAAAATGGGAGATAAATAGGTGGATGCAGAGTGGGCGAGTGGACATGTGGACTACGAGAGTGTAGGATAAATAAAACGCGGGCAACGCAGAATAAAATAAGATAATCAATAGAATTATTTACCGTCAACACTTAAGGGATCTTTGATGTCGGAATAATTACTCACATCTCTTGATTCAAAATTAATTTCAATATCACAAAAATTACAAAGTTTTTTGAGTAGTCGGCCGCAGTGGCCGAGCGATCTGCGGCGCGCCAGTCACAATCTGCACGCCCGCTACGGTCGGGGGTTCGAATGCCATCTCGGGCATAGATGTTTGTGTCGTCTTTAGTACAAGGTAGTTCATAAGTAGTTTGTAAGTTTAGGGACTGATGACCCAGCAGTGAAGCCCCTTAAGCTTCACAAACATTTGAACATTTTTTTATGAGTACTGTATCAAACAATAAAAAAATTGTTTATATGACAGCTTAATGTCTCTAGGTATCAGCCGCGGCGGATTAGCCGTGCGCACTGAGGCACCGTGCTGCGATGCGCGCGACCGTTCGCCCTCGGGGATTCGAGTCCTCCCTCGGACACGGGGGTATGCGTTGTCCTTGGGTTAGTTTACTTTAATTTAAGTATTTTGTAAGTTAGGTACGAATAACCAAGTAGTTGAGTCGTAAAAATTTACAAACATTTGATTTGATTCTAGCTATCATCTTGAAAGTGTCATGCTTGTATAAATTTATTTAATGAATGATTTCCACTTAGATAAATTTATGATGTAAGTAGAAACAGATGTATTCTCTACCTTAACCTCTCACATATCTTGTGGTGTCGCACAAGTACAAAGTGCGCGCCACTTACTTTCGCCGCGCGCCGCCATGCACGCACGGCGCGGCGTTCTCACGACGACAGCCACGAGCGCCCTCTGCGACAACGCCGCTCGTGGCCACCACTGAAGGACATCGGTCACTTCGGACTGAGATAGCAACGAGTTAGGACCTTCGTAATCAGATAGGCACCAGTGAAGCCTTTGCTATTGTACAGGCACTAGGCAGGCCTCTAACAACTATGTATCAACATTCTGCAGTACTATGTAAAAGTTAAGTATTGTTACATTCTGTGCAATATATATCTCTTTCTAATTTACTCGAGTGTTTATAGTTTCTGGCTGCTCCCCTCCGTACCTGCACCGGCGTGCTGTCTTCTGTGTCGGTCTCGTTCCACTCGGCCACCGACACCTACGACGAGGCTGGGACACAATAGCGGCGACGAAGTCGGGATACAAAATATCTAATTCAGTGTTCCCTTTTATTGTACAGTTTGCCAGTAATTTATCTATATATAGTGTGGGATGAGTGATGAAGCTCATGAAAACTGGTTAGTCCATTAAAAAATTACGGCTAATTTGTATCTTTTATTATGTGACTTGTAAGTACTGCTTCAATGCTCTACATCAAATTGGTACTTACATTCTCTTTTTTATAAGAACTGTTTCTTTTATAAACTTATGCAATCTCATCTTATAGGCTTTAATTTTATATTTTCTGATAAAGGAAATTCTAGTTATTGCCTAATCCTTGGTTTAGAAGATAAATCAATCAAAAGAGAAAGCCGTAAACTCCACAAAATACCTAGCAATTACTGTTACTTAAACTGGAAAGAACACGTAGATAATGTCGTGCGAAAGGCGAACCAAAGTCTGCGTTTTATTGGCAGAACCCTTATAAGATGCAACAGAACTACTAAAGAGGCTGCATTCACTAAGCTTGTCCGTCCTGTTTTGGAGTATTGCTGACGAGTGTGGGATTCTTATCATGTGGGTTTGACGGAGGACATCGAAAGAGTCCAAAGAAGAGCAGCTCGTTTCGTATTGTCACGATACAGGGGAGATAGCGTTACGGAAATAATACAGGATCTGGGATGGGAATCATTACAACAACGGCGCTTATCGCTGCGGCGTGGGGTGCTTACGAAACTACAATCGCCAACAATCTCCTCCGAATGCGAAAATGTATTGTTGACTCCCACTTACATAGGTAGAAATGATCATCAGAATAAAATACGAGATATCAAAGCTCGAACGGAGAGATTCAGGTGTTCTTACTTCCCGCGCGCTATTCGATAATGGAATGGGAGATAAATAGTATAACGGTGGTTAGATGGACCCTCTGCCAGGCACTTAAATGTGATTTGCAGAGTATCCTATGTAGATGTAGAAATAATTTTATCTTCGCGACCCAAGGCCTTTAGCCTTTGAGGTCGCTGACAATCGCAGCTATGTTTAAATTTTTTTTGACTATTTATGTATTTCAGACTTTATGTAATACTAAATAACAGTCTTTTGTGAATTTAAATAATATTATATTAGTAAGGAAATGGTTTCAGATGGCCAGTTTTTACTCAAAGAAATATCTCACGTTAAGATGTATACGATAGGCCAATGAGGAAGCAGCCAACGGCCACAACCAGTGGAGAATGAGTGTTTGAGAGAGGGAGCTGAGCGAAAGAGTGTGCGCGGAAGAAAGGAAATCCACGTCTAGTCTTGACAGAAGGACCCTCCTGGATGATAGGAATGATTGGATCGGGCAGTGTTAAGATTTGCCAGCGAACGGTCGCTTCCCGGGACTCTAAATGTAGCGAGAACAACTGTACGCCAGTGCAGCTGATATGTGTTTATGTTTTTACGCAATAACGTACGAATGTAGGAATGGTGTTTGGGAAACTTAAACTTTTTGAACAGTTGACAAATTCATGTTGAGTGATCGCGAAACATGCGGTTTTTCTAGTGGCATGCTCTAAGGCGCCTTCCTGTGGAGTGTGTGGCTGTTCCCTGTTGGAGTTTCGAGCCAGCCCTCGAGCATTGGTGTCTGTGTGTTGTCCTTAGAACAAGTTAGTTTACGTAGTGTGTAAATCTAGGGAATGAAGGCCAGCGCAGTTTTTCCCATTTCTTTACAAACGTCTTGTTTTCTGGTTATATAAATGATCTGACGGTTAGGTTGATTAGCAATTTATGGCCGTTTGCTGATGTTTAAATGTTCAAATGTTTGTAAGGCTTATGGGACTTAGCAATTAAAAGCTTCGTTGGTTGTCTTATGTTTCTCTCTCTTCCTATGATAATCATTTTTCGTTTGTTACAAGAAATAGCGTTCTAGCAGGAGACAATTTTTCAAGTCAGCACAATATACAGAATCTCTTTGTTCGTCTGTGTCCATTATTTGTAAGTTATTTTGTGTGAAAAATTGCAGTCATTAAGGAAAACATCTTTTCCTCTAAACTGTCATTACGTTTGAAATGTGAATGCGACGTTGAATTCAACAGCCTATAAATACTTAAAATAACAATGAATGCGCATGTCCCTGTCTCCCATGTTTTTTGAAACCAACACCTAAAGCACTAGACTCGGTGCAGGAAGTTTCCGTCGCCACTATCACCAATCGAATGTTTGTAATCCTATTAGACCAAACTACGTTGGTCATCAGTCCCTAGTCTTACAAACTATTTAAACTGAGTTAAACTAACATAAGGACAACACACATATCCATTCCCGAGGGTGGACTCGATCCTCCGATGCTGGAGGCCGCGCGATCCGTAACGTGGCGCTCCAGACCGCAAAACTGCAATATTTGTTGCTCCTACAGAGAATTGCCAATGAGTATACAACCCGTCACGATCGCATTACTAGCAGAAATTACGTTGAAACAACGTTAACTGTCCTTATAATTTTGTTACTGGCTACGATTAGTCTCTCTCTTTCTTTTTTTTTTTTTTTTTTTTTTTTTTTTTTTTTGCCAGTCTCGAAATTAATATTTGATTTCAGCTATAAAGGAGAGAAACTACAACTGCAATTACGAAAACGCCGCCCTGTGTCGAGTCTCGTGATACTGTTTTAGTATAATGACGTCATTCACAGTCTATGTTATTTCTCGTCTGTGTGGATTTATGTTACGAACACAACTAGGATTACCAGTCGCCCTCTTTTACTCGGACAGGTCCTCTTTTTTGGACGCTAAAAATGGTCCGGTTGGATTTTTAGCAAAATGGGTAAATATCTTCTTTTTTTTTAAGGTATACAACTGATTCAATTTGAAAGTGCAAAGATACAATCTTTTGAACTCTCATAAATGCAAATTCTATATAATTTAACTTTTCTTCCAAGAATGTAATATTTTTTACTAGATCATCATCTTTTGATTAATTAGGGTGTCATAAAAGTTGCGAGCTGGCCAGATAAAGGAATTACATATGCAAAAATACAAGATAACTCAGCTTCTAAAAATTTCAAATTATAATCCTTATGGTCATCTTTGTATAACTCTAGAAATGTCCTCCTTTTTGAGCGTTGACATCTGGTAACCGTAAACACAACTTACGTTAATTTGATAAACGCGACTGAATGCCTGTATCACCGTTATTTTTTGTACCACTTGAAATTCACTGGTGCACGTGGCAGCTAGATTACTTTCTACAAAGTGTGTCAACATGGGTCGAACAATACAGAATATACGTTCTTTGAAACCGAGGTTCACAGCGTGAGTGCCCCGCACTTGCGTAATATTTCTCAGCGTGGAGCAACATCGGCTGTTTCGTCGCATTGTGAAACAAGAGAAGCGCAAGACGAACACATTGTTACCTCCCGCTCGAAAGTGAGCGTGCTCGGCATTCTAATTAATGGCGTATAATCGCGAGGATGCATCTCTGCGCGAAAGCCGTAATGAGCAGGTTTGTTCCGCAAACTCCCAGCATCCGGCAGATCGTCTTGTACCCCGACAGCGTGGAACAGCCGCAGATACCGAGGGAGGGAAACGTACCATTAAGTGGGGAGCAGTGTCAAGTCTCCCGGCCATGAAATTCTTAAAACGCTGCAAGTGGTGGAGAGGTCTGACTTCGGGAAGACGAGGGGGAACCAGAACTGAAGAGGAAGTGCTGAGCGGTAAAAATAAAAAGGAGAGGAAAATCATTAAAATTGAGTGCGGCAAAACAGTTTAACGGAACGAGATAACAGACGCGGCGAGCTCCACGACCTGCCGACAGCAGCTGCTTCGTGCGAAATGAAAAGTGTTTTTGGGAAGGGGAGGGGAGGGGGGGAGGCTAACAGTTTGTGCAGGAGCGACTCCCACCACACTGAATTGGTCCCACCCCCTCCCCCACAGCGCTACCAACTTCTCTCCCCAAACGAAGCGCTGTTCGGCACTTTCCATTAGTCAGCCATCCTGCGCTTTTTTAACGCTTCATTTGTCAGATTAGCCACGAAATGTCGCGTTATGGTCTGTTAGAAAACAGAAACGGCGGGAAGCTACCTAATTCACAGAAATACCTAAATATTTTTCTACCTACCTGCTGGAATGGCAGCATTGTCGGCAGGACAGAAGTAGGTTTCCCGGCGGTAATCCTGCGTGTCGTGGCAGTGGTGACTGGGGGCTTTTTTCTCCCCCCCTCCCCCACCACAACCCCCACTCCTCTTGTGTCCCATCCCCCTCCCCTTTCCACAACCTGAGTCGGACACACAATATTCGCCGCCTTGCTCCACCTCACCGATATTCCGAACAGCGGGGGATGCCATTGTTGTAGCGATACGCCGCTGCATTATTGCTTTTAGGCTTCCGAGAATCTCACAACGCTCAGTTCACTCCAGAAGAACATTTTTCTGTTCTTTCGTCTCGCTCTGTAGAAAGCAACGGCCGTTTCCAGATTCAATTAAAATACGAGGAATGACATTCTTCAACCGTTGGACAGTCCATTAATTACGGAATTGTTGTCATCGCCGTGCCGATGACCCGATTTGTAGATGTATTGGATTAAAGTTATTGCATGGCTTAACATTTCATAGAAGGGAAGACAGCAAAAAACATGTTGACACAGCAGAATAACGTTTCCTGCTGGTGACGAGGAATTTCCAGCGACTATACTTAAAAGTGGATAACACCCGTTTGAGCCGTGAGAGTAACGAAAAGATGTGTATCCATATGTATTCGTTACTAAAAGAAGCAGTACTGGTTAAAAACGTATCGTTACTCGTTACTCTCAGTTACCAGTGCCACCTAGAAATAAGGCCGCTACACTCTCTTTGAAACGGTGAAAAGATTTTAACGGTATGTGTTAATAATACTTCAAAATTTCTAGGTTGTTGCGCTAAACCATAGACCACTGGGGACACAGAGATCATCACATCTGCACGGAATTTCTCGAACATGTCCTCTTTTTCCCGGACATGTCCTCTTTTTGAGGCAAGAAAATGTGTCCTGCCGGAATTTATAAAATTCAACAAAATGTCCTCTTTTTTTTGGGTTCCGAGAAGGAAAATTTATTTTTGTGTCATTGGCGACATGTTCATTCGCACTGCAGTTCCAAACTGTTCGCAACTATTACGCGCATATACAGAGCGAAATCGCCGTTCACAATTTCGCACTCCGCACGGGCCTGACAGTTGCAAACGATTCGGAACTTCTCTGCGAAGGAACCTGGTTGTCTATCCTGTATTCAACCAGTGCATTCTGTTATCTGCATTACGTTCTATGGCGTTGCTTTTTATATACTTTGTGGTTTAAGTTAAAGGTGTATTGTGTGTTCGACATCGTAGGTAGCCTATTGCTTCAAAATAAATTACGAACTTAAATATAATACCGAAGAGAAAGTTAAATATGTGCTCCTGGAGAAATACAAATCATTCAAGAGAATGTTCAAACGAATGTAAGAATTAATGATACATTGTGCTGCGATCAGCTTTGTAATTTTATATATATTTTTTCAAAAAAAAAAAAAAAAAAAAAAAAAAAAAAAAAAAAAAAAAAAAAATAATAATAATAATAAATAAAAATGTTTGTTAAGCTTATGGGACTTAACTACGGGGTCATCAGTCCCTAAACTTACAAACTACTTATGAACTACTTACGAACTAGGACGGCACAAATATCCATGCCCGAGGGGGGATTCGAACCCCCGACCGTAGTGGCCGTGCCGACCGTGACTGGAGCGCCTCAGTCACCCCGGCCACCGCGGCCGGCTATATATATATATATATATATTTTAAAGATTATCAAAGGAAACAGAACATACCAGCAGCTGAAGTGTGGTGTGCATATTTAAATCAGTCTTCTGAACTGCTGAAAATTGTAGACTTCTCTTGTGAACACACAGTGTACAAAAGTCAGGAATAGAAGTAAAATATACTGTAATTATACTGTAAGTGTACAGTACAATTTCAAACATTTGAAATGCCTCGTTAAAAAAACAAAAAGCTCTTGAGAGAGATTTCGTCGCCCACTAAATGTAGTTGGTTCAAAAGTGAATAAGACAAGACTGAGACAATTAAGAGTAGTGATGAGGAATAAACTGTCAAGGTTCATCTACATCTACATCTACATAGATACTCTGCAAATCACATTTAAGTGCCTGGCAGAGGGTTCATTAACCACCTTCATAACTTTTCTCTACCGTTCCATTCTCTAATAGCGCGCGGGAAGAAAGAACACCTAAATCGTTCCGTTTTCGATCTGATTTCTCTTATTTTATTGGGATGGTCATGTCTCCCTAAGTAGGTGGGTGCTAGCAAAATATTTTCACATTCAGAACTAAAAGTCGGTGATTGAAACTTCGCAAACAGATCACGCCGCAATGAATAACGTCTTTCTTTTAATGATTTCCACCCCAATTCGTGCAACATTTCCGTGACGCTTTCCCCCCCGTAACGTGATAAAACAAAACGAGCTGCCCTTCTCTGAACCTTCTCAATATCTTCCTTCAGTCCCACCTGGTGAGGGTCCCACAAGGGGCAACAGTACTCCAAGAGAGGACGCACAAGTGTGATGTAGGCAGTCTTTTTGGTGGAGCTGGTGCATCGTCTAAGCGTTCTGCCAATGAAACGTAACCTTTGGTTCGCCTTCCCCACAATATTTTCTATGTGTTCTCTCCAGTCAAAGTTGTTCGTAATTGTAACTCCTAGGTATTTGGTAGAATTTACGACCTTAAGGTTTGACTGATTTATCGCGTAATTGAAGATCAGCGGATTTCTTTTAGTGGTCATGTGTATTACTTCACACCTTTCTTTATTTAGTGTCAATTGCCAATTTTCGCACCATAGTATTTCGTTTCCCAACAACCACACAGGGCTACTGATTCAGTTTGTAGTAGTTTTACGTGGTTCATTCATAAAGTTGTTAATTACATTATGTTAAAGATAAAGTGTCCTCTTTTTTTTTATATGAACTGTCCTATTTTTTGGTGATGAACATATGGTAACCCTACACCCGTTCAAAGTCATGTATTTAGTAGTGTGTGGGAGTAACGAAAAGATGTGTATCCGTATGTATTCGTTACTAAAAAAAGCAGTACTCGATACAAACGTTCCGTTTCTCGTTAAGCCTACTCTCATTACCAGTGCCACCTACACTCTCTTTGAAACGGTGAAAAAGTTTTAACTGTATCTGTTAATAATACTTTAACATTTAAATTTGCCACGTAGATACTGTATGCCTGCTTTTTGAGCCAATTACACTGCTGAGGAAAGGGATCAGTACAGTCCATTTCTATCGTGATTAAAATACAACTGTCACAATTTGATCAAAATCAGCGACACCCATCTGTGACCTCCATTTTAGGTACTGTTCCCGCGCTCTACTTAGAGGCTTGGAATGTCGGAATCAACCGGAATATTTCGTGACGAATACCAAAACGATCATAGAGCACAACATTTGCATTGACAGAAAATGTGTAGTTGATTGCTTTTGTGTACTTCTTACAAAACTTTTTTTTAGTAGACAAGATCAAAAACAAATAATTACCCAATAAATTGAAACTTTTACAGGTAAAAAATAACAATAAAACGTATGTTTGCATTAAAAGCGGACGTCAGATCATTGAGGACTAACCTTCAAACACGGGCCAAGAAGTATAGTCCAAAATGGTTAGAAAACAAATAACCTCTAAAATCTGTGAGGTGCGCAATATGCACTTAAAATTCCTCATGGATGTCTACATAAATTACTAATCTCATAATAAATAGCATCACAGAATATATGCATTCTTCCCATTGGTTTTCGTTACAGAATTCGTATCGATACAGTAGACGCGAATAATGAAATGTATTTATGAATAAGTTTCGTATCTACACAGTAGATACGAGTAATGAAATCTATTCATGAGTAATTTCGTATGGATACTGTATATGAGAATGACGAAATGTATTTATGAGTAAAGATTCAGTCCTTCGAATCAGCCAAAGTATTCGTTACTCAGTACTCAGGTTTGCTGCGCCTCTAGTAGTTACAGATTCCTCTGATTCCATTAGCGACTGACTGAGGGGCTTAGTAGTTAGGATGCGGGAGGATGGCGGTTAAAACCTGCCTCCAGCTAGTCTGATTCAGGTATTCCATAATTTCCCTAAACCGCTCAAGGGAATTGATTTCTTTGAAACGTCACACACGGTTTCCTCTTCCATCTTGAACCAAAATTCAAACTTGTGCTCCGTCTCTAATAACCATATTGTCGACTAAATTCTAGTCTTCATCTTTTTCTCTAGTGATTCTGTAAGTTTGCAGAATGAAAAGCAATTTTTAAATTTCAGTTTCTTTTCATTCTGAATTTTCAGAGGGACTGCGTAATATTCACAATGGCAGTTGCTTTTCTGTATTTCGCAAAAATTCTTCTCTGTATTCCACAATTTTTCTTATTTCAAGTAATCTGGATTATGGAAAATTATTGATTTCCCTGGTATAATCAAATTTACACCAAAGTGTTAACGCAGTATTTATCTTCTGACAGGGAATGACTCCTGACATAATGAAAGAAGTGATCTGTAATGTTTTACCTCTCTGTCCAACGGAGAAAAATCGATCTGCCTCGCTCGTCTTAAATACTTTTCAAACAAGAATTAACCCAGAAATATATCTAACGTGAACTACTTTCTTTCAGCAGTTTTGTTGCAAGAGAGAGTAATATCGTGTAAGATCCAATATAATATTTAGGAGATCTGGCTGTTCATAGTGTGTTAATCACATCAGAAATAATTAGTAACACCTACGAAAAAATTACTAAGATTCCTCAGAAAACATTAGAGGTTCAAGCTCACTCATTACGATTCCACATATGTTACCTGATCTTGATCCAATCCCATATTTTTTATCAATCCTTCATTATTACATTAAAAGACGATTAACACGAACGATTTAGACCAAATCGAAAATAAAAAGAGGAAACATTCAATCAAGCATGTACTCCACGCCAATTTCATATGAACTGATATTCTTATACCATTTTTCTGGCATTAATCACAATATTAGCGGTATGCACTTGTCATGCGCTTTTTTTATTTACTTTTGGTTCATTAGTTGACAAATGTATACAATGTTAAAATATACAGACATGTCCATATATGTGAAGTCTGGGGCCCATAGTTACAGCATTCCTCAAACGAACCCTGACACAGTAGTTGGTCACAGTGTGGTTTGGCAGATCACACCAGCTTCATGTAATAATATTGAAATTTAAATCCCATCCCCACAAATCCACTAGAACACGAGAGATATTTCCCCATTTCACAATTATCTATCCTTGTGAGTTACGTTTCCATTGAAAGTCTAATTGGTACAAATATTTTGGGACATCAGATAACGTTGTGTGCGATATATATCGCAAAATTAAAGCCCGTAGCCGCCTGATGGTACAGTTAAATTCACAAAAAGAGCCATTTATAAGACGTGGCGGTTTTCGTTAGTTTCACCATAGCGAGTGGACGAGAAAGTTAGCCGACTCCCCTAGTTAATGGGTTTCGCCGCCAGATGTCAATGGCTCCGCCTGTGACCCACGAAAGGACATGTAACTAAACATGAAACAGAACACAAGACTTCATACATGGAGACCATTTGTCCGCTGGTTTCAAGGCACTCTTCGAAGTTTATTGAATACTTAAACTGTGTAATTCCCGTGAATAATCGGCATTCCATGTAATAAAAAAATCAGCTCAAGAAAGGTGTCCATCTTAGTATTTAACGCTCGTAATTTCGGTACTAATGTGAACTCTTTACAGTGTCATACAAAATGTCGCCGAGTCTTAAACCGGCGTAAGGAATTTAAAGACGCCTTTCGATGGGCAAGTGAGTAGTGTACAAGCACTATATCAGATGCAGCGGAGGAACAGACAAACACCACCTATGATTTCCAAGTTTATTCTTACAGTCGTCTGGATTATATTCCCCTAAATTGACTAAACCATGAAGTTGAGTCTCAAGCGACAATGCTGCTGGAAATTTCAAAATATCCATGTTGCAATTCTCTTAACGAAAATAAACCGCCAATGCTGCTGGTAGTTCACGGGCACGCTACCGGTCCTATACTTAGCTAAGCAGCTCCAAAGCTATCAAGTAATTTATTCACAGTGTAGTACAGATTATCTCCACTTATAGCAGCACTAAGTTATCGTGCCACTCCCACGAACCACAGACATTGCCGAGGTGGGGTGGCTTGCGTGCCCCATCGATACAGATAGGCGTACCGTAGGTGCAACCACAGCGGAGGGGTATCTCTGGAGAGGCCAGACAAACGTGTGGTTCCTGAAGAGGGGCAGCAGCCTTTTCGGTAGTTACAGGGACAACAGTCTGGATGATTGACTGAGCTGGCCTTGTAACATCAGCTAATGTGGCTTTGCCACAAAGTTACTGTGAACGACTGAAAGCTAGGGGAAACACAGCCGTTAATTTTCCCGAGGGCATGCAGCTCTACTGTATGAACATATGATGATGGCATCCTCACGGGTAAAATATTCCGCAGGTAAAATAGTCCCCCATTCGGATCTCCGGGCGGGGACTACTCAGGAGGATGTGATCAGCAGGAAAGACAATACTGGCATTCTACGAGTCGGAGCGTGGAATGTTAGATCCCTTAATAGAGTAGGAAAGTTAGAAAATTTAAAAAGGGCAATGGATAGGTTGAAGTTAGATATAGTGGGGATTAGTGAAGTTCGGTGGCAGGATGAACAGGATTTCTGGTCAGGTGAGTACAGGATTATAAAAGCAAAATCAGTTGGGGGTATCACAGGAGTAGGATTATTAATGAATAAGAAAATAGGAATGTGGGTAAACTACTATGACCAGCACAGTGATCGCATTATCATTGTCAAGATAGATACGAAGCCAACACCGACAACAGTAGTACAGGTTTATATGCCAACTAGCTCTGCCGATGATGAGGAAATCGAAGAAATATATGAGGAGCTAAAGGAAATTATTCAGACAATTAAGGGAGAGGAAAACTTAATTGTTATGGGAGACTGGAATTCGGTAGTAGGACAAGGAAGGGAAGGGAAGATAGTAGGTGAATATGGTCTGGGCAAAAGGAATGAAAGAGGAAGCCGCCTGGTATAATTTTGCACAGAACATAATTTAGTTATAACAAACACCTGGTTCAAGAATCACAAAAGAAGGTTGTATACGTGGAAGAGACCAGGAGACACCGGGAGATACCAGATAGATTTTATAATGCTAAACATAGTTTTCGGAACCAGGTTTTACAGTGTAAGACATACCCAGGGGCAGATATAGACTCTGACCATAACTTATTGGTTATGAACTGTAGGCTGAAACTGAAGAAACTACAAAAATAAGGAGATGGGACCTGGATAAATTGAAGGAACCTGAAGTTCTCAAGAATTTCAGAGGGAGCTTTAGGCAACAATTGACAGAAACAGGAGAAAATAAAACAGTAGAGGAGGAATGGGTAAAATTGAGAAATGAAATAGTGAAGGTAGCAGAGGACAAAATAGGTAGGAAGGCAAGACCTACAAAAAATCCTTGGATATCACAGGAGATACTAAATTTATTCGATGAAAGGGGAAAATATAAGAATGCAGTAAATGAAACAGGAAAAATGGAGTACAGACGACTAAGAAATGAGATTGACAGGAAGTGCAAAATGGCTAAGCAGGAGTGTCTAGAAGGCAAATGCAAGGATGTATGTATAAATAGATACAGCCTATAGGAAAATAAAAGAAACATTTGGAGATAAGAAAAACAGCTCTATGAATATCAAGGACACTGATGGAAAACCAGTTCTCAGCAAAGAAGGGAAAGCTGAAAGGTGGAAAGAGTATATAGAGGGGTATATAAAGGAAATGAACTTCAAGACAATATTGTAGGAAGGGGAGAGGATGTAGATGAAGATGAAATAGGAGATACTGTATTGAGAGAAGAATTTGACAGAGCCCTGAAAGACCTAAGTCGAAACAAGGTCCCTGGAGTAGATGATATTCCCTCAGAGCTACTGAAGTCTCTGGGAGAACCAACCATGACAAACCTGTTTCACCTGGTGTGTAAGATGTATGAGACAGGCGAAGTACCCTCAGACTTTAAGAAAAATGTTATAATCCCCATTCCAAAGAAAGCAGGTGCAGACAGGTGTGAAAACTACAGAACCATCAGTTTAATAAGTCACGGTTGCAAAATATTAACACGAATTATATACAGGAAGATGGAAAAGCTGGTAGAAGCCGACCTCGGGGAAGATCAGTTTGGGTTCAGGAGAAATGTAGGAACACGGGAGGCAATACTCACTTTACGGCTTATCCTAGAAAATAGATTAAGAAAAGGCAAACCTACATTTCTAGCTTTTGTAGATTTGGAGAAGGCTTTTGACAATGTTGATTGGAATAAACTCTTTCAAGTTCTGAAGGAAGCAGGAGTAAAATATAGGGAGCGTAAGGTTATTTACAACTTGTACAAAAACCAGACAGCGGTTGTCAGAGTTGAAGGGCATGAAAGGGATGTAGTGGTTGGAAAGGAAGTAAGACAGGGTTGTAGTCTTTCTCCGTTGTTATTCAATTTGTACATTGAGCAAGCTATAAAGGAAAGCAAGGAGAAATTTGGAGAAGGAATTAAAGTTCAGGTGGAAGAATTTAAAACATTGCGTTTTACGGATGACATAGTAATTCTGTCAGATACTACAAAGGACCTGGAAGAGCAATGGAACGGAATGGACAGTGTGCTAAAAGGTGCATATAAGATGAACATTAACAAGAGCAAAACTAGGGTAATGGAATGCAGTGTAAGAAAATCAGGTGATGCTGAAGGAATTAGATTGGGAAACGAAGCAATAAAGGAGGTAGATGAGTTTTGTTACTTGGGCAGTACAATAACAAATGATGGTCGCAGTACAGAGGATATAAAATGCAGAATGGCAAAGGGTAGAAAAGCGTTCTTGAAAAAGAGAAATTTGTTAACATCGAATATTGATTTAAGCCTAAGGAAGTCCTTTCTGAAGGCATTTGTATGGAGTGTTGCCTTGTATGGGAGTGAGACATGGACGATAAACAGTGGGGACAGGAAGAGGATTGAGGCTTTTGAAATATGGTGCTACAGAAGAATGCTGAAGATTAGGTGGGTGGATCGCGTAACTGAACAGAATTGGGGAGAAAAGAAATTTCTGGCATACCTTGACTAAAAGAAGGGATAGATTCCTAGGACACATTCTTAGACATCAAGGAATTGTGAATTTAGCGTTGGAGGGAAGTGTGTGGGGTAAAAATCGCAGAGGAAGACCAAGAGATGGATACAGTAAGCAGATTCAGACAGATGTAGATTGCCGTTCTTATGTGGAGATGAAGAGGCTTGCTCAGGATAGGGTATTGTGGAGAGCTGCATCAAACCAGTCTCCGGACTGAAGACCACAACAACAAACAACGAGTTATCGTGGACAAACAGTAGTGCACCACATACCGAGCCGGCCGTGTTCGTGACGTCGTCATTGTTGTTTTGGTAGTGTCATTGCAAAAAGCGTTTCGAACTTACCTGAAGATAATTTTAAATGCAAATTTAAGGAAAATTACCCGAATGAACTTCCATTTCTACCATAAGGAAAACTGTATATGAGGCAGAGTGCTTAATGTGAAGGTAAGTTTCATATATAAATATATGTAGTTATGTGCATGAAAACACTGCAGCTCTGCGTTCTGCTTCCATGTGTGACCTTTAGATTAAGCAACTTAGGAGCTTTTTACTTAATTCATTTTAAGTTTATTTACTTATAGGTACTCCTTCGCTATTTCACATTGGAGGAAGACCGGATATTATGGACCATATTTATACCAAAAGCACAAAAAACGAAAAGGAGGACAAGCCGAAGTACCGGCGAGTTTTACATCGCCACCTAGATATAAGGCCTGTGCGTTTCCTGCCAAGAGTAGTCTTAAGACAAGCAAACTATTTATCTTCCGTAACGTTGTACTGAGTTTGGGAATATATGCATGTTGCACAGTGTGTTTCAGAATATTCTTAATGTTATTTATGTGATTTACAGACAAATTTGCGTTAATGTAAGGTAAAATATCTTACCGATCTCCTCGGTTAGCCGTGTGGTCTAACGCACCGCTTTCCGAGACGGGGAGGCGTACCGGCTGCGGTTCGAATCCGCCTGGCGGATTAACGAAGGGGGTCCGAGTGCCGGCCAGCCTGAATGTGGTTTTTAGGCGGTTTTGCACATCCCCCTAGGTGAATGCTGCGAGGGTGAAGTTCGGGGTGAGAGTTTAAAATAGGGAAAGATTAATTTTTGAAACTCACAACCACCAACTGCGAACTAAATTCCTAAACATGCAAAAACACTGGAACTGTGATTGCTATTGTTTGACTCGTTTTCTAGGGGATGATATCACACGTTCACAGCGTTCCTTCCCTGCATATGATTAACACAAAAAAAATTCATAATAAAGTCAATTTCATGAGAGAAAAGGGTGTACTAACTACTATTTTTGAAAACACGTGAAAGTTCACTTTATGTTGTTTATTTCACAATATTAGAACCCTGTGGCTGATACGTCTGTACGTCGACACATTTATCAAATAAAGTTATAGCTCGTGAGCCCCCAGACAAAATGAATATTTGTCGCAAATTGTTTTCACACCATGTGCCTGTCTCAAACACCGTTTATGTTCATGCCTATGCGACGACACGTGTTACACTAACAAAACACAGTCACTTTAATTCAGTGTGATGCACACCTTGTTCCACCGGCTAAATATTCACAACACACAGTAGCACTCGATACAACTTGGTGCAGTCTACGACGAGCAACCACTCTTGGCAATTGCCACACAAAAATCTAAAGTCTCCACCTGGAGATCCACATGCCGAACTGCCGTAGAGCGACGCCGCCCAGCCAGCTACCCCACTTGCTCCCACCTCGTCACTTCCTGTCCTCGCGCGCGCGCGCGCGCGCCAAAAGCCCAACTGCCGGGCTTTTTCCCTACATCAACTTCCCCACGTGAACTGTTCTAACCGACTTCCAACGTACAGCGCTCAGCCAATACATTTCTAAAACTTTACTTAAAATCAAAATAATTACACTACACATTAAACAAATATCTTCTTAGGTTTTTACTAAAACATCCTTCGTACTATTTATTATAATCGTGCAATTTCTTATATCACAGATAAGTGATTTAACTGAATATTGCAAGGTAAAGTACACAACATTAATTGAAAATAAAATGAGAAATAGTTAATATATTATTTTTATAAACAAACATTGCCATGCTAGTTGTGTAACTGTATTCATTGGTAATTTATTACTTTTCACTGTCAATTAAACATATTACGCCATATGTGACTATATCAGCTAATGTATTGTTTATTTATCAACAGGCTATTTTGTAATGAGGGCCTTAAAGGTTCCTAACTGCTTCGTATTACTTCAAATGCAAGTAGTATTAGAATTTTTTTTTCACGCTGTGCACTGCACTGCACCTGGCACTCGCCATTGTCCCTCTCTCCCCTCACTGGAAACGAACCTGGAAAATCCTAAGCTGGAACAAGCCACCAACGTCGGCCTGCTTGCTGGACTCCCATCAGCTACAAGCACACAGCAAATCTCAATCTGGAGAATTTCTACCTATGGCCTAACTATAAATGTTGTCACCCAACTGCATACATACATTGCTACCATAATTAATAAGATTAAAATTGTGTAACATTTAGTGCTTTGGCATGGTCAATGTTTGTAGTGAATTCATACTGTTTAATTATCAAATGCTATTAATTACCAATATTTCTATTGGGCGGTAATCTCACAATGCCGGGCTGGTCCCCAAGTCCCGCCTCAGTTACACGATTTGCAAACATTTCGTAACAATATACACTATCACACATACCACACTATACACAGACATTTGTGGTATACATTGCCTCCCGGGAGGCAGGGGATGGTGGCAAGAAGAGTATCCGGCCACCCTGTCAATACTAACATGTCACATCTGCAAAGCCGACCCTGCCTATGTGGGGAAAGGGCTGAAGGGAAAGAAAGAGTAAAATATCTTACCCATATTGGAATCGGACGATTCATATTAGGCACATTGTCTCAGACCAGCAAAAATCTGCACGGCGAATCACATGAATAACATTAAGAGCATTCTGAAACACAAATGTGGAACGTGCACATATTCCAAAACTCATCACAGCGCTACATAAGACAAGTAGTTTGCTTGTGTTATGACTAATCTTGGCAGGCAGCGCACATACCTTGTATCTAGGTGACGTTGGTTTTTCCTGCTAACCTTCAGTGAAAGTGATATGAAGATAGCAGCATTTAAGGCATCAGACGCATTCCACACTGTGAAACACCATTAGAGTTTTACCCCAATGGATTATACCTACAAATTAGTTGGATAAGCTTTCAATAACTCCAAAATCGCCGTGAACCTTTCTTGTGCTAGAACGAAATATGAAGCAATTGTCAGTAATGTTCTATCTCCTGAGTGCCTAGGTCAATTAAAAGTTCAGTTGGGACGAGTTAATTTTCTAAGTGTTAGTCCTGGTGCTAGCAACCATGGAAAAATAAACTTTTTCCGATAGTTAGTCAGTTCTTTCTCTAACAATGGAAGGCTTACAGACTATACTTATTGACATGAGAAACCTTCCAAACTGTAGAAAAGTAAATATTGGAGGTGCTTCAGAAAACAACATCACAAAAGTGTGTTGCGTTGGGCGGCAATAAACATTGGTGGACTCGAATGATCTGTCTCCAACAATCTATTCAGTGAACTGAAGGAAGACTTAGGTGATAACATTTTAGGAAGTAGTTGTTCATGCCATATTATACATAACGCTAGTAGAATTACTTCATACATTCTGAGGCTAGATATGGAAGTTTTCATCCGGAAAGAATTCTCATTTTTCAGTGTATTCTGTGAGAGTTAATAAGTTGGCAGAATTTTTCGATTCTGTAGGAACTAAAAACAAGACAAAACTTTACCATAGTAAGACAAGGTGATTATCATATATTATGTCTGCAATTGTGAGACGTTTGCAAATGTATGGGCTCTTAAGTCTTACTTCATGTCTGTAACTAATGTTCCGACTGCAAATCCCTTGGCTGAAGGATACCTGTGGTTTGTGTCTCCAGTTAACTATACAAACAAATGTTACGTAATGAAAATGGAAAAAACGACATCATGGACGGCTATTCTGTCCTCACTGATACTGTGTCAAGTCTACAAGAGAGGTCTAAAAATAACTTCATTCCCCTAAGAGATGTCAACTCTGAATGTGATAATGAACAGGTTGTTCACATATTCAGGAAAACATGAATGCTTTTAATAATGTATGTAGATATTATAGTGGCAAGTGGATGAGGCAGTATGATGAATTAACTGTATTCAGTAGGTTAACTCTAAACAATGAAGTTGAATGGGAAATTCTGTTGCCTACTTTAGAAACAGAAAAGTTATTGTGAATGACCTTGAATGACGTTTGATGAGGTAATTCGCCTAAAAACGTTTCTATGTGAACAACGCAAAAACGAAAATGGACCAACATTTTTATAAAAAAAAAAAAAAAAAAAAACAAAAAAAAAAAAAAAAAAAAAAAACTGTATCTGATAGATGGTGTGATTTCATGAGTAATCGTTCTGGAGATGAATATTCACAATTTTTCAAAATTGTTCAGTACTTTTTCGCAGTTCTTGCCCACTCTGCTGCTGTGGAAAGGGTATTTTCATTACAAAGTATACAAAGAAATCGAATGTCTGCACAATGCGCAAGAGATTTCTTGATCATTAGTACAACTATAAAGATATCACTTGCTCCCAGTTCAATGAAAATATGAAAACCAACAAAGAATTACTTAAGAAAATTTGAAGTGGTCAGAAATAATTTTATTAAAATAATAATAAAAATAGAAAAAATTAAAAAAAATGCTGTTTTCGTCGAAATAAAGATTCTCCGTAGAACCCCCCACCCAACTTTTTTTATATTTTATTTCTTTATTTTGAAACTTTGGGAACCCAGTTAACAGGATTTGTTGTTCTGAGAGTGGTGGAGTTCTGTTGTCTTCTGAAGGGTGGATTCAGTTGTCTTCTGGGATGGGTAAACTGTGGAGGAGGGGTTCAGTTCTCAAGCAGATCATTCAGATCGTTATCCAAAACATCTGCAGCTGAACTGTGAAACCATTTCACAATAACACAAACTGTTTGTGAGCGGCTACTAAAAATTCCCCAGACGGTTCTTATTCCAAAAAACACTTCAAATTAATAATATTAGCGCTACATGTTATGTTTTAGAGTTTAATTTTGTTTTTATAGGGAGTAACGGAACTTGGTGTCCAATATGTACTTGCGGTAATGCAATCAAAATAAATTTATATTCTGCGATACAATGAAGTAAGCCCAAGTACACATTTTTTTTTAATTGATAACGTTTCTTCACGACTGAAACCAGCAAATATCTATTTATATCAATGCGGAAAAATAATGCATAGTTCTTTACTTCATTAAATCCATCACAATTCCTTAACGCCAAAATACTTAATACTGAATAAAATACAATGTTCACTGCTTACAGTCACTTTTTAGTTTATTTCCCTTCCATAAAAGCGTTTTGGAGGTTTTACCTTCTTAGTTTGTAAACTATGACAGTTTACACGTGAGGTTTTACGACATATAAAGAAAACTATGACCACAGGCTACCTTAAAGTAGGAACATAAAGCAGAAATGTCAATTATGAAACAAACAAATTAAAGAAAAAACCATCCTACTGATGATAGACGATTAAACCTCCGAGAGGCGTGTGGAAGTAGAATAGACTTAACAGTTACTAGTAACAGTAAACGATTCTGTTTCTTTCAATACCGGTAACAATTACGGAAAGGCGTATCACTTATATTTACTGTTATGATAGCTGTAACGAGAAGGTCTGCAGTTACTGTGAGCTCTCGAGTTCCCTTCTCTAGTCACATCACTAAGTTTTTATCGAGTTGACACCCTAATATTCTCGATACTGCATAATGTAACAGGCCGCAGAGTATTCTTTGTTAGGAAGTCGGAATGGGAGGGGGACGCATCTGGCTCTCAGTGAAGTAAAAACTTCTGCTAACGAATAAAATATAAAATTCTCCGCTAACCAGGAGGGTCCCCCAGTTGCACTTCCGCGAATTACGCCCGCCGTATTCATTCTACCCCCTTCCCTGCAGAAAGAAAAAACAAAAAAACATAAAAAGGAAAATTGCATATTTATGAAGTTATTTCTCTTTCCGCCACGGTTCATGCGCTCATTTTCCTCCCGCTTTTATTATTCTTCCCTTCTTTATTTAACGACTTTCCTCATCGTCCGTCGCGCGCAGGCGGCGGAAGAGCCAACTTTATCCCCGGGCTCCGTTCCACTGCGCCCCGCGTGACTGCAACGCTTCCCCCTCCCTACCCTCCGCACCCCGCGTTACCTAGCCCTGAAAATGCTACAATTTTGCCCATAAAGTCGCATTTCCAGAGGCCAGAGTTGTCAGCTGCGCACACGTTAACGGCTCGCTATATAGAAATTTATTGCCCAGAATTTATGCCCCTCGCGCGCGTCCCCGCGGCGCGGGCTAATGCACTTCATGGCTACGCGCGCGCGCCCAGACGTTTATTATCGCAGAAAAAGATGGGTGCCTCGCCGCCATATTGTCCTGTGGCGCGCGCCAGCGAAATTAAGCCGTACGTCCCGCTTGTTTGGAGGCCCGGCGGTAAACAAGACGGGGCTACTGCGCTGCAGGGATTACTCGCGTGCCTCGTCGGCCACGCACTTTAAGGCCGTTGCAGCTTTCTTTTATCCTTCCGCCTCTGAAGAGGACGCGAGGACTTAGCTCTCGAGCTCCCTGTGCAGAAAGTTTTACACTCTTTCGCTCATTCATTTTTTTTTATTTTTTTTATTTATTATTATTATTATTATTTTTTTTTTTTTTTTTTTTTTTTTTTTTTTTTTTTTTTTTTTTTTTTTTTGCAGCTCAACGTTAGAAAATCTGTCAGGGATAGGGTCAGTGACATAACCACGGGAGGGGGGAGGGCCAATGGGGTTCAAGCCCTCCTTCCGGCAACTCCCTAAATTTTTGTAATTATATTATTTTTCATTGTTTTTATTCTTTTTGGCCCACTTCAGGTTACGGTAGTAACACTAAAAGTGGGCCTTTACGATCGTCTTTTGGCAGCTCGAAATTTAAATGAAAATAACGGCTTAACCATGCATCTGACACGAAAAGTGAACGAACCGAATTTGTAGAGGAAATTCTCTACAACTTTGCTCTTATGTTTTTTTTTCATATCTCGTATCGTTTCAGAGATATTTGCAAAAATAACGGCGAAAATAACGGCGATTTTGGGATGTCTGTCTGTCTGTCTGTCTGTCCGTAACGTGTTCCCTGTTTTTAAGACGAACCGTTCAACCGATCAGCACCAAATTTTGCACACATAATTGTAGGCTGCCAGAGACCAGAACCTCCCTTTTTTAAATTAATAAATAACGGCGATTTTGGGATGTCTGTCTGTCTGTCTGTCTGTCCGTAACGTGTTCCCTGTTTTTAAGACGAACCGTTCAACCGATCAGCACCAAATTTTGCACACATAATTGTAGGCTGCCAGAGACCAGAACCTCCCTTTTTTAAATTTTTCGGACAAAAAATACGGTAGTAATAACAAAAAAAGCCGTTTGTAATGTAATTTTAATTGCAAATAAACCGTTTATCTGACGCGAAAATTGAATAAACAAATTTGTAGAACAGAAAATTCTCTACAACTTTGTTCCCTTATGTTTTTTTTTTCATATCTCGTATCGTTTGAGAGATATTTGCAAAAATAACGGAGTTCTGACACCCTCCACTAAATTAACGGAAACCAGCCGTTGGCAGATG
The DNA here is from genome assembly GCA_026315105.1 of Locusta migratoria. Taxonomy (NCBI): domain Eukaryota; kingdom Metazoa; phylum Arthropoda; class Insecta; order Orthoptera; family Acrididae; genus Locusta; species Locusta migratoria. Next base: position 223,804,306 of record CM048748.1, on the reverse strand, counting down.
TCACGTGACATTCCTCGCCAACTGTCTCTGGCGTATGCGTTGCGTATTTGATGATTTTCTTATTGTAACTTACACGTTGCCATTTCTAAGCAATGTCTCACAGAAGAATTAAAAAAAAATTTAAAAAAAAATAAAAAAAATAAAAAATAAAAAAATAAATAAACAAAGACGTCGTTCTTCGAACGATAAATGATAATCTAATGTCTAAATTTCAAATGTTTGTATAGTCTATGGGACTTAACTACGGGGTTATCAGTCCCTAAACTTACAAACTACTTATGAACTAACTAAGACTAAAGACGGCACAAATATCCATGCCCGAGGGGAGATTCGAACCCCCGACCGTAGTGGCCGTGCAGACCGTGACTGGAGCGCCTCAGGCCTCTCGGCCACCGCGGCCGGCAATCTAATGTCTACAAATGCCATATTAGCATTAGTTAACAACGGCCATCAATAGTATGAGATTAAAGAACGCAATTCCTGTTAGCTATAGCGTAGTCGGCAATGCTTTGGACTGTGACGCGGAAAGTCTGTGGTTCGGAACCCGGCAGTACCTATAATTTTTTTTTTCTTTTTTTATCCCCTAGCGTTTCAGACACTCTTATTAATTAATTTTTTATTATTTAGATGATTATTTTTGTCCAAAATGTTTGCAAAAGCTTATAAAACAACAAATCTAAAGTGGGCCGTAAAACACGCCAGTGCGATTTCTTTTAAACATGTCGGCACCGGAAATTTGAAATATTACACATGTAATAAATCACAACGTAGCTCAAGTGAACGAGACAGTGGGTCGCGAACGAGATGCCGCCACTGACAATGTGTCCTTGCAGTTACTGTGAGCAGTTTTAATGCCGCCGCGACCACTTTTGTTGCTGCCGCTATTGTTACTGCTATGCGGAAGTTACGAGCCGATTGTTCAAATGCGGCGAACCGCTGATTAGCAGGTCAGCGGCGACACCCAGTGGAATCTTATGATTAACAATAGAGTTATTTTAGTTCAATTTTTACCCACGGAGTCTCATGTTACACTGTAAAGACCTTTTCCTTTGGCTAGTAAAATAAAAGTTGCTTAATTATTTTACGAGCCCTTGGCCAATGACCCCCCCCCAACCTCCTCCCCCCCCCCCACACACACACACACCAACCCTCCCCATACCCGAGAGATATTAGGCCCTGGATTCGGAAGATAAATTAGTTTTGTGTATAAACATTGGCTTATTGTTAGCAAATATGTTCATTATGAATCACTTCCAACATTCTAAAATAAAGCCTCCCCCCTCCCCAGGTTGGCCAAAAGTAATAATTTCCCCCCCCCCCTCCCAGAAATTTCAATGACGCAGTTTGCGTATGACCCTGCTTGTGGGCACCTTTGTAATACACTTCATTTCCACCATGTTGCTCCTCTTCCACTTTCAAACTAATGCGAGCCTACTCATTTTATTTCTTGTGCAATTGTTTTCGTAGTATAATGGTTACATTATAAAAAGTGTAAAATAAGTCATAGATTAATACATTTGAATATAAAATCAGTCTGTTGCGAATTAAAATAATTATTACTTCTAACGCGTTTCGCGCTTTTGCCGCATCATCAGAGATCTGTAACAGGGGAAATATACAAAATATGTCGGTTTCAATGTTTGTAAAGCTTATGGGACTTAACTGCGGGGTCATCAGTCCCTAAACTTACAAACTATTTATAAACTACGGTACCTTATACCAAAGACGGCACAAACACCCATGCCCGAGAGGGGAATTCGAACCCCAGATGCGAACGGCCTTACGCATCGCAGTATAGCGTCTCAGTGTGCACGGCCACTCCGCTGCGGCTGTCAGTTTCATCCCGCGGAGGCGCTCCAGTCACGGTCTGCACGGCCACTACGGTCGGGGGTTCGAATCCCCCCTCGGGCATGGATATTTGTGCCGTTCTTAGTATAGGGTAGTAGATAAGTAGTTTGTAAGTTTAGGGACTGATGACCCCGTAGTTAAGTCCCATAAGCTTAACAAACATTTGAACATTTTTTAACATCCCGCGGACATATCCACTATAATAACAACAGGAAACACTGAATTCGGTGTGTGTAGATACCTAAAACAGCTGAATGGCTTTTGCTAGTATTAAAACACACAATGATCAGCGCTTTAGACTAGATGAAATCCGAGGATATTATAATTAATCCAAAAGCATCATCAAATGCTGAAAGAGGTGGGGCAAAAAGTTCCTAAAACAGACATTAAAGAACTATAAACAAGCGCGAGGTAAATGGACAACGGTAAGCAGAGCAGATTAGGAGATGTATAACTTACTACATCAGCAACGTTGTGTTGGATAGGTCCGCGTTCACATAATGAATATCGATTCATCACAGCAATTGTTACTGCGCGGACAGCTGATAGTCAAGTGACGTGAGAGACCGGAATATAGCAAACGGTGCTGATAGGACGCCGACATGCGGATGTAAGATCTGAGCGGTTAAATTTGAATGATAAAATCGATCAACATGTTTGCAAATTATTAAACGGTGGAAGTAATAATAATGGATAATAGTGATGAAGTATTTAACTAGTTTTAAATCAGAATTGATTATAGTAATATTGATAATTTATGCTAGCAAAACAAACATAAAAATTATGTAGCTCCACAGGTTTGTGACTGGTAGAAATATATCAAAACATGGTTTTTCTCAAATCTCTACGTAACCACGTAATAAGATTGATGACAAAGTTTTGTAATTCACAATTAAACAATATTCTTTTACTTTAAATATGCCAAAATACAGACATTAAAATATTACATTTAAGCTTTAACTTTTTATCTCCATGTATGTACATGTTTCATGAAATTTGTATTTAATGTGGTACACAAATTTAAAGTCATTCTTCGACTAGGGGGGACTGATGACCATTGCAGTTTTGTCCCCCTTAAACAACCAACAACCAACCAACCTTTCGACTAGTGTTTTCAGTGCTCAAATTATTTACATTATTTGTGTTTTCGAGGTGGACACATATCTGTTTTGCCAATATTGTTTAGGCGTACTATTATTGTGACATGGAATTTTAATGTCTTTCAGTTTGCGGTCTAATTTTTTATTAATACGGATTTGTATATGGTTGTCGTAGTTTTGTTAATTTCGAAGATAGTTTCTTAGTACCAAACGGATTATTTATTTTAGTTCATGAAAAATGATCAGTATTTAATTTAGGATCCAGTGATATATAAAACATGGTCTGCCACAATTTATTTAAACAAAAGGTACATATGTAATCACATTGTGCAATGGTCATAACATGTAGTATTGTTGTTTTTATACAAATTAGTATCTATATAGGTTCAGCAATTTCTGAAACTAAGTGTAATGCATTTTTAGTGTTTGCAGTTATTATTTACGAAAGTATTAAAAATTGAAAATTACGTAAAAGGACAGCCAAAGTTATGTTTAAATCAACGTACTATTATATAAAGCTTTTTACTAATAGAGTTAATAGTATTTCAAGCTGAAGGCAAAAATGTGATATTTTACATGTCTGGTAGCGAAGTTTTATTTTAGGTGTCCGATATTATGTGTTTGTAATGTTGGCAACTGATTTTTGTAAGGAGCGTGCAACATAGCAGAAACGTTACAAGGTTCCTTATAAGTCTCATCCCATTCTAACTTCTGTAGGATTTTTTGAAATTTCTAATTGTTAAATCATTAATCTAGCGCACAACTGTGCAAGTTTGTTTCGAATTATTGAACGGAGCTATGTCGTATACTGTTACTAACTGTGCTCCATGATCAAAAAGACCATTCTCAACAGGACAAGCATTTTTTATCTTAAACTAATCTTGGTCTGTAATAAATTTATCTATCAATGTACTGCTACCCTTTACTGTTTGAGTAGGAAAATCAATGCCTGATGTCAGATTGAACGAGCCAAGTAAGAATTCCAGGTCTTTATTCCTATTACTCTCCTTCAGTGAATCAAAATTGAAATCACCACAAATAATAATTTGCTTCCCATTATCTGACAGATAGCATAATAATGTTTCCAAGTTTTCCAGAAATAACTGTAACTTTGCTCCTACTTTTTTTTTTTTTTTTTTTTTATGGGGTTGGTTTCCTGGTGAAACTCTGTTGTTTCTTAACTACACCTACTTCCAAAGGAGCCTCTTTCTCACTTAACTTTGGTAGCAAGGCAAATCTGTTTGTAGTGCCAATTGTGAGCTGTTAGATACTATACTGTGTCTGTGTCCACTGTTACCTGCTACAACTTCCCACGTTTGTACACCCATCTCCCCCCCCCCTACCCCCTTAATCTCGTAAGTTCCTCCCTAGCACCATCCAGTCAGCCTGTAGGCCTCTGATCTTCCCTTCCTGTTCAACTATTTTTCTGTCCCTTGAACACACTTTGCGATACAAAGGAAGAGACTCGTTTGATTCCCCCATTCCCACACCGCTACATTCCCCCCTCCCTCCGCTAATGAAACCACTTGTCATAACTGCTGCAGCTCAAACACTTTGCATTCATGATCGTCACTAGATTTACTTACGTGGAATCGACAATATACAAATGGTTGGTGAGTATGTTTAACACACTGAAATGTGTGTAAACTGTTAGTAAATGCACTTAAAATTTCGGTACAACGCTAAATTTGCCCTTCTCGCGAATTTCGTATATGAATATTCACTGACAATTTTTCGCGATTACTGCAACAATATGCGAAAAAAAGAAGAAAACTTTAATGGTGGATTGAAGAGCACAGTAATAAATGTATCCTATCAGTTAACTGTGTTAAACTACAATAAATGCACTTAAAATTACGGAAAAACCTTAAATATGCTCACTCGAAATTTTGGCCTAACAAGAACAGCACTTAAAAATTCGGAGAATTGCTAGTTCTGTTAACTCGAAATTTAGGCATAACAAGAACGATACATGCACTGAAAATTACAGAGAAAAGCTAAATCTGCTCACTAGAAATTTAATACTACCAAGAACGATACTGCCAACACCGTCTAGATACAAGGCCTCACAACAAGTCCGTGTAACGGCACACCGATAGGCTGCCGTCGCTAGCTGAGTGGTTGGCCGCTGGGGCACAGCCCACTGCCTCGTAGCGCCATCCAGTGAGCTTGCGACGGCTGTCTATCGGTGTGACGTGACACGGACTTATTGTGAGGCCTTGTATCCGGACGGTGTTGATAACTGCTCCACACGTTGTGGAACCCTCCCGACCGTGCGGCTCGCAGGTTGTGCCATCAGAAACTTGGCTCGCTGACCACACTCGTTCAGATACACGCCCGTGTGCCGACGGCTTTAGACTGCTCGCTCACAAGTGAATGGGTTTCCATCGATTGTACGCACACCGGCGACGTGGGATGGGCGAGTCCATTTGCTCGTAGGTATCTACACGGGATATTCTGCAAATCACTTCTAAGTGCCTGGAAGTGGGTTCATCGAGCCACCTTTGTACTATTCAGCTACCATTCCATTCTCGAATAGCGTGCGGAGAGAAAGAACATCTGAATCTCTCAGTTCCAGCTCTGATTTCTCGTACTTTATTCTGATGGTCATTTCTACGTATTTAGGTGGGAGTCAACAATATAGTTCGTATTCGAAGGAGAATGTTGGCTATTGGAGTTTCGTACGTAGCCCACGCCGCAACTATAAGCGCCGTTGTTGTAATGATTCCCATCCCAGATCCTGTATGATTTCCGTGACGCTGTCACCCCTGTATCGTGACAAAACAATACGAGCTGCCCTTCTTAGGACTCTTTCTATGGTTTCCGTCAAACCTACTTGATAAGGATCACATACAGGGCAGCAATACTCCAAATGAGGACAGACAAGAGTTATGTATGCAATCTCTTTAGTAGTCTGTTGCATCTTTTAAGCGTTGGGTCAAAAAATGCACTCTCTGGTTCGCTTTTCCTACGACATTATCTACGTGTTCTTTTTAATTTAAGTCCGATATAATAGTAATTCCTAGGTATGTCAACAACGTGTGCTATAGCGACAACAGGAGATTAAATTGCATAGTGTCCCTACAGCAGTGTTATCAATATTTGTTTCAACCCTAGTGAAAGAAGAGAAATCAGATCGAAAACGTAAAGATTTAGGTGCTATTTTACCTCGAGAGGCATTAGAGAATCCAATATGTAGATGTGACAACATTCTCATACAGTCTAGTAATTTCGCGATGAATTTTTGCTAATATCATTTGTTTTTCACACAAAAACATTATTAGACCACTTACCTCACTCTTGGGAGGATCGTCTTTTGTTGGAAACGTTTTAAAACACTTACAGGATGCAGGATGTATAATACCGTGAACACAGTATGCTACACAAAGGAACGAAGACTATCAGCGGCATTCAAAGCGAATATATATATATATATATATATATATATATATATATATATATATATATATATAATGTTACTTAAGTTTATGGATCTTAACTGTGGGGTCATCAGTCCCTAAACTTAAAAACTACTTCTGAATTACCTTATACTAAAGACGGCACAACCATCCATGCCCGAGGGGGGATTCGAACTCACGATAGGGGTATGGCCTCGCGCACCGGAGCATAGCGCCTCAATGTGCTCGGCCACTCCGCCGCGGCACCAGCGGCATTCACTGTCGTGATATAGGAATCGGAAATCACTTTGCAAATGGCCTTCATATACTGCTCAAAAATGTTCAAATGTTTGTAAAGCTATGGGACCAATCTGCAGTGGTCATCACTCCCTATACTCATCCATAGGAAGACTCGAACCTCTGACGGGAAGTAGACGCGCACTCTTAAGCAAGGCGCCTTAGAGCACACGTTCTTCCCGCGTGGGCATATACCACTCCAACAGCACTTGGAATGTACTCTGTTTCATATTATCCAGCGTTGTTGTTGTCCAACAAAGTGTCTGCTCGTTAGGAATTGTCGAGCAGTCGGGAGTTTTTCGCCGGCACTCGCTCCCCAGCGTAGCTCCGGCGCCGGCGGCAGACTCGCTGGGAGCAGCGCGCTCGCTCCGGCATCAGCAGCGGTCGGTGGTACGTGTCAGTCACGGTGACGCTTCGGCAGTGTCGGGGTCCCCGCGGAGCGCAGATGGCTCCCCAGGCGGCTGATTGCGGACGCGGTGCCGGGTGGACGGGCCTCCTGTGCAGTCCCCGGGGGCGGCGAGCCGGAGGTGGAGGTGGTGGTGGAGGCGGAGGTGGAGGAGGCGTCACGCCGGGACCCGCCGGCCGACAGCCGGCGTCAGCCGGGCCGGGGGCTGTTGGCACGTGCTCGCCCGCCGCGGCTGGGGATTACCGACACCACACCCGCCAGCCGCGCGTCCCACGGGCCGCTGTTTACCTGTCCACACATTCTGCTCCCGACGTGAACACACTTAAGCTACTACTCGGAATACATCTCCGTCTGGCTTTCCTCGGTCTTCCTTCTCTCGATGTATACAGGGTGTTACAAAAAGGTACGGCCAAACTTTTAGGAAACATTCCTCACACACAAAGAAAGAAAATATGTTATGTGCACATGTGTCCGGAAACGCATAATTTCCATGTTACAGCTCATTTTCTATTTACGGATGAGGCTTCATTTCAACGTGATCAAATTGTAAATTTTCAGAATCAACATGTGTGGGCTGACGAGAATCCACACCCAAGTGTGCAATCACGTCATCAACACTGATTTTCTGTGAACGTTTTGGCAGGAATTGTTGGTGATGTCTTGATTGGACCTCATGTTCTTCCATCTACGCTCACTGGAGCACAAAATGTTTGTAATTCTATCGGACCAAACTGCGTGGTCATCATTCAAACCTAGGTAAACTAACCTGAGGACAAACACACACACCCATGCCCCAGGGAAGACTCGAACCTCCACGGCGAGCAACCGCGGGCTCCGCAGCGAGACGCTTTAGACCGCTCGGCTACTCCACCGCGGCACTGGAGCACTTTACAATGATTTCTTACGAGATACTCTACCTGTGCTGCTAGAACATGTGCCTTTACAACATAACATTTGGTTCATGCACGATGGAGCTCCTGCACATTTCAGTCGACGTGTTCGTATGCTTCTCAACAACAGATTCCGTGACCGATGGATTGGTAGAGGCGGACCAATTCAACGGCCTCAACGCTCACCTGACCTCAACTCTCTTGCCTTTCTTTTATGGTGGCATTTGAAAGCTCTTGCTTACGCAATCCCGGTACCAACTGTAGAGACTCTTCGTGCTCCTATTGTGGACGGCTGTGATACAATACGCCATTCTCCAGGGCTGCATCAGCGCATCAGGGATTCCATGCGACGGGGGTTGGATGCATGTATCCTCGCTAACGGAGGACATTTTGAACATTTCCTGTAACAAAGTGTTTGAAGTTACACTGGTACGTTCTGTTGCTGTGTGTTTCCATTCCATGATTAATGTGATTTGAAGAGAAGTAATAAAATGAGCTCTAACATGGAAATTAAGCGTCTCCGGACACATGTCGACGTAACATATTTTCTTTCTTTGTGTGTGAGGAATGTTTCCTGAAAGTATGGCCATACCTTTTTGTAACACCCAGTATATAGGGCGTCTCATTTATCTTGACCACCCAAAATATGTCTGAAACACAACAACTATCGTAAAACGACCTTTACTGATATCAACGCAAAGCAGGGGCTCATAATGTAAATATTTTGCAACATTATAAAACGAAATCATATGGATCTCTTTAACAGAGACTTAAGTGTTCTTAAATGGACGCCCTATATTATTTCATCAGTAATCTATAGCACGAAATTTTGCATGATGCGATTACTTTTGTGGGGGCCAGATTTGATTTAAGTATAAAAAGTTTTGAAGTGACTGGTGGATCTGGATGGCTCACTGTAGCGATTGTGTTCGCACAAGTGATGCTAAAAAGGGTGGCCTTGAATTATTTCCAGAGAGGGACATTGTTGCATTTCGGACGTGGAGTATTGCAGAAGTACCTAGTACTGGTACTTCGTATTTTGTAGGTGGACAACGAAAGAGTTAAAAAAAAAAAAAAAAAAAAAAAAAAAAAAAAAAAAAAAAAAAAAGGGCAGCTCGTTTTGTATTTTTACAATACAGGGCAGACAGCGTTACGGAAATATACAAGATCTTGGATGGGAATCATTACAACAACGGCGCTTATCACTGCGGCGTAGTTTACTTACGAAACTCCAATCGCCCACATTCTCCTCCAAAGGCGAAAGTATATTGTTGACTGCTACTTACATAGGTAGAAAAGATTATCAGAATAAAATACGAGAAATCAGAGCTCGAACGGAGAGTTTCAGGTGTTCCTTCTTCCCGCGCGCTATTCGAGAATGGAATGGGAGATAAATAGTATAAAAGTGTTTGCAAGAGAGCTTCTGTGAAGTTTGGAAAGTAGGAGGCGAGGTACTGGCGGAAGTAAAGTTGTGAGGCGGCATCGTGAGTCGTGTCGGGGTAGCTCAGTCGGTAGAGCGCTTGCCCGCGAAAGGCAAAGGTCCCAGGTTCGAGTCCCGGTTCCGGCACACAATTTTAATCTGCCAGAAAGTTTCATATCAGCGCACACTCCGCTGCAGAGTGAAAGTTTCATTCTGGAAACATCCCTTAGGCTGTGGCTAAGCCATGTCTCCACCATATCCTTTCTTCCAGGAGTGCTAGTCTTGCGTGTTTGCAAGAGAGCTTCAAGTTTGGAAAGTAGGAGGCGAGGTACTGGCGGAAGTAAAGTTGTGAGGCGGCATCGTGAGTCGTGTCGGGGTAGCTCAGTCGGTAGAGCGCTTGCCCGCGAAAGGCAAAGGTCCCAGGTTCGAGTCCCGGTTCCGGCACACAATTTTAATCTGCCAGGAAATTTCATATCAGCGCACACTCCGCTGCAGAGTGAAAGTTTCATTCTGGAAACATCCCTTAGGCTGTGGCTAAGCCATGTCTCCACCATATCCTTTCTTCCAGGAGTGCTCGTCTTGCGTGTTTGCAAGAGAGCTTCTGTGAAGTTTGGAAAGTAGGAGGCGAGGTACTGGCGGAAGTAAAGTTGTGAGGCGGCTTCGTGAGTCGTGTCGGGGTAGCTCAGTCGGTAGAGCGCTTGCCCGCGAAAGGCAAAGGTCCCAGGTTCGAGTCCCGGTTCCGGCACACAATTTTAATCTGCCAGGAAGTTTCAGTATAAAAGTGGTTTTGACGAACCCTCTGCCAGGCACTTTAAGGTGACTTGCAGCGTATCAAATGTAGATGTAAATGTAGATGTAGAAATCAGACGCTACATTCCCTTATTCTTATTTTACTCTTTTTGCTGTACATCTTATACCCTCTTTTCAAGACACTGTCGATTCCATTCAATTGATCTTCCAGATCCTTTGCGGTCTCTCTCAGAATTACTATGTCATCGGCAAACAGCAAAGTTTTCATTTCTTCTCCCTGAATTATAATTCCCTCTCCAAACTTTTCCTTGCATACCTTCACTGCTTGCTCAATGTACCGATTGAACAACATCCGGGAAAGGCTACAACCCTGTCTTAACTCCCTTCCTCACCTATGCGTCTCTATCATACGCTCCAACACTAAAAACTGCTTTCTGGTTTTTGTATAAGTTAAATATAACTCTTCGCTTCGGAAAAGGTGTTAACTGTTTGTGTGGATAATGAATGTCGCTGAAACATCGTAATACACTAATTTATTATGGTAGTATACAGGGAAGTATAGCCTTTACGGTGCAAAAGAATGACAACACAGTACACAAACAGTTGACATGACAAATTTGGGTCTACAGACATTCAAAGTAGTCCCTTGGTTACTGTCACCACACGCTGGCAACGATGTGAGAGGCGCTGAATTCCGCACCATGTCTTCTGAATCGGGTCTCCTGTTCGCGCACAGCATTAGAGCAATGTCTTCTCGTGATGCAAACCGCCTACCACGTAGTGGTTCCTTAATCTTTGGAATGATATCAAAATACTGAATTGTTAGGATAGTACGGTGAGTGCTCCAATTGTTCACACCCTCAACGTCGCAGTAGCTGCCCTACACACGCTGCTTTGTGTGGTCTTACACTGTCGTTCAGGATTATTGCACTGTCCTCAAGATCCGGATATTTCTCCCGAACGCCACGTCGTACCTGTGCACCAGGAAGTCCTTGTAGTACTGTGCGGCCACTGTCGTGTCAAATGGCAAACAATGACAGCCTTGACGTCAGTTTAACAGGGGACGGAATCTGGCAGAACTAATTTGCTGACATTTAATCGCATTTCTCCCTCGGAGAACGGCTATTTTAGCGTGATGTTCAACATGGGCTACTTTCAACTGGCACGACAAAACTGATACCAACTGACTGATCACAATCTGTTGTTCTTCATACACACTATGCCTCCACAACTTCCATACGACACATATACGTTTGTGACCCCTTCACATATCTACGAGAAGGAAAATGGTTGCCATATATACAGGGTGTTTCACTAAGTGTGTTTGCCTTTGTAACTTATAAAATAATAGGTGACGGGAAATTTTAATGCGGTAGGTCAACACAAGAAATGTTACATTTTCTGCGGAGCTATGAACATAGTTTATTGTATCATTTCCCAAAGAGTTACAGCACAAAAATATATATTTTTTTAATGGAACAATAGTTTTTTCTATCGTGAATTGGATTCGTTGAAACCAGCTGCGTCCAGATCAATTTAAACGACATTCCTACCACTGTTAGTTTGGGAGCTACAACCCTTCAAAGTTTCAGGGGCAGATACCACAAACGCTGCGCATAATGCAATGCACCTTCTAAATGTGGTGCGGCCGAGTTGTAACGTCGCCGGTGTCAAGGAGCGAGAAGCTTCCTCGATGCGCTGTTAGACTGCCGACTGTTGTCGCACACTGCCGTATACCCGACAGTTGGAGCCACACAAACAACCGAGGCTCAATATACCACAGTTACTGACATCGGATGACGATGGCATACACGAACAACGAGTACGTTGACATGTTGCTGATGCCACTGAAGCAGCCACGACGTATGCCGTGATATATCCTAGGCGAAGAGCCCCGGCAGCCATTACGTTCTTACGTGCCGAACAACGACTTCGGGAAACAGGCAACTTGGTAATGGGATGCAGTAACAGATGAAGACCTGCAAGAAGTGTGGAGACGGAGGTGTTTGTTTTAGCTGCACCTCACCATGATCCTCATGTCAGCTTACGAGCCGTTGCTGCAGTCGCCGGTGTCAGTCTCACATTTGTGTGGCGTATAGTACACGGCCACAGGTTTCACCCGAACCGTCTGTCACTAACCCAGGAGCTGCATGGAACGATTTCCGTGCAAGAGTGACATTCTGTGAGTGGGCCATGCATAATTTAACGCTATAGTCTTTACAAAGTGTTATGTTCTCTGATGAGTCCACGTTCACAAATTATGGTGCAGTGAATCGCCATAACATGCACTACTGGGCCGCAGACAATCTTCGGTGGGTACGACCTGTCGACCGTCAACGTAGGTGGTCTATTAACGTGTGATGTGGAATCCTTGGAGATGAAATCATCGGTCCACACTACTTTCCAGGTACACTGACAGGTGAGTTATATCGCACTTTTATAGCCGACAGTTTGGGTGGTCTCCTTGAACATGTGTGTCTACACACGAGAGTCCATATGTGGATCTACATCTACATCTACATGCATACTCCGCAATTCACCGTAAGGTGCGTGGCGGAGGGTAAACTGTACCACTACTAGGCATTTCCTTTCCTATTCCACTGACAAATTGAACGAGGAAGAAAAGAATGCCTATATGCCTCCGTACGAGCCCTAATTTCTCTTGTCTTGTCTTTGTGACCTTTACGCGAAATGTAAATAGGCGGCAGCAAGATCGTACTGCACCCAGCTTCAAATTCCGCCCCTCTAAATTTACTCAACAGAAATTCGCGAAAAGAACGTCGTCTTTCTTCCAGCGATCCCCAATTGAGTTGCCGGAGCATTTCCGTGACACTCGCGCATTGGTCGAACCTACCGGTAACAAATCTAGCTGCTCGTCTCTGAAACGCCTCTATGTCTTCCTTCAAACTGATCTGCTGCGGGTCCCAAACACTTGAGCAATACTCAAGACGTGGTCGTACAAGCGTCTTATACGCGGTCTCCTTTACAGGTGAAGTACATCTTCCCAAAATTCTCCCAATAAACCGAAGTCGGCTGTCCGCCCTGCTCACAACTGTCCTTACATGCTCGTTCCATTTCATATCGCTCTGCAATGTTACGCCTAGATATTTGAACGACGCGACAGCATCAAGAAGCTCACTACTAATGCTGTATTCGAACATTATGGGATTGTTATTTCTACTCATGCGCATCACCTTACATTTTTCCACATTGAAAGCTAGCTGCCAATCTTCGCACCAACTAGAAATTTTGTCTAAGTCATCCTGTATGCTATTACAGTCAGTTACAGACGACACCCTCCCATACACCACAGCATCATTAGCAAACAGCCCCAAATTACAACTTACTCTGTCCATCAGATCATTTATAAAGATAGAAAATAATAGCGGTCCTATCACACCCCTCTGGGGCACGCCTGACGATACACTAGTCTCTGATGAACACTCGCCATCGAGAACAACGTACTGCGTTCTATTACCTAGGAAGTCTTCCAGCCAGTCACAAATCTGTGAACCTATTCCATAAGCTCGTATCTTCGTTAGCAGTCTGCAGTGAGGCACCGCGTCGAACGCCTTTTCGAAGTCGAGAAAAACACAATCCGCCTGTTGCCCTTCGTCCATGGCTCGCAAGATGTCATGTGAGAAAAGGGCAAGCTGAGTTTCACATGAACGATGTTTCCTAAACCCGTGCTGATTCATGGAAAGAAGCTTTTCCGTTTCAAGGAAATTTACTATATTCGAACTGAGAATATGCTCCAAAATTCTACATGAAACTGATGTCAACGATATTGGCCTGTAATTGTGTGGGTCAGTTCTCTTTCCTTTCTTATAAACGGGAGTCACCTGCGCTTTTTTCCAATCACTAGGAACTTTGCGCTGAATTAAAGATTCGCGATAAATGCAAGCTAAGTAGGGGGCCAAAGCCGCAGAATAGTCTTTGTAAAACCGAACTGGTATTCCATCCGGAACAGCAGACTTTTTCGTATTTAGCTCTCTCAGCTGCTTCTCTACACGGAAATACCTAGTGCTATGTTCCCCATTTCGGAATTTGTACGTTGATCAAATGATGGTACATTTGTGCGGTCCTCCTGCGTGAAAGATTTCTTACAGGTTAAATTTAGAACTTCAGCTTTCCGTTTGCTTTCTTCTATTTCTGCCCCGGAATGATCAACGAGTGACTGGACAGTGGGCTTTGACCCGCTTATCGATTTTACATAGGACCAGAATTTTTTCGGATTCTTGGAAAGATCTTTTGGTAAGTTATGGCTGTGATAATTATTGTATGCAGCACGATGGTCACCCAGCCCATTCTGCGCGTGCTGTTGTGGAAGAACTATACAACAGGTTTGCAGGAAGATGGTTGGGACGCCATGGTCCTCATTCATGGCCCGCAAGGTCGCCCAATTTAACACCAGTAGATTTCTTTTTGTGGGGATATCTAAAGGATCGTGTTTATGTCACTGAGCCCACATCCACAGATGATCTAAAACGGCGCATCGAGGACGCATGTCGCTCCGTCACACCGGCGATGTTACATCTCGTCCGCAGATCCTTTCGACGGCGCATTGCATTATGCATTGAGGAACATGGACACACATACGAACATCTCATGTAAATCAACTTCCCACCGCCATAACTTCCATGTGTTATGTACAGCGTTTGGTATCTGCCCCTGAAACATTGAAGGGTTGTAGCTCCCAAACTAACAGTGATAGGAATGTAGTTTAAATTGATTTGGACGCAGCTGGTTCCAACGAATCCAATGCACGATAAAAAAAATCTATTGTTCCATTTAAAATCTTTGTGCTGTAACTCTTTGGAAAATAATACAATAAACTATGTTCATAGCTCCGCAGAAAGTGTAACATTTCTTGTGATGACCTACCGCATTAAAATTTCCCGACACCTATTATTTTATAAGTTACAGAGGCAAACACAGTGAAACACCCTGTATATATATATATATATATATATATATATATATATATATATATATATAAGGGAACCCTGTATATATACCTGACATACCTACTCCTCGTATACCTTTGAATCACTTCTATCTCCAAATGCGATCATAATAATAGGTGATAGTGCCCCCACGTACGGAGAACACTACGACCCTCGCATCCCGTGATAGACGAAGGTGTCAGAAATTTTAAATTGTTTAACATAGTGGTGTGGGCAAGGATGAGCTCTGTCCTATTACAGTGAGCTAGCGAAATTAAGGCATAACGATATGCTGAGATAGAAATAGTGGTATAAAAGAGCGGTGCATTGGCAAATCTCATTTGTACTATTGCGAAATGTCTAAATAATTGTTCAAACCTCCCTAAATCAATGTACGTAACTACTTTGGTTATCAGTTCCTTGGTTCACAAACTACTTAGACTAAGTTAAACGTTAAGTCCAACACATACACACACACACACACACACACACACCAATGTCCGAAGGAGGACTCCAACCTCCGACGGCGTGCAACCGCGCGCTTCTCAGCAAGGCGTGTAAAGGCGTGTAAAGTGTCTGTCGCGATTATGGTCTTACGTAGGGATATTATAAATCTTGAAAGTGGAATTGTATTTGGACACAGTACATCCGACTTCGGAAATAGAGAATTCATTATTCCGTGATCCACATTGTTAAGACTATGCCGAGAATACCAAATGTCTGGCAATATTCCTTATCTCTCCACTTAATGATCGAGAGCAGTAGCGTTTTCGTAGATTTGTCAGAGCTAACAGACAAGCAAGACTGTATGAAATATCCGCATAAATCAATATGCGACGCACAGCAGACGAATCCGCTAGGATAGTGTGGCGCAGTTTGACGTTAATGGACTACGGCGGCAGACAACCAACTCGAGTGGCTTTGCTAACAGCACGAAATCACCTGCAGCTCCTCTTCCTGTACGTGGTTTGGTCAGGCGAGTTCCGATCGGAGTTGGTACCGCTAGAAGCACGCACTACAACAGAGAGGGATCAGACGACCACGTGGACCTACAGGAACTGTTTTTGTACGATTGTTTTCAGTAAAGAGTTTTGTTTTGCCTTGTAGACGACAACTAGATTCTTTCGGGAACGTTTCCAATTTCAACCGACGAAGAACAGGACTGCAGAGTATCCTTTAGAGCAGGGCCAGTCACAAATTCTGCTCACGTGCGGTGCTGCTGCACGTGTGCAATTTCCGGATCATATCGTGCACGTCGCAGCCGTCTCCGCTCATGTGGTGCATGGCTACGGTCGCCATGGGCAAACGAGACTGGGGATGTGTCGCGCTCTTGCTTGTACCGCATAGACCAGGAAGTGAAGCCGTCGCCGTTCATTACGTACTCGCGTCTAATAACAGATGTCGTTCCTCGCCGCCTCACATGTGTTCACCTGTGCAGCACTTCCGCAACTCTGCACGATGTGCAGCATTTGGCCAACCCTGCTTTACAGTATTCCCTGATCGGGACGTTCACAACCAACCAACCGTTATGAAACTCTGTAATTGTTGGATGTAGGTGGGAACGACGGACCAAGGAACCCATTGCACCCAGCATTATGCACCACTACACGCGATGGCAGGCGTAGTTTTCGTATGTCAGTGATGGATCCCTGTGCCACATCACAAACCATATCACTACAAATGTGGTCAGTTGTGCAACAAGCGATGTCTGCGCATACCATCTGATGTGGCTTGCACCAGAGTAGACTGTCTGCAAATTGTAAATTGCTGCATTTACTACTGTGTCAAGACCACGTGCGTTGAACGACTGACATGGACTACGGAACGGATCGATGGCGTTTTTACCGACAGATCCTTATTATTCCTGCACCACCAGGGATTGTATCTGGGGACTTGTAAGTAACACAATGGACTCGTATTCGGAACGACGGTGGTTCAAAATCGCCAGGTTTAGGTTTCCCGTGAATTTTCTAAATCTCTCCAGGAAAATTTCTGGGATGTTTCCTTGGAAAGGGCACCGCCGATTTTCTTCCCTATTCTTACCAAACAATCCGAGAGTGAGCTTCGTTTTTAATAAAATGTTTAAATGTTTGTTAAGCTTATGGGACTTAACTACGGGATCATCAGTCCCTAAACCTACAAACTACTTATCAACTACCTTATACTAAGGTGCCGAGGGGGGATTCGAACCCCCCGACCGTAGTGGCCGTGCAGACCGTGACTGGAGCGCCTCAGTCCCCTCGGCCACCGCGGCCGGCCGTTTTTAATAACCACGCTGACGATGGCACGTTAAATCCTTCCTTTCTCTCCTTTTTGGCGACTTCATTGTGATAAGCTATCGAAGACTTGTGCATCGCCATACTGGTTCTGCACCCGCTCTTATGATTTGGCGTGGTAAGGCATTCCACTATCGCCCCCTCCTAGTACGCATTGTCGGTACTAATCGGCCACCGGCACGTCTATGAAGTGTTCGAGCCTGTTGTCGTCCAAAGCGTTTGGGGCTTGCCGACGGCCACATTGCAGTAGGATAATGCGCTACTTCAGGTGTCACGCCATGTTCTAGACTTCGCCCGTCGGGCTGCAATGCTGCCTTGACCCTCCTCCCGATCTGTCTTCTATTGAAGCCGTCTGATAGATGATGCGTAGGAAGTGGCTCGGGATACACCATCTGTTGCTAGGTTATCATTGACAATATGAGGACACTGTATAGTGTTATTCTATACCCCAGCAACGCATCCAGAGCCTCTTCGGTTAGTGCCGAAGCGTGCAGCAGCGGTTATAGTCAGCAGTGGCGACAACACTAACTACTGATTTTATCGTCTTCCTCGCTTCGCATGGGATTCTATTTTCAATAAAGTGATCCTTGTATAACGTGTTATGACTTAAATAAATTTAGCTGTCCTCGGTGCTGCATTTGAAATAATCAAAAATGTTTGTAAATCTATCGGACCAAACTGCGTGGCCATCAGTCCGTAGCTTACAAACTACTTAAACTAAGGTAAACTAACCTAAGGACAACACACACATTCAGGCCCCAGAGAGGACTCGAACCTCCGACGGTGAGCAACCGCTCGCTCCGTAGCGAGGCACTTTAGACCGCTCTGCTACTCCACCGCGGCTTGAAATAATCAACAGCTTATTTGCTTTTCATGCATAGCACCTCTGAGAGGATGGTTGCTTCTGTTTTCTATTTACCACGTTAAAAATTTCCCACGTTATCCTTCTTGTGTACATGTTAAAAGCGTGTCCAAATAAAGGCTACTCTCGTACATTACATTATTACTGACTGTCAGATACTTGCAGAAGGGAGTTGATTTAGATCTGCTGTGCCAATAATTGTTATCCTTATGTGCCCAATAGAACTTGAGGACCTGTTGTTGCAGTATTCTGCGTTTTAGCTTATCCGTACCTGTCGATATCAATGTTTCACACTGAAAGATTAAGACTAAGCCGATGATGAATTTGTATATTGTCACCGCCCGTTTAACATACAGGAGGTCAGAGGAATCTTAAATAGGTGAAACATTTATTACCGCTTAAATGCGCAGTTTTCATTTAGAAGAAGATTATATGGAAGTTGAATAATTCAGTGTTTAATTCAAATATCTACCCACGTGTCGGACTCAGGACAAAATTATGTATGTGTGTTTTATTTTTTTTTTAGGCCGAAAACCTCAATGACATAATACAAAAGTCTCACTCTCTGTGCAATTCATTTTCGTTTTCACGCAGTTCAATCGTTAAGGCGTCATATCTCCTGAACAATGATTCACACAACGATACAATTTTACAGGTACATGGAATATTAGAAAACTACCTGCTGTATGTCGCGAATAGAGTAAGTAGTAAAGACGGACTAAATTACAACCTCGTCATGCGAGGTATGTCGTTCTTTATGAAGTCATGTCTCCTAAACTATGTGTTGTACTTAGGAATGATTTCGAAGATGGATTCAGTTATATGTGAACGTACCGTGTGTAAAACGTTTCCTGAAAACAACTATGATGGTGTAATAATAATTCGTAACTTTACGACAAACATCGCAATTGCACTGCATTAACAATGGGAAAAGTTGTCAGCGATTAACTTGTTTCTTTTCATCATTTTGGTGGTGTTGTAAGCGATGAAAAGTTTCGTCTAGGTTTGCAATTATGTGGAAAGTTTCGAGAAACCAGCTAAGTCTTCTTAGAAGAAAACCTACGGAAGTGTCACTATCCGATTTTTCTGAAATTTGGATATATGAAAAAGTAAGGGACACTTTATTTCATTCTGCGGCTGTGAAACATATTTGAAGAGGGAAATGGTCCTTCCAAAATGGAAGCTAAAATTGAAAATTGCGATAACTTATAGACTAATGAAGTGATTTTTATGATATTTACTATGGAAGTATATGTTTTGTAAAAGATAAAATCGGCTCAGGTACATCGGAGGGGAGTGAAAATTGGGGAGGGGGGGAGTGGCAACTACCCTGAAAGAGACCAAGATTTTGCGAAAAAAATTAGGTTATTTTATACAAGTTGAATTTATTAAAACTTCAATAGGAAGGCTAAATAAGAAACATATATATACTCGAAAAAGTGCTTGAATAGACAGTAACTCGACATGCGACTTACGAAATACGGTATAATATACTGTTGAAATATTAGCGAATAAAAGTGAATAAAACATTTTAAAATGTTTATTTATTTTAACAACACGTTGCTATTCGACGAGTGTCCTCCTTCATGTATCATAACATATCCAAATTTCAGAAAAATAGCAAAGTGATACTTTCGTAGGTTTACTTGTCAGTGTCAAACACAGGATAAGTGAAATTCGTTATTCATGCGTCGTGTTGTTGCAACCATTTTTCCCGCATCTCTTTATGAACCACCTACATCCATTTTTTAGTATTTATTTATTTTAGTATTTATAGATGTCATTTAGAGATTACACAGAAACTGCATGATTAAGGACTAACTTTGCTAATAACATTTACATTTGAAGTACGTATCGTTGCTGTGGTGCCGGCCGCGGTGGTCGAGGGGACTAAGGCGCTCCAGTCACGGTCTGCACGGCCACTACGGTCGGGGGTTCGAATCCCCCCTCGGGCATGGATATTTGTGCCGTCCTAGTTCGTAAGTAGTTCATAAGTAGTTTGTAAGTTTAGGGACTGATGACCCCGTAGTTAAGTCCCATAGACTATACAAACATTTGAACATTTGTTGCTGTGGTGTCGCACAAGTCCAAAGTGCGCGCCACCTACTTTCGCCGCGCGCCGCCATGCACGCACGGCGCGGCGTTCTTACGACGACAGCCACGAGCGCCCTCTGCTGCAACTCCGCTCGTGGCCACCACTGAACGACATCGTGCACTTGGGACTGAGATAGGAACCAGTCAACACTTCGGAATCAGATAGGCCCCAGTGAAGACTTGGCTATCAGATAGGCACTAGGCAGGCCTCTAGCTCAACTATGTATCAGCATTCTGCAGTACTGATCTATGTAAAAGTTAAGTATTGTATAAATTCTGTGCAATATATATCTCTTTCTAATTTACTCTAGTGTTTCTAGTTTCTGGCTGCTCCCCTTCGTACCTGCACCAGCGTGCTACCTCTATTCCTGTGTCGGTCTTCCTACTCGGCCACCGACACCTACGACGGAAACGAGACACAAAAGCGGCGACGAGGGTGGGACACAAAAGTTGCTATTGTGTTTCTGTCACTGGAACGTTTTCTCGGGATGGGGATTGTTTATCTCCGTAATACGGAAAATAGGCGGAAGCGGAGGGGGGGGGGGGGGTGAATTGGGGGAAGGACAGTGCAGTGTATCAATAGCCAATAGCCGGTCGCCCATAAAACTGCAGCGAGGGTCGCGGCACGTCGTCGGGGGCCGTAGCAGGTATTACATATCTGATAACAGTGTTTACTGGCGAGTGTTATTGCAGTTGTTTGCGCCATAAAGGGAGGCCGCCCTCGCCGCGCGGCTCATTCGCCGGGCCGGCTCCCTCCTTCAATATTTACCGGAACGGCCAGGGGTCAGTCGGCGACAAGATGGGGTCACCGGACAGCACAATAAACCCGTGAAAAATCTGCCGTCCATAAATCGAGCCATGCGGACCTCTCACTGGGGAGATGCGACCCCTCCCGCCCTTACATATGTATATACCGGCCGTGTCGGGCCTCCAGGGGGGGAAAAAGTGAAGGCGTCGAGGGCAATTCTATGGCGCTTTATGCAATCAATTTGGCCATTATCCCGGCCGCCGGGGGGTTGGGGAGGGGAGGAGGGGAGGCCCTCGCATCCCCAGGCGGCGACACCCACCCCCGACAGGCCGCGCGTGGCTCTGCGCTGGAATTGTCATCATCATTTGGTCGGGGCACTTGCGCGCAACGGCACCCCCCCGCGCGGTCCTCGCGACCGGAATAAAGAAGGAAGAGGAGGATACGCCCGCTCATAACTCGATGAAGGGCGCGCGCAAGAGCGAGCGAGCGAGCGAGCATGCGAGGCGTGGCGCTCGACTGCGCGTAAACGAATTAGGAGCAGCCGGCGACATCTGTCGCGCGCCGCAGCCCTGCGACACTTCATTTCTGCGAGCCGACACAATAGCGGCAGTCTCACGAGAGTCAGAACACCGTCTGCCACCCTCTTTATCTCAGTATCGGGTAGCAAATGCCCCTGTTCTGCGGTATTTATACACTCCTGGTCATTAAAATAGCTACACCACGAAGATGACGTGTCACGAGAGTCAGAACCACCCTCTTTATCTTAGCATCGGGTAGAAAATGGCCCTGTTCTGCGGTATTTATACACTCCTGGTCATTAAAATAGCTACACCACGAAGATGACGTGGTACAAACGCGAAATTTAACCGACAGCAAGAGGACGCTGTGACAGGCAAATTATTAGTTTTTCAGAGCATTCACACAAGTTTGGCGCCGGTGGAGACACCTATAACGTGCTGATATCAGCAAACTTTCCAACCGGTCTCTCATACACCAACAGCAGTTGACCGGCTTTATTTCGTAAAACGTTGTTATCATGCCTCTTTTTTTATTTTTTTTAAATTCTTTATTATAATATCAAACAATACAACCCATTACCTAAGACTAAATGGGCAATAGTATAATACATAGATTTCTTATGGCTAAATGGTGACATTGCATTACATGTTTCTGCAGAAACCACTGGACATCTTGCTGGTGTTGATGTTTATACTGGTTGATGTGTATGATGTGTGGTGTTTTATGCTACTACTTGAAGTGGCCAGCTCACCGAGCGAATCCCAGTGAGCATTCCCCTGGCACTGGGCGGCCAATTTCTTTTGTCACCACAGCCCCCCCGCAAATTTTCCCCTGTGTGTCCTATTCTACTATTTAAGAAAAAACCTACATCTTACGTCTATGGTCTCAGTCGATGTTTGCCACATCTAACCCCCGAATCCAGGGGATGGCGGATTGTTATGGCAGATGTAGCTGTCTCAGTCGGGTATTGGGTATTGGTTACTGATTCAGGATAAAGTCCCGAAGCACTTTGCGCGAGACATTATTGGCGATTTCGTCGACGACGTTTGCAGCAGCATGAACTGTCAGCTCGTAGACCATGGCTGCTGTTACCCTTAATGCTGCATCACAGGAGCGCATACGATGGTGTACGCAACGACGAACCCGGGTGCACGAATGGCAAAAGTCATGTTTTCGGATGAATCCAGGTTCTGTTTACATCATCATGATGGTCGCATACGTGTTTGGCAACATCGCGGTGAACGCACATTGGAAGCGTATATTCGTCATAGTCATACTGGCGTATCACCCGGCATGATGCTATGGGGTGCCACTGGTTACACGTCTCAGTCACCTCTTGTTCGCATCGACGACACTTTGAACAGTAGCCGTTACATTTTAGATGTGTTACGACCCGTGGCTCTACCCTTCAGTCGATCCCTGCGAAACCGTACATTTCAGCAGGTTGATGCACGACCGCATGTTGCAGTCCTGTACGGGCCTTTCTGCATACGGAAAATGTTCGACTGCTGCCCTGCCCATCACATTCTGTAGATCTCTCACCAATTGAAAACGTCTGACTCGTCACTGTACGCCAGTCACTACTCTTGATGAACTGTAGTATCGTGTTGTAACTGCATGGGCATCTGTACCTGTACACGCCATCCAAGCTCTGTTTGACTCAATGCCCACGCGTATCAAGGCCGTTATTACGGCCAGAGGTGGTTGTTCCGGGTACTGATTTCTCAAGATCTATGCACCAAATTGCGTGCAAATGTCATCACATGTCAGTTCAAATAAAATATATTTGTCCAATGAATACCCATTTATCATTTGCATTTCTTTCTTGTGTAGCAATTTTAATAGCCAGTAGTGTACAAACGTATTAGTTGTTTATAGCGACCAGAAATCTTCTTTTTAGGAATCTACATGGTGAAACACAACTCGTGCTGTTCATCAACAGAGTTGTCATAGCGAGATTGAGTATCGGACTCTCCAAATCCACCAAAATTAAAATAAAATCATATTTATTAAAAAAAAAAAAAGTAGATAGAAATTTGATTAACGCTTTCTTGAGTGAAAATTTCCAGTCTTTCGAAACTAAGAATGTGAGTGCAGATCAGATGTGGCTTATATTCAAAGAAATCATATCTCCAAGCATTAACAGATTCATGTCAAACAAATTAACAAAAAAGGGGGCTGGCCTGCCGTGGTACAATAAACAGGTTAGATCGCTGTTACAAACCAAAGAGAAAAGCATGCCAAATTTAAATTTAAACGCACAAAATATCCCCATGAATTACAATCTTTTACTGAAACAAGAAATTTATCTCGAATTTCAATGAGAGAAGCTTACAGTACACAACAACGAAACCCTGTCACGTAACTTCATGGAAAATCCTAAGAAATTCCTGTTGTATGTACACTAGCGCCAAAACACAAACAATACCTCCATTACGCGTTAGAAATGGTGATGCTACTGATATGCTAAGGAAGAAATGCTTAAAACAGCTTTCAGAAATTCCTTTCGCCGGCCGCGGTGGCCGAGGAGACTGAGGCAGTCACGGTCTGCACGGTCACTTCGGTCGGGGGTTCGAATCCCCCCTCGGGCATGGATATTTGTGCCGTCCTAGTTCGTAGGTTGTTCATAAGTAGTTTGTAAGTTTAGGGACTGATGACTCCGTAGTTAAGTCCCATAAGCTTTACAAACATTTGAACATTTGAGAAATTCCTTTACTAAAGAATACGAAACAAATACTCCAGTATTCCTATCGAGAACAGCTTCCACCATGCGTAATTTGGAAGTAATTATTCCCTCGAGTATCGAAACAACTTAAATCACCTAACAAAAGTAAGTCTCCCTGTCCCGACTGTATACCAATTAGGTTCCTTTCAGAGTATGCTGACTCAATAGCCCCGTACCTATCATATACAAACCCTGGCCTAGTGAACGTTTGGTACCTAAAGACTGGAAAGTTGCACAGGTCACTCCGATATTCAAGAAAGGCAAAAGGAGTGATCCGCAAAATTACCGGCCTATATCATTAATGTCGGTTTGCAACAGGATTTTAGAAAATATACTTTCCTCAAATATTATGAACTACTTCAAAGAGAGCGACATATTGCCCCATAATCAACACAAATTCAGAAAGCATCGTTCTTCTGAAACACAGTTAGATCTTTACTCACATGATGTGACGGGTGCTATCGATAAAGGATGTCGAATAAATTCCGTATTTCTGGATTTTCGAGAGTCTTTTCTCAGTGTACCACGCAAGTGATCAGAGGTCGAATTGCGTGCTTATGGAATATCGCCACAGTTGTGCGATAGGTAAGTCATCGAGGAGAACTGAAGTGATATCTGCAGTTCCCCAGGGAAGTGTTATAGAGTCCCCACTGTTTCTTATTGTTATAAACGATTTAGGAGTCAATCTGAGTAGCTCTCTTAGACTGTTCACGGATGATACAGTCATATATCGGTGAATAAAGTCATCAGATGGTCAAAAGAAACTGAAAAATGATTTAGATAAGATATCTACATGGTCCAACAATTGACGATTGACCCTTAGTAATGATAAGTATGCCACGGTGGAGTAGCCGAGCGGTCTAAAGCGCCTCGCTGCGGAGCGCGTGGTTGCTTGCCGTCGGCTGCTCCCTTAAGGAGTGAGCAGTTAGATAAATTTCCTTTGCGCAAGTACTGTGGCCACTCGAACTGTTTTCGATCTGATTTCTTTTACTTTATTATGATGGTCATGTCTCCCTATGTAGGTGGGTGCTAATAATTGATGTTAGCATTCTGTAGAGAAAGATGGTGAAAGAAATTTAGCAAATAGATCTCGTCACAACAAATAACGACTGTTTTTAATGATTTCCGCCCCAATTCTTGCATCATTTCCATCTCCACTATATCGCGATAATACAAAACGAGCTACCCTTCTCTGAATTTTCTCTAAATCGTCCATCAGTCCCACCTGGTGTGGATCCCACAACGTGCAGCAGTGTTCCAAAAAAGGACGCACAAGTGTAGTGTAAGCAGTTTATTTAGTAGAATTGTAGCAGCTTCAGAGTGTTCTGCCAATGAAACGTAGTCTTTGGTTCGCCTTCCCTACAATGTTTTCTACGTGTTCTTTGCAATTTAAGTTGTTCGTAATTGTTACTCCTAGGTATTTAGTTGAATTTACGGCTTCTAGGTTTGACTGATTTATCGTGTAGCTGAAGTTTAAGAATTTATTTTAGTGGATGACTTAACACTTTTCATTTGTTTTGTTTGTTTGTAAATCTATCGGACAAAACTGCGCGATCATCAGTCCGTAGCTTACAAACTACTTAAAATAAGGTAAACTAACCTCAGGACAACACACAAACCATGTCCCAGTAGTCACAATTCGGAACAAGCGTTATCCGTTGCGAAGTAAAAATTTAATTAATCAGTGGAACATTGAAGCAAAAATGTTTCAAATGTTTGTATAGCTTATGGGACTTAACTACGAGGTCATCAGTCCCTAAACTTACAAACTACTTATGAATTAACTAATACTAAGGACGGCACAAATATCCATGCCCGAGGCGGGATTCGAACCCCCGACCGTAGTGGCCGTGCAGACCGTGATTGGAGCGCCTCAGTCCCCTCAGCCACCGCAGCCGGCAACATTGAAGCCACATGATAAATCAGGGTCAATCTAATAATTAAATGGTTCCGAATGATGTCTGCCAGTTAGGGGAGGTTGAAAGTAGCCTGTTAAATTATTTAACCAAGAAATCAGGCTGCTTGAGATCTGCAGATGCAAGTTAAAAAGCTTGCTGCTGCTCTAAATTGCTTTACGAGTGGCCACAGTACTTGCACAACGGAAATTTAACTGCTCACTCCTGAAGGGAGCAGCGAACGTTTTAATAAACACAAAGTTAATGTTAAAAATAAATGAATAGATAATTAAACATAGGATGGGGAGCATGAAATTATGAAGCAGAGGTTTGTTACTTTAAATCACCATCTACTCAATAAAGTGAACAAGCAAATACATGTGGGGAGACCAAATTAAGCACAGACCTTGTACAAACGTGAATTAAATAATAAAGTTACTAGAATGAAACTTTCACTCTGCAGCAGAGTGTGCGCTGATATGAAAGTTCCTGGCAGATTAAAATTGTGTGCCGGAACCGGGATGACACACAATTTTAATCTGCCAGGAAGTTCCAATAAAGTTACTGCCCATAATAAAATATAATATGGAGGTAACGTGGAAGGAAAATTGCTAACACACAATGGATAGATGAAAGCACATTCATTCATTTAAAGCCAGAAATGCTCTTAATGCTTGCGGCACTTTACTCATGCAGGATCACTTGATAGCAGCGACAAACGAAGCGTCAGTGGCGTTTTGACAAGATGGCAGATGTAATGAAGCACAAATTTAAAATCACTATGCACCAAACGAACTCGTGTGGAGAGGCAGTGGTATACTATCCTTAAGTACTACGTGGTGTGTGACCCATCAAATAGAATTTACAAAAGATGTTAATTTAGAATAAGGCAGTAAAGCACACGTGAGAATTCATATAGAAGAAAGCTGGTATTAATAAAAGCATGGCTGAAGGCTGAAGTAATGATTGCTGCAAAAGCACGTGGTGCAGTCGGTCATGCTAAGATAGGAAAGATGGAATCAAACCAGAAAATCTGAGAAATATTTTGCATACTCGCATATACAGACACAACGTGAAAACGTTAGTTAAAAAACAGCAAGGAAATTCAAACACACTAAATTTACACAAAGGCTGAAGGACACACATGTGTATTCTAATTTGAGCAAAACTGGACACAAAATCATCACCGGAGAATGCGAATACTAAATTTGCACTGAATTACTCGAGTTCTTTAAATTAAGAAACACTTCATCTCACACAGCCAAAGAATTACTCAAGAAAAATATCACTGATAAATCAAGACAGTCTGATTACAGAGAAATCAAAGTTCTAACAGCACGCCTTCTCCTCAGCATGATTCGACGAAGTACTTACTTCCACGGTCGCAGCAAGAGTGAAGCCCTAAGGCCACGCCAAAACCTTCCCCACCACACACCGGATGTAGAGCGTGCTAAAATTCCATACTGAGTGCCTTCAGAGCATAGTGTCTACCAACCCTCTCTACCTGAGGAAGATAATACCCTCCTCTACGGCTCCTAGAGAGGTCTCTTGTCACCTCTTGCATCCAAGATTAGGTTAGCACCACACTGACAACACGGCCACCTCGTGCAGAAACACTTTAGGTTAATAAATAACTCAATAATGGAACTCAAGAATGGACGCGTTTCGAGGTAAATGTGAACGCCCTGATAAATTTACAGAGGGAAGATACGTATAAATGTGAGTCAAACTTACACGCAGGGTTGTTAAAGAAATAAGGACGTCGGCTTTCACAAGTTTTAGCACTACGCCAATGACATTTGCCACGGTCATTCAAAGTCACCATAACATAGGAGGTCCTTCTTTCGTAACTACTCTCGTATATGTTAAGTTCAAAAAATATTCAGATGTTTGTAAATCTAACGGAGTTAGGCGTACAAATTACCTTAACTTACAGTAAGTTACGCTAAGGACAACACAAACACCTATGCCCGAGGGATGAGTTCAACCTCCGTCAGCGAGCAACCTCGCGCTCCGCAACAATTCGCCTTAGAACGCTCGGCCACTCCTCGCGGATATACAAGTTCAGAACAAAGAAATGAGTCGGGCATTTTGACTTTTTTACTTCACAACCATTTTCTTTAGCTTAGAATGTGTGATTCATGTAGCTTAACTGGAATGAAGAAGGGATGAGCAGAAATGAATTTATATTAGCCAGTGAACAAGCTCATGATTCAGGTCATAGTAATTGCGATGCTGAAGGAATTATACTATGTAACAAGACAATGAAAGTAGTAGATGAGTTTTGTTATTTGGGTAGCAGAATATCTTCTGATGGCAGTAGTAAAGAACATATAAAATGTCGAATGGCTATCCCAAGGAAAGCATTTCTAAAGAAGCTAAATTTATTGACATTCAAAATCATTTAAGTGTTCGGAATTTCTTTCTGAGAGCATTGGTCAGGTGTGAGCATTGTTCGGGACTGAAAAGTGTACGATAAGAAGACAGAATAACGATAGAACCATTTGAAATGTCGTAGTACCGACGAACGCTGAAAATTCGCTTGCTACAACGTGTAATAAATGAGGTGCTGATCAGAATTCGGGAAATACAAAATGTATAGCATATCTTGACTAAGAGAAGGGATAGATCGGTGGGGGACATTCAAAGACATCTTGGAATCGTCAAATTAGCATTGGAGGGAAGTGTATGGGGTAAAAATCGCCGAGTGAGGCCGAGAGACGAATGGCGTAAGCATGTTCAAAAGAATGTAGGTTGTCACTCTTATTCAGAAATGAAGAGACTTGCATAGGACAGCGTAGCGTGGAGAACTGCGTCAAACCAGTCTTTGGACTGAAGACTTTATGGTGTGGAAAGGGATGTGGTCGAAATATTCACATATTCGGTCAAGGAATATAACGGCCCCGTGCGAACTGTTCTACTGCCTAAATGCCACTTCTGCACCTTAAAACTGGTAGCGAAACATTTGATTATGTATAATGAATGCTACCAGTTGTTACTATTTGTCTAACGAAAGCGTATGTTTCTATTTACGCTGCAATTTGTAGGTTGTTGTTCACAGTTATTGCAAACCAATCTGAATTTCAGAATGAAACTTTCACTCTGCAGCGGATTGTGCGTTGATATGAAACTTCGTAGCAGATTAAAATTGTGTGCCGGAACCGTGATGTTTCCAGATTGCCAGGAAGTTTCATTTCAGCGCACTCTCCGCTGCAGAGTGAAACATTCATTCTGGAAACATCCCTTAGGCTGTGGCTAAGCCATGTCTCCACCATATCCTTTCTTCCAGGAGTGCTAGTCTTGCATGGTTCGCAGGAGAGCTTCTGTGAAGTTTGGAAAGTAGGAGGCGAGGTACTGGCGGAAGTAAAGTTGTGAGGCGGCATCGTGAGTCGTGTCGGGATAGCTCAGTCGGTGCCGGGCGCCGTGGCTCAGCGCGCCCGGTCAGGGGACTAAACGCCCTCTGTAATAAAAAAAAAGCTGAGCCAACCATTCAACGAACAATGAAGAACGAACCAAACGAACGACCACAGAGCAGAGATCTACCTGAGAGGGAAAAAAAAAAAAAAAAAAAAAAAAAAAAAATGTCTGTAGAGCGCTTGCCCGCGAAAGGCAAAGGTCCCAGTTTCGAGTCACGGTTCGGGCAAACGATTTTAATCTGCCAGGACATTTCAATCCGAATTTATTCTTCAAATTTTATTAACGATTTTAAGTATGTGCCGTTGCGGAGATGTGATCCTGTAATACTTAGCCTAGAGAATAACCATGCGCCACAGTGAATTATTGTAGATGATATGGGAAATAAAAGGATTTGGGACAAGTGTGGAACGTGAGTCTATCGTTAAAATCATTCAACATTAAAAAAATTTTAATAAAATAAAATAATCCGATAATTGTGGAGAAAAAAATAATACTTTCCAATAACGTTCACTTCTAATCTTTCTTATCTTACTGCTATAACAGTGAAGCGTATTTATTGACAAGAGTCCTAATTCAATAAATGGTGGTAAGATTGCCAAACGCCCCGATGGATAGAAGATTTCAGGAAGCGAGCTGCCACATGTGCTCCTACTTTGCACGCAGAAGGCTGTGACGCAGATCAACTGGTAACCAGGCGTTCCCCGGAGGTAGTTAGCCAGCCAGACATCAGCGGCGGCCGCGTAATGAAATATCGCGGCAGGGGGAGCGTCGTAAAGCGGCCTCCCGGGAGGGACTTAAAGCATATGGGGCTCATTTTAAAATGCGATTACGATTCTGCGCAGGCGCACGTCCTCCCCGGTCGCCCGCCACCCCAGCCATTCTGAGCAACAGCTCGCGCCCGCTGTGTCACGCACTCCTCACCGTCGTTGTATGATCCATTTGGTGTGTAAGTGCGTAAAAAGTCACTGGTAGTCTTGGAACGACATGAAATATCGTGAAAAATGCGTCCAGTAGTATTCTGAGTGAAGACGGATGTTATTGTAATTGTGGTCTTTAGTCCGGAGACTGGTTTCATGCAACTCTCCACCCTACTCTATCCTGAGCAAGCCTCATGATCTTCTCATAAGAACGGCAACCCAAATTTAGTTGAATCTGCTTACTGTATTGCTTTCTTTGTCCCCCTCTGCAATTTTTATGACACTCACTTCCCTCCAATGCTAAATTCACGATTTCTTCATGTCTAAGAATGTGTCCTACCAGTCGATCCCCAATTTTAGTCAAGGTATGCCAGAAATTGCTTTTCTTCCCAGTTTTGTTGAGTACGTCCTCATTGGTTAAGCAATCTACCCACCTTACCTTCATAATTCTTCTGTACTAGCACATTTAAAAAGCCCCTATCTTCTACCTGTCTATTTATCGCCGCGGTGGAGTAGCCAAACGGTTTAAAGCGTCTCGGTGCGGAGCGCGCGGTTGCTCGCCGTAGAGGTTCGAGTCCTCCATGGGGCATGGGTGTGTGTGTTTGTCCTTAGGTTAGTTTACCTAGGTTTAAGTAGTTTGTAAGCTACGGACTGATGACCACACAGTTTGTTCCGATAGATTTACAAACATTTCTGTTTATTTATCGTCAATGTGTCACTCCCTTACAAGGCAACACTCCACACGGATGCCTTCAGGAAAGACTTCCTTACCATTAAATTAATATTCGATGTCAGCAAAAATACTTTTCTCCCGTTTCATTCTGCATATATCCTCTGTACTGCGACTAAAAGGTAAAGCAGTCAACAATCCGAAGATTGGTGTGAACACCACAGTGTTTTACTAGGCATGGTCCTGTTTGGAGGTGGTATGCCGTTGCCTTCCTCCGACCTTCGAACTGACTTACCCAGCCAGTTATAGGGGGACCTACAGCTTAACGTGGGTTCCGAACCACGGTGCTACTCTGTATTTTTCACTTGAGCAATACTGCCATAGGTGAAAATCCTAGGACCTGGCGGGGATCGAACCCGCGACCTTTGGATTTTTAGTCTGCCACTCTACCACTGTGCAACCGAGGCGCACGAACTGCGACTATTATATGTTATTCTAATGCCCAAGTAACAAATCTCATCTACCACCTTCATTCTCTCAATTTCCAATCTCATTCCTTCAATATAGCTTTATTTTATTAGACTGCTCTCCGTTACCCTCGTTTTTCTCTTGCTACTGTTCATCTTATACCATAATATCAAGAAACTGTTCATTCCATTCAGTTGCTCATTAGGGTCCTATGTTGTCTCTAACAGAATAACAACGGCATTAGCAAGACGCAGTGATTCTATTTCTTCACCCCGAAGTTTAATTTCTTCTAAAAATTTCACATTACTTTACTCCACAGCTCGCTGAGTGTACAAATTGAATACCATTTGAGATACGCTACAACCCTGTTTTCCTCACCTTCGTTGCATGATCCATTTGGTGTGCAAGTGCGTAAAACGTCACCGGTAGTCTTTGAGCGATATGAAATATCGTAAAAAATGCGTCCAGTAGTATTCGGAGTGAAAACGGATGTTATTTTAATCGTGGTCTTCAGTCCGGAGACTGGTTTGATGCAGCTCTCCACCCTACTCTATCCTGAGCAAGCCTCATCTCCTCATAAGAACGGCAAACCATATTTAATTGAATCTGCTTATTGTATTGCTCTCTTTGTCTTCCTCTGCGATTTTTATCACACTCACTTTCCTCCAATGCTAAATTCACGATAAGAATGCGTCCTACCAATCTATCCTCTCTTTTAGTCAAGGTATGCAAGAAATTCGTTTCCCTCTCAATTATTTTCAGTACGTCCTCATTGGTTACGCAATCCACCCACCTTATCTTTATAATTCTTCTTTACTAGTGCATTTGAAAAGCCCCTATCCTCTGCCTGTCTGACTATTTATCGTCAATGTGTCACTTCCGTACAAGGCAACACTCCACACAGATGCCTTCAAGAAAATACTGCCTTACCCTAAAATTAATATTCGATGTCAGCAAAAATAATTTTCTTCCTGTTGCATTTGGCATATATCCTCTGTACTGCGACTATCATATGTTATTTTAATGCTCAAGTAACAAATCTCATCTACCATCTTCATTCTTTCATTAACTAATCTAATATTTTCAACATAGCTTTATATTAGTAGACTGCTCTCCGTTACCCTCGTTTTTCTCTTGTTACTGTTCATTTTATACCTTGATATCGAGAAACTGTTCATTCCATTCAATTGCTCCTATGTTGTCTCCTATGTTGTCTCCTATGTTGTCTCTAACAGAATAACAGTGGCATTAGCTAGACGCATTGATTCTATTTCTTCACTTCGATGTTTAATTTCTTTTAATAATTTCACATTACTTTACTTCACAGCTCGCTGAGTGTAAAAATTGAATAACATTTGAGATAGGCTACAACCCTGTCTTACTTATTTGCACATCACTGCGTCCCTGTCATTCCCCTCAACTATTGTTTTTTTACAAGTTGTAAATGACATTCCGTTCCTTTTTTTTTTTTTTTTTACCCCTGCTGACTTCTGAATTAGTGTATTCCAACCAATATTGTCAAATGCTTTCTCCTAATCTACAAAAGCTATAAGTGTTGTTTTGCCTTTCTTTAATCTGTCTTCTAATATAAGTCGTAAAGTGAGTATTGTTACGTTTCTCCTACTTAGGAAGACATGACCATCCCAATAAAATAAAGGACATCAGATCGAAAACGGAACGATTTAGGTGTTCTTTCTTCCCGCGCACTATTAGAGAATGGAACGGTAGAGAAAAGTTATGAAAATGGTTAATGAACCCTCTGCCAGGCACTTAAATGTGATTTGCAGAGTATATATGTGGATGTAGATGTAGATGAAACCAAACTGATCTTCCCCGAGTTTAAATTCTACCAGATTTTCAATTCTGCTGTAAGTAATTCATGTAAAATATTTTCAATTGTTCTGTAAATAATTCGTGTATAATATCTGCAACTTATTAAACTGGTGGTTCTGTAATTTTCACAACTTTCTGCGACTGCTTTCTATAATTTAAAATCAAATGTCATAGCTCATCACTTTCATAACAAATGATTATCTTAGGGAAAATATTTTTTCTATCGTTTCATTCAGCATAGCCACAGGAACGCGAAGCAGCATACTGATTCGATCTGACCTTCCTTGGTGTTTCTTTGTTTGCAAGAATTATTTCCGATTTAATTCATATCAGACCGATTGAGCGACTTGAGACGAGTTTAGATGGTGTACTTATGTCTCTCCTCCTCGCGAGAATCACGCTAAATGCGTGCGAGCACCGGGGGAAGTAGGCTAGTTTAAAACATGGATGTTTGGGTCTGGCCGGAGACCGACTGGATGTGCCAACCTTACAAGCAGTGGCAGTTGTCAACCAACAGTTTGACGACTCAACACTTGATGTAGTCATCTGTCACACACCTTGCAAAACTTGAGATATTTTTCCATGTAATAGTTATATACGAGCAAGAATACCAGAACGAAACATGACGAAAGTATAGGAAATATACTAGGCACTACTGAAAAAACAAACAACGCAAAGTCATCAAACCGAAATTACCGATCAACGACTGGAAAGCGACATGGGAAAACATTCACAATCCTGACTTACCTTCGAAAGTGATGGCCACATGGTATACGGCTGTAAACGGAAAAACTCCGACGATGTCCAGACTCCATAGAATTCGCTTAAAAGAGTCTCCCATGTGTCCAATTTGTAACTAAGTAGACAGCGATGAACAGAGATTCGTCTGCAGCATCGATACAGAAATATGGAAGTATACGAGACAGAAATTGTCACAAATCAAAAGAACTCCACCAAATGTCATACCACCAGTAGATGCCTTCAGTTCAGACAAAATCTCATTTCCAAAGACTAACGCGGTCAATGGGATAACTGAGTGCAGCAGCAAAGAGAAAGGAGGACTTCGTATTCTGTCTGATACCACAACACAACAAAATCCGAAGAAAGGAAAAAAATTCGGCCTTCAGCCATGGTTTTATTAATACTAGCTTTCTTCTATACGAATTTTCGTGTGTGCTCTGTTTGCTTATTCTGAATTAATTTCCTTTGTAAATTTTATGTAATTCATCATGGTCGCACACCACGTGGTACTTAAGAATAGTATGCCGCTGCCTTCCCACACGTGTGCACAGTATAATTAAATTTGTGCTAAAGTCACCCGCCATCTCGTCAAAACGCCACTGACGCTTCGTTTTGCTGCTGTTATTGAGTGTTCCTGCAAAGTAATGTACCGCGAAGCATTATGTATGTGTTAGTGAATGAATGAATGTGCTTTCAACTACCCATTGTATATTTGAAAATTTCCTCCATGTTACCTCCATATTCATAAACGGCAGAAACAATTATATGATTTAATTCACTTTTGTTCAAGGTGTGTGCTTAATTTTGTCTCCCCACATTTATTTGCTTGTTCATTTTATTGAATAGATTATGATTTTACAGTATCTAACCTCTGATTTATGATTTCATGCTCCCTTTTCCACGTTTATTTATTTTTTAACATTCATTTTGTGTTTGTTAAAACGTTGGCTGCTCCGTTAATGAATGAGCAGTTAGATAAATTTCCATTGTGCTCCCTTAATGAATGAGCAGTTAGATAAGTTTCCATTGTGCATGTACTGTGGCCACTCATAAGTAATTTAGAGCAGCACTGAGCGTTTTAACTTACATTTGCAGAACTCAACTACCCGAGATCTTGCTTATTTTAATAACAGACTACTTTCAAGATATTTTCCTGTGATGTTGATATATTTCTCCAACGATTCGGATCCGTTAGAGGAGTCTTCTTCAGGAAATACTGACTTGTTTCCTCCTGTTATACAGACAGCAGGAAGGAAAGGAATAACTTTATTGGTGCTTGCAGTGGTGTTTCTGATAGGTGGAAACATGGGAGGAAGATGCGCTATTGGTGTTTTCATCGGTGGTTATGATTGGTTGTATTGAGGAATGAATAACTTTATTGGTGCTTCCACTGGTGTTTCTGACTGGTGTTTTCATCGGTGCTTCTAATAGATGGAAAACAGGAATGTTTACGCCTGTTGGCGTATGCGTGTATTTAGCCAACAACTGCGATAACCTAAGTTTCCTAGTGGGCCTCCTTTTTCTAAATAGTGACGCCGCTGTCATGCTGCGGTAAAAGGGCCTGTTGTAGAGCTCGCCTATGACCGTCGCCGCGCCGCCACAGCCGGTAGCCAAGACGGTGAGAGTTTGTGTCCGTCTTCTCTGTTCATATTGGTCGGGTGTTTACTAATCTCAATTGCTTCACGAATTTTCCTCCTGGTTTTAAACGGCTGTTTAAAAAGCACTTGTACATCCTTGAAGTTAATATTGTGGTCATACTCTTTCTTATGTTTTGAACCGCTGATTTGCTGTGCTGCTTTAAACGTATGTACATTTCTTGTTCCGCCATCCGTACATGAATAGGTCTCCCTGTTTCTCCTATGTATACAGTCCCTCATCCGCAATTTATTTTATGCACACCAGCAGTATTCAGCTTTCCTGTGGGATCCTTAGTTTTATGAGGATATATTTAACTTTGTTATTGCTGGAAAAAACAGGTTTGATGTCAGCCTGACGTAAGACTTTCCCAATGCGCTCACTAATCCCCTTAATATATGGCAAAGTTGCCACCGGTAACGCTTCAACTTCCGTGTCGTTTTCCTTAGTTTGTCTCGGTATTGTGTCTTTCTTAATGCTTCTGTCGCTGAATGCATTGGCACGGAATATCGATCGCAACTTGTGAGCTCTTCTTCCAAATTATTGTCATCATTATAGGCCGATGTAACGCAACTATTCACCGTCCATCAGTGATTATCACTACCCAGTTTATAACTCTCCAGTTCAGTGTCAGAGCAGTCATTACGAACCCCATCATTACCGAAGCTTTGCCAATTGCATCACAGAAGTATCATCTTTGTTTTCTTTTGTGTCGTCAGTATATGCTTTCCTTTATGATTTATTATCTTTCGGCAAAGGCTGGTCTGACAGCACGAAGAATGATAGGATTATTATAAATTTTGAATCCCTTTTTATAATGTGCCACTCCATCATGTTTGTTTCGTTGTACTCGTTTTTCCTTGTTTGCAGGTTAGTAAATGAAGAAGGGGCCGCCTTCTTTTTTTTGCAAACAATTATGTTTTTTACTTATTCCCACACATGTTTCGGAACCTTTGTCCCATCATCAGTGGGATATTTATTAAATCTGTAACTATAAAATATTTACAATGTACACTGTAGTTTACGATTCGAAAAATACCATGAAGAATGTAAGAAAAATGGTTTACCTGGCGTTAAAATGTAAAAACGCCAGTTAAACCATTTTTCTTACATTCTTCATGGTATTTTTCGAATCGTAAACTACAGTGTACATTGTAAATATTTTATAGTTACAGATTTAATAAATATCCCACTGATGATGGGACAAAGGTTCCGAAACATGTGTGGGAATAAGTAAAAAACATAATTGTTTGAAAAAAAAAAAAAAAAAAACAGAACCTTTTCCATTTGATGGTCCACTTGTCTTGTTTAATTACATAAATGAATTTGGCTTGAGCCTGCGTTTCATCATTCCACGTCACATTTAAGATTTATCTGTATCTGTTCTTTTATTATTATTATTATTATTTTGTATTTATGTTTGTATGCAACTTCATTTTTGAGCAAGAAGCTGTTGGTCATCTTCCACCTTAATAACGCTCACTAGGAAATACTCCTGTGATACCAAGCTACGACTCATGGATCATAATTTCATTGTCCTGCTTCCTCTCATTATTAAACAGGCATCGGAAGCATTTGTTTATAAAGGAAGTGTATTTCACGGTTTCGAGTCCCAGTCCGGTACAAATTTTGATATGTTACTAAAAAAGATAGATTACCTAAAGCGGAGCAGCTGAAGTCGTAAGCCGCGGCGGAACGGCAGAGCGCAAAGAGGCACTATGCAAGGTTGCGCGAGGCCGTTCCCCGTTGGGGGTTCGAATCCCCCCTCGGGCGTGGATGTTTGTGCCGTCTTTAGTATAAGCTAGTTCATAAGTAGTTTGTAAGTTTAGGGACTGATGATCAGCAGTTAAGTACCTTAAGTTTAACAAACATTTTTTTTTAAATCGTAATATCTCGCAAATTGCGAATTAATATATGTATTATAGTTTTCAAAATGAAAAGCCAAGATCGCACATTTATAATTTATTAAATGACGACCGGTTTCGGTGCACTGTGTCACCATCATCTGGTCACATATATGTTATAAGCTGGTCATCTTGTTAAAAAAATTGGGTATAAAATAAGAAGAGCAACATTTCAGTTAGTCACTATATAAAAAATACACAAGTTAAGAACATGACAGCTTGGAGTATTTTGTAAGCTGTCATGTTTTTAACTTTTGTATTTTTTATATAGTGACTAACTGATATGTCGCTCTTCTTATTTTATACCCAATTTTTTTAACAAGATGACCAGCTTATAACATATATGTGACCAGATGATGGTGACACAGTGCACCGAAACTGGTAGCCATTTAATAAATTATTAAAGTGCGATTTTGGATTTTCATTTTGAAAACTATAAAACGATCAGCTCGCCTTCAAGCCCGACTATGTCAGGTAATCTTAATAAACAGGGTGTTTCACTAAGTGTGTTTGCCTCTGTAACTTATAAAATAATAGGTGACGAGAAATTTTAATGCGGTAGGTCAACACAAGAAATGTTACACTTTCTGCGGAGCTATGAACATAGTGTATTGTATCATTTTCCAAAGAGTTACAGCACAAAGATATAATTTTTTAAATGGAATAATAGTTTTTTCTATCGTACATTGGATTCGTTGAAACCAGCTGCGTCCAAATCAATTTAAACTACATTCCTATCACTGTTACTTTGGGAGCTACAACCCTTCAAAGTTTATGGTACGGAGGCTACGACAACGTAGCTGACTGGCTGGTGGTCATGAGACAGTGGGCCGTGCCCCAGGGGATAGCCACTCGGCCAGTTAGCTACGCTATCGCAGCCTCCGCCCCCGGAACTTTTTTATGGTTGTAGCTACCAAACTAACAGTGATAGGAATGTAGTTTAAATTGATTTGGACGCAGGTGGTTTAAACGAATCCAATACACGATAGAAAAAACTATTGTTCCATTAAAAAAATTATATCTTTGTTGTGTAACTCTTTGGAAAATGATACAATAAACTATGTTCATAGCTCCGCGGAAAGTGTAACATTTCTTGTGTTGACCTACCGCATTAAAATTTCCCGTCACCTATTATTTTATAAGTTACAGATCAAACACACTTAGTGAAACACAAAATGTTCAAATGTTTGTATAGTCTATGGGACTTAACTACGGAGTCATCAGTCCCTAAACTTACAAACTACTTATGAACTACTTACGAACTAGGACGGCACAAATATCCATGCCCGAGGGGGGATTCGAACTCCCGACCGTAGCGGCCGTGCAGACCGTGACTGGAGCACCTTAGTCTCCTCGGCCACTTAGTGAAACACCGTGTATGTATATTTTTATTTTAAATACTGAACTGGCGATGAATGTAACCCATTCGTAATAC
Source organism: Locusta migratoria (assembly GCA_026315105.1). NCBI lineage: Eukaryota > Metazoa > Arthropoda > Insecta > Orthoptera > Acrididae > Locusta > Locusta migratoria. The sequence continues at coordinate 223,765,112 of CM048748.1, read as the reverse complement.
AAGCATGTGCCCAGAAATGTAGCGCGGTTGCATAAAGTCCATAGAAAGGTGCAGCTGAATCACCCCGTATTCCGAAGGAGATGCCGTGAGTTTGAGCGTCAGTCGGTCTTTTGTGCTGCCACACTACGACTGCTGACGCTGTCCGCGGGCCCAGTTCATATTGACTGCGGCGCTCACATAAATATTTAGAGGCAGAGAGCAGCGCGCCGCCGAGATGAACGACGGAGGCTGGCGGTGTGAGGTGAGGTGGAGGCGGAGGGTTCATTTGCGTGCGGGTCGGGATCGGAGGCGACCGACACGCGGCATCGGCCCGTGTCGAGATTTATACCGGTGTACAGGCGGCAGTCTCGTTCCTGCGAGGCCGATAAATTGTAGGCGGCTCAGGTGACGCGTCTGCCGGGATCCTTTCTTCGGGTAAGGGTAAGAGGGGGGGGGGGCAGAGAGGATGGAGGGAGGTGGCGGGGCAAGAGCCCGGCTTAATTTTCATGCGGAGATCGGGGTGTAGAAGCGGAGACGGAGAAGACCCCGAGGCGGGAGCGATGAAATAACGGCCGGCGAGCGGCGCCAGCTACCGCCCCCGGACTCGTCTTCCAGCGCGAACAGCTGCAGTAGTCGCGCCTGCGAGCACAATGCGCCCGCCCCGGGGGGTGGCGGAACAATAATAGGCTCGCGAGCCGGGGAAGTGTCATTTGAATATGTCAATATTCCGCACAACAGCGCGGCCGCTGCAGGTTATACGCGGAGGGGGCGACCGAGGCCCTTTTATAAGCCGATGTGTGCGCCTAGCGTACACGCCGGGGTGGAACTAACTTAACACAATATCACTTCCAATTTCGATGGTCTCCGGAGACCTTAATTTGTTGGCAGCGGCGCTCGTCTCGCCTCCGTAGTGGAGGAGAGGGAGGAAAGAGGGTAGAGGGGAAGAAGAGTGAGGGGTTACGCAGGCGCGGAACGGTTATCAAATATGCATGCAGTCGCAGTTGAGCCCTTAGCAGAGGGGGAGGCGGCAGCCGGCTGGGTAGCTGTAAGTAGCGCAGCCGGCGAAAGGGGTGCGCGGCGGTAACAACTAAAGTCGGCTAAAGGACAACTCAATTCTGAATGCGCGCCGCCGCGCCGCCGGCATCAGCACTGTGCCGCGAGGGCTCCTACTCCGGGGAGGCAAGACGGCAGGAGGAGCTCGATATTGCTGCGCAATGATATTCGTCGCAGCTCTCTCACGCCGCTATCATTAACCGGTCTGTTTGTTTCTGACTCCAGTTACGGTGTTCCCCAAACTACTCCTACGTACTGATTGCAATTCCTCGCGCAAATGTTGAAGATATAAATACCGAAACAGAACAGACGGCCGCTACGACTTTCTGTGCTTCGACGTAATCAGAGGGCGAACATGGGGGTTCGGGCCTGTAGCTCTACTGCCTTTCTGATTGTGGAGATAGAAATTTGAATTATTATTATTATTATTTTCGATTATTCCCTTTAAAGAGAGCGATTGAACTTGAGTAATTATGACTTCTTCTTCTTCCTTCGTTCTTCCCAAATTCTCTTCACGCGTTTACTGTGTTCTCTCTTGTGTTCTTCTGACCACTTTTTTCCTGTTCTGTTCTCCGTGTGTTCTTGTTTAAGTTTATGTTTCTTTATAATGCTTCTGAACTGTTCTCTATTGTTTATGTTTTCTTGTGTGATTCCCAGTTCTTTAATATCCTCTTCTGTTTCAGTGATCCACTTCGTCTTCTTTATGCTCTTGTTTGTTATTTCAAATATTTACCTTGTGAGCCTGGTTTCATTCATCCTGATGATACGTCCATAAAATTTCATCCTTCTCTTTCTGATGGTGTCCGTTATTGTTTCCATGTCTTTGTAAATCTCTCTAGTTGGCCGCTTTATCCAAATTCCTTCCCGAAACACTGAACCATATATTTTCCTCAAAATTTTTCTTTCCTGTTTTTCAATCTCTCTGATCTTCGCATGACCACGAATCACTGTAGTTTCTGCAGCATAGAGTGCCTCTGGTAGGACTACTGTGTGTAATGCCTCAGTTTTGCATTGACAGAAATATATTTCTTATTATAATGGTTCCAAGTTAGCTTATATGCTCTTTGTAATCTTTAGACCCTTTCTTGATTGGCTATTGAGTTCAGTCCTGATGGTTGGATCATGTCTCCTAGATATCTGAAGTGAGAAACGTGTGCCACTTTTCCATACTGAATTGTGATGGAGAGACTATCTGCAGGCTTGTTTTCCATCTATTGAGTCTTTTCATAAGAGATTTGTAGCCCAGTTTTCTGTGAGATTTCAGGAAGCTTCTCCAGTGCGAGTCTCGCTTCTTCCCTGTTGTTTGTTAGAATAGCAAGAGCGTTCGCGAAAGCCAGACACTTCACCCTGATTCTCTGCTCCTTTTTAATTCCAAGTTGAATTCCCTTAATTTCTTTTTCCCATGTCCTCACAATTTTCTCCAGTACCAAGTTAAACAAAAGGGGGGAGAGTCCATCTCCTTGGCGGACATCGGTAAGGATGTGACATGCTTCTGATGTTTCTCCCATGAATTTGACTTTAGAGGTTGTTCCTGTTAATGCTTGTTGGATAATTGACTTTGTTTTCCTGTCAATCCGAAATTCCTCTAATATATGGAATAATGTTTGCCTGTCTATTGAATTATAAGCCTTTTTAAAATCTACGAAAGTCACCACAGTGTTTCTGCATCTTCTCATTTGTAAAATAGTTTTTAGGTTCCATATTTGTTCGACGCAAGATCGACCTTTACGAAACCCTGCCTGATACTCTCCTATTAACTGGTCCGCCTATTCTTCTAGTCTGCTTAACAGGGCCTTTGAAAAACTTTTGTATATTACTGGGAGCAGTGAAATTCCCCGGTAGTTATTTGGATCAGTTTTTGTACCTTTTTTGTGGAGAGGATGGATTAGTGCACATTTCCACTCTGCAGGAATTTGTTCAGTTTCCCAAACCTTTGATATAATTCTGTGAGTTGCTTGTGTAAGAGTACTGTCATTTAATTTCCACATTTCTGCTATGATTCCATCCTCACCTAGAGACTTGTTGTTCTTCAGAGAATTGATTATTTCCTTTACTTCTTTAAGTGGATGTGATTTGAATCGGGATGTGATGGGGATTTTTAGAAATGTAGTCGTTCTGTCGGCGTCTCGCAGTTGAGGAGTGCGTGAAAATATTTAGCTAAAATATGACAGTTGTTTCTCGTGTTGGTTTCCAGTGATCCATCGGGCCGGCGAAAACACAGATTAGGTGGTTGATACCCTGTTAGGTACTCTTTGAACATTGTGTAAAAGTTTCTGGTGTTGTTTTTGAGAAATTATTGTTCAATTTCCTTAAGGCGGTTTATATCATATCTACGTTTTTCTCTTCGTATTGCCTTGGATGTATTCTTTGTATTCTCAGAAATTCCTGCCATTTTTCTGTAGTTTTGTTCCTACTGAAAGTTTTCCATGCTTGTGTTCTTTCTTCTATTGATTGATCACATGAGCTGTTCCACCATCTGTGTTTTCTCTTTCTTGGGGGTTTGCCTAAATGTATAGTGCTCTTCAATACTTCTGCAAGTTCCTTCCAGTTCGTTGCGTTTGATGGTCTAATTTCCTGGCTAATTTCCTCATTGTTACGTTTCAGGTATTCTGGATCAAATCTGAATGTTTTGTTCATTTGTGGTTTTTTACTGTTAGGTTGAAATTTAATCTTTATTTGCAGTAGATTGTGATCTGATTCAAAAAATCCCTTTCTTGTTCGAACGTTAAGTATTTCTTTCGTATTCTTGTTGAATATATATGATTATGCAAAATGTTGCTAACCGGTTCCAAACACTGTTACCGATAGAGTATCAACATAAACTAAGATATACATCGTGCTATGGGCTGTTGTCCAGCATAACGTGTGTAAACTATAATAATAAGTAACAGCCAACTAAAATAATGAAGGAAAGGCATCCCGCAATATCATGTTACTTTGAGCGCCTGTGGGCAAGCTGGCAAAGCGTTAGTTTGTTATCCCGAGGTATTTGAGTTCAAGACGTGCTCATAGCTTGTACCGGGAAAGCTCAAGCCGCGCGACGTGGCTCAGCTAACATAGTCTGAAGAGAAGGCCAGCGCGCTGCCTTGCCATGTTACGCAGTGTAGCTCACTGGGTGGCCGATGCGAGGCGGTGGGCTGTGCCATCACCATCTAGATACAAGGCCTCACAACAAGTCCAAGTCACGTCACACCGATAAGCTACCCTCGAAAGCTCACTGGCTGAAGCTACGAGGCAGTAGGCTGTGCCCTAGCGGCCAGCCAGTGAGCTAGCGGTGGCAACCTATCGGTGTGACGTGACATGGACTTGTTGTGAGGCCTTTATATCTAGACGGTGTTGGCACAGCCCATCGCCTCACATCGGCCACCCAGTGAGCTACGAGATTGCGAGCTATTCTGCGTGACGTGGAACGGTAGCACGCTGGCCTTCTCTTCAGCCGAGCGGTCTGGAGCGCCACGTTGCGCGTCGCGCGGTATCCCGCGTCGCAAGTTGGAATCCTCCCTCGGTCATGGATGTTTGTGTTGTCTTTAGATTAAGTTAGTTCATAAGTAGTTTGTAAATTAAGGGACTGATGACCCCGCAGTTACATTCCATAAGCTTTACAAACAATTGAACAGTTTGTTTCTTAAATCTTGGGTTCAAATTGTGTTTTTTTATTTCGTGAAACTAAGAGTAAACACTACAAGTTTTATACTTTCAAATAAAAAAAAAGCAAAAACAAACTGCCACTAATACACTGTCATAAAATCCAAACAGTCATTTTACATGTAAGTAACACGTTGCTTCATATAATAATTACCAACGTATTGCAGTAAAAATACAAACTATGACCAGAGCCTGAACCTCTGTATAATATTCTAACGCTCTACCAACTTGACCATTGAAGCGTGACGTGATAAGCGCTCAGAGTTACGCTTTTCTTCTACTCCGTAGGTTATTATAGTTTATGCATTCTCCTGGATGACAGCACGTAGCACTAATTATATCAAGGTTTTGGTTGAGACTATCGATATACGACGTTTCGTACCGAACTGACTGCCCGGCACCTGGAGGTTTGGGAGTAGGTAAAAATTTCGGATAAAAAGAGAGATAATCTCGGAAAAATACCCTGATAAAGTGACTGAAATGGGGACTGGTTAATTAATATTAAACGGAAAGCATTGTTTAAACAATTACGTGGGGATTAGTGACAGCGTTATAAAAAGTGACAAAGTGTACCTTGCTATTTTTTCCAATCTCGGTGTCTCGAACAGAAGATTAGTTGCAATATATAACATTTATTGAGATAAATCACCGTCTTGAGATGAGTCTATGAGTTTGGATTTGTTACAGTAATTAGTTTTCGTGCAGTTGACCGTACGCAAGATTTTCATAAAGTCGCCTTAGAGAGATTTGTAAAACATTAACAAATATCGGACCTTTGTATGGCAATAAGAAATTAATGCTCATGCACCAACAGAAGAAGCCGAAGAAGAAGAGAAAGAAGTATTCTATGAATCACTGGAAAGAGTATATGATGAGTTCCCAGGGCATGATATTAAAATAATAGTCGAAGACCTAAACGCTCAGGTAGTGAAAGAACAGATTTATAAACTTATAATTGGCCCACACAGCAAACATGCTACAAGTAATGAGAACGGAACAAGACTTATACTATTCGCAGCATCTATAAATAAGGTAATAGGATCAACACTGTTCCCACATTAAGAAATACATAAGGGAACATGGACCTCACCAGATGGAAACATAGTAAATCAGATCGACCAAGTGTTGATAGATACGAGACACAAATCGGACCTATTGGACGTGAGGAGTCTCAGAGACCCAAACATAGATGCAGATCATTTTCTGGTATGGGCACGGGTGAGGGCGAGGATATCTAATGCAGCGAAAGGAGTCCGACCAAGGGCACAGAAATATAACAACTTTAGAATCATTGGAAGTTAGAGAACAGTATCAGGAAAAGATAACTCAGATTCTGGAAAACGTTGGAGAATATAACAACATCGAAGATCAGTGGTAAGCGATAAAAAAGACGGTGGAGATATCGGTAAGAGAGATATTGGGAATTGGGACATGACAAGTAAGACCTTGATGGTTTGACACTTAATGCCAAATAGCAACTAAAGAAAAGAATGAACTATATAGAAGGACACTGCGTTCATATATATATATATATATATATATATATATATATATATATATATATATTATATATATATATATATTAGCAGTGCACCGCTCTATCTCTCGACCAAATTTGTTGTATGGGAGTGAAAGTTGAGTGGATACAGGTTACCTTATTCATAAGGTAGAGGTTACAGACATGAGAATAGCGAGAATGATTGCAGGTACTAATAGATGGGAACAATGGCAGGAGGGTGTCCATAATAAGGAAATCAAAGAAAAATTGGGAATGAACACCATAGATGAAGCAGTTGGAGCGAACTGACTGAGTTGGTGGGGTCATGTTACACGCATGGGAGAAGCAAGGTTACCTAAGAGACTCATGAGCTCGGCAGAGGAGAGGAAGAGGAGTCGTGGTAGACCAAGAAGAAAGTACTTAGATTCGGTAAAGAATGATTTTGAAGTAAAAGGCATAACATCAGACGAGGCATCAATGTTAGCATTGAATAGGGGATCATGGAGGAATTTTATTACAGGTACTATACTCCAGACTGAACGCTGAAAGGCATAATCAGTCTCTAATGATATATATATATATATATATATATATATATATATATATATATATATATTATCGAGCACAGATTGTAGACAAGTGTGGCATTGAGCGAATTGTTGGAGCATTGGACCATATTATTTTTAACTCCATACTCGTAGTCAAAGTACTAGCAACACTACGTTGGAATTCAAAACGAATGAATTCTTCCGCTGATTTTCTCAGACATCTTCTGTAAGGTCCATGTTCGTCACTACATGAGGTCTGCCGGTCTTCGCTTTTCTGAAAAATTGGCTCACACTAAAAGTGGGCCTTTCCGATCGCTTTTGGACAACTCGAAATTTAAATGAAAATAACTGCTTACCGTTCATTTGACAGGAAAATTGAATAAAAGAATTTTTAGAGGAGATAATTCTCTACAACTTTGCTCTATTATGTTTTTTTCATATCTCGCATCGTGTCAGAGATATTTGAAAAAAAAATGGCGATTTGACACTGTCTGTCTGTGAAGTGCTCCATTATAGGTCGCGCCGTTCAACCGATCGGCATCAAGTTTTACAGACGTAATTGTTGGCCTTTAGTGATTAGAACCTCCCTTTTACCTTTCATCAAATATTTCGAAAAAAAAAATAGGTTAGTAACACAAAAAAGGCCTTTGTTATTGCCTTTTGACAACAGGAAATTTATCGCAAATAACGCCTTAACCGTCCATCTGAGATGAAAATTGAATAAACGAATTTGTTGAGGAGAAAATTCTCTGCGAAGGGTGTTATACAAAGGGGGCTATAGGTACTAATTAGAACTAACTTATAACTAACTTAGTCTACGTTTTCTTCGGCTGGCGCCCGGGTCTACCACTCCCGGCGGCATGGTCGGGCGTTTGGTCAGTCCGTGTTGGCTGCACCTTCTAGCTGCTATCTTATATTGTCTTGTCGCATCTTGCTGGAAGTAACATCTGCAGGACTGTTGAGAGTTCGAAAGGTGGCAGCGTGACGAATCAAAGTGTCGAAATTGAGTAATGTTTTCTTTGTTCATTGGCTGTGTTGTCAGATGTGGGACACTCGTACACGACGTGTTCCGGTGTTCCAATTTCTGCACCACAGTCGCATCTAGGTGTCGCCTTCGCCATAGACGGGTTCCAGTTTCAACTAATGGCAAGTGACAATGCAAACATCAAGACTCCCTTTCTCACCAATAGGAAGAAATAAAGCAAACACTAATAAAAAGAGAGCCGAACTCTCCAATCACAATTTAACAACAGTTACTTCCGCCACTATTTAAGTTCCCAACTTTCCCTCATCCAACAGTTGACGTGACACCCCGAAGATGGACGCTTGTAATAGTGGCCGAAACGTCGGTGCAATCTGATATATTTGCGATGCCGTCCAATGCCCAGAACAATTTTATCAACAAAACAAACTTTAAAAAGAGGAAAAACTGCCATGGCTCAAAAAAAAAAAAAAAATTCAAATGTTCGTTAAGCTTATGGGACTTAACTACGGGGTCATCAGTCCCTAAACTTACAAACTACTTATCAACTACCTTATACTAAAGACGGCACAAATATCCATGCCCGAGGGGGGATTCGAACCCCCGACCGTAGTAGTGGCCGTGCAGACCGTGACTGGAGCGCCTCAGTTTCCTCGGCCACCGCGGCCGGCTCTGCCATGGCAAGTCAGGTAATAATATTTCAACGAAAAAAGGTAATTAAAATATTAAAATATGGGAGAGATTTTGAAATGATAGTTTAAACATGTAAAAAAAAAAAAAAAAAAAAAAAAAAAAAAAAAAAAAAAAAAAAAAAGTGTGTTTGTTGAAGCTAAACTCAAAAAATTTTGACTGTTTATTAAAATACGGTCAGACAGAATATTACGTCTTCAGTGCATAGACATTATCACAAAATTAGAGTTGTAATCACATCGTCCTTAATTTTCTATTATTTAATTTCTTTATTATTTTTGTCCGAAATTTTTGCAAAAATCATAAAACTACAGGTAAACCTACTGTAGCCCATAGAACACACCAGTGCGATTTTTTAAATTACTTTTATATTTGTAACGCCTTTCCATTTCACAGTTAATCATGAACACTAGACTTCGGCGTCTTTAGTGTAGTTGAAATACCGTAATGAATTCCCTATTTAGGTGACATTCAGCGGCTATTTAACGTTCAAAGTGACTGAGCTCCCAGATGGACGCATTGGTTTGCCGTTGCTTCCTTGCTGACGTTACTCGCCGCCTCCTGTTACAGTGGAGGAGGAAACGGTGATTAGAATCTAACACCCCGTCGACATCGAGCTCATTAGAGACGGAGAACAAGCTCGGAATGTTTCAAGGATGGTCAAAGAAACCGTTCGCGCCCTTTCAAAGGAACATCCCGGCATCTAAATGAGCGATTCAGGAAAAACACGGGAAACCTGGAAGTCCGCAGGCCAATCTCAACCGTCGTCCTCCTCAAAGCATGTTTCAATGATATCTGATGGAACAATTAGGATGTAAGACCAAGAAATTATGTTCTCAGGTAAAAAAGTTTAAGATAGGAAAGTTGTTTTTCACTTCGCCGTCTCTACTGACAGAATCATATTAACAGGCGTGTACTTTGTTGTTGGCATGAGCACGTGGAAATTTCAGCCGATCATATAAAGCCTGATTCACAGTATTGATACACCTGAATGTTTCGAGGATAGCCCTTGGTACAACATTGACATACTTTAGGCGAGAAACACTTTGCGTTTCACCATAATAAATTATGCTAGGTCCCTGACTAAAATTTACGGAGGAAACGCTAAGGAATGAAACATCAGATACAAAGGTGAAAGTGGGGTTAAATTATGAACTACACTAAGGAAATAATTGAAATAGAACAATTATTTATTATAGAGTTCAGAATCATACATAAAAGCATACTATGTTGAATTGCGGATGCTTGTTTACAATGCCATTTAAACATAAAATACGGGAGGAAAAGAAAGGATCACACGTGCATCACATTCACAAATTCGAGCTTGAAGAACAGAAGGAATAAGCCCAACACCTTATAATATGCGTGCAAGGCAAAGAAATTACTAATGATATGCTAGTCGTTATTGATGAATTTAAGTCCGGCGTACTAAAAACGAAATTACAGGTCACACTTGGAATGAAATCAATGTAACTTGTGGCTCACCGGACAGACGTAAGATTTTACTCACTCACGAAATTCTTAATCGAATCGGATCGGCTGAAAGCTGAATTTTGCTAAATGCAATACTTTAACGTGTGTTCAGCTATCCAAACAGTTAAATTATATTGCCAGTTCTATGTTTGTTGTCAAAGGATTGGAAATGGATGTAATATCTGAAACCGGTCACCTATAACACAATAAAATACTTCTGCGCTACTTCGACTAACACTATATATAGTGATCAAGGTGTCTGGTTGCTGACCTAACCTCAAGGATGCTGGAATGAGTAAATATTAGTTGCTTTGAAAAACCGATCATCGACTTTAGTGATTTTTTGTGATATGTCAATGGCTTTTGATTGTGTAAATCATGGAATTCTTCTAAATAATCTCAAGTATTTTGGTATGAGGGGGACCATGCACCATTGGTTTCTTACTTCACTGGAAGAGTGTAGCATGTTGAAACAAGTGATTCATATAATTCGCAAAATTCATCTGTTTTTTCAAACTGAGGAGCCCTAAAGAATGGGGTCCCACAGGGCTCAGTCTTGGATCGTTTTCCGTTCGTAATATATGTTAATGACTGGCCGTTCTATAGTCATGAAGATGCAACGCTAATGCTTTTTGCTGACAAATGTATCTGAAACACGTCAGAATTAACTGACGAAATTGTAACTAACGTCTTTCATAAAATAATACAGTAGTTCTCTGCAAATGGAAGGTCATAAAATTTTGATAAAACACAGTTCTGTGCAGCTAATGGTATGACGCATTAATAGACTTTGCACAGGTCTGTAGCTACGGTAGAATATTGAAAATTCTTAGCTCTGTGCATCGATGTGAGATTGAAATTGGAAGTAACACATTCACAAGCTGCTGAAACGTGTCAGTTCAACGACCAATGCTATTAGAGTTACTGCAAATTTTGGCGAAACACATCTGAGTAAATTAGCACACTTCACCGATTTTCATTCACTTCTCTTGTATGGAATCATATTTTGAGGCAATTCATCGCTGTGTAAAAGAGTATTCATCGCACAAAAACGTGTAATCAGGATAATTGCTGGTGTTCACCCAAGATCATCCTGAAGTAATTTATTTAAGGAAATAGGCATCTTCATAGTAGCCTCACAATATAACTACAGCACTAGGAGACACGATGAACTTCACTATTCAAATCTAAATCTATCTTTGGGGTCGTTGGTCACTTGCCAAATAGCATCGAAAATCTGACAGATAGCCAAATACCATTTAAAAAGAAATTTAAAGGCTTTTGGAATGGCAGCTGCTTCTACTCATTTTAAATATTTTATATTTTATATTAATTTTTAGATATAAATTAATAATTTTACAAGTATATACAGGGTGTATGAAAAGGATAGCTCAAACTAAAGCGGTTGAAAGTACACGATAATAGAACCGAAAATGTCCGCAAACGAGCTGTTTGCGAGATAATTACGAATGTATTGTTCTAAGCCGTCAACATCGTCCTAGTTAGTACAAATTAATCAAGATTTACCTTGCATTTAGTTCATTATTCACTCTCTTTATTGTAAAGATCGTCCTATTAGGAAAGTATAGTCCACCAACAAAGGACTTAACTTACAGAAGACTCGTTCGAAGTGTACTGAAGTATCTTCGGTCAGTGTGGGATTTGTTCCAGGTACGAGTGGTAGAGGTGATAGAGAAGCTCCACCAGAGAGCAACACGCTTCGTTACAGGTACTTGAAGTAAGAGCGAAAGCGCAGCGGGGATTATTGGCCAACTATAATGGCCAGAGGGTGCAAAACCACGCTTTCAGAATCATAGTATTTCTTCCGAGAGCGTTCGTTACGTGAGGGATCATCCAAAATCTGGATTTCACATATGTATGTCTTGTGATACGATCACGAGGGAAAACCAACAGAAAGATTACCAGTGGTCGATTGATTGAAACGGGATAAAGAAGAAGTTACATTGGTACACCAAGTACATACCGCCACAGATTACATTAGACTGGTGCTCGTTCCACAGATCATGAACACAACATTTTTAACAACGTGGAACGTGTCAGTTTAATATCTTTGAACAGTGCAAGTTTTTGTCATCCATTTTTATATAAAACAGCTCTTCATTCAGTCCAAATAAAATTGCAGCTCATATATTTAATACGTCTGATCACCGAGAGACAGAAATCACACAAGGAACAGCAAAAGACAGTTAACCTGTCGTAAGTACACAAGTCCTTCTGATTCGATATATTTTAGACTATTTATTACGCAAAATATTGAGGCACCCTTAAAAGATGTAAAACTGCTAAAGTGCCTGGATTTGATAGGATTCATTCTGGGTTTCCAATTAATTGTGGATCAAATACGAAATTATGGTTATCTAGGTGTCTCACCTACATTCTGATAAGAGGTAATCTACCTCGTTTATTTAAAATGAGTAAGATAATTCCAATCCTAACGCCAGGAAAGCCTAAAGACACTCCAGAGAGCTATAGACCAATAGTATTGCTTAGTGAATGCTACAAATTACTTGAAAGGCTACTCTTGAACAGAATTGCTACAAAAGCGTTTTAAGTGATACCTTTTGAACAAGCAGGATTTGGGCCACAAAGAAGCTGTATTGACCAAGTCTTGTCACTAACTACCCCCACTGAAGCAAAGACTAAGCACTTCAGTAGCGTTTATTGACTTAAAGGCTGCTTGCGGCACAGTGTGGACAAAGGTGTAATCAGCAAACTCCTGAAAGTGATTCCTTGTAGTAGTCTCGCCAATCTCATAAATAACACGCTTAGTGACAGAATATTTCGTGTAGTCATGGGGGATGAAAATAGTAAACAAAAAAACTAAATAATGGGCTCCCGCAAGGGTCAGTACTTGCCCCAATCGTGTTCAGTTTATACATGTCATATATACCCTTTACAGCCACGTGGGCCGGCCGCGGTGGCCGAGGTGACTGAGGCGCTCCAGTCACGGTCAGCACGGCCACTACGGTTGGGGGTTCGAATCCCCCCTCGGGCATGGATATTTGTGCCGTCCTAGTTCGTAAGTAGTTCATAAGTAGTTTGTAAGTTTAGGGACTGATGACCCCGTAGTTAAGTCCCATAGACTATACAAACATTTGAACATTTGAACAGCCACGTGGGAGTAGCCGAGAGTTCTGAAGCACCACGTTGCGGATCGCGTGGCCTCCCGCATCGGAGGTTCGAATCCTCCCTCGGGTATGGATGTTTGTGCTGTCTTTAGTATAAGTTAGTTCATAAGTAGTATGTAAGTTAAGGGACTGATGACCCCGCAGTTAAGTCCCTTAAGCTTAACAACATTTGAACATTTTTATACCTTTACAAGATCTAGGAAGTTTGGTCTTGCGACCAAAGAACTATGTTTCGAGATGACAGAAGAAACGTTGACAGAAGATGTCTTTGTTTTAGGAAAATACTTTCGAATTTGAAGACTCCAACCAAGTAGGAGTAAAACGAAAGTTTCTTGTTTTCACCTGAACAACTGAATGTCTTCAAGGAACCTCAAAGTACACTTCGATAATACTCTTATCCGCTATAATAGGCACCTCAGATATCTAGGTGTTACACTTGACAGAACACTCATTCCAAGAACATCTGAGAAAGAGTGCTGCCGAGATTCAGACACGTAACAACGTAATTCGAAAACTGTGCTGTTCTTCCTGGGGTGTAAATCCAACTACTCTACGCTGATCACCTCTAAGTTTACTACGGAGTATTGTGCCAGCGTCTGGATGAATATTCTTCATGAAAAGGGCATAAAGTTAAATGACGCAATGAATATGATCAAGGTCACGATCAGATCAACTCAATGGTTGCCCGTACTAAGCCATATTTCTCCATCCCACCTTCGTAGATGCATTGCGCTGATGAATGATTATGAAGATCCAGAATAATCAAACATTCCCCATTCATGAGGATAGTCCCCACCTACATATAGACAGACTTAATTCAGACGTCCACCCATCTGCACGATGGAGAACGTTTTAGCCAACAATTTCAACTTGACTGAGAGATGGTTTAATGAATGGAGACAATTGTCTCCAGTAGAATCCTTAGATACGCCATGCATTACACGGATGGTACCTGGATTTGAACAATCTCGGAAAGTATGGTACACGTTGAATCGGATCCGGACTAACCATGGTGTGTGTGCTGAACTGCTGTATAAATGGAGGAAAAAGTTATCATCCTGCTGCGATTGTTGTGCTGAGAGGCAAACTGTGAAGCACATCACACACAAATTCCCAGTGAGACCTTTCAATGGAGAAACCAGTGAACTTTTTCTGCCGATGCCACATGCGATTACTTATGTAAATAATGTAGATATAAATCTGTAAATTATTGTACTGATCATGTATAAATCAAATAACTTTCCAAGTAATCTTAAGGTAACTCTCAGTTTTTCATTTGCCTTTCCAACGATTAATTTTATTTGGTACTACAACTTCACACCACTCCGTATGCATGCTTGCAGGTATTTAATGGGAGTAATTCATTCCAATGATTGTTCAAATGTTTGTTAAGCTTAAGGGACTTAACTACGGGGTCATCAATCCCTAAACTTACAAACTACTTATGAACTACCTAAAGACGACACAAACATCCATGCCCAAGTGGGGATTCGCACACCCGACGGGGATTGGTCACTCCACCGCGGCCCAATTATTGTTCCGCCATTGTGGTGATCACGTAATAACGGCTCATTTTTTCGATTTCAAATACACACCTTATATTCGCAATACCTGACAGTTTTTGTTGAGTGTCAAGTGACACTCTCTGTACTAAGCATCTACGAGATAAGCTACAGAGGCTCCAACATTTCTTTATAATTTACCAGTTCTCTGATGACACTGCTACACCAGGAAATATACAGCGTAGCTTCACGCTAGACATACTTCTAACGTAGTGCGAACACAAAAAAATGGCAGCGTCCTTGGACGATAAAAATGGATATTATACAGTGCTCAGCTATTTACTTCGCTACCTCTTCCGTCGATCGTGTTTTCAACAAATCTTATATATAAAAATTAATGTTTGTTTACCTTTTATGCATAGCCATACCGTACATCCGATTGCGACACAATTTTGTCACTCTTAATGTTCAAATGTCTGTAAATCTATCGGACCAAACTACGTGGTCATCAGTCCGTAGCTTACAAACTACTTAAACCTAGGTAAACTAATCTAAGGACATACACACACACCCATGCCCCAGGGAGGACTCGAACCTCCACGGCGTCAAACGCGCGCTCCGCAGCGAGACGCTTTAGACCGCTCGGCTACTCCACCACGGCTTTGTCACTCATTGCTAGCACTCTGGCGAAGGTTATAGGGATACTAAAATGAACTTCGTACGGTGCAAGTGGAGTGTGCTTTATAATTAGTTAATTCGTGTCTTACGCATTCACGACGAAAAGGCCGGACCGATATGAATGAATTTTAGAACAACTTATACCCAGGTTAACACACTTATCTTTCGTAAGCCACCGTATGGTGCCTGGTGGAGGGTACGTTAAAACAAACATCCAAATTGTTTGATTGCTCACCATTAACGTCAACACATACATATATGTCTTCATGAAATAGAAAGCCAGTGAATCTAGCATGGTGGAGGGTGCCTTGCGACTTGGACACCTTTTGACCAGTCACCATAAAGCGCGGCGTATATATAATATATATATATATATATATATATATATATATATATATATATATATATGTGTGTGTGTGTGTGTGTGTGTGTGTGTGTGATTTCATATATAGGAGGGAGATTAGGTGGAGGAGGAAAATGACAGAAAGGGGATGGCGGAGATATACAGATAGATGATAGAGGAGTAGACGTACACAGAGAGCAAAGAGGAGGAAAATGAGAGAGAGGAGATGGTAACAGACAGGTGAAAGGAAATGAGCAGAGGGAGGGAGAGGAGAAAACGGACAGAGAAAGGGACAGTAGAGACGAGGGAAGAGCAGGTGAACAGAGGGGAGACGAGGAAATGAAAGAGAAGTGAGAGGGGATGAGTGGAGACGAACAGAGAGATAAAAAGGGAAGGAGCGTTGCACTAAATGAAGATTGGAATAAATAACTACCCGGGCGACGCTGGGTTTTCACCTAGCCGCAAATACAAACCATCTTCGATCATTCAGCAGCTGCTTGTTCCAATTATGTCAAACGAATGTGGAACTGGCTCTGCACTTTCTCGGGATTATCCATTGTGAAAATTGTATCTACTGTCTGATTTACTGTTACCATTTCATTCATTTAATCATTGATGAGGTTACCAGTTTATTGGTTAGCAGCATTTTTTAATATTACGCTATCCACAAAATACATTTTTTGAGTAGAATGATAAGAACCGCAACTGAACTGACACTGGGAATAAAGACATCATAATGAAAACATCGAGAAAAGAAGAAAGGTAGTGAAGAAACAATACCAGAAGAAACTTGCAAGGAATCGTGGACATGAATATACTACGTAAGAATGTATAGTGGACTGGGCGAGAAATTTATTTGGAGCTAACTGTAGCCCGCGCGGAATGGACTGCGTTGTCTAAGGCGTCATGCTACAAACTCGACAGTCGTTCCCAACAGAGGTTCGAGTCTTCGCTTGCGCATGGGTGTGTGTATGTTGTCATTAGTGTATGGTACTTTAAGTCTAGGGACTGATGACCATAGCAATTTCGTACAATACGTTTACAAACATTTCAATATTTGAGCTTTCTACAAATATTATAAAAATATTTAGGCCTATTATATTGGTGTGGTGTCCGAAAGAACAGCCACCACAGTAATGTAATAAGTATTTACACGCGAAGACGGCGGTAGCTTCACTTACTTCACCGCAAATGGGGTCATACGTTCGACCTAGCACGGGAATCCGTAACGGCGAGTGTAAGAGGACAAGTACGATAGGGGTACTACAGGCGCAGTGTGCGACTTGTGGTAGTATGAGACGGACGGCAGGCGAGTTCGGGTAGTCAAGTGGTTACGGCGAGCGCTGGCCCGAAGCGGCAGACGCAGGTTAGAATCTCAGCCCGGCTAACATTTTCTTAACTACGGGGTCATCAGTCCATAAACTTACAAACTACTTATGAACTAGCTAATCCTAAGGACGGCAAAAATATCCATGCCCGAGGAGGGATTCTAACGCCCGACCGTAGTGGCCGTGCAGACCGTGACTGGAGCGCCTCAGTCCCCTCGGCCACGGCGGCCGGCTAACATTTTCACTTGTCGCCATTGCTTAATTTCAATGCCCTAATGCAGCCACTGTCAACCCGTTCTTTCATAATTCTTTTTCCTTCTCTTCCTTCGTAAATAATTTGCAAAAGCACTAATCATTTAAGGGATAACTTCATGATAGTTGTTTTCTTTTACATTATTTGGCACACACAGCAATTTTTTTTTATTTTAAAAAATACGAGATCACTTTCCTAATTTTTCGTCCTATTTCAAATGGAACATTCCGCATGCAAAAAACATTCTAATCGTTTACATCTCCCTCTCCGCTTCAATAATGTTTCGTCTCAAAACTAAGTAGTTGAGTCCTTTTCTCTCTTTCTCTCTGATCTACAGTCGATGTATTATTTAGCATCCTTCCCGACTGACGGTAACACCCAATCGATATGGAACAGCCCTCCCTTAAAGTTACACTGGATTTGAGAGCAATATTTCCCCCGGTGATACTTCACGAGTTGCAATTTATTCCTTTGTTACGGGTACGCGCGCCGCGACGAAACCATTATTTACAGCTGTCGCTGACTTTAATAGTCGGCAATAGAGATATAGCGCGGGCGGCGGCGTCGTATGCTGATGTGCTTATTCCCGGCCAAGTTCGCGGCCCATTTATCAGCCCAGCCGGGGCGGCTTAGGCGTGCGTGGCGGCGGCGTCGCGCGCCGCGTCATCCGAGGCGCGCGAAATGAGCCAAAGTGCGCGGCCCCAGCCTCGGTAATGACGCACGGCGTGCCACTGCCACAATACGGCAGGCTGCAGGCTGCAGGAAGCGCCGCCGGAAGCCGGCCCAAGGCGCTGTCACAATACTCGAAACGGCCGCGCGTCCGGCCGCCGGAGACCCTCCCGACCGGGTGGACCGTCTGGGGTGGAGGCGAGCAGCTGAGGGGGCGAATTACTCATGTTCGGAAACTCCCGGCCCCTTTCCCAGTGGGGCTAATTCCGGCTACTGCGCTTGTGTCATTATTGTCTGTATCGCAGCATAAGAGGACAGGCCGTACTGAAGCAGCGAGATGTGGCGACACATATTGTTTACCCTGTACATACGTTATATAGGGCGATATTTTCCACTGTAAACTGTGCACCTGTGCAAACTGTAGGGATTGATCAACGACAGGCTACCGAACAACTTGTTTATTCCATTTCATTCTTTGCAAATTACTGACATCTTCTTCATAGCCGGCCGCGGTGGCCGAGGGGGCCGGTCGCGGTGGCCGAGGAGACTGAGGCGCTCCAGTCACGGTCTGCACGGCCACTAGGGTCGGCGGTTCGAATCCCCCCCTCGGGAATGGATTTTTGTGCCGTTCTAGTTCGTAAGTAGTTCATGAGTAGTTTGTAAGTTTAGGGACTGATGACCCCGTAGTTAAGTCCCATAGACTATACAAACATTTGAACATTTTTTTGCTAATTCCGGTTACTGCACTTGTGTCATTATCGGCTGTATCGTACCACACGAGGACAGGCCGTACCGAGGCAGCGAGAAGTGGCGACACATATTGTTTACCCTGTAGATACGTTATATAGGGCGATATTTTCCACTGTGAACTGTGCAAACTGTAGGGATTGATCGACGACAGGCTACCGAACAACTTGTTTATTCCATTTCATTCTTTGCAAATTATTGACCTCTTCTTCATAGCCGGCCGCGGTGGGCGAGGGGGCCGGCCGCGGTGGCCGAAGAGACTGAGGCGCTCCAGTCACGGTCTGCATGGCCACTAGCGTCGGGGTTTCGAATCCCCCCTCGGGCATGGATATTTGTGCCGTCCTAGTTCGTAAGTAGTTCATAAGTAGTTTGTAAGTTTAGGGACTGATAACCCCGTAGTTAAGTCCCATAAGCTTTACAAACATTTGATTTGATTTTTCTTCTTCATAAGGCCGTACATGACACAATTTTCATCATGCGCTACTAGAAAATAGGAGGAAAAAATCGCACTGACGTGTTTTACGGCCCACTTTATATTAATGGCTTTGTAAGTTTTTGCAAACATTTTGCACCAAAATAATAATGTAAACAATAAAAAATAATAAACAAGAGTGTCTGAAGCGCTTTCAGGAAAAAAAAAAAATAATTGGGGAGCGGCGGGTTATGAACCACTGACCTTTAACATCACAGTCTAAAGTATTGCCTATTACGCTACAACCAACACTTAGAAGATGCGTGCTTTAATCTCATACTATTAATGGCTGTTATTAACTGATGCTATTATGGTATTTGTAGACACTAGATTATCATTTATCGTACGAAGAACGACGTGTTTTTGTTAATTCTTCAGTGCGCCATTGCTTTTAAATGACAACGTGTAAGTTAAAATAAGAAAATCATCAAACACGCAACACAAGAGAGAGTTCTGGGCGAGGAATAACACGTGACATCTGCGAACGGCTGGTTTTCGTTAATTCAGTGGAGGGTGTAAAAACTCTTGTTATTTTTGCAAATATGTCTCAAACGATACGAGATATGAAAAAAACATAAGAGCAAAGTTGTAGAGAATTTTCTCCTCTACAAATTCGGTTATTCAATTTTCGTGTCAGGTGAATGGTTAAGCCGTTATTTTTATTTAAATTTCGAGCTGTCAAAAGACGATCGCAAAGACCCACTTTTAGTGTTACTACCGTAACCTAAAGTGGACCAAAAAGAACACCTTGAATTCGTCAACCTAGCAGAGGGAAATTTTATAGACACATTCATGACGATGTATACAACAAACGATCACACAGGCAGAGCGTTACACATGGGAGTACACTGTCGCGGTGGAGTAGCCTAGCGGTCTAAAGCGTCTCGCTGCGGAGCGCGCGGTTGCTCGCCGTGCAAGTTCGAGTCTTCCCTGGGGCATGGGTGTGTGTGTTTGTCCTTAGGTTAGTTTACCTAGGTTTAAGTAGTTTGTAAGCTACGGACTGATGACCACGCAGTTTGGTCCGATAGATTTACAGACATTTGAACATTTGATTTGAGAGTACAGTCACCACAGCGTGCGCAATGTCGACACTAGTGCCGTGTATTCCCTCCATTAGCAGCAATGTAAGTTGCACCTCTCCACAGAGATTATCGTGGAGGAAAGTTTTGCGGAAAGGCCTGCCATGCAATTTCCACGTGGTGCCTCAGTTGGTCCAGATTTCGTGCCGGTTTAGCGGACCAAGCAGGTCGACATGTCCCGGCTGTAGGGCGGATGCATAATCCTTTGAGGCATAGTGGCTTAATTTGCGTCCACCTTAGCTTTTATTGTTTTCCAGCTGACTGACACAGTGTTTTCAACTGGAGTCACCTTCTGTCCATCCTGCTTAGTGCGGCCACCTGCTTCATTGTTTTGTAATTACGTCCTGAGTCTATTTTATTGTCATAAGAAAGTTGCTGATACTTATGTTTGCATCAGTTATAGTGGATGTTGTTCAATTTACTCCAGTAAATATTTCTTGAGCATATATAAGGTGTGTTCCTAGATATTTATTTATGAATATGTTGTAAATATACTCTGAAGTATAGAACTACACACAAAAATATATATAGTTAGCACAATACGTTCATTTCCAAGGTGGCTTCATATGGAACCACAGTGCTTGTGTGCCATTAGTAGGAGAGCTATAACAACGTGGGCTGCCTAGTTGTGGTTCTGTCAGATATGATCGCAAAGGCTTGCCACAATTGAAGCGTGAGAAAGAACTCAGTAGAGGGTATTCTAGTTGCTCAGCCTGTATAAAATGGAAAGACAAATGGACCGTAATGTTTTTGCCAACAATCAATTCTCCAGATGATGTTTCTCTTGCAAACAGAAATAAGACTGATAACAGTATTAAGCACATAGTTCAAATGTTTGTAAACCTTATGGGACTTAACTACGGGGTCATCAGTCCCTAAACTTACAAACTACTTATGAACTACTTACGAACTATAACGGCACAAATGTCCATGCCCGAGGGGGGATTCGAACCCCCGACCGTAGTGGCCGAACAGACCGTGACTGAAGCGCCTCAGTCCCCTCGGCCACCGCGGCCGGCAAAAGCATATTGCTTGTCCCGCCATAGCCAAGGCATATAATGCGAATATGGGATGTGTTGACAAAGCTGACATGTTAGGATATTTCTATGCAATTGATAGAAAAACAGAAACGTCCTGACTAAGACTGGTTTGCTGCTTTGTGGATGTATATGTTGTAAATTCATCTATTTTGTACTAAGTACCCGAAATATGACACATTTACCAAGCTCATCGTGTAGTACACCACCCACTAAGAGATTCAAACCACAGATGCTCATGGAGAATAGAAAGTTTGAAGCATACCGCAGTATGAGCCTCCAAAACGTTGTGTGTATTGTTGTATGAAAAAGACCCCTTATAGATCCAGATGGCATTGTAAAACATGTGGTGTAGGGTTATGTTTGTCATTTGACAGTAACTGTTTCATTCATTGCCATGAGTAGTTATACTGAGGCTATTCATGGTATGTTGTGTGTTTTCATATGTATTGCAAGCATTGTCATTATTTGCCACAATGGCTTCAATTCAAGCTACCCACTAATTTGTTAGCAAATGTACAAAAAATTGATAAATCGTTATTTTCATTTCGTTAAAGTGTATTTGAACTATTTCAACCAGTTTCCACATGAAATTCAGTGGTTTTGTGTGCTGTGCCTCGAAGGGTTAAGCTGCTCCTACTTGAACTTGGCCAGTACACTTTGTGTGATGCTGGAGACGTGTGGAAGCGCGTTATCAAGGAGCAGAATCACTTCCTCCTTGAGCAGCCCAGCCGTTTGCTATTGATAACCTTCCGTAAGCTGCGGAGTATCGTACTGTCAATGGTTTTTCCGTGCTCGAGGAATTCTATGAGTATTGGACCTCGGACGTCGAAAAAGACGGAGAGCATCACCCTGTCTTCAGAGGGCACAGCCGTAAATGCTTTAGGGGAAGGAGACGATGCATGATTCGCCTGCCTAGAAGTCGCACTTCGTAATTACGGAGCGGCATCTTCAAATTTTAAACAGTTTGGTGGTTATTACATTCCGTACCTTTTCATTTGAACACCCCACGTAATTCAGTGCTAACAGGCATCTACTGTCTTTAATTCCTCTGTATGCTAGGTATTCTGTTGAATCGTCAACTTAGTACTGATTGTAGTTTATCGTGTATCCGAAATGCAACTAACTTTTTAGTAGACATTTTTCCCGGTGGATCACCATATTTTGTCGGAATAATTTTGCCAACCTTGATGATGTTCCGAAGACTTACTTAGGAGGTAATGATAGTATCATCCGCCTAGATTCTAAGACGGTTGGTGAGATTGTCTCTTAAATAGATTAAGGATAGCATGCGGCATACATCATGTCTGGAAACACTTTCAATTAATTATTGCACAGAACCAAACATTGTACAGATAGGATACTGATGTCATTTTGAAGAGAAACCTTGAAAGTTTTTTTTTGTTTGTAACACTACAGCGTAGTTTGGTATTTTGTCGATAGCACTGGTCGCAAACATGTCAGGTTCATGTATGAGCGAGCTTTGTGTCTGTTGGAGTTCGACAAAAAAGATTGAGTTACAGCTCACAAAGTATGGTAGAAACCACCATAAAGGAAGGCCATTTATTTCTGGCACAAAAAATTCGTTACGAGGGGTTGCTTGTGCTCGACAAAGAAAAGCGGATGTCCCAGTGTCAGTGAAGTGAAAGTGGAGCGTGTACCAGGGACATTCATAAGGGGCATCCCGTGAACTCGAAATAGCTCCAATGACAGTTTGGAAAGTCATGCGACAGACGCTGTCTTTGAAACTTTCAAACTGTAGCTATTACAGAAGTTTAATGACGAAGACAAAGACAATCATTTTGAGTTTTGTTCGCAATTGCAACAAGTGAAAGAGGATGAGGTCGGCATTGTTGATCGCTTTTTAAAGACGTAGCCACTTTTCACACAAATGGTGAAGTGAACAAGCTTAACTGCCGAATGTGGAGTACAAATCATCCACAAGACTACATTTAATTTGAGCGTCATTCGCCAAAGGTAAATGTTTATTGTGACTTGTCACGTCGAAAACTGTAAGGGCCTTTCTTCATCGCCGAGAGCACTGTCGTCCATGTTGCAGCAATGGCTGATGCCTCAAATGCAATCGTACTCTTCGCTGATCTTTCAGCAGGATGGGGCTCCACCCCATTTTCATCGAGAAGTTCGTGGGTACCTGAAGACGGAGCAGCCGCATCGATGGATCGGCGTGCTACTGAAGGGGACAGCTGTTTCATGAAATGGCCTCCCCGTCACCAGATCTCACTCCAGGTGACGTTTTCCTGTGGATACACATTAAAGATCTGGTGTATGTAAACTACCGGTCAAACGTTTTCGATCACCTTTGCACAAAACTAGATACTTTATTTGTTTGTACTAACTCATCGTAAAAACTAAGTAGACCAACAAAAAACACATTTTCTCTCTGTATCATTAATACAATATGGCTTATATTTTAACCTCGTCAAAGTATTCCCACTTTGCCCTCCGAACATCTGCACAAAATGTTGGCATTCTGCAAATAAGATTTTGTACCGTTCGTGCAGATATTGCAGTCCTACATCTCTCTAACTTATTCCATAGCTCTTCAACATTAGTCGACCTCAGTTTTCGGACCTCCCTGTAAAGTTATTTCCATAACAGTTCAATGGGACGTAAGTCTCGTGACTGACTTGGCCAAATTTTTCAGTTCCCCATATTTCTCTTTTCTATTGACATACCTCTACACAATTTAGAAGAATGTTTGGGGTAATTGTTCTGCAGCAGAACAAACCTACGATCAATTATCCTCTTACCAGGTGGAACTGCATTGTTGATCAGTATCCTGTGATGTCCTTCCTTCCTTCTTTGATGTTTCATTAATTCGCATGAGATCACCGACTTTATTACTGGAAAAACATCCCCACACCATAACCGTCTTTCCAGCATGCTTCATCCTAGGGGTCACACACTGACTCTTCATACGTTCTTCACGAAGTCGACGAATAAACATTCGACGATGGCTTCCAAATAGTTCAATTTCGACTCATCTGTGAATAACACCTTGGACCATTGTTGTACGTTCAAGATTTTATGTTGTTGTACCCATTGAATCCTTTTCACCTTATTTTGTGTCCGTAATAAAACTATTTTGGCCACTGGCTACCCCTTTAAACCTCGTTCACGTAGACGGCGTTGCACTGTAGAGACAGAGATTGGAGCAACTAGCATATTATTGTCTTCCTCGGAATTTCAGGTGCCGTAAGAGTCCTCTGACGTTTACTCTGTACGCATATGAACTGATCTTCCCTGTAAGATGTTACACGGGGTCTTCCATATCGCGAAACACTTACTTTGGCATTGGTTTGCTTGAACTGCTGCATTGTACGAGCACTTTAGATTGGGCTACGCCAAGTTTTGTTGCTATTGTCCTACTAGAAAGGCGTTCGTAACACAGAGCTACAACTACAGCACGTTTTCCAATTCCATTCTCCTGCTCCCGTCCCATTTGGAGGTAAAATGGTATGCACCTGATCAGATACACAAACACAGTGCTAACTGCACCCTATGAACTGAAAACCAATGTGAACTGCTTGCTACACAGACAGCTGAAGAATGAGGCCTATTCTAGTGGACACGTCTTGGGTAAAGATACGTCAGTGTTGTTTTGGTTATTGATCAGCGCCCCACCATACGGAGAACCGGTCAGAAACACCACGTAGTCGTTCCGTCTTTACATGTTTGTACTTGTTCTAGTATCAGAACAGGGTGATGATAGATTATTTACAACTACATCTCTGTTTTAACCACAAATCCATAGTAGTGATAGGTGATCGAAAACTTTTGACCGGTAGTTTACCATCTCTGCCACGTGATGTAGCAGAGTTTCGGGAGAGAATACGGGAAACGACTGCCACAGTCGACGATGCCGTGCTGGGACGGGTACGGCAAGAATTCAATTGACCTATTGACGTCTGCCTGGTCACTCGTGGTTCGCATATTGAATGTTTGTATATATATTCAAAATAAATGTGTTTATCTTCAGATGCAGTATGTATGACAATGTTCAGTTCTTGTGCAACAGATAATTGAAAGTGTCCCCGAACTAGAGGAAAGATAGATACCGCCTACAGGAAAATAAAAGAGATATTTGGAGACAAGAAAAGCAGCTGTATGAATATCAAGAACTCCGACGAAAAACCAGTACTAAGCAAAGTGGGGAAGGCTGAACTGTGGAACGAATATATAGAGGGCCTATACAAAAGAAATAAACTTGAAAGCAGTATTCTAGAAATGAAAGACGAAGTCGAGGTAAATGGGATAGGAGATATGACACTGCGAGAAGAATTTGACAGAGCGCTGAAGGATTTGAGTCGAAACAAGGCCCCGGAGTAGATGATATTCCGTCTGGACAGCTGATGTCGTTAGGAGAGCCAGTCATGAAAAAATTGTATCACCTGGTATGCAAGATGTATGAGACAGGGGAAATACCCTCCGACTTCAAGAAGAATATTGTAATTCCAATTCCAAAGAAAGCAAGTGCAGACAAGTGTGAACATTACAGAACTATCAGTTTAATCAGTCATGGATGCAAAATACTAACACGAATTATTTACAGACGAATGGAAAAACTTGTGGAATCCAACCTCGGGGAAGATCAGTTTGGATTTAGGAGAAATGTAGGAACACGAGAGGCAATACTCACATTACGACTTATCTTAGAAGATAGGATAAGGAAAGGGAAACCTACGTTTTTAGCGTTTATCGGTTTGGAGAAAGCTTTTGACAATGTCGACTGGAATACACTCTTCCAAATTCTGAAGGTATCAGGGGTAAAATATAGGGAGCAAAGAGTTATATTCAACCTATACAAAAACCAGACAGCAGTTATTACAGTCGAAGGGCAAGAAAGGGACGCAGAGGTTGGGACGGGAGTAAGACAAAGACAGGGTTGTAGCCTTTCCTCAATGTTGTTCAATCTGTACATTGAGCAGGCAGTGAAGGAATGCAAGGAGAAACTTTGAGAGAGAATTCAAGTTCAGGGAGAAGAAATAAAAACATTGCGGTTTGCCAATGACATAGTAATTCTGTCAGAGACTGCAAAAGACCTGGAAGAGCAATTGAATAGGATGGACAGTGTCTTGAAAGGAAGATATAAGATGAACATTAACAAGAGTAAGGTAATGATATGCAATGTCAGAAAATCAGGCGACGCCGAAGGAATTAGATTAGGTAATGAGACAATAAAAGTGGTAGATGAATTTTGTTATTTGGGTAGCAAGATAACTTCTGATTGCCGAAGTAAAGAAGATATGCAATGCAGAATGGCTATGGGAAGAAAAGCGTTTCTAAAGAAGCGAAACTTGTTAACATCCAATATTAATTTAAATGTTAGGAAGTCCTTTGTGAAAGCATTTGTCTGGAGTGTAGCATTGTATGGGAGTGAAACGTGAACGATAAGAAGTTCAGATAAAAAGATGATAGAAGCTTTTCAATTGTGGTGCTACAGACGAATGATGAAAATTAGATGGGTAGATCACGTAACTAATGAGGAGGTGCTTAACCGAATCGGGGAGAAAAGGAGTTTCTGGCATATACTGACTAAGAGAAGGGATAGATTGGTTCGACACATTCTGAGACATCAAGGAATTGTCAACTTAGCATTAGAAAGAAGCGTGTGGGATAAAAATCGTAGAGGGAGACCGATGGACGAATATAGTAAGCAGATTCAAAAGGATGTAGGTTGCCGAACGTATTCTCAGATGAAGAGACTTGCACGGGACAGGGTAGCATGGAGAGCTGCATCAAACCAGACTGCGGACTGAAGACCACAACAACAACAACAACAACCCGAACTTTAGGTACACCCTGTATAATATTGCCTCGGGGAACCCCAGATAAAAATTCGTGTCCACTGGACGACGACGTCTCAGATCAAGACCAGGAATACGACTCAAGTGGACACACAACGGTAGGGCGAGGAAGCCGTTTGCGAGAG
Organism: Locusta migratoria; assembly: GCA_026315105.1. NCBI lineage: Eukaryota > Metazoa > Arthropoda > Insecta > Orthoptera > Acrididae > Locusta > Locusta migratoria. The sequence continues at coordinate 223,738,034 of CM048748.1, read as the reverse complement.
CGGAAAGAGGAGACCATTCGTCCAGCGGCGTCGTGATGCCGCCCTTATCAGCTGGAGCTGCTCCCGCCTCAGCCCTCCTTACAATTCCAGACACCGACGGCCGAAAATCCTCCCCATCCCTCGCTCCTCCCTCTCCCCATTCCTCCCTTTCCCCGCACACATACGCGCCCGCGGTGGTCGGGCGGCAGTTGGCGCCACAGGAAAAGGAAAAGTGCGAATTTATTCATAGAGTCCCATAATGAGAAACTGTAAAAATGGACATTTACACCGGCGGCCCCGTAGCGCGCAGGCGGGCCGGGAGAGGGGAGCGGCGAAGCCGTTTTATGTTTTGATAAGGGGAATAACACGCCATTTTTCAGACTGTACAGCGGCGGGGGGTGCGGTTGAACTCTGGCGCGCGGACGTCGTGCTCGGGTGGGAGCGGGGGGGGGGGGGGGCGGGGGGACGGCACGGGGCGGGGTAATCCGGGAGGCCGCGTCGGCAAACATTCTGCGGAACGGCAGATGCTATCACTGGGCGAGGCTCCGGGAGCGGGCAATGTATAAAGGAGCGAGCGGAGGCGGGGAGCCCGCATCTTTATGAACAATGATATCGGCCATCTCCCCCTGCCGCCCGCGCGCGCAATTATATGCCCACTTTGGCGCCTCGGCAATCACCGTAATGACTCCATATCAAAACTGGGATCATCGCGCCCTCGTATCGCCGCCGCCACCCCGCCTCCTGGACACGTAAAGGGTGGCTGTCTGGCTGGCTGGTGCGCCTCGTTCGGCTGAACGCTTAGCCGGCGGTTGCGTAAACAAAGTAGCCGCCCCCTCGCCGACGCGTGGCGCCTAAACGCCGCTTAATCTACGGCCGCTTCCGCCAGCCCATTTGCAGAACGAGTTTCCCCAAAAGCGGCGAAAAACAGCTGGCGCCGGAAGCGGCGGCGGCAGCGGCGCGCTCAAAGACAGGGGGCGGGCGCCGAACTTGTTGCGGGGGCCAACGCGACACGGCGAGACTGTGACAAAAGCTGTTCCGCGTTCCTCCGGTACTCACGTGCTTAGAGTACTGACACAGGGCGTTTATTCATGACTATGAATAGTGGTGTTTGTCCGTCTATGTAACTACAAATGAAATGCGAATTTTCTCACCAGACGCGTTTCGTTTTAATGACAATAAAACATCTTCATTGGTCTGTAATAATAGAAATCTACAGTACGTTTTGTTTTTGGATCGAAAACAGTTCGTTAGCGTAACATGTAAAGTAGGCCTAATGTTCTGTTACTTACAGAAATTATAGTCTTGTTATCACCTCACATCATGGAATGCCGGTCTGTTTCAGGCAGTAACGCTGATTATTCTTTCTGCATAACTGTTTTTTCCACTAATTTCACTTTCACTATTGCACTGTCCATAATTGTTTTCGACACATGAGACGTGTTTGTTTCGCTTGTGACTGAGTCTGCACAGTGTGTTTTTGTAGTATTGCCAACATCATAGTTATAATTTTTTTTATTTTTTAAATAATTGTTTTATGTTTTATAATAAATTATAGTAGATTTAATTTTGATGTAAGTGGGATAGAGTAATGACAAAATTATAATTCTGTGAAATGGGAATGGGTACTTTTAAAAAATATATTATTCTTACTATTGGGGAATGTGGTACGTAGTGGGATGTATTGTGAGATTGAAGACAAGATTGATGGGCAGAAGGTGGAATGGTAGTTGTTAGAGGGGAGAAGTTTGGCAGTTGGATATATATGACACCTAAATTATCTCTTATTTTTCTCATTTTTTACATTTGAGGTGACCGTAAAAGCACAGTACCTCATACGAGGACTAATAAATAGTGCTAGATTGTCTCCTAGACGGCAGTGTTAGTCTTTGGGCTATCAAAGAAATGGAAAGTAGAGATTACGAGAAAGAGTAGAGGCGGGCCTTCAGATTAAAGCACATTGTTGTCTCTACACTGAAGAAAAAAAGACTGTAATTCGGTACCCAAAGAATTACGCTTCGATGGGGTATAACACTGGCCAGTCAAATCATATGATCCCAATGCCAAGAGATGTCATAATCAGGACTGCTGACGAAAAACACGTGAGCTGCGTGCCCTGAGTGCCGGAAACAATTTCATTGTACGAAAAATACAAAATAGTGTACACTCTTCATGTATTCTTTGATATTATTAATAGATGTTCCACGTAAAATGTAGCAGTTTTCATACACACTGTCCTCATTTTTGGACAACTTCCTATTGGTCTATCAAACTATTTTTGTAGATAAATTATGATGAATTCTGCACAAGATAGGTCTTAAGTTACCAAATAATTAATAACGTATCAGAAATTACGTTCATTGTCGGGTTCATAATTCGTATATTAGATGGTTAAAAATGATCATCTTGTGATGGTGAAGCTCTTGTATCTTCCGTGCTTGCTGTATTAGATTTGTGATTAAATCCACCTCATGCAAGACACCTTGTCTTAACTCCCAAACATGAAATCATAGCCCAAGGTAAGAAAGTACTTATTATATTTGACAAATTACACCCCCCACCCCGTATACACACAATATTCTCTCTCTCTCTCTCTCTCTCTCTCTCCTCCTCCTCCTCCTCTTCTCTCGCTTTCTCTGTTTTACACACACACACACACACACACACACACTCACACACTTAAACGAAATAGATATATCTCCATAAACGCACACAACCAAAACACAAATATTCACACACAAAACATCGCCAGTACCAAAGCCATTCAAAAATCGCGCGCCAATCAGACACGCCACACAAACAAATGAACACGATACAGCCCTACAACAAGAGAAATGGCGATATTAACAGTGCCAGTGCACTACAAAAAGCGCAATAAACGTCATAAAACATACGAAACACGCCACAAACAACCAAGCAGCAACACCACAACGCGAATGTAAGTAAGCCATTTAACAGCCACATAGAACTGTTCTTCAACGTATCTTCCAGGCGAATGTAAAATAAATCAATTAATTTTCGTGAATAAAAACGTCTTCTTGTTCGCGGATGAAAAGCTGTGGAAACTTGTCATTCCTCAATTAAAGTAGATGCCAATCCTGCGAATGACACAAAGTGTCGTTAATAAATTAGGTATAAGTCAAATCAAACAACTCTTCCCAATGACTGTATAACCAAAATCTCTAACATGTTATTGTAGAAAAGAAAATGCAGAAATCCAAGTAAGACGGCATAATGAGTGGCGAAATACGTTTGGGTGTTAAAACAAGGTGTCTTGCATAAGACGGATTTAACCACAAGTAGGATATTGAAAAGTTAAACTGAAGCTATCAAAAGATCGCAGAGGATAGTCCTACATAGGGCAACAGACTATTTTAAATTTAAAAAAAATCACGAAAACTAATTCCAAATATGTTTCATTTCATTTGGGTCTGCAGCCTTGTGTATGCCATTTAAGGACATATCGATAATACAAATGGTACCAAAATGCTGCTTTATGTGATGACGCTGTTTACTGCTTTAACATATAGCAATAAACATATTTCGGCTCTGTGGCCAATTTCAAGCTATCTGCGGATAAAGATTTTAGGTTAACATTATTAAAATAGAGCTACTTACAATTTTGGTATATTTTTCCGTGACATATTAGTCCACACTTATGTCCATATTGCATCGCGGAGTTGCAATTTTATTTCAATAGCTGCATACAATTGCAGTCTAAATAATCTTTAGATCGCATTTATACAACTTCCCGCTTGCCATATTCTCAGTTTATTACTGCTTGTTCTGATATTTGTGATTGACACATTGTCCAGCGATGCTCTATAGTTGCAGAACTAAAACATAAAAATTATCTAGACAACTTGATTGATATTTTAGTTTCTAGATTAAAACAGAGATTTACGTTACAGTACCATAACATAACAAAGATAACACTACCACACCACAGATAGTACTTTACAAAGAAATAAACAAAATGTAACCATAGAGCGTCGTAGCTCTTCCTTCGACCATAGATATAGTAGACCGGGCAAACAGCAGAGCGGCTATACACGTGCCGTGGTAGCAACATAGGACCACGTGACTACTGGCAAACATTAGCCGTATATATATATATATATATATATATATATATATATATATATATATATATTAATTGTAACACTCATTATTAACAAACTTTATGAATACTGGAATTGACGAATAAACAAAAATACGTGCATTTTTTGCAATAATTAAATTCACACACACATTTTTATACTTACACAGTGCATTACAGTTTTCAGTTACACATTTTTATAAACTAACATAAGAGGTCCTTTCTCGCAAAATAATTTTATCTTTAGCATAATTAAATTAGAGCTGAATATGTTAAGGACCACAGTAACGACACCTAGCGGTTGTACCTCCAGATTACTAGTAAACAGCTACTTAACCATAGTTTGTTCTGTGCAGAACTAAACTGAATGGTTAGAGAGTAGCTGTGGCAGAGTGACCTAGCATTCTATGGCGCCTTGCTGCGGAGCTCGTGGTAGCTCGCTGTCGGAGGTTCGAGTCCTCCTTCAGGCATGTGTGTATGTTTGTGTGTGTGTGTTGTCCTTAGCATAAGTTAGTCTAAGTTATTTTACCTAGTTTGTAAGCCTAGGGACTAAATCCCTTAGATTTACACACATTTGAACAATTTTTGGTAATTTGAGAATTCTCTTGCAACCGATATATATCGAAAGTCAATGAGTCAGATATCGAATACGAGAGCATCGAAGCTGTTACTCTTATGTTCCTGACTAACCTTTAAAATCGTGATATATTCGTATAAAATAAAAAAGTACTTTAGTCAGTCAGCGTAGACATCTACGAGGTGTATCGTGTAATACGGCCTATTATCAAATATTAGTAGTAAGCGGTAAAGTACTTTTCACAATCTAGACTGTAGGTCTATTCTGATTGACGAAAGTACTGAACTATTTTTTTAAATTTATCTCGTCATATACTATATATTGTTAGAGAGTAAGATAGAAAGTGCTGGTCAGAGAGGGAAGAAGGATTTAAAACAGTTAGCGGCATGGAACCGTGTGACGTGTTCTGCGAGCGCTGATATTTCGACTGGAGTACATCCAGACATTTTCAAGGCAAACTGAAAGAAGGGAGCACTGTGAATGGACATATTTCGATTTATAACGAAAATATGTAAGATGCCACACAGTTATCAAGTAAGCAACGGCGCCATCAGACCACCAAACATAATAAGTGTCAGAAGTGTCGATAGTAAATATCAGTCATCAACAGCTGAGCGCAAAATAAATCTATCCCTCTGACTTTTTACGAGAGCCGGATTTCGTGCAGAATTTTAGCAAACGGTTGCATCTCTATGTGTAAGGTTATTTGATAGTTTAGTTTCATCTGCTTCCTTAATAACTCAATCACAAAGCTGAAAAATCCTTGCCAGGATTTCCGTGTTGGTATATTCTATAGGTTGATCTCTAGACAATATTCTGCAATAGGAGAACTTCTAGGTTGTTGTAAATTTCTGTGACTATAATGTTAAGTACACCAGTCTCCTCAGTCCTGATAGTCTGACCAATATATTACACGCCACAAGTGCATGCCTTATGCAAACGGAGACCATCGTTTACGGACCCTAACACTACCTTAACCTTAGAGGGTGGTCGAAAAAGACATTTCATGTCATATTGTTCTTTTTGTTTGGTCCTAATTCCGGAGATTGATGCATCTCTCCAACCTACTCTATCCTGATCAAGTCTCCTCATAAGACCGCCAACACACATCTAATTGGACCTGCTTACTGTATTCGTCTCTTGGTCTCCCACAGCGATTTTCACTCCACACACTACCCTACAATGCTAAACTGACGATTCCTTGATGTCTAAGAATGTGTCCTACCGATCGATCCCTTCCTTTAGTCAGGCTATGCCAGAAATTATTTCCTCCCTAATTCAACTCACTACCTCCTCGTTATTTACATGATGTACCCACCTACTCTTCAGCATTTTTCTGTAGCATCACATTTCGAAAGCTACCTTTCTCTTCCTCTCTGAACTATTTAACGCCATTGTTTCACTACCGTACAGAGCAACACTCCTCACAGATCCCGCCAAAATTTTCCTAACGCTTAAATTAATACTTGATATTAACAAATATCTCTTTTCAAAAACGTTTTATTCCATTGTCATTCTGTATTTTATGTTGTTTCTACCGCAACCATGGTAAATTATTTTACTACCAAGTAACAAAACTCATCTACCACCTTATCGTTTCGTTACCCAATCTAAACCTTCCGCATTGCCTGATTTTATTAGATAACATTCCATTACCCTTGTTTTGCCCTTGTTAATGTTCATCTTACACGCTCCTTTGAAGACAATGTCCATTCCGTTCAGATGCTCTTCCAGCTCCTTTGCTGTCTCTGATATAATTACAATGTCATAAGCAAAAACAATGTTTTATTTCTTCACCTCGTATTTCAATTCTTTCTCCCAATATCTTACTCGATGTACAAATTGAATAACTTTGGAGAAAGGCTACAACCCTTGCCAACCAATGCTTCCCTTTCACATTCTTGTACTCTAATATGTGTTGCTTGATTTTTGTACAATTTGTAAGTAACCTTCTTTTCCGTATAGTTTAGAAATTGAAAGAAAGTATTCCAGTGAACATTGTCAAAACTTTTCTCCAAATCTACGAAAGCTATAAATGTAGGTTTGCTTTTCCTTAACGTATGTTCTAAGATAAATCTTAAAGTGAGTGATGCATACTGAGATCCTACTTTTGTGTCCCGACTTCGTCGCCGCTTTTGTGTCCCAGCCTCGCCGTAGGTGTCGGTGGCCGAGTGGAATGAGTCCGACACAGGAACAAAACAGCACGCTGGTGCAGGTACGGAGGGGAGCAGCCAGAAACTATAAACTCTCGAGTAAATTAGAAAGAGATATATTGCACAGAATGTAACAATACTTAACTTTTACATAGTACTGCAGAATGTTGATACATAGTTGTTAGAGGCCTGCCTAGTGCCTGTACGATAGCAAAGTCTTCAATGGTGCCTATCTGATTACGAAGGTCCTAACTCGTTGCTATCTCAGTCCGAAGTGCGAAGTGAACGATGTCCTTCAGTGGTGGCCACGAGCGGAGTCGTCGCAGAGGGCGCTCGTGGCCGTCGTCGGGAGTACGCCGCGCCGTGCGTGCCTGGCGGCGCGCGGCGAAAGTAGGTGGCGCGCACTTTGTACTTGTGCGACACCACACCTACATTTCTCCCAAATCTAAACTTATCTTTATGGAGGTCAGCCTCTACCAGATTTTCCATTCCTCTGTGAATAATTCCTATTAGAATTTTGCAAACATTACTTGTTAAACCGATGTTTCTCTAATTTTTCACACCTGTCTGCACTTTCCAACTCCGCATTTATCACTGCTAATATTAAAGCAAGTGGACCTATACGTTGTAAGAACTTACGTTTTGTGCGATGTACGGTTCTGATTTAGAAGTACGACTCGATGTCACCTTAGGATCGAACCGTAAATGTCTGCTTTCGTGCCTCAGAAACTTCCTTAGTTGCAGATATTATCTTTTACCTGTGATCCTGTAGTTAAAATCACTCTATGCATAGGCTATAGTTAGCGAAACAAATAAGAAATATTAAATAAAATAACTGGTCATTAATCAAAAGGGTTTTATTCTAACGTTTGCAAATGATGTATGCAAAGTCAGAGATTTAGTTGAATAGGGTTTATTCAATCAAATTGTTTCCTCACTAGAAGTGGTCAGATGAAATGTTAATCACAAATTGAATAAAATGTTAAACATATTAATTGTAAATTTGTAGCACTTTTCCCCAACTAAGTAAAAATACTGAAATTCTGTGTATTTCAAGAGTACTCAACATGAAATTGTCAGCTGTTCAGACCAGTTTGTGTTCCCCATACACCATATCTACTTGTGTAAAAACATAAACACACATCAGCCGCACTGGACTTCACCTGTTATCGCCAAATTTAGAGTCCAGAGAAGCGGCCTTTCGCTGCGCAAATCTCAATACTGCACGGTCGAATCACTCCTAGATGAGGGTCCTTCTTCTGCCAAGAGTAACCATGGAGCTCTCCTTTCCGTACACCCCGTTTCTCGCCTCCCTCTCAAACACACACTCCCACCAGTTCTGTACCGTGGCCACTTCCTCATTGGACGATCGTATGAGTAATTATTCCATCGTAAATGTCTTAAATGTTGACAGTAAACTACTCTATAGATTATTATAGAACTACTGGAGCGTGCAACTCACAGATGTCCTCGAGACACACAAGAAACGCTCGGCTAACAGCCCTCATTAGTCTTAGGTATGAAGCATGGGCCTCTCCCCGATTTCCGCCGATATAGACAAACCCATGGCCGGCTGCTCGGTTTAACACGATACCTGGCCTGTCTAGTAGCTGCTCCAACTGCTTGCCCCAGTCCGCTGTCGGCCATTTATCTTTACACAGTACCATTACTTTCACTAATTGCGTGACTCTACGGACGTAAAGTCACGACTTGCTTTCTTTGAAATTGTGATTATGACATTTTCTTGAAGTCTCTGGGTATTTCGCCTGTCTTATTCATCTTGGACACCCGGTGAAGTAGTTTTGTCATGGCTGGCTCTCCTAGAGTCTTCAGTAGCTCTGAGGAAATGCATCTACTTGAGGGGGCGTTGTTCGACTTAAGAGTTCCAGTGCTCTCTCAAATTCTTCTCTTAGTACAGTATCTCCTATTTAATTTTCTTCTACTTCTTCAGCCCTACCTACAGTAATGTTTTGATTTTCTTTGAAGAGCCCCTCTATATATTCTTTCCACTTAAATAACTGAACGCTTGCTATTGCCTTGTTTCACAAAACTTTATTTGTACGACCTAGGTTTCGGGTTATGAGCCTATTAAGCCGAAACGTAGGTCGTTCATATAAAGTATTGTGAAACAAGGGAATAACAAGTGTCCAGTTATTTAATTTGAAATGATTCACCAAGAACCGACAGTAGAATCAATCAATATTCTTTCCACCTTTCAGCTTTCCCTTCTTTGCTCTGAACTGATTTTACATGTGGATTCTTGACATTAATACAGCTGTTTTTCTTGTCTCCAAATATTTCTTTTTTCCTGTAAGCGGTATCTGCTTTTCCCGTAGTTGTATATTCTTCTACAGGCTTGAATTTCCCCACAGACACTTCAGCTAAGCCATTTTTCACATCCTGTCAATCTCATTTCTAAATCCCCTATACTCCATCGTACCTGTTTTATTTACTGTTATTTTTATATTTACTTCTTTCATGAATTAAATTTAGTTTTTCCTGTGACATCCAAGGATGTTTTGTAGGTCTCGTCTTTCTACTTATTTAGTCCTCTGCTGCCTTCACTATTTCATGTCTCAAAGTTGCCCATTCATCTTCTGCTGTGCTATTTTCCCCATTTCTCCCAAATGTTACCAAAGAGCCTTCTGAAACTCCCAAGGACTTCAGATTCGTTCAATTTCTCCAGATTCCATCTCCTTATTTCCATACCTTCCTGCAGTTTCTTCAGTTTCAGTCTACAGTTCATAAATAGTGAGATATGTTCAATCTTCCCCTGGATATATCTTACTTTCACATCACAAGTGCGCAAAATAGGACCAATCCTATAGCAGACGTTTCCAGCGTAAGTCAGTATCTATACTTCCGGAGGAGTTCATATTTCACATGGAAGAAGTTGGATTAAGAAAGGAATACAATGTCAGGAATTACTGATTATACATTATATTTTTTAAGATTCCATGCGCAAACAATACGTTTTTTGATTACGTAAGCAATCTTGGATGGTAGTACACTTGTCAGATAAGTAATTTTGGTTCATTATTTCAGCGGCCCATCTGGCTAACGACTTCAGGTGAGACGACTGTATCCTAAATCTTAATGTAATTGATTCCTTCATTTAATATGCCGCAGAAACAATAAACGGCTACCCAGTAGTACTTTTTTTGTGAAATAACAGGATTCATATCTTCTTTAAGGGATATCCTTTTCTTCTATCCATAATATACCCGCTGATTGGTTTTCATTTTATTATGTCACAGTCACAATTCCGTAACCAAGGGATTGTTTTTTTCCTCCGTTTGGTGGTACATCGTCCCCCGCAAGACTTCTCAGCTTCTTTGTGGAAATGGTGTTCAGAGCGAATTCTTCAGCGAATGACGAGGGATTTTCTAAATAATAAATAACCGATTCATGGAAAGCTCTTATACTGGCTGGCGACCACTTTCCGACTTACATCGTTCCTGGCAAAGGCTGAAACAACTAAGCACGACTTAATCTGATTCTAATTGCAACTATAATGCTAGAGCACCATCAGGTTGTATTTAGGCAGAATCGCTGCACATTTGAAAGATTGAAATATGTGCTTTAGCTCAGTGGAAAATCCCTGACGCATCCAGACAAGTAATTTCAAAATTGTTTGATTTGTGGTAATCTAGTAGGTCAAAATATTAGGCACCCCATTCCAAGAGCATACTGGTTACTTTGGAGAGCTGTAGATGAAATCAGCAGGCGCTCATTTGATTTTCCACCACTTACTTAGACTAAAGTGGACATGAACTGGTAGTGGAGCGATGGGGTTTGTACCATATTGGTTGAATGATTCAACATGAAAGAATGTGAATGTGATGTGATTCTGAAGATGAAGAAACCACTTCGTGATATTCGCTACAAAACTGTTCCAGAGATTCGACAGGTAGTAGACCGCTCCATTCGCACCATCAACAGAACAGGCTCTGCTAGTGGTATACTACGCCTTCCACATCACTGGCAATGGGTTTCCCACAAGTATGGTGACTACTTTGAAGGACAGTAACAGGTGCAAACATGTAACGCTTTTGTATCGAAATCAAAATGTTCAAATGTTTTTCAATCTTTTGGACCAAACTGCGTGGTCATCAGTCCGTAGCTTACAAACTTCTTAAACCTAGGTAAACTAACCTAAGGACAACACACACACCCATGCCCCAGGGAGAACTAGAACCTCCACGGCGAGCAACCGCGCGCTCCGCAGCGAGATGCTTTAGACCACTCGGCTACTCCACTGCGGCCTTTTGTATCGTTTGTGAATAAATAGTTGCCACTATTTAAGTTCTAACCCCGTATAAATCGGTATGCGTCGGCTTCCTATATACTGAATGTCCTAAGGTGCCACCGTCTTTGCGTCGTACCATTATATACAGAAATGGAAGGCATCCCCCCTATTCGACTTTCATTGTAAACTGGATTTTTCAGTGGAAGGAATTATGGTGGTTTAAAATTTCTTATAACTCAACTTCACTGTGTGGCCACACCACAAATGCGTCATCTACATACCTCCAGAATCCTGTGGATTTCAATCTGGCAGATTCCAGCAACTTTTCATCGAAGTCCTCCATGAATATATTGCTCATCAAAGATGCACTTCATGAATTAAAGTTTGAATTGCTGCCTCATTCATACTATTCGCCAGATTTAGAACCCGTATATTATTTTCTTAATTTTCCTATCTTAGGGATTGATCTTATTGTATAAATGGAAGGATACATGCAAAGATCGCAAGTTTTATTTAATTTATTTAAGACGACCTTTTTCGACGTTCTATGGTGTCATCATTTGATCTGATTGACATTAAATTGATTATTATAGTACACCACATAAAATCTGGTAACTGTACTGGGTGATAGTTAATCATGTGCTGTTGAATAGTCAGAAATAAAATGGATGGCTAGACAAATCTAAAATAGTAAAATATACATAAAATAATAACCACCATAGTGCACATGTTTGGTTGACCACTTTCATTTGTTAGTTTTAGCGACACAGCTAGTAATTTCTTCAAAAAATGTTCAAATGTTTGTAAATCTATCGGACCAAACTGCGTGGTCATCAGTCCGTAGCTTACAAACTAGTTAAACTAAGCTAAACCTAAGGACAACACACACACCCATGCCCCAGGGAGGACTCGAACCTCCACGGCGAGTAACCGCGCGCTCCGCAGCGAGACGCTTTAGACCGCTCGGCTACTCCACCGCGGCAGTAATTTCTTGGAACTGCTCAACCAGACATGTGCACTATGGTGGTTATTATTTTATGTATAATTTACTGTTTTAATTTCGACCAGCCATCCATTTTCTTTCTCACTATCCAGCACATGATTTTATTTGTAACTATAATCCTGCACACCTACTAGATTTTATTTGGGGCACTATAATAAGGAGTTTAATGTCAATGAGAACAGATGATGACACTACAGAGTGTCGAAACCGGTCGTCTTGAACACATGAAATAAAAATTGCGATCTTGGCATCTATCCTACCAATTATGATTTATTTCTTTTCCCAAACTTGACAAAATGGCTCTGTGGTCGAAGATTTACAAAAAAATGAAGACTTGATATCGGGAGTTAACGGCTATTTTCAGGACATATACAGTTCTGATTATGAAAATGTAATCGAACTTACTGAAGATCGCTGGTAAGAGTGTATATATAGTTAGAAGGAAGATATAATGAAAAATAAACACATTTTTCCAAATTGTCTCTATTTTGTTAGTTGGATCGGGTGCTTATGGAACCACCCTGGTATGTAGCCAGCCTACAGCGGCGAGCGTCAGCAGTTCTCGGCTCGGCCGCAGCGGCCGCTCCCGGACCGCGCGCTGCCCGCCACGCCGCGCCGTTGTGATTGCCGACTGGCTCCCCCTGCGCGCTGTTACTCCCGCATTCTGCCTCTTGCCTCTCATTAATGCAAATACATTTCCTGCCGCGGCCGGCTGCAACGTTAGAGGAAACTCCTGCAGCGTTTAGCCTTAAAAATACAATGCGTAAGCGCGCGGGGCCCGCGTGTTCGCTATCTGGCCGTGTTTTTTCCGCGGCGGCACAGTCGCTGTTTTGCGGGCAACGATGCGGTAAGCGAGCGGCCGAAGAGGAGCTAATCAAAACTTGAGCTCGCGCGCGGGCTGAGGGCGCCGCCGCGGCATGCATAATGGAGGCGAGCCGGGGCGAGGCGAAGAGCGGCGAAGAGGGGCGAGCGGGGCCGAAGCGAGGTGACGCGCCGAGCGACGGCGACCCGCGGCGCCCTGCCGCGCTCCCACGGCCGCCGTCTTCAGAGGTCGCGACATTTATACAAGAGGGATGCGCCTGGACAGGAGCTCCACTCATGGAAGGCTGTCCCACTCCACTACTGACGTCTAAGTATCAATTTTTAATTCGACATTTTTGTCAAAGGAGTGTGACTGACCAACCATTTTTATTATTTCACACCACGAAGAGCCACAGTCACCGATAATTGAAAATTTTAATTTATATCACTAGTTCCAATACACTACGGCACCATTCTCAAATATACAGGGTGAATTACCTAACATTTGCACCGCAAATATTACGGAAACTGAAAGTGCGATTTATGTGCGGTTTTCATAGATTGGTAGTCTAGGACTCGTATTGTTAGCCAATAAACAGATTGTAAAAATACCTAGAAAGTGTATTTTATGCAATTTTTCAAATAAGACAATGGTTGTTTCTGTCATGCACTGGAATTTTTGATACCAGCTGTGTACAAAGAATTTTGAATGACATTTTTGTCATGTTTAATTTGGCAGCTACAACCGTTCAAAGTTTCGGGAGCGGAGGCTGCAATAGCGTAGCTGACTGGCCAAGTGGCTAGCCCCTGGGGCACGGCCCACTGTCTCATGACCACCAGCCAGTCAGCTACGCTGTCGTAGCCTCCGCCCCCAAAACTTTCAATGGTTGTAGCTGCCGAACTAAACGTGATAACAATGCCATTCAAAATTCTTTGTACAAAGCTGGTATCAACAATTCCAGTGCATGATAGAAACAACATTTGTTCCATTTGAAAAAGTGTATGTTTATAGGTATTTTTACAATCTGTTTATTGGCTAACAACACGAGTCCTTGACTACCAATACATTATGTGAAAACCGCACATCAATCGCACTTTCCGTTTCCGCAATATTTGCGGTGCAAGTGTTAGGTGATTCACCCATATTTGAGAACTGTGACGTTGTGCATTTAGACCAATAATATAAATTAAAAGGAACCCGATACTAGCGTCGAAATTGTGTACGTTCTGGTGACTGTACTGTCACGGGTATGGTTCTAACTGCATGATCGTGTGTTGTATGCATCCTGAAGAATGTGTCAATAAAATTTCGCTTTGCTGGGATATATATATATATATATATATATATATATATATATATATATATATATATATATATATATATAATGAAAAAAGAACACCACGAATTCGTCAACCCAGCAGAGCGAAATTTTTTTGACACATTCTTGAGTATGTATACAACACACGATCACGCAGTCACAACCATTCGCACGTCAATACAGTCACCAGAGCGTGCACGATGTCGATGCTAGCATCGTGTATACCCTCCTTTTGCAGCAATGCAGGGTGCTACTTTCTCATGAAGATTGTAGAGGTGCCGAATGATGTCTTGTATTATAGTATGGCCTGCCATTCAATTTCCAACTGACACCTCAGTTGGACCAGATCTCGTGCCGGCCGTGTAGAACGTGCCAAGATGACGTTTCATGCGTCCCCAGACATGCTCATTGGCGGACAGATGTGGGGATAGTAATGGGCAGGACAGGTAACGTACACCTAGAAGAGCATTTTGGGTTGTACGGGATATGTGTGGACGTGCATTGTCCTGTTGAAAATCACATCGCCCTGTTGGTGCTAAGCGGTGGCAAGACAGATTGGATGATGGTTTCAGTGTACCATGTACTGTTCAATTTTCCCACAACGAATACCAGAGGACAATGGACAGTGTACGATATGGCTCCCCACACCATGATGCCAGGTGACGCCTCTGTTGCGTACACTCCAGATTTTTGCACAACCCTGTGCGACACCACACACGCATACAACTGTCATTGGCACCGAGGCAATGACATCTCTCATCACTGAAGACGACACGTCTCCATCCGTCCCTTCATAAGCGCCTACCATGACACCATTGGAGGCGGGGTAAACGATGTTGGGACAAACGGGACAATCCAACGGCACACATGATCGTACATCATTGTGAGGGGGGCGATGTTCTTTGCTAACTAATTATTCTCCTCTAATGATCACCTAGACAACATTGTACAGTTCACGGTACACTGAAACGATCATTTAAATCGTATTTTTATCAACAATGTGGCATAATTTTCCAGCAGAGCAATGCAGACCTACATGTATCCCGTACCACCCAATGTGGTCAGCAGCGCATGCTGGAGCGCCGTGTTGCGGTGCGCGCGGCCGTCCGCCGTCGGGGGTTCGAATCCCCACTCGGGCATGGATGTTTAGTATAAGGTAGTTCATAAGTAGTTTGTGTGTTTAAGGACTGATAACCCGGCAGTTAAGTCCCTTAAGCTTTACAGACATTTTTAATGTGTGTGCGTGTAACGTGTTCTTAAAAGTGTACGTCAGTTACCCTGCCCAGTACGATCACCAGAACTCTCCGCCATTCAGTCTGCTTGGGACCGCATGAAAAGTTATGTTCGGCGTTCTGCATGAGCGGCACGAAATCTGGCCCAACTTATCCACCAGGTGGAAATTGCAAGGCAGACAATTCCACATAACCACATTCGAAACTTCTACGATCGTTTCCATGAAAGAATTACAGCTTGCATTGCTGCAAATGGAGGGTATACAAAGTACTAACGCCAACATTGCGGACGCTTTGGTGACTGTACTCACGTGAGTACGGCTCTACCTGTGTGATCGTAAGGTGTTTTTTTGAGGTTTGTTTCCATTTCCTGGAGGTGCTCCACGACCACACAATGATGAACACACCAGATGTATTTCGCAGCATTGGCCGTTAATGTTTTATTTTAAAAAAGGCTGCTTGGGGGGAGGGGGAGGCGAACGACCCTTTGCCGCCCCCCCCCTCGTTGGATCTGCCTATGCCCCAAAACATGAGAGAACCATCACCTGATTCATTCTCTACACTGTTTGTCTTAGATTTCAGGCTGACCAGTCTGCCTTCAAAAACATCTACAAAGATAGTCTGATTGAAGGCAAATGCAAGTCCTTTGGATAGAATTTGATGCAAATTCTGACGAGTCAATTCAGCATGCTGTTGGGCCCCTTTTTAGGAGGGAGGACTCAAACCCCCGACGGCGAACGACCGCGCGCATTGCAGCATGGCACCCCAGTGCGCACGGCTAAACCGCCGCGGCGTCGGGAGGGAATTTGCGTGTCATGAAGTTTTAGTGAAACACGACTGCATGTGGCTGCACGAGAATCAGTATTCAGCATGGTGGTGACCCTCTCGGGGTTCCTCCGAGCTGAAATTCGTCAGTAGCGGTCATCAGCTGCTGTGGTAGACTTTGGGTTGCCAGATCAAGGAAAGTCTTTGACCTATTATCTCCGTACCTCCACCACCTTCGAACAACATCGCTTTGGTTCACTCCGTCTGGAAACTTCACTTGATGAGAGGCCCTCCTGACACAAAGTAACAATGCGGATACGTTAAATTTTCGTAATTGACGTTCTAGTCATGGCAGCACAACAGTGACGCAAACAGTGTACTTCCTTCGTGGTGTTATGACTGGAACTGATCGCCCGTCTCAACCACTCCGTCGCATTGCTATTCCTCATGCATGGTTGTTTACAACTTTGTGCGGGTTGATTGACCTGTGAGCAATATAAAGAACTGTGTCCTTGATGCAGTGCACACATTCTACGTCAGCGTTCAGGAGATCTGGAACTAGGGCGAAGTTTATTTTAGTATGTGTAGAAGAGAAGGCAGAATTTCTTCATTTTTTGTTTTAACCCTTTGAGTACCAGTGATTTCTTCCTGATAACACCATTTCATTAATTATGTTCAGCAGGACCAGTGGCTTTCGCGTGAAATCACCGATGCTAGTGCAAAGCAGAGACATCTACTGACTACTGGTAAAAGTCCAGAAAAACAATTGGGTCGAAGGGAAGTGGAATAAAAGACTCAGAAAATGTGAACAAAAGCCGTAAGATTTACTCTGACGGTTTTTCACTTCCGTTAGCTACTGAAAAATCTTCATGATCACGGTGTGTATGCTTGACAGGTAGTAAAACGAGATCAAAAGGTCTTTCTCAAAGGTTAGAAGCCTGGAAAAGATCTTCAGCATGGAGAATATGACTACAGATGCATACTTACTTTACTTTCCCGTGTCCGGAAACCAGGTCACAATCTTTTAGCATAGTATAGGGCCACGTCCACAGCTTCTTTCTTGTTCGGCCATAAATCGTCAGGGTTGCACTTATATGGGCACATGGGGCAAGCGAGCAGGTGTTGCATATCCTGCACAGCACCGCAGTCACACTTACCATCCATGGTTACAAGACCCTACCTAATCATGTCTGTCTTCACTGGGACCACCCCAGTTCTGATTCGGTTCAGTGTCCTCTATGTCTTCCAGTTCGTGTTGAATATGCTGGGCACCTCCTGTACAGGTTTGGAACTACATTTGCTGTTAGTTTCCGCAGCATATTAGTTCTTACAGGTACCTTTTGGCGCGTCTTTTCGCAGTGGTATCTATATGTCAGAGATCTATCGAGCACCATGCCCAGGTTGAGTTGGTTTGTTGGTATGTTCCAGGTTGGTATTATTCCAAGAGACGTTAAGTTTACGATTAGCTTGCCAGGATATGAAATGGAAGGCGCTGACTTGTGTCTTGGACGGGTTTGCCAATGAGAGAGTTGTTGTTATAGTACTCTGACATTTCTCTAAGGTCTGTCTCCAGCTTTTGCTCTATACCCTCAAAGGTCCTCCCCTGTGCTGTAATTGCCAGGTGTTCTGCGTACAGAAAATGTTACGTATCCTTAGGCATCGGTTGGTCTGTGGTGTACAGATTAAAAATAGAGGGCGCCAAAATGTAAATAGGACCGACAGAAGATGTGCAAAAGTGCAGCAGTGCCTACCGTAATATAATTTGTAAATAACTGTCCTTGACCATTTCTCTGGTTCCTCCATCTGCTGTTTTTCCATAAAGGATAACATAAAATTGTCTGTTCTGTAAGAGGGGCTCAATAATATTAAACAATTGATAGTGTTTTAGTTCGTTATAGAGCTTCTGGAGCAGCAGTCTGTGGTTAATTGTGTCATATGCAGAGCTAAGGTCGACCAGCTGTCTTTCTGTTTTCGTATCCTTCATCTATGTGTTCTGTTAAGCACAAAATTTGGCTAGTACATGATTTTCCAGGTCTAAGACCATCTTGTTGAGGAATAAGTTTCGTCTTAATAGAGTCATACTATTTAAAATAAGTCTCTCATATAGTTTGTGAAGATGACTCAGGGGAGATATTGGGCGATAGTTCTTTAGTGAATCTGGTGCCTTCCAAGGTTTCAAGAGCGCCACTATCCTTGCCTTCCTCCACATCTTCGGGATCTTATATATTTCATGGCATTGATTGAAAAGTTGTAGAATCCAGTTGTTTGTGCGTGATCCAAAGCGTTTGATCTGTTCAGTGCACATGTCATCCACACCAGCTGCTTTGCCGTTTTTCATATTGTTGAGGCCCTTAACTGAGTTCCTTCATTGTAAAGGGAGTAAAAAATCTATTAGTTTCTGATTGTAAGGTACTGTTAAATTTTACTTTCTTTTGTATTGTGTTAAACTTTCCACTCAAGAGCAGCTGATGGGCCACTTGATTAGGCGTTACCTCGGCAGACTGTCTGCGACCATTTGAGTATCCGTCTAGATATTTTTAATGAGATTCCAGGCTATTTTGCTGCTATATGCATCCTCTCTGGTGTTCCAACCATTTTTTTTTTTTTTTTTTTTTTTTTTTTTTTTTTTTTTTTTTTTTTTTTTGCCGAGCTTCACTTAGCATTTCCATCAAGGCCGTATCACAAGCTACTGTTTCTTGGTTAATGGGGTCCTTTTGATACAATTCCTCATACTTATCTAGGAGATGCTTTGAATCATGGGAGAGACCAAAGATATACTGCTGTCGGCAGCCTCATGGTATGTGTTGTCCAGAGATGCTCTGTAGCATTCGCACAAATACCGGGTAGTTATCTGGGGTTGGGGCGAGGTCTACTATGGCTTTATCCAGTTCCTCGGATAGAGTTTCCCGATTGGCCTCTTTAAAATTAAATCTTCTGCGAAACGGCACTGCTTTTTATCTGCTTACAATTTCATTAGGCCTAAATAAACATAGACGAATGGCATTTGTTTTTACCACGTACTTGTTAGTGAAAATTGTTTCACTTCGAAACCACTGGGTCATACGTTTTGAACCATCTGCGATTTCGAGACATATCTTTACAGCAATTTCGGAGTTTCCCTAAGTGCAATCCCACATTACACCGTAAAAATACCATTTTGTTCTGTGGGATTCAGCTTTTCTGCTTTACTGTGCACAACACTAGATCGTCCTTGTTTTGGCAAGTGTTCAGTTTAGGTTTCTCTCAGTTCTTGAGGCACCGTCTTTTTGTATTTTTTTGGATTTCGATTCTTGCACGTCCTTTATATATAAAAACAGTCTAGAGTGCAATGATTTTTATTTCTATCAACTAGTTTCCGTCCTTTTTTGGATCATTTTCAGGACTGCAACTCCACTGATGTCGTGGAGCTGGGCAGATGCGTCAATGGAAGGCTACCAAGAACCTGTCCAGCTCTACATCAATGGATTTTCAATCCTGAAGATGGTCCAAAAAGCACCAAAACTAGTTGATATAAAGGCTCCCAAGCACCTGCCCAGCTCCACGGCATCAATTGAGTTTCAATCCTTAAGATGGTCCAAAAAAGGACGGAAACTAGCTGATATAAAGGCTCCCAAGCACCTGCCCAGCTCCATGGCGTCAATGGAGTTTCAATTCTTAAGATGGCCCAAAAAAGGGCCGCAACTAGTTGATATAAAGGCTCCCAAGCACCTACCCAGCTCTACGGCATCAATGGAGTTTCAGTCCTGAAGATGGTCCAAAAAAAGGACCGAAACTAGTTGATATAAAGACTGCCAAGTACCTGCCCAGCTCCACGGCATCAATGGAGTTTCAATCCTTAAGATGGTCCAAAAAAGGGCCGAAACTAGCTGATATAAAGGCTCCCAAGCACCTGCCCAGCTCTACGGTATCAATGGAGTTTCAGTCATTACGATGGTCCAAAAAAGGACCAGACTAGTTGATATAAAGGCTCCCAAGCACCTGCCCAGCTCCACGGCATCAATGGAGTTTCAATCCTTAAGATGGTCCAAAAAAGGGCTGAAACTAGTTGATATAAAGGCTCCCAAGCACCTGCCCAGCTCTACGGCATCAGTGGAGTTTCAGTCCTGAAGATGGTCCAAAAAAGGACCGAAAATAGTTGATATAAAGGCTCCCAAGCACCTGCCCAGCTCCACGGCATCAATGGAGTTTCAATCCTTAAGATGGTCCAAAAAAGGACTGAAACTAGCTGATATAAAAGCTCCCAAGCACCTGCCCAGCTCCATGGGGTCAATGGAGTTTCAATTCTTAAGATGGCCCAAAAAAGGGCCGAAACTAGTTGATATAAAGGCTCCCAAGCACCTGCCCAGCTCCACGGCATCAGTGGAGTTTCAGTCCTTAAGATGGTCCAAAAAAGGGCTGAAACTAGTTGATATAAAGGCTCCCAAGCACCTGCCCAGTTCCACGGCATCAATGGAGTTTCAATCCTTACGATGGTCCAAAAAAGGACTGAAACTAGTTGATATAAAGGCTCCCAAGCACCTGCCCAGCTCCACGGCATCAATAGAGTTTCAGTCCGGAAGATGGTCCAAAAAAGGACCGAAACTAGTTGATATAAAGGCTCACAAGCACCTGCCCAGCTCTACGGCATCAATGGAGTTTCAGTCCTGAAGATGGTCCAAAAAAGGACCGAAACTAGTTGATATAAAGGCTCCCTAGCATCTGCCCAGCTCCACGGCGTCAATGGAGTTTCAATTCTTAAGATGGTCCAAAAAAGGACCGAAACTAGCTGATATAAAGGCTCCCAAGAACCTGTTTAGCTCTACAGCATCAATGGAGTTTCAGTCCTGAAGATGGTCCAAAAAAGGACCGAAACTAGTTGATAGAAATAAAAATTATTTCACTCTGTATTGTTTTTATACATAAATTTAAACATAAGAGTGCTGTTTATCCCAAAATTGAAACAAAAATGTTCAAAAAATATGTAAATAGGACCGACAGAAGATGTGCAAAAGTGCAGCAGTGCCTACCGTAATACAACTTATAAATAACTGTACAGTGACAATAGATGTCAGAAGCATTTAAGACACTCTACAGTGTAGAAGTGTGCATATTAGCTATTGACATACATGCAAACCCCGCCAAGTTTGGTAAAAACATGGCGTCCTCGCCTCACAGTCAATCAGCAGCGGTATCACTGATGGCCATTCTCTCCCTATAAAGGCACTTTATCAGCTGCCTATAGGTGATCTCTCAGGGCACTCTGGTTCATTACCACTGTGCTCCATTATACCAGCTTGGGAGATCATAGTTTCTCCATAGCAGGCAGTACGACGATAAATTCAACAGGTGTAGTGAGAAATTGTTATTAAATCAGAGAAACGCAGATTATGGACGATGGAGACGTCAGTCAGTCGCTCAGAAGGTGTCTCAGTGAAAACGGCGCGTCAGCCGCGGCTGGGTTCTGGCTGTCGGCCGCGACGTAGCGGGGAGCCGCGCACACGCCAGGTGAGGGATTTCCATCAAAGTTGCATGGCAGCCGCTCCCAGTTTACGGCGGCGCCGCAGATGGGATGATCCCGGCATGCGGTATTCATGCGCGCGCCAGGCAGATATGCGGCCTCCTTTACGGCCGCGCGGGCCTGCATTATTGAGCGCGCGCGAATATTAAGCCACCTGGCGGGCGCGCGATGGCTGCATATTGCAGGCGGCAGCCGCCGCGCCCAATGACGCATCGCGGCGCGCCTGAATTAGTCAGCAAACGATTTCCTCGCTGCCAGCTCTGTTGATAAATTCCATCTGCCAGCAGGGAAAACGGCGGCTGGCGCCGGCGCCTTGGCTGGATGACCTACTTGCCACAGGCGAGAACTTTCTTCTGTCTTCACAGGTGCCGCTGAAAAGTTCTGCGGGATTCAGAAGGAGCACCCATCTAGACAACATTGGGAAGTGCACGGTACACTGAAACCATCATTTAACCCATCTTGCTACCAACAATATGACAAACTTTTCCAGCAGAACAATGCAGATCCACGTGTATCCCGTACCACCCAACGTGTTCTTCAAGGTGTACAACTACCCTGGCCAGCACGACCCGAGATCTCTCCCAACTTTTCATGCGGTCCCAACGACGAATCTTGGTGCACGAGTGGCAAAACGTCATTTTTTCGGATGAATCCAGGTTCTTTTTACAGCATCATGATGGTCGCATCCGTGTTTGGCGACATCGCGGTCATCGCACATCCAAAGCATGTAATCGTCAACGCCATACTGGCGTATCACCCGGCGTGATGGTATGGGGTGCCATTGGTTACACGTCTCAGTGTACTCTTGTTCGCATCGACGACACTTTGAACAGTGGCCGTTACATTTCAGATGTGTTACGACCCGTGGCTCTACCCTTCATTCGATCCCTGTGAAGCCCTACATTTCTATGGGATGATGCACGACTGCATGTTGCAGGTCCTGAACGGGCCAGCCCAGATCTCTCACCAATTGAAAACGTCTGGTCAATGGTGGTCGAGTAACTGGCTCGTCACAATACGCCAGTCACTACTCTTGATGAATTGTGGTATTGTGTTGAAGCTGCCTGAGTGACACGAAATCTGGCCCAACTGAGGCACAAGGTTGAAACTGCATGGCAGGCCATTCCACATAACTACATTCGAAACCTCTACGATCGTTTCCATGAAAGAATTCCAGCTTGCATTCCTGCAAAAGGAGGGTATACAAGGTGCTAACGCCAACATTGTGGACGCTCTGGTGACTGTTCTCAGGTGCGTACGGCTCTCCCTGTGTGATCGTATGTTGTATACAACCTCAAGATATGCCAATAAAATTTCCCTGTGCTGGGTTGACGAATTCATGGTGTTATTTTTTTCATTTTCCAAGAGTATATATATTGACAATTGTTGTCAAAGGATTGTGACTGACCAATCTTTATTATTATTTCAACCACATATTGTGGTCAAGCCACAACTGGAAATTTTAATTTACATTACTAGTTTCTATGCACTATGGCACCATTCTCAAATGTATAACAATTTTCTAATATATCTTGTAATCACCCTTGACCTCACTGTTTCATTCAGAAAACACCTTGAGCCGGCCGCGGTGGCCGAGGGGACTGAGGTGCTCCAGTCACGGTCTGCACAGCGACTACGGTCGGGGCTTCGAATCCTCACTCGGACTCGGGCATGGATATTTGTGTCGTCCTTAGTATTAGTTAGTTCATAAGTAGTTTGTAAGTTTAGGGACTGATGACCGCGTAGTTAAGTGCTATAAGCTTTACAAACATTTGATTTGAAACACGTTGAAAATACTGCTGCCAATTTTAGTACACGAAACAATTTCTATTTCTTCAGCAACAGGTTAATAGATTTGTGACTGGCTAGAAGACTTGCTAAGTAACAGAACGCAGTACGTTGTTCTTGACGGCGAGTGTTCATCAGAGACGAGTGTATCGTCAGGCGTGCCCCAGGGGAGTGTGGATAGAACCGCTACTATTTTCTCTCTTTATAAATGATCTGATGGACAGAGTAACTTGTAATTTGCGGAATTCAGAAGGAGCAGCTATTTTTTTCCGTTACTCGTAAAGCAAGTTACCCAAAAGTGCAAATACTACAAAAGTTGGCCGTCACCGAAGATATTTGCGCATGTTTTATAGACTGACAGAAGGCCTTTGACAGAGTCAATTGTAATATATTAATGAACATCCTTAAGGAGATAGGTAGTCTGGTTCTCTGACGGGTCAAAATCAGACCAAAGCGTTGGGGCCGGGGTATACGGGGTGCAGCCAAAACTGGAGGGCGTCATCTCTCTAGGGAAACTGGCCTCAGTATTCCAGGCCGAAATCACTGCCATCAGGGCGTGTGTGGAGGAGAATTTGCATAGGTGCTACAAAGACTGTAGCATCTATATCTATTCAGACAGCCACGCAGCCCTGAGATCACTGGCAGCTCCTGCAACAAGGTCTAAATTGTTGCAGAATGCCACAGTGTTCTGGTGGAGCTAGAGGAAAGCAATAGAGTAAACCTATTGTGGGTCCCTGGCCACTCGGGGATCAGTGGCAACGAACATGCCGACAGATTAGTCAGGATGGGGGCAGATACTCCATTTATTGGACCGGAACCTGTCCTGACAATCAGCAAGGCAATGATCAAATTGGAGACACGTAACTGGCTCAGAAGACAGCACGTAGAATATTGGACCAAAGTCCATCAACAAAAACATGGCAAGGTAATGATGCCAAAGCCATGTTTTAAAAGAAGCTCTGCAATACTGGGCCTGAACAGGAGAGAGATTAGACTCATGGTTGGATTGCTGACAGGCCATTGGAATTTCAAAAAATACCTACATACAATGGGAATAACAGAAGACGACCGTAAATGTAGGATCTGTGATAACGGTGTTGAAACTGCATCACATCTAATCTTCGATTGCATTGCATTGGAGAGTAAAAGGCACAGAACATTTGGGACAACCAGACCCGAAGAAATTGTGTCTTAAAAGAAGAACTGGTAAAGGGACTCCTTGCACTGTTCAAGGGCATTGGTTGACTTTACTAGATATATATGGAGCGATACCGCACAATAAACTTAGTTGCGGTGCGGGTAGTGGCAGGTTGGACCAAGACTGTTTTGGGTTCCCTGGCAAAATCAAATCAAATCAAATCAAGGAGATAGGTATCAACTGGAGAGATCGAAGACTAATTAGGAATTTGTACCTGGGACTAAGGGTAAAAGTACGACTGAAATATGGAGAAACGAAAAGCGTGGAAATAGGAAGGGGAGTGAGACAAGGATGTTGTCTGTCGCCAAGTCTCTTCAATCGGTATGGAGAAATGCTGGCGAGAGAAGCGCTGAAAGAATGCGGAAACTTCATAGTCGGTGGACGTATCATCAACACCATCAAGTATGCAGACGACCTGGTAGTGCTCGCTAAAAACCAGAAACAGCTGCAACACATGATGAACCGTTTGGTGGAAGTGGGAAGAAAATACGGCATGGAAATCAATATCGAAAACTGAAAAGTGATGCGAATATCAAAACGTGAGAAACCCTTGAAGATAATTGTTGACAATCGGGAACTGAAAAATGTGAATCAGTTCAAGTACTTGGGGTGTTTTATCACAAAGAATGCCCACTGCACCAACGAAATCCGAGCAAGAATCGCCATGACCAAGGCTGCTTTCAACAAGAAGAGGACTTGCTGACCAGCAAGTTGAACTTGGCGTTCAGGAAGAAACTGGTAAAGTGCTCCATTTGGAGCATTGCACTCTATGGAACAGACGCGTGCTTTGAAATGTGGTGCTGGAGGGGAATGGAAGATCAAATGCACAGATAACATGAAAAATGATGATATACTGAGAAGAGTAGGAGAGAAGTATTCTGCATGCAATTCTACAGAGAAAGGCCAACTGGATTAGACACGTACTTAGACAGGAGGGACTCCTAAGCCATGTCATCGAAGGAAAAATAAGAGGGAACACAGGACGTGGAAGAAGGAGGATTTAGCATATGGACGACATGAAAGATGGAAGGAGATACAATAGACTGAAGGAAGAAGCTGAAGACAGGGAACAATGGAATCAGAAAATCTCCGTACGAAGACATGGACCTGCCACTAGGCAGAATGCTACATAATAATAATAATAATAATAATAATAATAATAATAATAATAATAATAATAATAATAATAATAATTCATGTTCATCGAGTGAATTTTGGGGACTGGTGGTTGGAATTAAAATAGTGCAAGGAGTGGAACTAAAATAGTAGAAGTATTTTTTCACATTCGATACAAAATCGTTACTTGTTTGCACCTGTTACTGATCTTCAAAGTAATCACCAGCATTGTGTAGTACACGTTGACAACGATGTGGAAGGCGTAGTATACCATTAGCAGAGCCTGTTCTGTTGATGATGCGAGTGGACTGGTCTACTGCCTGTCGAATCTCTGGGACAGTTCTGAAGCGAATGCCACGAACAGCTGTCGTAAGTGCGTCAGAGATCCAGTATGGTGAAATTTGTGGTGATTCACGTGTACGACTGTGATGGTGTTGTCCTAACGCATTACGTTTCTCCACGGCAGGCAGTCAGTGCACCGTATTACTGTTTGTTTTTACAGCATCGCCTGCGAGCAACTTTGCGAAAGCAGGGGCAACACTTTCTGCACAACTCCCCCATCATTTTGCACGACAATGCGTGGACGCATACAGCACAAGCTGTAACTGCTCTGTTTGGCCGATAGGACTGTGAAGTACTGTGCCAGTCTCCATACTCCTCGAAGTTCTTTTCACTTTGATTTGATTCCAAAGATGAAGGAACCTTGGCATTCGTTTCAGAATTGTTCCAGAAATTTGACTGGCAGTAGACCGCTCCATTCGCACAACCAACAGAACAGGCTCTGCTAATGGTATGCTATGCCTTACACATCGCTGGCAACAGGTTCTACACATCGCTGGTGACTACTTTGAAAGCCGCACGGGAGTAGCTGAGCGGTCTGGAGCGCCACGTTGCGGATCGCGCAGCTTCCCGCGTCGGAGGTTCGAATCCTCCCTCGGGCATGGAAGTGTTTGTTGTCCTTAGGTTAGTTTAAGTTAGTTTAAGTAGTTTATTAAGTCTAGGGACTGATGACCAACGTAGTTTTATCCCATAGAATTACAAACATTTGAACATTTTTTTCTACTTTGAAAAACAGTAACAGGTGCAAACTTATAACGCTTTTGTATCAGTTGTCAATTATTTGCCGCTATTTAAGTTCCAGCACTCGTATATATACGAGGTTCGGGGCCACTATTTCTTTTCCTTTAATGATATTTTCACTCTACAGTCGATTGTGCACTGATATGAAACTCCCAGGCGGATTAAAACAGTGTGTCAGAACCGGGATTTGAAACCGGGACATTTGCCTTTCGCGGCCAAGCGCTCTACCGACTGAGGTATTCCGCCAGTGAGCTACGATCCGAACTCCCACTCCCACCAACCTCCGCTGCGCAACCAAGTAAAAGTGTGGGAACAGTATATTTGTCCCACTACCACGTGACAACTCCAGCTTAATTTTGAGAACATGCGCGGAACGCAATGCTTTCCCCCACAGATGTTTCTGTTCTATGGACGGAACTCGTAGCGGACGGAAAGAAAATTTTAGTGTTTACATCTAGCAGTTGCAAAAATCTAGCTTTGGCGTAACCAAATTACTTGGCACTCTGTCCTTGAGACCAGATTTCCCGCATCACGCGTGTGGTGCCCTAACCATTTTAACCGTTGCTGAAATGCTTCACACTCAAACAACATTCTCCGATGCTTCACATCCCATCGTCGAAGTTCCCATTTGCTCACAGCCTGTATGGGTTCCATCGTCAGTTGTCGTGGTGTAAGCACATTTTCATGCAGGGATTCATATGCGTCAATTAACAGGTTCTTTCTAAATGTTCAAATGTGTCTGGAGACAATAACACGTGAGGAGCGATGTAAATCGTCGTCGCTTATAGATCACACTGACAGTGAACAACTGATATATAATGGTGTATTTTATTGTGCATATTTTTATTGATTTTATGTTTGACTCATCATTTTAGCTGACAACAAATATACACCATGAATTAGTCAAATCTGCAGGCAGTAAATTCAACTCAATACTTAGAAATAATAATTGCGAACAGTCAAAATTGAAAAGAACTCGAAGAAAATATTGTGGGGAAGGCGAACAAAGGCTACGTATCATTAGCAGGACGCTTAGAGGATGCAATAGTTCCACTAAGAAAACAGCCTACACAATGCTTGCGCGTTCAGTTTTGGAGTATTGCTACCCATTGTCGGATCCCCACCAGTGGGACCGACGGATGATTTCGTTCAGAGAAGAGCAGCTCGTTTTGTGTTATGACGATATAGGGGTGAGAGTGTCACGGAAATGATTCACGAATTGGGGTGGAAATCATTAAAAGAAAGACGTTACTCGTTGCGACGAGATTTATTTGCGGAATTTCTTTCACTTTCTCTTCCCGAAACGAACATATTTTAATAGCACCCACCAACATAGGGAGACATGATCATCGCAATACAATAAATCGGAAAGATGTAGGTATTTCTTGGGAAGGTCATTGAACAGCAGTAACTCGTATCGGGAAAGGATATGGAAGGGAATCAATTACCTGTGTCGTTTCCGAGGAAACTTAACTGCCTTTTCCTGTAGACAGTTTAACCCTTTCCTTCCCACTGTTGATCCTGGACAACAACGTAATATTAAAAGTTGATTTAAACCGTATTTTGTGCATCACTCCTTAAAGTTTCATTTTCGTTTATGGACAACATACTACTAGTATGACATTTTGTCGCTTGGTACGGCGTGTAGCCACTTCTGAGGCATTAATCTGTCCCTCTTGGAGATTGTGTTGCGTTGCCGCCTGTACGTGGCTGTGAGTGTGAGCGTGAGTGTGGTTCCTTTTATATTATTACAGCAGTGAATTGTCTTGTCTTTGGTGCTGTGGGGAAGATTATGCTAGCGTTATTGATCTAGCAGTGTTAACTATCAACAAAATAACGTCCCAAAACTACCTCAATACAAACGTCTGTGTTGTGCATGAAATAAATGACATAAAATATCAATAGTTCTGTAACAACATTTTAAAACACATATTTTGATGTGCATTTTCAACTTTTCACGGCGTAAAGAGTAATCCAATAAATTTCGGGCGTGCAGCCGTGCAAATTCCACGTCTTCCACTAATATTTCGGCCGCGTATCGTCCGGCCATCTTCAGTGTGTTCAAGACTGAACTCACTCTGGATATGGCCGGACGATACGCGGACCAAATATTAATGGAAGACGTGGAATTTGCACGGCTGCACGCCCGAAATTTATTGGATTATATATTTTGATGTTTATTTTAATTTTTCCAAACCTGATTTCACAATGTGGGACTGAAAGGGTTAAGAAATCTACTTGAAGTGAACTGGTTACGTGTTCCCTATTCTCGACAAACTGTACCCAATCACAAGAAGACTTCCGGACACGAAGCACACGTACAGGCCTCCAATCCACAACTGTCTAAGAATGAATCCGCCGATCTGAAAACTTGTGCAGAATTTCTTCTGCTTCATTTGTAGGCATTTCATAAAACTGTCGAACATTCTCCCTAGAATGAATTACCAATCTGCTGCGCACATCTTACACAGTGTTTGGAATTTGATCTCCACCAGATGCATTTCTTTCGGTACAGTGCTCACATTATCATGTTATATTCCGACGCTACGGAATGCTTACCTCCGAGGGAGTTTTTATAATAAACGCGACCTCACGCACACACACATACGCACACAGAACACATGATGTGGGGGGAGCCACGTCTGTATATCAGGAACTACGTGTGACTTGTCTCCGTGCCAGAGAGCCAGGGTTGAGATTTAATAAGCGGGAGCGCGCACCTATTAACGGTCGGGCAGCTCGGAGATCGCCCGTCGTTGCCGGAGCGTGTAATTAGACCATTACATCATATCCTGTTTGTCACTCATCGTGCGTGGAGCGAGCTAATTTTCGTGTTTGCCTGGGCGCGCCGCTGCCACCAGCCCGACAGTCGAGCCGGCCGTGATCGATATAATAACTCGCGTTTTCCCACTGCAGTCACGGGAGAAAGTCCGGAGATGATAATCGCTTCCCCCTCGGCGGGCACGATCGCTATCCGCGGTATAATTTTCCCTCTCTAAACAATGGGCTCGCATTACGGGCGTCGCGCCTCTCGGACTCGTGTTTTATTTTATCAGCGGTTGCGCACGTCCGTCTGGGCAGCGCGCTCGGGCAGGGCGGCGTGCGGCGTGAGGCATAGCGTGATATGTCAAAACAATCCTTCACGCGGATGCGTTGCGTGAGCCGAGGTCCGAACAAAAGAGGGCTTGCCACACCGCCGCGGATGGACGAGAGCTCTGAGGGGGGGGGGGGGGGGGGTTCGAGAGCGCTGGCCGGCGAGCAACCGGCGGTGGGCTTTCGCGGCGCTCCAGAGGTTACGCCGGGACAATGGTCCTCACGAACTTCGGTCGTTCAAAGTACAGGGGTACCAAAATAGAGATCGAAATTTTAACACTAGAAGGACCGAGGGACCAATTTGGCTCATATACCAATTTTTTGCCGGCCGCGGTGGCCGAGGTGACTGAGGCGCTCCAGTCACGGTCAGCACGGCCACTACGGTCGGGGGTTCGAATCCCCCCTCGGGCATGGATATTTGTGCCGTCCTAGTTCGTAAGTAGTTCATAAGTAGTTTGTAAGTTTAGGGACTGATGACCCCGTAGTTAAGTCCCATAAGCTTAACAAACATTTGAACCAATTTTTTTCTTGTGTCCTGAGCACTGACGTACCTATAACTTTGACATGGAGGTTGTCCAATACTGCTCCTTAGAAAGGTAACTGTTTCTTTCCTTCTTTTTTTTCTTTTTGTAACGTCGCTCACGCTATAACAAAGTACTATTGTTAAACCCAACAGAATCAATCAACTAGGAATTAAACCTCCTACAACTTCGTTGGAATCTACAAATACGCAAGTAACTCTGCAGGTAAATATCAATTAATCTAAACACCTTTGCATAAAACAAATGTAATGTACGGACTGACGAAGTTATTTATGATGAAAGTAACAAACCTAAACAGTAGGTAACTGGCGTTTTATTTTCGGTAAAAGAATTGAAACCAGCTGCCTCTTTGGATTTTTTTAAATTTTTATTTTACTTTTATTTAATCCAGAACTTATTGATAGACCTGAAGCATTGAATTAAAATTGTGGTGCGGGCGAGAATCGAACCTTTTTTTTTTTTTTTTTAAATGTCCGAAATGCATCAAACAAGGGCTATCGTAGACAACATAAAAAAAACACATAAGATGAATTCGTAAGGCTAACAAAGGAAGGCTACAAATGAAATGGATTAGGCAGAACTCGCATGTGGACTACCATGTAAGCTACAGTAAAGAAAACGGAAAGAGTGCGCTAGTGGGAGAAAGAGAGAGAGAGAGAGAGAGAGAGAGAGAGAGAGAGAGAGCCCGGACCTCCATGCTTAACAGGCAGACGTCTTAACCGTTAGTCTACCACACCACTATGGACGATTTTACTCCACAACACAAACTTTAATTCAGCTGCTTTGTTCCAAAGATAATTGCCACTACTGCCAAGGCTCTCCATGCAGTGGAATAGCACCTCAGCAATGGACATGGTGGAACAATCCTGTTATGGTGATATAAATATCAATTAATACAAGCAAACAATCCAAGAGACGGATTTACGTCTCAAATATGTCAAAGACATTATTGATAGATCTGAAGCATTGAATTAAAATTTATGGTGCGGCCGGGAATCGAACCCGGACCTCCAGGCTTACCAGCCGGACGTCTTAACCGTTTTTTTTGTTTTGTTTTTTTTAGACGTCTTATCCGTTTTTTTTTTTTTTTTTTTTTTTTTTTTTTTTTACGGGCCTCCTTTCCGCCCCTTTAGCCCGGCCTTACGCTCACCATAAGTCGCCTTCTTTGGCGCAGGCTTCATTGCCTTTATGTAAATCAAAGTTTTCTTCTATAGTACGTTTGAAACGCCTTCTTCTGTGAGGCTTTCGTTGAATAATATTTCTCCTTTGATTGTTTTCGAAAAACGCCCTCATGGGCGTTATGATTTTAAATTTAGGTAAACGGAAAGCATGGCTTTTTATCTTCCTTCTTGTTTTTGTAAAACTTGTGACACTTTCTTTATCGTCACTGCTTTATTTGATTCCAGTTGTAAGTGCCAAACTGAAGTAGAACAGAAACATAATAAATAAGTAAGAAAATAATGAGTTAAAGAAAAAAACAATAATAATAATGTTTTTCGTATTTCGTCGCATGTCGTAGTTGAACGTACTGTCACTTGAAGCCGATAACAGTACAATGAGGAATCTTTTAAACAAATCTTTGTATCTAGGTCGACTTGGTAACTTGTGATGTTCCGTTGATAATAACTGTAAAAAGTCAGGTAAGGATTTCTTTTTATAGTTGATGCTGTAGTGCACATAATATCCAATGAGCCAGGCGTAACTGTTATTTTTGGCGTTAGGAAAGAATTTCCAGTCTGGGTGCAAAATGTGCGTAGTCGTGATATTCATCGTACTAGTTCGTGTTATGAGAGACAACTTTTTCCTTGTCCAGGTCCATATCTCCGTTTGATCCCTGCAAGTGAACTTATGCGCGAGGGAGTCAACGAGAAGACATGCATTGCAATATGGAGTCGGACGGAGTTTGATGTTATATAGTTTTTCTCCTGTAGCGATGGCGTTGTTGACAACCTCGTACCAGACAGCTCGAACGTGAGACGGAATCACGGGATTCTGAACATTTTTCCATATGTTCTTCCACTGAAGCCCCTGGTGTTTCGACTGGATTGGATGCGGTGGCTGCATTTTTCTAATTTCAGTATACAGTTTTTTTTTTTTTTTGTTAGTCCCTTACAGTCTGCGTCGACGTAACTTAATTCTAAATAATAATTGAGAACATAGGCCAGACTGCTATTTATTCCACCTACGTTCACCGGAGGCCTTTTGTCACCAGGATCTAGACATGCGAAAAGTCGGTTCGTGATCGTGGCCGTTAGACTACCACACCCCTAACGATTACATAGACTATTCCAAGGCGCTTTAATCGTTAGTGGTGTGGTAGTCTAACGGATGCCGGGCGCCGTGGCTCAGCGCGCCCGGTCAGAGGGCTGAACGCCCTCTGCAATAAAAAAGCTGAGCCAAGAACACAACGAACAAAAACGAACATACATGATCAGCGTCCGCAACGAACAGAACTACCCATAGAGCAAAAAAGGAAAAAAAAAAAAAAAAAAAAAAAAACGGTTAAGACGTCTGCCTGGTAATCTTGGAGGTCCGGGTTCGATTCCCGGCCGCACCACCAATTTTAATTCAATGCTTCAGATCTCTCAATAATGTCTTTGACATATTTGAGACGTAAATCCGTCTCTGGGATTGTTTGTTTGTATTAATTAATCCAGAACTAGTTTTCGAGCCACTGCAGGCTCATCTTCAGTGGTTAACTTCACAGTAACATTTCCGCTAAGTGTAGGTTATGCTGTCATGTTGGTTTATGTTCTTATTGTTGGTGTGCCTGAAACCAAGTTATTCATTGGGCACTGACGTTTTTCTAACAAATGAGAGCATTTTTGCTACACTTAGCGTTACACATTTACAAAATATAGACACTGAATCAGTGTTTATATTTTGTAAATAATAATCGACGTCCTCGTCAAAATGTTCAAATTTTTGTAAATCTATTGTGCCGTAGTTATCAGTCCCTAGAGTTACAAACTACTTAAATGAACATAAACTAATCTAATGACACACACACACACACACACACACACACACACACACACACACGCACGCACACGCAGCAAGGCACCTTAGAGCACTCGGCCATTCAATCGCGGCCACATCAGCATACTCGATAATTTAATTTTTGTCGAACTTATGGGACTTAACTACGGGGTTATCAGTCCCTAAGCTTACAAACTACTTATGAACTAGCTAATGCCAAGGACGGCACAAATAGCCATGCCCGAGGTGGGTTTCGAACCCCCGACCGTAGTGGCCGTGCAGACCGTGACTGGAGCGCCTCAGTCCCCTCGGCCACCGCGGCCGGCCATACTAGATAAATGTCAACTGTGATTAACTATGATCTTTCCACCACCGTGCGACTTTTCTTCCTTTAAGCCAATATCACCAACATTTGGTCATTGGTGCACCTCTGCTTTCTCGTCAGCACTTGGCTTGTGACAATATTGACCATTCTTATCCGGTATTATCACTTGTGACAAAAAATTGTGGCTTTATGCTAACATAAGATAAAGAAAGGAACGTCCCAGTCAAAGCAAAGCAGCCACTCTCCACAGAACGATCTGCTCGCATTCACAAAAGATAATGTTATGCATCTGGTGGAACAGCGACAGTGTGGTGACCTACGATTTTCTTCCTCGAGTTGTAGCCATGACGGTTGACAGTTACTGTTAACTACTGAGACGTTTTGCGTACGCATTCCGAGAACGGCGCCCAGAAAGGCTGAGCGAAAAGATGATACTATCAGTCTCAGAAAGAACTCTCTGCAGGACTTGGTTTCCACATCCACCTTATTATCATTTATCCTCCGCCAAAAGAGTTTGTGTTTTCCGCTCTCTATCCATAAACCTTCAAGGAACTTCCTTCCCAGATAAAGATGCACTCCAAACTTGGCTCGCCCAGTTCTTCCCCTCAAATCCATGTGATTTCTACAGTCGCAGAATCGAATAGTATCCCCCAGTATTGGTAGAATGTTGTAAGTACTGAAGTGTAATATATCTGTGATGACTAAACTCTATTTTACGTTTACCTGTTCAGTTTATTGTATTTCTGGAAAACCCTGCTTGCTTATGCATCAATCTACACAAATGACCAACATCTTCCGTCAAACCCAATTTCCTCATCCTTTTTAGTTCTACTACGGAAGAAATATATTTTACCTTCAAATATATCTATTACATGTATCAACTTACTGACAAGGTTAGCAAAATGTAATCTTTTATTTCAGTAATAACTGTCTGGATTCTCCAAAAGACATAGTGTTGTCGCGATGAAGTGGCAGTCAAGATAAACAAATAATTAAAGTGTAGATGGATAATTCACTAGGTGTCTATTTTTTTCTGCTGGTATGGACACTGCATCAACATCCTCAACACTGAACTTTCACCTATTGTAATGTCCTTTTTTTATATCACGGGCAACCTCCCTGATACACTACTGTTATTTCCGTTACTTGTTATTGGTATTATAACTACATGACACATTATCACTCAACAATAGAAAAATGTGACAAAACGTACAGAATATCGCTGTTGAACATTGACAAGTCATCGAATGTTGGTACGAGTTACAGATGTACTGTAGCATAAAGTAATGTAAGAAACAGCGAAAACCACTGTATTTGTGCTACGATTTAATAATACTAGCTGCGCTGGTGGGTAATTCTCATATGAAATGAGCGGGAAGAAATAAAAGAAATCTGGTGAACATCAAAAAGATGTTCAGATGTTTGTAAATATATGGTACTTAATCATTCTGGTCATCAATCCTTAGAGTAAAGCACTACTTACACTAACTAATGCTAAGGACAACAAATACGCGCATGTCCGAGGAAGGACTCGAACGACGAGCTCCTCAGCAAGGCGCCTTAGAACGTTCGGCCACTCCACCACAGTTGGCGAACATCGATACATCGAATAATAAATAGAAAATATATCATAAAATCAATACCCTGGTTTGAGTTAGTGTCCTCACGAGGAATAAAACGTAAAAAAAAAAAAGGGATGTTTTCCCAGGTAATCATTATATATTGTATATCCAGTGAAGTGAATACAAGTTTTTGTTTGCCGGTTTTCTGCTAGATGTACAGATCAGATGGTTTATCGGTTTTGGAGCGTACAACGGGTAATTACCGCTGAGAAAAGCATGTAAAATCTATTCAATTTGATGCTTATCCCCCTCATTGCCAACCTCCTTCCACCCCTTCCACCTTCTCCTCTTCCTCTTCCTTCCTTTATCATTCCATCACTGCCCATCTCCCCTTTCCCTTCTTTAAGGCTTGCATCTCGACCTCTCAACTCTCACTGTCTATCTTCTTCGTCTCTCTGTCCCGTTTCTCTTTATTCAGAAATATAATTCAGAAACTTATTCCTGGTTGTTTGGTAACGGCGGAAAATAACTACCAAGTTGCAGAAACTAAATGAAAAGACAACGCCAACAGCAACGTTATTGGCATTACTGTGATATTTCGATTTCCTCTGCTGACAGCATTATAGACATAGGACATGCATTGTAGTTGCTCGGTATGTATATGTTACCGAAAATGGGCCACTTAAACATGAACGTTTCTAGAATACGGATCCACGAAACGTAGTTCCGCATTTCCGTGTACATTTTCACCATAACCACTAATTGGTATGCAGGGCTGAAGTTGGAAACATTTATATTATCGACGTTCCTTCATGGTGACAAAAGGAAGTTTTACTTTGAGATAGAAAAGATAACAAGAGTTATAGATAAGAAAAGATGTTACCATTTACTACTCTCTATTGCTGCAAGCCAAGTTTCGAATTATATAAGTTTCATTGGCGTCTTTGTATAATTAATGAGTATTAAATTCGGCACTTCAGTCTTCGTGTTGAAGTATTAAATTGTAATTAGCTGAATAAAAGTCTGTCGATAGTGATATGATATCGGTTCAAGACAGGTTGTAAACAAAAATACACAGTTACGCAATGTGTCTTCGATCCGGAAGTTAGTGAAATGATTGCTCACTTCAATAACTGATACCACAAAGTCTGAAATTTACTGTGATAGGTGGAAAAGCCTTGTGTAAGGTACAGAAACTTGATAGGTGGAAAAACCTTGTATAAGGTACAAAAACTATCATTGGTATTTCATGCAACATACGTGTTGATTGAAGTTACCTAGTTACAAGCGGGAGACGTTAGAGGTTAGTGCAATGAATTGATATCCGGTAGTCATGGGTAACTTCACCCGCTCGGTTAGCCGTGTGGTCTAACGCACCGCTTTCCGAGACGGGGAGGCGTACTGGCCCCGGTTCGAATCTTCCCGGCGGATTAACGAAGCGGGTCGGAGTGCCGGCCAGCCTGGATGTGGCTTTTAGGCGGTTTTCCACATCCCCCTAGGTGAATACCGGGCTGGTACCCAAGTCCCTCCTTAGTTACCGATTCGCATATATTTCGTTACACGTTCACACGTCTGAAACTATACGCCGACATTTGGGGTGGACATTTCCTCCCGGGGGGCATGGGGTGGCGGCAGGAAGGGCATCCGGTCGCTCCGTAATTACTAACATGCCAAATCCACATTAACAAGCCGACCCTGCAATGTGTGGGAAAACGGCTACAGAGAAAGAAAGAAACAAAGAAAGAAAGAAAGTCATGGCAAAACTAGGAAAGGTGTTGAAGTCTACCTGACAGACGCGTTAACAAGGCTAAGTGGTGGGCCTATATCAGTCTAACAAACCACTTCGTCGCAATCCAGATGAACACCGACGATGTGTGTTTCATTTTAATAAATATTGCAT
Source organism: Locusta migratoria (assembly GCA_026315105.1). Lineage (NCBI taxonomy): Eukaryota > Metazoa > Arthropoda > Insecta > Orthoptera > Acrididae > Locusta > Locusta migratoria. The sequence goes on along the minus strand of CM048748.1, from coordinate 223,700,780 downwards.
GGCAGGGAATACTATAGCCGCACGAGAATGACCAAGCGGTTGTATGTGCCGTGTCAGGAACTGCGAAGCTTCTTTCGCCGAAGGTTCAAGTCGTCCTTGGGCATATGTGTGTGTGTGTGTGTGTGTGTGTGTGTGTGTGTGTGTGTTGGCCTTAGGTTATTTTAAGTAGTTTGTAAGCCTAGGGTCTGATGACCATAGTAGTTTGGTCCCATAGATTTAAAAACATTTTATTTGTTTTGTTTTGGAATACAATACGCACCATGAAAAATATCAGGAGTGACTCTGAATCGTACTTTGACTTATAAACAGTATTTATAGAATACAAGAATTAAGAGGGAATCCACAAACGATACACTTGGCCAGATCACGGGTAAGGCTTTCGCCCACAAACCCTGAGAACGGCAGCACCGCTAAATGCTACATTGCTAGAGAGATTTTGTACATCTGGTCAATTCTACCCTTGTGAAGATACCTGAGAAGGTGCTAAATGAAACATGTATGTTCATTACGGGTCTCTTAAAAATACGCCATCTGTAAACTTCAAATGTTCAAAAATGTTTGTATAGTCTATGGGACTTAACTACGGGGTCATCAGTCCCTAAACTTAAAAACTACTTATGAACTACTTACGAACTAGGACGGCACAAATATCCATGCCCGAGGGGGGGAGGGATTCGAACCCCCGACCGTAGTGGCCGTGCAGACCGTGACTGAAGCGCCTTAGTCCCCTCGGCCACCGCGGCCGGCTCTGTAAACTTGAACCTCCTTACTGTCATACCTCCAAATCCACTCATATAAGTGAACGCGCCAGTAGGCCTAAAGCTGACATCAAGAAGTTCCCTCAAGATCAGTTTTCAGAATAACAAGGAACCAGCTGTGCAAGTATGATTTGTGAACAGCTCTTTCCGGCTTCTCCTCTCGGATACCTGCCCACCAGGGCATAAACGGTTCTGGCCCCGGTGAATGTCACTCAGCCGTCCTTAATGTGAAATTATAACACCCAGGAGAAGTTTCTAGAAATAGTACTTTCTTGTGCACGTCAACAACTATGTGATCTACAGGATCTCCATAAACAGTACTTTCCGTGGGTACCACCAGCTGTGACTCCGACGAAGCACATACGCTGACTGTGTGTGCACAGAGTACCTTCTGCTTGCAACTCTGAGGGTAAGCTTTTTGACGACAATAAAGTACTTTAATAATTCATACTTTAATGACAATTCATTAATTAATTTTTCTTGTTCGAATAAATAATCATCTTTCCTGTGAGCAAATCAATGTCGTTAGAAAGTTTCTCTCTTGCACTTTCTGCTTCATCGTTTCCGTCCAAGAAAATTTGGTATAGCCTTTCCTGTAGAGGATGAAACTGATTTTTTTTCCTCGGTAGTGAAATGGTATATTCCAGTTAATTGAAGCAGCACTTGATTATGTGGTAGTGTACCCATGCCTCATTGCCTTCGATAATCGAGAACGGCATCTCAGTTGCTTCTCGCGCCTACCGCATCAAGTGATGGAGGCTAACTCTCGTTGGTGTTGTGCTGTGTTCCGGGGTCAGGTTTCCCGGCACTCACACCTCTCGCACGACCGTCTGCTCCCCCCTCCACCCCTCCTCAGAGATGTACAATTTCTCCTTCCAACTTGCCTGCCCCTGTCTTCACCGTAACCATTGACACAGCTCAACCTGTGCGACGAAAACCCGAGGGGGTTCACGTTTACTGAGACATAGTCGTTGAAGCGGACAGTTTCCATAAGCCTGTTCAAATGTTCGAATGTTTGTAAATCTATGGAAATTAACTGCTCGGTTATTACTCTCTAGGCTTACAAACTACTTAAACTAAGTCATACTAACCTAAGGACAACACACACACACACACACACACACACACACACACACACACACACACCAACGCCCAAGGGAGGACACAAACCTCCACGGTGAACGGCCGCGCGCACTGCAGCACGGCGCCTCAGTGCACACGGCTATTCCAACGTGGCCCACAAGCCTATCAAACCTGAAAAAAAGGTTGCGTTATCAATACAAAGTGACTATTAAATAGCCACCTACTTGCTTCCTTAGGTTGTTTCCACTCTTCCTACATTATCGTAACGTTGGGAGCAGTAAAATGAACAAACCAGAACATTAACGATATCGATGTTAAATACTGAGTAATTGATACTAGTCACGACAAAATAGAGCTCAAGTCCAGCATAGGAAAAGTTGAATTTGTTAAATCCTTAAACATGGAAACTGTAGGCTACATCGTAAACTAGCGGGTGTTTCGCAATGCTAATCATGTAAATGATTCTAACAAAGAGACCACACATGGGTATCTGATTTTAGAATTTCTTATATTTAAGGTACGTGAAGTTCCGAACTCAAATAAGAATCAGCCAAAAATTCTCGATAAAATCGACTTTGAAGTTTTGGAATAATAATTGAAAGAATCGCAGCATCTGTCGGTGTAGCTCAATTGTTGCCGTACGCCGTGGCTCAGCGCACCCGGTCAGTGGGATTGAATGCCCTCTTTAATAAAAAGATGCTGAGTCACAAACACCTCAAACAAACAAATCAGCGGCCGCAAGGAACAGAACAACAAAATAAATAAATGAATAAATAAATAAAAAGAGGTAGAGTTCTGGCGGTGCAACCGTAGTGTCGGTGGTTCCAATCCCCCCTTGACAGATTTTATTCTTTCTTCGTTGTGTTCGAATACTTGCACAATTTTAATATCTAATTTTAATTTTGATGAAAAATGCACTTATATTTGTTAATTCGTAATTTTCTATATTTCATAAAAGATGAGCCGCGCGGGACTAGCCGAGCGATCTGGAGCGCCACGCTGCGGATCGCGCGGCCTCCCGCGTCGTAGGTTCGAATCCTCCCTCGGGCATAGATATTTGTATTGCCTTTAGTGTAAGGTAGTTCATAAGGATTTTGTAAGTTTAGGGACTGATGACCCCGCAGTTAAGTCCCTTAAGTTTTACAAACATTTGAACATTTGAATAATTATGATTTAAACATACAACCAATCGAACTCGTCTACGAGGAGTAACTTCATAGAGGGCATGAGAAAATGTACACTATTTCAAATTCAGTTACATAAAACTTTTTGGAATATCTAATTCCACGTTTCTGTTTGGTGTATGTAGATGAACACCTTGTCGTCACCTAAAACGATGGTTGAATAGGTTAGCTGCTTCGAAAGCCATAGAGACTAGTTATAGAGACGACTTTGTAAAAACAGCGTCGTAGCTCTTCACAAACTGAACAAAGACAACCGTCGTCAACTATTACTGAACCTAATACCGTAAAATAAGGTAATTTGTTATTTTTTTATTAAAACCATCATTATTAACAATCTTTTATAACATATAGAAAATTCCGAATCAACAAAAATACGTGTATTTTCGTAAAATTTAACATAAGATATTAAAATTGTGTAAGTATTCAAACACAACGGAAAAAAATTCTGTCATGGCGAGATTCGAACCGCCGACCCTATGGTTGTAAGGCGAGAAGGCTACCACCTGAGCTACACGCTGCCAAATATGTCATTAGTGGTAGTTACAGATACTTTCAAAGCTTTAAATCGTCAAAGTCGATTTTCTCGAGAATTCTTGAGAGTTGCGTCGATTGGCTTTGGCTGATTGTTATTTGAGATGTGAACTTCACGTACCATAAATATAAAAAAAATCTAAAACTCAATACCCACGTGTCTTCTTGTTTCCTTTTAGGACCAACACGTAACGCTAAGATATTCAACTTTTAACATTTTCCTTAGATGGCGTTAACATATAACAGTGATCTTCAGGTACCTAAGAGCACAGCGTCTCGATTTTCACGTAGACTTCTGCTTACAATATAAAATTCAGTTGCGATCTAATGATGCTTGGAAATGAGAATAGCTATAACTAGTCGAAAACAGGTGAAGAGGCAGAGAATACCAATCTAAAATAAGGAAATAAATAATAGCGTAAACTTCAGAAAAGGAAAGAAAGGAAAATTAATAAAATCCACAAATTTCTAGCCTGGAAGGACTCGATATAATGATAGAATTTATTGCGCCTTCTGATACCCGGGTAAACAGAACTCGTCATCAACTTCCGAGACCAACTCATAACACTAGAACGAAATTGAACAGATGAAACTACTACTTGCGGAACACAGCGGACTGCTGGGTTGGACAAGGCGTGCTCATCTACATCAACATCTACATATAATTATATATACTCCTCAAGCAATAAATTACGTGCGTTTTTATTCCACACCAAATCAATCGAGGGAATAACGACTGTCTATATACGTCCATACACACTCTGCTTTGCGTTATATTTGCGTACCTTTCGCGAAGTTTGAAGTCAACGTTCAACTTCAAATGCAACCGTTTAAATTTCTCCAAGAATGTTCCATAAAAGAGTCGCCCTCCTTTCAGCGATTCCCAAAAATCTCTCTAACATTTTCCTGATGATGTAATCTACCGGTAGCAAAGCAAGTTGCTCACTTCTAAATTTCTTTGTTGTCTTACGCCAATCCGACGGAATGTGAATCCCAAACAGTCGATCATAACTAAAGAATGGGTTGCACTTGGGTTCTAAAGACGGTATCCTTTACACATGAGCCTTTTCTTCCCAAAGTGAAGTTGACCATACACCTGCCTCATAATTGTTTTTACATGCAGCCCCCATTTCTTATTGGTGCAAACTCTCCGACAATGGGAGCAACTTTAAAGTTGCGAAGAACATCTATAGTGGATCTGCGTAAGTGGAACGACTAAACTCTTTATAGAATAAGTACCTACCAGACTAGAAATACTTTCAAGAAATGGAAGTCATCCACGAAAGAAATCACAAAACACATTTCCTACAGAGTATACAGTAAAAGAAGACGAGGAGGACAACATATTACTACTTCCCTCGTACGTTTAGCGATATATCTATGATAAAAATCAGAGAATTTAGCTCTCATGCTGCGGGTTTTCTGACAGTCGTTATACCCACAAAACATTTGCGAATGGAACACAGAAGAGGGATAAATTACGGTGCCCGGAAAGGTACCCTTCATCCAATACGGAGGTGGGATCGTGGTTGCTCTGTCTTGTTCACTGAGTTGCGGGCTAAAGCTTTTAGTCTAGATAGCCGTCTGATGCAAGCTACCTCCACAGTCTAACATACCAGTCACGACACTCACTGGTGTAAAAACTGTTACCGTCTGACAGCTGCGGCGACACTAGCGCTCCAAGCGGTGAGCAAGGGAGCTGCCTTTTAACATCAAGCCTATAATACTTCATTTTTAACACTTTTCTGCGTAATTTAAAATATTATTGTTTTTTAGACTCGATGGCGTTAGTTTAATATCAGTCGAAAAGGATTACGCTAAAATTAAAACCTATGCAGCTACAACGGATAAATGAAATGGCGAAATCTACAACCACTCGCGCAGAAATACGCGCCGATCCAAATATTTTTGCAGCTTTTCTCATTGAAACTAAAATAATGTACGTTACGTCAACACACGGACAGTATAAGAAGTTTGGCCATGTAGCTCCATATGGTAGAAGGGTGTGACAACTTCCGTTTCTTTGTGTGTTTACTTTGTAGTACCCATGTTGGAAAAACTACGACTTTCGTCTTTGTTATCGTCCTGTGTTGGATGAGGTAGCCTCCTGACAAGTAGGTAAATACTTTATTTTACCGGTAGTTGAAAGTTTACCAGCATTTCCTCGTCACGTTTAGGTGCACAGCTAACACGAATTAAATAGATTGATTTCCGGAAAATCGGGCGAGTACGACCACTGACGCCCAGATTTTATTTTTACTGTTAATTTTGTCTACACTTTTGGATATTTGCTTGTCTCCTCCCTCACAATGTTGCAGGTGGTTTTCATCTTATTTTCAGGATTTTAAAATTTTTTCTTAAATTATAAAGTCTTAAAATTTTGTAGTAGCTTTTGAAGTTTGGTCATACGCTTTCTGTGGCAATTTGTTTTTCAGAGACAATAATGGCGGCTTGTTCGGTATTTCGAATAATGTTGGTATAGCATTCCATAGCAGTTTCTGCGTTTATGAGCTGGTTTTGTTCGAAATGCAACGAACAAAATTTCACGTTATTGTACAGTTAAGCGATATTTTTCTTTCAGCAGATCTTTTCTTATGCAATTTATGAGCCATTTTCTGCTCCTGAAAAGATCAACGAATCATAATTAGACTTGAATTTAAGTAATTTCAGACGATTCATAACGAAAACATTTCAGAAATAAGATTATGTTACAAACCTTTCAGGAACCTTAGGAAATCTGAAAAATATTGTGTCTTTTTATGGTTGTTGCTGCAATTAATTGCGCTACAAGCGTTCCCGAAACCAGACACCACCATACCAAGTCAATAGAGTTGGCGGTATATCGTGAATTGTGTTACTTGCAGCTTATATTCGTTTTTGTGATGGTGTTTGGTTTCAGGAACGCTTGTAGCTTGTAGCTGGCCTCTTGGCGCGCTACGATTGCAAGCGAACAAAAATTCGCTCCAGTGTCGTGACTGGTATGTTAAGCTGTGGCTACCTCGTCGACGCCCATTCAGCCACGATGGTAGTATTCATAGTGTGAATGCGCGGAATAACATAAGCAGCACGTCTTCCTTCACAACACAAAATTCACTCCTGGCTACATGTCATGCGTAGGTGACATTAACATCAAACAATAATTCATTTTCCAGAGACAGCATATGTCTGGTATTGGAAGATGGTAGAAGAGCATGGAATTAAAAAAAAAAAATGACAAGAATGCCCCAGCTGTACGGTTAATCAATCAAAATGTGTAGTAAGATTAGGAAAAACACATTCAGAACAGTTTGAGGTTAAATCAGAAATAAGTCAAGGAGACGTTATATCGTCAACAGTAGTTTAATGGAACAAGACCCTAACACAAATTAAAAATAAGAACACCGGAGTAGACATAGACAGGAAAATAAATATACTGACGTTTTCAGATAATATCGTTCAGATTGGTAAAAACTTGATGGAGGATATGGGAACGGAGCGATGACAAGTTGCAACATATACAAAAAAATCCACTAAATAACTCTCTTCAATCAAATTATATGCTGGCAATGGTTACAAGCATTCCCAGCAGAGCGCTCAGAGCAATACTGAACGCTCATTGGCCGCCGGAGAACGGGTGACGTAGGTGCGCAGATGACGCCTAAACTCGACCACCGTCGTTGTTGGGTCGAACTATATTAATTGTAGTGTAAAATCAGTCACGCAGTTAACCTGGCGATGCCCTGCTAAAGGGCGAAACGCATCATTAAAGACTAATAAAACACTGTGGAACCAAGAAGGCTTTTATTACAAAATATTTCATTTCACTGGTTGCTGTACGACACAATGAATTGGAAATCATTTTACAATAAGGTATTTTATTGGCCCACTTTAGGTTACGGTAGTAACACTAAAAGTGGGCCTTTGCGATCGTCTTTTCACATCTCGAAATTTAAGTGAAAATAACGGCTTAACCATTCATCTGACACGAAAATGGAAAAACCTAATTTGTAAAGGAGAAAATTATCTACAACTTTGTTCTCTTATGTTTTCTTCACATCTCGTATCGTTTCAGAGACGTTTGCAAAAATAACAGCGATTTTGAGATGTCTGCTGTCCGTCTGTCTGTCCGTAACGTGTTCCCCGTTTTTAAGACGAACCGTTCAACCGATCAGAACCAAATTTTACAGACATGTTTTTAACCGCCAGAGACCAGAACCTCCCTTTTTAAAATTTTTCGGAAAAAAATACGGTAGTAATACCAAAAAAGCCGTTTCGATTTGACGATGTCTGTCTGGCTGTAAGGTGTTCCCACTTTTAAGGTTGAATCGTTCAACCGATCGGCACCAAATTTTACACACATAATTTTTGGCTACCAGAGACCAGAACCTCCTTTCTCAACTATTTCGGACGAGAAATACGTTAGTAACACAAAAAAAGCCGTTTGTAATGTAATTTTAATTGCAAATACACCGTTCATTTGACGCGAAAATTGAATAACCGAATTTGTAGAGGAGAAAATTCTCTACAACTTTGTTCCCTTATGGTTTTTCATTTCTCATATCGTTTGAGAGATGTTTACAAAAATAACGGAGTTTTGACATACTCCATTGAATTAGCGAAAACCAGCCGTTGGGAGATGTCACGTGACATTCCTCTCCCAGAACTCTCTGTGGCATACGCCATCTTGCGTTGCGTATTTGATGATTTTATTATTGTAACTTAAACGTTGTCATTTTAAAGCAATGGCGCACTGAAGAATTAACAAAAACCCGTCGTTCTTCGTACGATAAATGATAATCTAATGTCTAAAAATGCCATATTAGCATTAGTTAACAACAGCCATCAATAGTATGAGATTAAAGAACACAACGTCTGTAACTGTTAGCCGTAGCGTAGTGGGCAATGCGTTGTACTATGACGCTGAAGGTAAGTCGTTCGGAACCCACTACTACATAATTTTGTTTGTTCTTAAAAGAGTTTCAGATATTCATTAATTGATTTTTTATTATTTTGGTCCAAAATGTTTGCAAAAACTTATAAAACTACAAATATAAAGTGGGCCGTAAAACACGTCAGTGAGATTTTTTTTTCTTTTCTTTATAACAAGTGGTTTCGGTCACATAATATTGATCATTCTCAGACCCTGCCTCTATTGGTGGTAGTTAGGGACATCACCGGTCGTCGCATGAATCTTCCGATACCTGCTCGTATACCGCTCATCGTCTCTGCCTCCTATAGAGCCTATAGTGTGAAGACTACATTACGCTATTGAAACAGTTTATCATAAAAAATAAACTCGTGCCATCAAGAAAGTTTCTTTCCGTGCAGAATTTATGTGACCGGCAGTACCGGAAAGCAAAGTGCAGCTAAATGATGTGGACGTGCCCTCTTATCCTGTACATTTGCTGGCGGGAGCCGTTTCTGGTGCCAGAGGACCTCCGCCATTGCCGGCGGCAGGCTATTGGAAGGGGGAGTCGCTGCTGGGATATTCGGGACACGTTTACCTGAACTAATTAAATATTTCGGGAGGCGGGCGCCTCATTAGGCCAGAATAGCCTCTCCGTGTTTATACGACGGCCATCCCCGACCGGCGCCGCGTCTACCCTCTGCAGCGGCGGGCGGCGCGAGATTAAAATTCTGCGACCATCAATAGCGTTTCAGTTTCTCGTCACGATTCCGACATTGGCTCCGATATTACGTTTTGATCCTGGCCGTGCGCAATGGGGGGAAGAATTCGGTCCCAGCCGTTTTATGACTCTTTAAGATGCGCATGAAGTTTGCGCAGCATTTTCCGCGCGCCCGGCTCCGCCTGGGCGTATAACAGCGATAAAGGAGTATTATCGTTTAGGAGTTGATAGCGCGAGGCGATACAAAGGAAAGGGGAAAAAAAAAGAGAGCGGTTTGGCGTGGGAGGGGGAGAGAGAGGGGATGGGGGTGCAGGGGCGATATTTGGCCTATACTGATTTTAATTTAAACAGACGGCCCCGCCGCCGGGGAGGGGGTTCAAGGCGAGGTGCTTCTCGCATATTGGACAGGCGCGCACTCTGAACCCTCGCTAGAACTCATAGTTTCATGCAAATCACGCGGCGCTACGCCAGGGGGGCGTTATTTTATAGTCCATACAATTTGTTCTGAGCGCAGCTAATATCCTTGATGTGTTTGGTAAGTCGCCTTCTTTTCTCTCTGTCTCTCTCTCGCCCACACACACACATACACACACAGAGAGCGGCTCTCGCCACGCGCTCCGCTTTCCTCCTCATCCGACGTGCCATTTCCAAAAGTATACGGATCTTATTACTATTCAATGATGCAAGCAATCGTTATGGCCCAGGAAAGGAAGGGAAAAAAAAAAGAGAAAGACAGAGAGAGTAAACGTCGGAAAGACAGAGAGAGAGAGGAACTCCCAAGAAAGGGCGGGATCCAGAAATCGAACCACCTCTACTGCCCCTATATAAATTTCAAAATGGTGCCGAGGTCTGCTGCAGCGTCGGCGATATTGCCGGCCGTGTGGGGGCGGGGCGTCGGATATACGTGCGCGTGAACGGAAGGGGCGGGGGTGGAGGGGGGGCGGGAGGGGAAGGGGAGGGGGGGAGGGCAAGGAGGAGCGCAACTCTCGCGCCGAACATTCTCATCCCTGTGTCTACACGTTAAGGGCGCCCTCCCGCAGCCGCCATAACTTTTATCACTTGCCGGTCGCTAGTTTCCCCCTTTTTGTTTCTCCCTCCAGGTTTTTTTTTTTTTTCTTTCCTTTTCCTCCGCCTCCCCTCCCGCCCCCGCCGTGGACCCGCAGTCGCCGACGCCGCCTTCTAGAGCGTCCAGTGTGAAAATCCTCCTCCTGCCGGCCTCCTCTCGGCCCCACGCGAATGCAAATATGTCGCGATCTGCGGCGACGGCCCGGCTCGGCGCATAATTGATGAAGGACTGCTCGCGATGCGAGTCTCCGAGGCGGTGATTAACTCGGAACGAGTTTAGCCGCATTCGGTTTCTCTAATAAGGGAACAGCTCTCGTATTTATATCGACGCATTCGTTACGGCGCCTCCCGTCCCGGACTCGGGCGGAGACAGAGGAGGAGGGAAGACTGTGCGCGAGAAGCGAGAACGATATGAAACGAGGGTGGGTTAGAGAGGTAAAAGCAGGGTCGGGCGGATAATTTGCACATGTGCGATGCTGCTGCACGTGTGCAACTTCCGGGTCACGGTGTGCACTCCCCAGACGTCTCCGCTCATGTAGTGTATCTTTCTACCGACAGGGGTCACCAGGGGTAAACGAAACTAACAAGGGGAGGCCGCCAATTGTGAAATACAGATTAGATTCATACTGCGCATAATAAACGTTCATGGCTAGAGGTGCAATTTGGCAAAGCACTAAGATGCACTTCTCAGCCGTTATCCAGAAATTCAACAATTGAAAAATACCGTTGCGGTGAAATACTCTCTATTATTAATAATTGTGCACTGCGTCGTGGCGCAGCGGTAAGAGCTCGGGTTCGTGATACGAAGGTTTTCCGGCCGATGAACACAAAAAAAAAAAAAAAAAAAAAAAAAAAAAAAAAAAAAAAAAAAAAAAAAAAAAAAATGTGGAGCATCCTACCGAACCACTTTTGCGAACTTTTTAGGGTCACTGTTCACGAACCCTCCACCCAGCTGGGGTGTCCCAAGTATGAGAAGAGAATAATGATGCAGCCCATAGAACCTGATTGATCCCAACGGTACAAAGGCTACAGCCCTTGTTTGGAGAAGACGACTGGGATACTCATGTGCAGGATTGTCGACAGGTTACGTTCTTCGAACAGCTGGCCCCCTATAATAATCATAAAATGAAATAAAGTAATATATTACAACTTGCTAAAGAGGTATTTCTTTCGTTTCATTCATTTACCATGTAGAAGCGTTTTCGTTGCACAGTGTTGCTCATTGTTCACATATTAATTATAACATACAAGATGTTCAATTTGCTTTTTCACTTGCGTTTTCATTACAAAAGATTTGGTTAAAACGAAAACATATATATCTTTTTAAAAATGTAAGCAACTAGAAAAAAAAAAAAGGTTGCCGGATCGAATCTCGCGGCATGCAACTATTTTTTTTTAATTTTTTTTTTTTTTTTTTTTTGTAATTAAAATGCACACACACACATATTTATATATAATTCCCGGCAATCAGTTTCAACAATTATGCATATAATATGTTGTTTGAAAGTCGTGGAAAAACTGGCGACTTCGAACATCATTATGTTTTCCGCAAACAAATTTGTATTTCACAAGTGTTATTAATTGTCTTAATAATGTTTACCACGTATAGTTAACGGAAGAAGTATAAACGATATTCCGAAACGAATACGTATAGTGTAAGTCAAACGTTCGAATTAGAATAGAGACTCCCCGAACACAAATTTGCTGTGGCAATTATGAAATACAAACTCCGTTATTCGCTCGTTACACTTGAAGGACAGATGTTGAATGGGCTGAAACGAGCCGCCGCATAACAGCGTAGTTGTCTGCCAACTTCGACAGAAGGTAGATGCGGTCCTTAGCGCAACTTATAACATCGTCGAAAATCGGTTTTGTTACCCAAATAATAAAAAAAAGTTGCATACCGCGAGATTCGATCCAGCGACCTTCGGATTACGAACCTGAACTCTTACCGCCTCGTCACGCCGCTGTAGAACAATATTAATCGTAGAGAGTATTTCACCGCAACGTGTTTTTTTAATTGTCGATTTTTTGACAACGGCTGAGAAGTGCATGTTCGTGCTTTGCCACATTACACCTCTGGCCATGAGCTTTTATTATGCGCAGTATGAATTGAATCTGAATTTCACAATTGGCAGCCTCCCCTTGTAAGCCTGTTGCGCTCTTGCTTGTACCAGAGTCGAACATAAGAGTCGCGAAACTCCCAGTGATTTTCTGCAACTTCGCGACTGCAGCGCTGCCAAGCGGCCGGGCTGTAAAAACACACAGCGAAGCGATTGAGTAATGAATGTGTATTTGAACTGAAGCAGCATTCAAAATAACTTCGTATTTACGAGCTTTTGTGGTGCTATAAATTGTAGCAACTGTCAAAAATATAATTAAAAAATCTCTCATTTGCAAAGGATGCTCTTAAATAACAGGATAATGTTATGAATAACAGGTGTTCGCTTACAGTAGTTAGTTATACTTTTAGGCATAGAAGTAAATCTTTAACAATTCAGTCACGTCCAAACTTCTGCTGTTAATGAGAATCGCAAATACTTGACCAGCTATTACTGCTGAATAATAATAATGTATGAATGACTGCTTAGGTTCGTACCTCAGGCTCGCAAAAATGATAACTCTGTATACTAACATATTTAGTCGGTTACCTACTAGTTTGATAAAGTGAATTCGTAGCTACAAATAAATAATATGTCAATATATAACTGTTAATGTTAGCACGTCACATTCTTGAAGATATTCAATTTGATATCTGCCGAGTAGCTAAAAATTTATGATAGGTACACGAAAGGCACAGAAAAGAGGCTTTCAAGGACGATGTAGAATCTCGTCTCCTACGATGTAAAAATCGTGTGTACTTTTGAAAACATTACGATGTCCAAAATTCGCTAAAACAAAACTCGTACAACATGTCAGTACTCAACGAGAATGCGAACATAATCATAATCAGTTCCTTTTATATACTTCAGCACATCAGGTTGCAATTTATTTCTGCTTTCAAAAGGTTTCAGACGATATTAATATGACTCGGGTACTGTGAACTCTATGAATTACATTGCACTAACAGTTTGTTAAATTATAGACTGCCATTAACAGAAGCAGTGATATTACTTTAATGGTGTTTTCGTATTTGTGTTAGAAAGTTCACAGTAACGTTCACTGACCAGGAAATATGAAAGTAACATAATTTAAAACGGCAACTTCTCAGTTTGCATCATGGCATTCCACTGTTATTCCCTACCGGCCGCTTGGAGCGCTAGTATCGCTTCAGTTGCAATTTTTTTCCTGGAGAGTTTCGCGACTGTTTGTGATAGACTGTGTACCGCATAAACCAGGAAGTGGCCCATCGCCGATCATTACTTATACGAGTCTAATAACAGATGTCGCTGTTGCACGGTGCCTCACATATTCAAATGTTTGTAAAGCTAATGGAACTTAACTGCGGGGTCATCATAAACATACAAACTACTTATGAACTAACTTATACTAAATACAGCACAAACATCCATGCCGGAGGGGGAGATTCGAACCCCCGACGGGGAACGGCCTCGCGCATCGCACCATAGCGCCTCAATGCGCTCGGCCGCTCTGCCGCGGCGCCTCACGTGTGCGCACCCGTGCAGCACTTCCGCGCACCCGCGCACCCGTACAGCGTTTGGTCAGACTGGCTAAAAGGGAAAAGAGAGAGAGATACTTTGACAGACGTCTGTCTTTAGTCTGCATACAGGAAATTCTTCCCTTGCACGGTTTTTGGTAAGTATCAATGGATCCCAGTCGCTTTCAAAACAACACAATACAAAATAGACCGAGAGCACAGAAAAGAACTCCAGACAAATGAACTACAGGTTGTACATGAAGTACGGGTCACTTTCAATTAATTATTGCATAAGAACCAAACATTTTACAGATATAATACCTATGCCATTTTGAAGAGAAACCCAGAACAATTATTATTTTATATATACCGCCACAGAGAGGTTTGCTAATTTACCGATAGTCATCGCTAATGGCAAACATGGCGATTTCAGGGGTGGAGCGAGTTTGCTGTGTCTAAGAGTTCGACAAAACAAGTGTGCCACAGTGTGAGTGTAGTGAATGATTCCAGTGATACTGTGGAAAGTGCCGCGACAGAAGGTGCCTATAAAGTTGTTGGTAGTGCAGAAGCTCAATGACGACGACAAAGACAAATGTTTTGTTCGCAGTTGCCACAATTGAATGAGGATGGGGATAACGTTGTTGATCGCTCAGTTTTAGCGACGAAGCCATACATCACCTAATGGGAAAGTGAAGAGTCGTAAGTGTCGAATCTGGAGTACAAAGCATCCTCACGAATGCATTGAATTTGAGCATGAATCCCCAAGGGTAAATGTTTTTTGAACCTTGTCACGTCGAAAACTGTACGAGCTATTCTTCGACAAGAGCACGGTCACTGGATATTCTTATATCGACATTTTGCAGCCTCTTCAGTGTGTTCCCCGGTACAGCACTGCGGCATGAGTGTTGCTTGTCGACAGCGGCCAAAAGAAAAACGAAAGAAAAAGAAAAACCTTTCAGGGTTTCTCTCAAAATGATATATGAATATACCAACTCACTTGTAACTCCTATGAGTCGCCTTACATTGGACAGACATGCATGAATTTCCGAATACTGTACACAGAAGAAATAACTGTTCTGAAGAGCGAAAATACACATTCAGTCTTTTCAGAACATTTGATAAATGAGAACCATCATCTCACATCTACCGAAATGACTTAAGACGTCTGCCTAGTAAGCATGGAGGTCCGGGTTCGATTCCCGGCCGCACCACAAATTTTAATTCAATGCTTCACATCTATCAATAATGTCTTTGACATATTTGAGACGTAAATCTGTCTCAGGGATTATTTATTCATATTAATTGATATTTATATCACCATAACAGGATTGTTCCACCATGTCCATTGCTGAGGTGCTATTCCGCTGCATGGAGAGCCTTGGCAGTAGTGGCAATTATCTTTGAAACAAAGAAGCTGAATTAAAAGTTTGTGTTGTGGAGGGAAATCGTACATAGACTATTCCAAGGCGCCTTAATCGTTAGTGGTGTGGTAGTCTAACGGACACATTCTACGAGAAGCCGTGACTGAACTTACTAGCCGCAGGGAACCGAGATCTTCTGAACTATACATCGAACATCAAGATCTATTAAATAAAAATAAATAAATAAAAATAATGAAATAAAATCATAGTAATGTGAATAAAGAGAATTTATTTGTTTGTCTCCTACACATTCCCCTTCCTTTTCTTTCTTTTTGTTTCCTTATATAGTTAGTTTCCAGGGGTAGTTTTAGTTAGGCGCCAACGCCTGAAGAGGTTGAGGTTCTCTTTTTTTTTTATTAGGGTCAAAGTGGCGGTGGCACTTTAGTTTCCTTTCCTTTTGTGGTTCCTTCCCCCCCCCCCCCCCCAAAAAAAAAAAAAAAAAAAAAAAAAAAAAAAAAAAAAAAAAAAAACGGTTAAGACGTCTGCCTAGTAAGCATAGAGGTCCGGGTTCGATTCCCGGCCGCACCAAAAATTTTAATTAAATGCTTCACATCTATCAATAATGTCTTTAAAATTATGAAATGCGGCAATAGTCAAAACTGCCAACTTGCGACAGACACCATAAACGAAGGCAAAAACGTTTTAAACGAATACACAACACTTTCCAACACCACACTCTTTACTATCTTTGATGAACTAACACAGGATACAGGTCGCTAAGAGCTTTCTCTCTCTCTCTCTCTCTCTCTCTCTCTCCGGATCAAAACAGAAACCGCCAAAACTAGCGCCACAGTTCCAGAAACACTTCTGCAATATACATCTCGCAAGTCGCGACCTTCGAAAATAACGAAATGCCGTAAATTTCGAACAACTGCCATGGGGGAAAGATGTATTCCTGTGACGTGAGGACATCCAATTCCTGTCGGGCATAGTGAGTACGTTTCCAAAATATGAACAGCCTAGTACAGGTAACCTCATAAACTGTAAAAATACCTACACACAAAGCCAACATTGTAAAAACACCGAAACAGGATACTTCACAATAAAGTTGCCAATAACAGCCTCTCATACTATTGTAGATGACATACTGTATGTCGAAGAAAAAAAGGCAATAAACACTGCAAAATGTGCAATACCTAAATGATATAAAGATTCGATAATGAGTGATCACACAGTGTTTCAGCTGATACGAAAGTGTTTAAATTATAACAGTTTTTCACAGTTTTGTAACAATGTAATTTCTGAAATTAAAAAAAATGTTTGTAAATCTATCGGACCAAACTGCGTGGTCATCAGTCCGTAGCTTACAAACTACTTAAACCTAGGTAAACTAACTTAAGGACAAACACACACGCCCATGCCCCAGGGAGGACTCCACGGTGAGCAACCGCGCGCTCCGCAGCGAGACGCTTTAGACCGCTCAGCTACTCCACTGCGTCAATTTCTGAATTCTTCTAAAATAAAGAATTATATTAAAAACTAATGATCGCGGTATTTCCGCTGAAAGTAGTACCGATGTATAAATGAACAAGTGTTTTTCATCAACGCGGATCCACACCTCGACATTTCTAACTCAAACACGGACGAATAGAAAAGTTTCCAATCGACTTAAACTAACTTATCGTAAGGACAACACACACCATCGCCCGAGGGAGGGATCGAACTTCCGACGGCGCGCAACCGCGTGCTCCGCAGCAAGGCGCCTTGAAGGGCTCGGCTCCCCGTCGGAGGTTCTTCTCCCTCGGGAATGCGTGTGATGTTATCCTTAGGTCAGTTTAAGTAGTTAGTAAGCCTAGGTACTGAAAACCACAGCATTTAAGTCCCATAGAGTTACAAACATTTGAACATTTCTTAAAGAAATGGAAGCAGTGACAAGTACAATGACAAATGTACGGATCTCATATTGAGGGCATTTGATGACAACAACAAAAAATATTAACAGTAGAATAATTAAGAAGTTATGGAATAGTGGGAGCGGCATTAGATGGATCACAGGGACTAAGTAGAGCATGATGAAGTTACAGATTACGATGGAGGATTTGAAAGGCAATACAGATGCGCTCAAGATACTGTGCCACAAAGACGTCATACTACCAAGAGATTAGGAAGGGTGATTTCGGTGGAGGAGAGACGGACAAGATCCGTAAGAATGAAAAATTAGTGGGCCAACAAAAAACAAAAGAACCTAATTCACAATACCGATCAAAGTGAACGAATCTTGGTCGTGAAGTAGAAAGAAATAAATAGAAATAAAATAATAATAAAAATATTGGAACTCTAACGACTTCTGAAAACATTTTTGATAGATATCTCAACAACCTGCCTTGGATTCTCTCTAAGATTCACTCATCTTAGGAAGCGATCGTGTTTTATAAATGGAAAGACAGATGCCCAGCTCGCAATTTTTTATTTTATTTATTCAAGACGACCGGTTTTGACAGACTATGGTGTCATCATCTGGTTTCATTTACAAAAAACTGCTTATTATAATGATCCACATAAAATCCGGTAGGGTTACTGGTGCTCAACCAGACACGTGCACTAAGGTGGTTATTATTTTATGTATATTTTACTGTTTTAGCTTTGACCAGCCATCTATTTTATTTCTGACTACCCACCAGCACATGATTTTATATACAGGGTACAGAAAGGTATGGCCAAACTTTCAGGAAACATTCCTCACACATAAAGAAAGAACATATGTTATGTGGACATGTGTTCGGAAACGCTTAATTTCCATGTTAGAGCTCATTTTAGTATTTCTCTTTAAATGTAAACTGAAATAATTCGTGCAGACAATTTTCAAAATACACAATTGTTTCGTTAGTATGTACTGTACTTCCTCGATTCACCGCCAGTTGGCCCAATTGAAGGAAGGTAATGTTGACGTCATTGCTTGTGTTGACATGCGACTCATTGCTCTACAGTACTAGTATCAAGCACATCAGTACGTAGCATCAACTGGTTAGTGTTCGTCATGAACGTGGTTTTGCAGTCAGTGCAATGTTTACAAATGCGGAGTTGGCAGATACCCATTTGACAATTGTCTGCACGAATTATCTCAATTTACATTTAAAGAGAAATACTAAACTGAGCTCTAACATGGAAATTAAGCGTTTCTGGACACATCGGAAAGGACACAGTTCGTTGTAATTGACGGTAAGTCATCGAGTAAAACAGAAGTGATATCTGGCGTTACACAGGGAAGCGTTATAGGTCCCCTATTCTTCCTCGTGTTTATAAACGATTTAGGAGACAATCGGAAAAGCTCCCTTAGACTGTTCGCGGATGATGCTGTCGTTTATCGGTTAGTGAAGTCAACAGAGGATCAAAAGCAACTGCAAACCGATTTAGACAAAATTTCTACATTGTGCTAAAATTGGCAACTGACACTAAATAAAGAAAAGTGTGAAGTAATAAACATAACCACTAAAAGAAATCCGATGAACTTCAATAACGCGATAAATCAGTCAAACCTTAAGGTCGTAAATTCTACCAAATTGCTAGGAGTTACAATTACGAACAACTTTGACTGGAGAGAACACATAGAAAATATTGTGGGGAAGGCGAGCCAAAGGTTACGTTTCATTGGCAGAACGCTTGGAAGATGCACCAGCTCCACCAAAAAGACTGCCTACATCACACTTGTGAATCCTCTCCTGGAGTACTGTTGCCCCTTGTGGGACCCTCACCAGGTGGGACTGACGGAAGACAATTGAGAAGGTTCAGAGAAGGGCAGCTCATTTCGTTTTATCATGTTGGGGGGGGGGGGGAGCGTCACGGAAATGTTGCACGAATTGGGGTGGAAATCATTAAAAGAAAGACGTTATTCATTGTGGCGTGATCTATTTGCGAAGTTTCAATCACCTACTATTACTTCTGCTAGCACCCACCTACTTAGTGAGACATGACTATCCCAATAAAATAAGAGAAATCAGATCGAAAACGGAACGATTTAGGTGTTCTTTCTTACCGCGCGCTATTAGAGAATTGAACGGTAGAGAAAGTATGAAAGTGTTTAATGAACCCTCTGCCAGGCACTTAAATGTGATTTGCAGAGTATCTATGTAGATGTAGATCTCCACATAACATATTTTCTTTCTTTGTGTGTGAGAAATGTTTCCTGAAAGTTTGGTCGTACCTTTTTGTAACACCCTGTATAAATATCATCCTGTAACCCTACCAGATTTTATGTGGAGCATTATTAGAAGCAGTTTTTGTAAATAAGACCAGTTGATGACACCATACAGTGTCGAAATCGTACGTCTTGAATAAAAAATAAATAAAAAATTGCGATCTTGGCATCTATCCTTCCACTTTTTTACTTGGTTGACATAATAATGCGTGAGATCAAGAAATGAGATTTCTTTTATTTGCTACCCTCTCTAGTGTTGCGATTTTAATGGCCGACACATTGTTGGCAATGAAGCAGCGCGAGTCAACCACTCCGCCTGCGGGGACAGAATGAAGGAAGCGCTTCGCTGCGGGCTATTTGACGCTCCGGCAGATCGGCGCGGCAGCCTCAGGGTGGGAGTCGGGGGTTGGGGGTTGGGGGTTGGGGCTGGGGGCGGCCTCCTTTATTTTCGCCGCTAAACTGCAGACGCGCGCAGACGGCCTGACGGGGTCTCGGCACCGCGGGGCCGGATTACGGCGCAGCCGAATCTGGGAACCAGATTCACAGCTCGGGCGCCTCGGCGCGGAACTTGGCTCAAGCCTTTTAATCCAACAAGTGAAGCGTGCTGTTTTGCTATGGCGAGCAGTAAGTCGCTTGCAAGGCATGAAAGCAACTCCCCGCGTAATCCGGGGGTCTTTCGAAGCTATTACACAACTTTAATGAGGATGGCGCTAATCCTACAAGTCTCTTACCAACAACCCTTCCTTACTTCTGTCCCGGCGGCGGCGAGGCGGCGGCGGCGGCAGCAGCTGCCGCTATTGCCTCTAATTTATAAATATAGTCGATGTGGCAGAGGAGGACGGCGGGCTTTAATCCCAACTTCGCAATTGCTTCGCATACGGCCGCGTAACTGCCGGCGACGGCTGAATGTCAGGTGCGGTGGCTCACGTCTGTGCGTGCTTACGTGTCCACGTAGCTGTGTTTGTGTACTTGTCCTGCGTGAGAACATTTTAACCCTTTCGTGGTTGATGGGCCATATATGTCTCACTAACTTTGAGCGTCAATTCGAGTGTTGAGAGGTATGTAACCCAGCTCTGCAAAGTGCCGCCATCAAGGGACGACTGTACTGAACCTGAGAAAACACTGCACTGTACAGGCAATAGAGAAGGCTGTGACTTCTTTCGTTGATTGGTGCGTACATATGGCTGCACTGCACAAGCGATAGACAAGGCTGTAAATTCTTTTGTTGATTGGTCGGTACGTATGGTTGCACTGCACGGGCAATAGAGGAGGCTGTGACTTCTTTTGTTGACTGGTGTGTACATATGACTGCTCTGCATGGGCAACAGAGAAGGCTGTAACTTCTTTTGTTGATTGGTGCATACATATGGCTGCAATGCACAGGCGATAGACAAGGCTGTAAATTCTTTTGTTGATTGGTTGGTACGTATGGTTGCACTGCACGGGCAATAGAGAAAGCTGTAACTCATTTTGTTGATTGGTTCGTACATATGGCCGCTGCAGTGCCACTTATTTGTGTTATTCGACAGTTTTCATCATTTCTCTCTTCCCAGAATTCTCTGCAGTAATTCATCTTATTATTAACCTAAAATTAATTTTTTAGAACAAATACACTGTCGAATGAACTTCTCAAAGACTGCATTATTTTATGTTTGTAATAAAATTAGTGGGACACCACAATTGGCATATTTGTCCGTTTTAATCAGCTACGTGAAAGATACGTGATAGGCAGACAATCTATAAAATGGTGGCATCGACTATTTCTTTTTATCTCGCTATTATCAACTCTTACACAATTGCAGAAGACAGATCAATTAACCTTTCGCCTGGGATTATCAAGACAACTGATTAATGGGTATTCTTCCAGGAAAAAGAGGGGTGCAGTGCCTGCTTTCTTTCCAGCAAAGAGAGGAGTGTCTAGTGTGCCGGATGATGCCCGGCTCGTGGACGTAGGAAAACATGCAACGGGAGACAGCGAGACTAGGAAACGATGCAGATTCTGCAGCACACACTCTAAAGAGCAGAGAACAAATGTTGTTTGCACCGCTTGCGCTGTACTACTTTATTCACTGCAAATACTCGTTTATGTTGAAAAGCAAACAAAGAAAAAGAAAATAAAAATAAATAATTACAGAATCACTCGGTCCAAAAAAATTATCCCACTTTGGTTCGTGGGACATATGTGTGCCACTTCCTATTGTGAAAAAATGGAGAACTAAAAACTACTTTGGCTGTTAAAGTATAATAATAATTTCTTCTCTACTGGGCCCGCAGCATATACAAGTTCAAAATATGACGGTATCGTAATATAGAAATCCAAGTTTGCTGCTAACAATATTTATTCAGCTTGTGCAAATTGACTCCACTACAACCTTGTTTCGGCTTATGCCATTTTCGAGTGGACGTTTAAGTTGGACTGACGTCCATAAAGCATATTAGAGTTATGTCTTTTTGTGACAAGATGGTATAGTCACAAAAAGACACTAAATCTAGGAAATCTAGGACTCCATTTATATATGAAACTACCAGTATCTACTGGCTGTTTAGAGTATTCATTATCACAGTATCCTCCCCGTTGTTGTGCAAATGCTTTAGAAGATCAGTGTTCAATTCGTTGTTACGTATTTCATGGCATGTTCACGAAATAAAACAAACGCACATTTTAGAGGGAGCACTCTTACATCTGCACAACTCTAAATATTGTAGTAGATAGCTCTATTTAATTAATAAGAGTGCCAGAACCTTTAAGCAGACAAGGCGGAAAAACTGGTAGCGGTGTGTTTCGAACTACCGCCTACCCGTGTCACAACTACATGACACCTACCCACTACAACACGGTGAACAACTATGGCGTTTTCCAATAATTCTCGTACTATTGCTGGCAGTTTCTAACAGCTAAACTGACATTTTTAGACACTAGATTCTAATTTATACTACTGTGAGCGACGTGTTTTTGTTAATTCTTCAGTGTGCCACTGCTTTGAAATCACAAAGAATAAGTTACAATAAGAAAATCTTAAGATACAGGACGCAAGATGGCGTATGCCAGAGAGAGTTCTGGGCGAGGAATGTCACGTGAAATTTATTAACGTCTGGTATACGTAAAATCAAGAGGCGGGGTCAAATCGCCGTTATTTTTGCAAACATCTTTGTAACGGTGCGAATTATGGAAGGAAAAAAACCACCATAAGGGCGGAAAGTAGTGAGAAGCTTCTCCTTGACAAATTCGGTTATTCAGTTTTCAAGTCAGATGAACGGTTTGTTTGCAATTACAATAACAAACGGCTTATTTTAATTTAAATTTCAAGCTGACGTATTTTCTGCCCGAAAAATTTGAAAAAGGGAGATTCTGATCTCTGGCGACCAACGATTATGTCTGTAAAATTTGATGCCGATCGGCTGAACAGTTCGACCTAAAAAAGTGGGAACACGTTACGGATAGGCAGACAGACATCTTAAAATCGTCTTTAATTTTGCAAATATATCTAAAACCATGCAAGATATGAAAAAAGACATAAGGGAACAAAGTTGTACAGTATTTTCTCCTCTACAAACTCGTTTATTTAATTTTAAAGTCAGACATACGGTGAAGCCATTATTTCCATTTAAATTTCGAGCTGTGAAAAGGCTATCGCAAAGGCCCACTTTTCATGTTACTAGTGTAACCTAACGTGGACCAAAAAAAGCTGGTACGAACTTTACACTACGAACAACTCACTACCGTCAACCATGGCGATGCATTCACGTAACATTAAATAAAACAATTTAAATATCGTACAATATATACATTATTTCGGGGGAGCGGGGCAGGCCCCCCTTGACCCCACCCTCCCCTTATATACGCCACTGGAACAAGATGGCAGTGCAATCCGTTGGGTGACCAAGAAGACTTGAATATTTCGGGTTACGTGTGGTGGCTCATTATACTATTGCTAGCTTTCCACCGGTGAGCTCAGAACGTAACGTACAGCAGTAGAAAGAGTCACCTCTCGTCTCCAACAAAAGGGGATGATTAGGGTTAGTGCGGAAATCTCCCACTGCACCTCGCAGCGATAGTTTTTGCGCGCTGTTGTGTTTACGTTTATAAACGCTGTATACGGTGCCTCGTTGCTGAAATAAGGACATTTCAAGTTTTATACGAATAACTGTGCAGTGGTACAGATTGAGAGACGGGAGCGGCTAGAAAATTCTTCGACTGAAATTGATAGCTGGGTTTGCAGTCTCATAAACTGAAGTGATGATACCTTACTGTTCTGTGACTGGTTACAAGTCAAGATATAGAAGTTACAAGGAGCTAAGTCGCTTTTTCAAGTCACAAACAGATTTAGAAAATTTTAACGAATGGAAGAAAGTTATCCGAAGAAAAGACAAGGAAATTACAAAAAATCGTACATTTGTGATGTTTACTTTGTTGACAGTTTAAATTTAAGAAACTGACAAATTTATTAGTGATGAAAAGCATGTTACAGTGTCCAGAATTAATTGCTACTTGAAATCGAATTCATTCTTCATATTTTCTCGAAATTTCCCAAGTATTTGTTTACACAGTTACAGGTAAAAAAACCTACGCAAAGAAAGCTGCTTGCAAAACTGTGACTAAAACACCTACTAAATGCTTAAAAAA
The DNA here is from genome assembly GCA_026315105.1 of Locusta migratoria. Lineage (NCBI taxonomy): Eukaryota > Metazoa > Arthropoda > Insecta > Orthoptera > Acrididae > Locusta > Locusta migratoria. Next base: position 223,676,775 of record CM048748.1, on the reverse strand, counting down.
CTGAAACAGTGATACCACTTCTGATTTAATTAGAACCAAGTTGTTTGGTTGGACTAAATTTGTTGATCCACTCGAAGTAAGTACTTTAAAAGCACAAATAAAAAAGTAGTTTACCCAGGGAAACAATAAACTCAAGTCAGAGAAACCTAGAGTAGAGATTTATCCTGCTGTAGACACTACTACAGTCACTACTGTGCAAGCAGCGTTGTTATGCCTTGTGAGATACACGCGCGGATACATTCAATCATTCATTCATTTTTTTTCGTCCACCAGAAGGTACCCATCTCCTATGGCACCAGCGTAGGGCACAACAAAAGGTCGAAGGTTCTCGTCCGTGTACAGCTGAGCAGTCAAAATACCATTCTGAATGACATAGAGGTACGTAAATTCGTCAATACTGTCTCCTGCCCATTCCATTCGTCCACCACGACGATACGGTGATGGTTCCAGCTTATATTTTGGATTGTTACGAGTTCCAAGTTTTTTGCGGATGAGGGAACGACGATTGTTCGGCTGAACAAAACATCTTCAGTCATCTTTGAAAAGAAATGGGCGCCATTCGTTACGACTCAATGGTGTCGTGGCTTTAATGGGAAACACACCATAAGCCTGCGTGCGTAGAACCATTTCCGAGGGCGATTTCGCACAGATATTGTTGATTTGCGCGTCCTTTACTGCATGGAGGGTGCATTGCAGCTTAGTTGCATTCAGCCTGCAGTCTCGACGTCGCGCGGGAGTAGCCGAGAGGTCTGGAGCACCACATTAAGTTCGCGCGGCCTCCCGAGTTGGGGGCTCGAATCCTCCCTCGGGCGTGGATGTGTATGTTGTCCTTAGGTTTAACTTAGTTTAAGTAGTTTGTAAGGGACATGACCAAAGTAGTTTGGTCCCATATAATTATAAACATTTGTACCTTTCTCGACGGGCTGTTATCCGGAGATAACAGTCGTCTTTTACTGATACTACCCGGGACGACCTTGGGCATTTCGTTTAACGGATCATTTTAATTACACTTTGGGACACTACCTAGACGTAGCCACCTCCCTCTGTGTCTGTCCCTCTTTCAACCTTACTATGGCTCTTTGAGCCATAGCTTCAGCTAAGTAACGTTGTTGTTGCATTGCACTGCCTATTCAGTACACTAGGTGAACCCAACTGCTTGTGTAATTCGTTTGATAAACACAAGGCAACACCAACCCCCTATGCAGCAACTTTCTGTTTACCATTATCTCGGTTGTCGTAGCGTTGTTGTCTCTACTCCGTAAAACCGGTAGAAAGTCTTCGAACCATTTTAGTTCATTTTGCCGATGGCATTACTTTAGATATCTAAACTGATCCCCTATATTCTCCATCACATTACTCACTGTTGACCATGTAGTGGCACTCTGCGGCAAATGGAAAATAGCGACTCTAAATAATAATATACATTAATGTAGATCAAACGTCCCAAAAATATTACATTCCTGTAATTCTTAACCGGAAATCTAACTAATTATTTTTGCAGATAGCATCAGCGCTGATTTTTGTTTCGAAAGTCATGCTGCAGATGTTGTTGTGGTCTACAGTCTGTAGACTGGTTTGATGCAGCTCTCCATCTTATCCTGTCCTGTGCAAGCCCCTTCATCTGAGATTACGAAGGGCAACATACATCCTTTTGAATCTGGTTACTGTATTCTTCCCTCGGTCTCCCTCTACGACTTTTACCCCACATAAATCCTTCTAATGCTCAGTTAATGATTCCTTGATATTTCAGAATGTGTCCCACCAACCTATCCCTTCTCTTAGTCAGGATATGCCACAAACTCCTTTTCTCCCCACTTCTGTTGAGCAACTCCTAATTAGTTACGTCATCTACCCATCTAATTATCAATATTCGCCTGTAACACCACATTTCAAAAGCTTCTATCATCTTTTTGTCTGAACTTCTTATCGTTCACGTTTCACTTCAATGCAATGCTACACTCCAGTCATATGCTTTCAGATAGGACGTCCTAACATTCAAAACAATATTGAATGTCAACAAATTTAGCTTCTTCAGAAACTCTTCTCTTCCCACAGCCATTCTGCATTTTATATCTTCTTTACTTCGGCCATCCGAAGTTGTACTACCCAAATAACAAAACTCATCAACTACTTTTATTGTCTCATATACCTAATCTAATTCCTTCAGCATCGCCTAATTTTCTGACATTCCATTCCATTACCTTCGTTTTACTCTTGTTAATGTTCATCTTATATCTTCCTTTCAAGACCCTGTACATTCTATTTAATTCCTCTTCCAGGTCCTTTGCTGTCTCTGATAGTTTTTATTCCCTCTCTCTGGACTTCAATTCCCTCTCCAAATTTCTCCTTGCATTCCTTCACAGCTTGTTAAATGTACAAATTGTACAACATTGGGGAAAGGTCACAACCCTGTCTTACTCCCTTCTCAACTACTACACCCCTTTCATGTCCGACTCTAATAACTGCTGTCTGGTTTTTGTACAAGTTGACATAACTCTTCGCTCCTTATATTTTACCCCTGCTATCTTCAGAATTTGAGAGTGTATTTCAGCCGGCCGCGGTGGCCGAGGTGACTGAGGCGCTGCAGTCACGGTCTACACGGCCACTACGGTCGGGTGTTCGAATCCCCCCTCGGGCATGGATATTTGTGCCGTCCTAGTTCGTAAGTAGTTCATAAGTAGTTTGTAAGTTTAGGGACTGATGACCCCTTAGTTAAGTCCCATAAGCTTAACAAACATTGGAACATTTTTTTAGTGTATTTCAGTCAGCATCGTCAAAAGCTTTCTTCATATCCACAAATGCTAGAAACTTAGGTTTCTATTACCTTAATCCGTGGATATATTTACGGATATCAGCATCCGAGCAGTCTTTTTCCATTTTTTCCCTCACGTTACCAGCTATAGACTTTAAAACTATTGATAATTTAGCGAATTAGGAATGGATGTCGTGATCTCCATTAATCCATTTTATACAAAATAAATATGATTGCCGCCCGCGGTGGCCGAGCGGTCTGCGGCGCGCCAGTCACGGTCTGCACGGCCACTACGGTCGGGGTTTCGAATCCCCCCTCGGGAATGGATATTAGTGCCGTCCTTACTATTAGCTAGTTCATAAGTAGTTTGTAAGTTTAGGGACTGATGACCCCGTAGTTAAGTCCCATCATCTCTACAAACATTTGAACATTTGAATATGATTCGGAGTTCTTTGTTGGACATTTATATCAGAAGTACGACTCCAGCTGAGCGTAACAAAAATAGAATACTTGATAGTGAATAAGGACACAAAATTTGAAGTACATGTCAGTGACGTAGCACTTAGGAGACAGAAAGATTAAAATATCTTTGGGTATTAATCGATTAAATTTGTTTTCATATACAAGCACAAATAAAGAATACAATAAATCTGATAAGTATACGGAGAATGAGTTCCTTTCCACGTGACAAGAAAAATAAATAATAATAATACATGTAAAAAATCTGGTTTATGCTATGCATTGGAGCTGTTGATCTTAAATGCTAGCCTCTGGTAACTGTGGAAATATATTATTCCCAAACAATACCAGAATATCAAGAATGTTCAAAAAATTAAATCGAGATAGAACAAGGGCAAATGTAGGAATGAAATTCACCGTCGGGGGTTCGAGTTCCCCCTCGGGATGGGTGTTCGTGTTGTCCTTAGATTAGTTTACCTTACTTTAAGTAGTTTGTAAGTTAATGGCGCAGCAGTTGAGTCCGATAGATTTACAAACATGGTTTATGGAAGGAGGGATACATGAATGGAGATGTACTGAAGAAGATACCAAAACAGCAATCTGTTTTGATTACCAATAAACAGAAGTGAAATGTTTTTGCATATATCTTTTACAGTTTCATGTAAAGGTTCATCAACCTCTAGTATCGACTTGATACGACAAACTTTTTATGTGTGGATTTCAGAGGAAATACTTGACTCCATGCCCTGTTAAATGACCGCATGATGCCAGCACGTGTTATCATCGTCTTCCAATAACAGCAGCTGTTGTGTTGTGGAGGGCTGTGGTGGAATGGCCGAGCTCTCTAAAGTGTCTTGCTGCAGAGCACGCGGTTGCTCCCTGTCGGAGGTTTCGAGTCCTTCTTCGGGCATGGGTGTGTATGTTGTCCGTAAGTTAGTTTGAGTATTTTGTAAGCCAAGGGACTAATAACCTCAGTAGTTAAGACCCATAGATTTACAAACATTGGAATTTTTTTGTGGAGGCTGTAGTCACCACCCTGATACGATAGGCTATACTGAATTAAAACGTGCTCATGATATCCCTCTACTTACTTGTCCATAGCCTACCTTCATCTGCTTTCCTACCTCCACGAAGAAAATTTCTTTGTAACTTCATCTCAACCAATGACACTATATTAGCAGGATTGATTACCAATCGTCAACCCATCCGACGCTTCACTACACAAATAACGTCACAAAATGCAGCTTCAGAGGTACACTGCATCTTCACTACTGGCGTACCGGCAGCTCAATGTGCAATGTGGCATGGTACACGCAGAGGCCTCTAATGAGCGACTGCACAGTTTTGCAGATACGTGAGTATCACTAGTGCAACAAGTGACGTTTACATGCGATTTTGGTGCATTTCTGTTTGTTCGAGCCTAAGTACTTTCCTTGTGAGTGGACATAAATACTGGACTCGATTCACCGAAAGACGATTCTCTGGTAGCCCCTGAAGAAGACAGAAAGTTAAGTTGTCGAAAGATTTTGCCAAAATGAACATCCGACAGAAGTCCCGATCCTTCATCATGTCAGCAAATCGCTGAGATTCGCTGTTCTCTGAGTTACGGAGTTGTCTAAAATACAGTACTGTCGGTAATTAAAAGTTCTCATGACAACATTATCACTTTTGTACTGAATAGTCTTGTCTAACATACAGTACTGGCAGTAATTTAAAGTCCGCATGACAACATTATCAATTTGGTACTGACTAAAAGGAAAGCTGGACCGCAGTAAGTTAGTGAAGTCGGAATTCAAAGACAGTACGTTGCTTCTGACGAACGTCAAGTGTAGCAGCCATCTTGAAGACATGCTGTAACAGGTTGAACTAAGTTTTAAAACAAGCGGGAAGTATGAATCTACATACTGTAAAACTTTCAAAAATGCAGAATGAAAACAGTATTTTTTAAAAGATAGTGTGCATTTCTTTTCTTAGTGACCGTCGTACTTTGTAGTTGTCAGCCCCCATAACCCTCAACGGGAATGTGGGATCGGCAATCTCCTTTTGGTTTAACGATGCTCTAGTCTTCGTGGAGTTGGTGGAAATCGCACGACTGAGTACTTCTGTACATTGTGTGAGGGGGCTGACATGGGGCCATTTATTTCACATATATTAGGTGTTACAGAAGTTTCCTTGGTTGCAGAACTGTGTGACGCAATAGTAGAAAGGGTGTGAGAGAGAGACGGTAGATGAGCTTGTATCCCGTGGGAAAGCTCCGCCCCTATTGCAAGTAGAAATCTGATTGGCTGCCGCCGATACTAGTTGTCCGTCAAAACTTTAAGCTTATTTTATTAATATTTAACTTTTCTATGTTTCTTAAAAATAATATGTATACTTTCTGTAATGCTTTTGTGCTAAGCTATATTTTGGTTAATTCAAAGATTTAATTATTTGTACATTTTGTAATAAGTTGAACAATGTTAGTCTAGAAGTTTCGCTTGGCGCCAAAACGGTGGCTTGTGGCGCGCAGCGAGAGGCGGCGGCAGTCAGTCGAGCGCCGATCGCGATACCTTGCACATTCATCCAGTTCAGTGCGGGCCAGGGACAGTTTATAAGTTATGCAACATTTATATTTGTAACATTACTCAGTCTTTATATTTGTGCTTGGATATACACTCGAATTTCTTCAATAAAAACAAGCAGTGGCATCCTACAAAAGCAAAAGTTATTCGTAGTGCAGTACTTCCTAGCCACATATCAACACCTCTTTTAGCATCACTTCAAGTACAACGGACGTGCGACCTTTGTGCTTCACCTGCGCAATGGGACATCAACTACGACAGAAGACACAAGGTTAGTAAAAGAGTGAATTCAGACATGCACTGAAGTTGCATATCGACACGGCACCTCGCGTGCAGTGCTGCCCCGTTTACAAACCAGGGCACTGGCACGAAGTGTGATAGTAATATCGCCGAGGATAGGCATGAAAGAGGGGAGGTGTTTAGGAACTTTGTCAACTAGGCACTGATCTTCCCTCCCTGTCTTTTTTAAAATACAAGCCCCGCCGTAACTGCCACGGTATATTAGTTACTGGACTCAAGGAAATGTGTCGTGTGCGACGAAACAGATCGAAGAGCAGACGCAGTATGGAGTAAAGCAAACTCCGCGCTTCGCATTCACCACTTGCACTCAACTGCAACGTCCAGTGACATGCATTCCTGTAGCTGAATAACGGAGTGCGATAAAAGGCGCGGCGGTGCAGGCGCACAGCTGACAGAGACGTAGCGCTCTCAACTATCTCCGAGTCTGACGCCGAATTTATTGATCTCTTACGGCACTTGTCCGAGCCAGAGAGAGAGAGAGAGCGAGAGATGTGCAACACCCTAGTGGAGGGAGACGTGAGGAGTGCTAATATTCCAAAGACGTATTCTTTCAGGCGCGCGGTGTGACGCGAAATTAATGGCCGTGCCGAGTCGCATTCCAGCGGGCGACCGTTCCGTGTAGCCACGCGCACACGCTCGGCGTCACTTAATTTCGCCCGTCAGTGCGGCATAGGCCGCTCGGGTGGGGCGCAGGTACGGGCGGCGGTTCTGGCGCGCGCGGGGCAGAGATCGGGCAGTTGCCTTAACGGCGGCAAGTGGACCGCAGGCGAGCCAAAGACAAATGCATTTGAAAGGCAATGGCCGTCCCGTAACGAATGTCCCGGCCGCCGCCGCCGCCGCCGCGCCCGGCGGTGTTGTTAATTATGGCGCGAGACAGCGGGCAAGGAGCGCTATTTAGAGCGGGAGCCACCGGCGCCAGCTCAGGTGGCGCGTTTGTCTCGCGCCTAAAAGTGAGCGCCATTATTTGCCGGGTGAATAATTCAGGCCGCGCCGTTGCCATTACCGGTGTGAATGGTGGCCGCCGCCGCCGCCTCCGGGCTGCCGCCTCCCCCGCAGACGCCGCCTCCGGCTGTAAAGGGGCGGCCGGCCCACGGCCAGTTGCAGGCTGCGCGGAGGGGCGGGCGCTGCGGACCCCGCTCTCTGGCGCTGCGCTAATCCCGCACTTTTCCTAAAGGGAGAGCAAAAAACTCTCCCGCTTGGAGGTCGCAATACCGAGCCCCGCCCAGAGTCAAGGCAAAAGGTTATCTAAATTAATCAATAAAATCACGGAAAACGAGCCGTAACCAAATATTTTCTTCTGTTGAATTTTTGGCTGAGCAACGTTTTGCCATAATCAGAGCGAGTCTGTATATTTAGTCCGTTCTTGTCACCTCCTCCTTTTTTTTTTTGGACCGCTTTAGGTTACGGTAGTAACAATAAAAGTGGGCCCTTGCGATCGTCTTTTGACAGCTCGAAATTTAAATAAAACGGCTTAAATGAATGGAACTTTCACCCTGCAGCTGATTGTGCGCTGATATGAAACTTCCTGGCAGATTAACATTGTGTGCCGAAACCGGGACTCGAACCTGAGACCTTTTCCTTTCGCGGGCAAGCGCACAACCGACTGTGCTATCCCGACACGACTCACGATGCCGCCTCACAACTTTACTTCCGCCAGTACCTCGCCTCCTACTTTCCAAACTTCACAGAAGCTCTCCTGCGAACCATGCAAGACTAGCATTCTGGAGGATTGATGACCTAGCTGTTTAGTCCCCTCAAAACTAACAACAACAACAACAGCATTCTGGAAACATCGCTTAGGCTGTGGCTAAGCCATGTCTCCACCATACCCTTTCTTCCACGAGTGCTGTGAAAGTTTCATTCTGGAAACATCCCTTACACTGTGGCTAAGCCATGTCTCCACCATATCCTTTCTTCCAGGAGTACTAAGCTTGCATGGTTCGCAGGAAAGCTTCTCTGAAGTTTGGAAATTAGGAGGCGAGGTACTGGCGGAAGTAAAGTTGTGAGGCGGCATCGTGAGTCGTGTCGGGATAGCACAGTCAGTAGTGCGCTTGCCCGCGAAAGGCAGAGGTCCCAGGTTCGAGTCCCGGTTCCGGCACACAATTTTAATCTGCCAGGAAGTTTTCACCGGCTTAACTATTCATCTGTCACGAAAATTGAATAACCGAATTTGTAGAGGAGAAAATTCTCTACAACTTTGCTCTCTTATGTTTTTCTCATATCTCGTAGCGTCTCAGAGATATTTGCAAAAATAACGGCGATTTTGGGATTTATGTCTGTCTGTCTGTCCGTAACGAATTCCCCGTTTTTAAGACGAACCGTTCAACCGATCAACGCCAAATTTTGCAGACATAATTGTACGCTGTCAGCGAACAAAACCTCCATTTTTCAAATTTTTCGGACAAAAATACCGTAGTAATACAAAAAAAGCCGTTTGTAATTGCAAACGAACCGTTCATCTGACATGAAAATTGAATAACCTAATTGGTAGAGGGGAAAATTCTCTTCAACTTCGCTCTATTTTTTTTCATATCTTGCATCGTTGCAGAGATATTTGCAAAAAATAAAAGAGTGTTGACATCCTCCACTGAATTAACGAAAACCAGCCGTTCGCAGATGTCACGTGACATTCCTCGCTCAGAACTCTCTATGGCATAAGCCATCTTGCGTTACGTATTTTTAATGATTTTCTTATTTTACCTTACACGTTGTCATTTCAAAGCAATGGCGAAGTGAAGAAGTAACAAAAACACGTCGTTCTTCGTACGATAAATGATAATATAGTGTCTACAAATTCCATATTGGCATCAGTTAACAACGGTCATCAATAGTATGAGATTAAAGAATGCAACTTCGAAGTGTTGGCCGTAGCATAGTGGGCAATGCGATGGACTGTGATTCTGAAGGCAAGTGGTTCAAAATCCGCCACTATCCATTTTTTTTCCTAAAAGGGTTTCAGACACTCTTATTAATTAATTTTTTATTGTTTACATTATTATTTTGGTCCAAAATGTTTGCAAAAACTTATAAAACTACAAATCTAAAGGGGACCGTAAAACACGCCAGTGCGATTTCTTTTGTCAGGTAAAGGACTGGCATTGAACCACGGCAATTGGCTGGAGCAGCTGACAGACAACCGAGGCTGTGGGATAAACAGAGCATGCAACAGGGGTTTGTCCAAATCAGTGGAAATCTGGGAAACGCCCCTGCTTTGTGCTCAAAACTAATGGACCTGTGTCTGGAGGACATCAGGGAGTTACAAACTCTGAACATGAAATGAAATAAATCATAAAATTATTTACCGTTAACATTTATCTACGAATATTCCTTCAGTAAAAAACCGTCTTGATTGCAAATTGTTTTATTAATTAATGACGCGTTTCGCCCTTTAGCAGGCCATCTTCAGATTATATGCGTGACAGAATTTACACAAAATTACAAGGCGGAATTACAAAATGGGTGTAATGATACATGGGCTTATTTTGTGTTAACAAGACAGTATAAATGGTAAACAAAGCTTACAATGCGCTCTCCGTGGGGTGACACCGTAAGTTGTTTTGCAGTGTTTCTATTTTTCTGGAATTTTTTTTATTTCCTTGTGGCCCTAGAAATGATCGGGTAGCCCCATTTGTAGGGCTACAAGGAAATCAAAAACTTCCAGAAAAATAGAAACACTGCAAAACAACTTACGGTGTCACACCACGTAGAGCGCATTGTAAGCTCTTTTATCATTTATACTGTCCTCTTAACACAAGATAAGCCCATGTACCATTATACCCGTTTTGTAATTCCGCCTTGTAATTTTGTATAAATTCTGTCACGCAGATAATCTCAAGATGCCCTGCTGAAGGGCGAAACGCGTCATTAATCAATAAAACAATTTGCAATCAAGACGGTTTTTTTACTTAAGGAATATTTATTCCCACTGATTGCTGTACACCATGGACTGGAAATTTTATCTACGAATTTCAATGTCTCAAAAATTAGGAATGTCATGGCTACTATATCTTAATATATTTAACAATGAAGGTATTTGTACCTATATTTCACTTTGCATTGAAAATTACACATCTCAAACAAATAGTCTTTGTTTATGGTACTAGGTATCAGTCTCCCATTGTGATCTATGGTGGTAGAGGGTTGTTAACGATAAGGGAGTTGAAAGTTACCGACTGATATAAAATCTACTTGTGGGTGTCAATATTTTGCTCTTCAGCAAAAACTTCACAATGGAGACGAACGATCTCTCTATGTTATTGTAGTACAAAGTCTCCCGTCGTACACCATAGCAGTTCCGTGTCGATAGCTATGGAAAATAAAGTGGTTGAAAGTCGTCAGCTTACATAATATTCGGACTGAAGACCAGCGATGACTTTTGTTAGTATAATAGCAAAGAGTTTATATACAGCGAAAGGTGATGCACATTCTTCAGTTGCTTTCCTGCAACACTCGTGCGAATAAAGAAAAACAAGTGTGTATTGCAGCTTGAAATGTAAAATTACCAAGAAAAGTGCCAAATCGTAAAAAAGAAATTTCGCGTTCTCCATCCGTTTCTGAAAGACAGGAAAAAGTGCTGAAAAGTGAATCTTCAGATGATACAAACTTGAAATTTGTAGACGTTGTTTATCTTACAGAGCAGGCATCAACGATTTTTCGACATTCCCATCCCTAAGGGGTTGAAATAGAGGATGAACTTAAAAAAAAAAATACTTTGCTATTAAGGCAATTTTGAAGCAAGAAATACAATTCTTCGGATTTATATTTTGATTGTAATTTTAAAAACACGTGTTTCGATATTTTTGCAAATTCAACCATTAAGTGGATGAAATGAGGTAAAATCTTTTAAGGGTGCGACTAACACTATTTTGATGCTAGAAATGCGAAAATTTCGATTTGGTACCGCGGTTACAATGAAGAAAAAAAGTATTTCGAGGTGTTTTGAATTCTGCCATCGATGGTGCAATAAGGTGTGGCATGTTGTATCAAAATACTTGATTAGGAAAGCATTTTCAAAGCTATATCTATGAAAATTTATATTTGGAAGTAGAAATAACCAATGCAGACCATCCAGTCTACGCGTGTGATGCAGCGGGAATTAAGCTAGTTAATAAAATCACGGGAATCGAGCCGTAACCAAACATATTCTGATGTTGAAATTTTGGCTGAAAAACGTTGAGGCATAACCAGAGCGTCTCTGTATACTTAGTCCATCCTTCTCTCTTCCCCCTCTCTTTCTTTTTCCCTTAATCTGTTCTAAAGTTCCCGCGAGGAAGACTAACAGCAACATCGTATGCCTGCACCTCAGCCAAGTATCATAAAATTTACAAAGGTGGTTGTAAAACAATGGACATGGAGAAAAATTTATTTTCAACATTAAAATGACATTGTCTGGAAAGATAAAGGACTGGCATTGGACCACGGCAAGCGATTGGAGCAGCTGACAGACCGCCCAGGTAGTGGGCTAAACCGTGCTTCCAATCAGGAGTTTGTCCAAAACATTGGAAATCTAGGAAACGCCCCTGCTTTGTACTCAGAACTAATGAAGGCTGTTAGCCACGCGTTTCTTTCCAGTCTGGATAATATCTGTGAGTTCCACACTCCAGTAATTCAAAATAAAACATAAAATTATTTACCGTCAACATTTATCTACGATGTCTTTATAATTACGCACATCTCAAGATAATTTCAGTATCTCAAAAATTACAAATTTTTTGACTACTGTACCAAAATATAGAAAAGTCAACCTACAATTTTGAATGTGTCATGCAATTTCAACAAACTATGGTTTAGATAATAGCTTATTGTCTCTAGCTATCATATTCAAAGTGTAGCACTTCTATATATTTATTTAATTACTGATTGCAACTGATATACATTTATAATTGAAATATAAACGGATCATAGTATTCTCCATAGAATCACTGAAACTACAAGCAGCATGATTTACCTCTCATATATTGATAGTACAATTTACGTAAATATTGCGTGACATGTGCGGTCAAACTCATGAAAACTGTGATTTTGCATACATCATTTGCAAACATTAGAATAAAACCCTCTTTATTAATGAACCAGTTATTGTATGTGATATTTATTATTAGTTTCGAAAACTACAACTTATGCATAGGGTTTCTTCAAGTACACGATCAAAGATAAAAGATTATATCTGCATGTAAGGTAGTTGCTGGGGCATGAAAGCAGAAATGTACGGTTCGAACCTAAGGTAACATTGAGCCAAACTTGAAAATCAGAACCGTACTTAGACCAATACATATGTTCTTACAGCGTATAGATCCACTGGCTTTAATCTTAGCTGTGATAAATGCGGTGTAGGATAAAGCGTTAGGTCGCTCCATGCGGTTGTTAAAACAGAGCCACGGTCTACAGAATTACATGAACGGACGGAATCAATCATGCGTAGAACAAGGACTCTTAAATAACGCCGGTAATTTTCTTGTTTTGCAGATATCGGTTGGCACAACAAAATTAAAAGCACACAAAAATTGGTGAGACACTTAACACTGAAGACACTATCTTTAAAAACAGTGTTGAGGTGTTGGGAAAGTCCTGCAGTGGGAGAAGGTGCAGGGAATACGAGAACTTTGGAGGAGAAGGGGAGGAAACGAAGCACCCAGTCATAGAGGGTGTGGATGATCATAGTTTGTAGGATGGGTAGAGACCAGGACAGAGCGAATCATCATGGGAAGGGAGGTGTCGGAAATTGCCCTGGGAGATGATGTGCAGGGTATGAAGGTACATACAGGGGGATACATCGGTGAGGGCGTGGAAGAGTCACCTGGGGTCGGTGAGCATAGGGTAAAACAGTGGGTTCCGGTAGTTTTCAAATTCTACATCTACAACTAAATAGATACTCTGCAAATCACATTTAAGTGCCTGGCAGAGCGTTCATTAACAACTTTAATAACCTTTCTCTACCGTTCCATTCTCTAATAGCACGCGGGAAAAAAATACCTAAATCGTTCCGTTTTCGATTTGATTTGTCTTATTTTATTGGGCTGGTCATGACTCCCTATATAGGTTGGTGCTAACAAAATATTTTCATGTTCAGAAGGAAAAGTCGGTGATTGAAATTTCCCAAATAAATCACGCGGCAACGAATAACGTCGTTCGTTTAATAATTTCCACCTCAAATCATGCAACATTTCCGTGACGCTTTCCCCCCTATAACATGGTAAAACTAAACGAGCTGCCCTTCTCTGAACCTTCTCAATGTCCTCCGTCAGTCCCACCTGATGAGGGTACCACACTGGTCAACAGTACTCCAGGTGAGTATGTTGTAGGCAGTCTGTTTGGTGGAGCTGTTGCATCTTCGAAGCGTTCTGACATGAAACTAACCTTTGGTTCGTCTTTCTCATAATATTTTCTGTGTGTTCTGTCCAGTGTAAATTGTTCGTAATTTTAACTCCTTAAGATTTCACTGATTGAACTTCAGCGGATTTCTTTTAGTGGTCACGTATATTACTTCACACTTTTCATTATTTAGTGTTAATTGCCAATTTCTGCACATGTAGAAATTTTGTCTCAATCGCTTTGCAGTTACTTTTAATACTCTGTTGACTTCACTAATCGATAAAAGAAAGCATCATCCGCGAACTGTCTAAGAGAGCTATTCAGACCGTCTCCTAATTCGTTTATAAACATAAGGAAAAGTAGGGGACCTATAATGCTTCCCTGGGAAACCCCAGATATCGCTTCTGTTTTACTCGATGACTTACTGTCAATTACTACGAACTGTGTCGTTTCTGATAAGAAATCGTGAATCCAATCGTACAATTAGGGCGGTATTCCATAAGCACGCAATTACATTAGAAGCCGCTTGTGAGGTACAGTGTCAAAAGCCTTCCGGGAATCCAGAAACATGGAATCGATTTGAGATCCCTTACCGATGGCACTTATCACTTCATGTGAATAAAGGGCAAGCTGTGTTTCGCAAGAGCGGTACTTTTTGAAACCATGCTGACTATTGGTTAATAGGTCGTTCTCTTCGAGGTAGTTCATAATGTTAGAAAAAAGTATGTATTCCAAAACCCTACTGGAAATTGACGTCAATGAGATGGACCTGAAATTTTGGGAATTACTCCTATTACATACAAGGTATGAAAATGCTCCAGGAGCAGGAAGTGGCGGAAGGCGGTCATGAACGATCCGCATCAGGAAGGGGGGGGGGGGGGGGTTGTACACTGTAGGAGAAGTGGATAGCACTCGGTGAGTTGAAGGGTTTTATAAAACAGGAAGGAGATGGAATCCAGGCTACGCTGAAACTGCAAAGAATGGGAAGTTTGAGGGAGCGGTAGGTGTAAGGAATGGCGGAGGTTTGAAGAAGGAAGGTAGGAAGCTTGGAGTTTAACGTCCCGTCGACAGCGTGGTAATTAGGTACGAAGCTTATGGATGTGGAAGGAATTCGGCCGTGCCTTTTTAAAGGAACCATCCCGGCATTTGTCTGGAGTGATTTAGGGAAATCACGGAAAACCTAAATCAGGATGGCCGGAGGTGGATTTCAACCACCATCCTTCCTAACGCGCGTCCAGTGTGTTACCACAGCGCCACCTCACTCGGTCTAGGTTTGGAGACCTCAAATCTGGCCGGGTAGCTGTTTTTGGAGGTGGGGGCAGTTGTTGACTGTTTTTCGATGGCTGGTTAGGTGTAGTCCCTGTTAAGGAACCGGTCGAGGTAGTGTGTGAAGCGGATAGGGCAGTCATATAGGATGATATAGTTAAAAGGCTTATTATGCCACTGGAGAGCGATCAACAGTTTATATAAAACATTTCATTCAGCTAAGATCGCTAAAAATTTCTTTATGTCCCTTAACCGGTTTCGGCGAGCTCAGTCACCATCTTCAGAAAGTCCAGTACAATCAGTTAGTGTCATATGTAAAAATAGAAACATAACTTTCTAACACACGTAAACATCTTGTTAAAGTTTTCATCACAGGGTAGCTCGTCATAATGAATAAAATTTGGTCTTGGCCCAAGCAATTGGAGATCTTGGCTGAATGAAGTGTTTTACATATAGGATGAGATGGAAATCATGGAGCCGGAAAGAGAAGGTAGCACGATCTGTGATGATTGCACGGGATTTGTCGGGGTTGACGGAGAGGAGTAAGTGGTTGCTCGAGGAGAAACAATCAGCCAGTGCGACGAACAGCACCGATAGCAGAGATGTATGAAGCTGTAATGCCTGTAAGGAGTGTATATGTAATCCACACTTACTGAATTTCATAAACTCCTGCTTTCCGCAAAAACCAAATCATCCTTTGCAGAGCCGACGAGAACGGTTTTCTTCGGTGCTGGCAGAAAAACAACTTTGTTTCAGGAGAGAAGGTGGTCAATTTTTGAGGATAAATTACGTATTTTAGGTAGGAAGGAAATGGAATTGGGCTCTTATCTTCGATGACTGTCCAGTACGCTTGCTCACTGGTTTTCTGTACTGTATATGAGATAAACGGGAGCGTTCTGCTGACAAACTCGCTCCTAACATGGTTGTATGTTTTGCAATAAGAGCATGTGTCGGTGACTCAGTGATGGATACAGGAGTGGACGCCTTACGGGCTGTCAACTGGTCTGCAAACAACCTCAAGTTATACGTCTGGACACTGCTTGTTGCGCATCGTACAGATTTCTCTCTGATATTTTTTGATCAATTATTGCCACGAGCACTTTGAATAGGCTGTGGACTGTGAAAATCATAAATTACCAAAGTGAACATTAGGAGTTGTTAAAATTAATTTAAAACCAATTCAGAATGCATTTATTTCTCGGTTACCAGTTTCGATCTTTTATATGATCATCTTCAGACCATTCTGCAGCAAGCACACTGGAAATTCTATGATCCCAGAAGAAAATAAATCGGATCTAGACTGGCTTTAAATTAATTTTAATTACTCACCAAAACCGCTGCCTCTACAGAAAAGTTTTCATAAATAAAGAGATCCTGTTTCCGACAAGAGTGGCATGAAAGATATGCCTTAAGAGCACTTCGTCACTCCACCGCGGCAGCATGACGTGACCCTTCGACTTTACGTGCCTTCTTGTTTTAACCACTTCAAGTTGTATTGGCCAAACACAGTATACACTACCGGGCTGTTTATGGCTCAGTAAACGAAATACGACTCCATGTAGTGTAAGGGCCGATGAGGTCTCCCCTTATGCCCAGCAACTACAGTATCTACAAATAGTACCTTGCCTGTGATCCTGTAGTCACACACGCTATGCATAGGCTTAAATTAGAGAAATAATAATGATATATAAATTACAGATGTAGATTGTTTAGTAGAGATTTTCTTTTCAAAATTTTGCAAATAATGTAGGCAACGCCAGGTAACTCAGTCGAGAATTTTTATTCAAAGACAACATTTATGTGCTGGAAGAGGTCCTGCACAAATAAAAGTAACAAATTATAAATAAACCTATTACAATTATTGGAACAGATGCTTTAATTGCGTAATGAGAATGTTAGAAATATATTGATGATACTCAGATACCAAGTCCATTTCGCGATCACACAACACGAAATAATCGTCAACTCAAAATTCATTAAGCCTTAGTCCGCCAAAAAACATATCAACACTTGTTAATTCCCGTGTACAATCACGTAAGAATTTCTGTTACTTTCAGGCACCTTCTGACTATTTATCAGAAGAACAACTAACGTATGAAATAAATAAATAAACAAGCTTCATGAGGTTGACGGCTCACACTACACAATACTCACGTAAATTCACTGGCAAAATAAACGATTATTCATGAAAGAGATATATGAAAATGAGGATAAGACGAGCATATCATCCTGCTTGCAATTGCTGAGTTACAAATTATTATAACAAGTGTAATAAATCCTTAAATGAATAGATAAAAATTTATTATAATTGTTGATATTATTAGAGGATTTAATAAAATGCATCTTTAGCCATCAGCTCTTTTATTAAAATCTTTAAAATCGAGTAGTTTCGGGCCAGGACCATAATCATAGATAGAGAGGTACTAAAACACGTTGGTCAACAACATGAAATAAAAATAAAAAAAATAAAAAATAAAAAAAGATCTGGCCGAAAACAGTAAGAGTCACATTGAATAAAATTACCAATGTCCTACTAGATTATCACAGTCAAACATAAATGAGAGAATGGACTGTGAATACTGAAGTGTGCACAATAAAGTGACTTCTGCTGTTTTCAGCCAGGTCTTTTATATTTAATGCTGTTGACTAACCTGTTTTAATACTTCTTGATCTATGATTATGGTCCTGGACCGAAAATAGTCGATTTTAATAAAACAGCTGATGGTTAAAGATGCATTTTATTAAATACATGACGGCTGTTAGCACTGACCTTACTAAAACTTTGAAATTATTAGAGGAGGAGAGGTAATCTTATTAAAGTTATTAAAACTATAAATTTTATTACATTTAAAAAAAAAAGTCTAGACCGCAAAAGCACTTAAAATTTTACAGTCGTTTTCAAACCTGTACCAAGTAAAAGAAAGAACCACTCTAAAACTTTTTACATAACAAATTCTTTCCAAAATAGATGCAGTATACTAACATAACTTGGAAAACATTGACATGCAACAGAAACTATTTTATTAAAATGATGACACTTTAGCTTTGTGACAAATCTGAGTCAGGATTATTACAAATAGACAATTGAAATTGCGACCTACCATAGACAATGGATTGATAAAAAAGTGTAACATGATTTTGAAGCTTTAGGACAGTTAATTCATAAGGTGGAGTGTCTGCATTCCAGTATCTCCATGGATTTGGATAAGAATGGGGTCAGGGGGGAGAGGGGGAATGGGCTTTCTGTTGGATGGTGCGGAGATGGGGAGTCGAGGAGAGAGAATGGTCTATGGTTAGGCCTAGACATTTGAGGGTAGGGGTAAGGTAGATAGAGCGACCGTGTAGGGTGAAGTAAATGTCGTGAGGACAGATAGAAGGGGGGTGTCTTACCTAGTGTGATCACCTGTCTTGATTTATAGAAAGGAGCCACTGGTAGCACCATGTGGCAAAGAGATTAATTTGTTCCTGGAGAAGACTAGAAGAGGGTAGGAGCCAAGGTAAGGAAGACGGTAAAATCATTGCATTGGAAGAGTTGTATGGGGGCACTGGCTTAAGCATATCAGAGGTATAAGAAGATATGCAGGTGAGAGAGCAGATCCTTGTGGGATGCCTGCAGAGGGGTAGAAAAGGCAGGAGTTATGGATGTTGAGGTAGGAGCGGCAGCTGGAAAGGAAGGATGCAATGACCTGGACAAGGTTAATGGGAAGCCAGACTTCGTCAGGGGCCCTTTCCAGAAGACAGGAGACAAAGATGGTGGCACACTGGGAACTTAACTGGATGGAGAGGAGGTGGGTGAGGCAGAGGAATTGATCGTCGATGGATAAAGAAGGGAGGGAGCCTCATTGTGTTTCTGGGAGCAGACGGTGAAGGCAGAAATGGTGGTGGATGCGTTGGGAAAGAATGGGCCGGTAGGAGGAAGTGGGCTTATTTGGTTTATGGAACGTGAGGATATGGGATGTGTTCCTCAGGCTGGGGTAGAAGCCAGTATAGAGAATGATAGTACAGAGGATAGTAAGAGTGGTGAGGAAAGGGTAGAAACTTACCTTCAGGTGACAGTAGGTGATGAAAAAGTGACTGGGAGCTGTAGTGTGTTTGGTGCATAGTATGAGCGGTCGTGTGCAGTGATTGGAATGTAAGGTGTGATGGGGGATACGGTCCAGATAGTGGAAGCTGGGAGCTAGGAGCGGGATAGAGACGTTCGTTTCTTCTAAAATTAGGATTGTCAGGGAAAGAGAAGACATAGGAGAGGATAGAGGCAAAATGGTTAGCTTTACCGGCTTATCGAAAAGGGGTTGGTCTAGGTCGAGGACGGGGTAGATGGGTGTGTGTTTCGAGCCAGTAAGCGGTGCAAGGGGTTGCCTGGGAGGTGGGCATTGAGCCATGTCACTGTTTAATGCTAGACCGCGTTTTTGGCAATCAGGAGACTACGCAAGTGTCACTGGAGTTGCCGGTGGCAGAGGAGTGTATCCCAGTCACGTGTGGAGAGGAAGCAGTGGTAGAGCGCGCGAGATTTCCGTTGAAGGACAGCCTTTGGAGAGAGGGTGGGGAGCACGAAGCAAAGACCGTCTGCACTCCAAGAGAGTATAACGTGAAGTTCTGCAACACTATATGCCGTGCACGTCCGCCCAAAAAACGCCGTTTATCCAGAAAGCCAATCAGATTCAAGCTTTCTATCACTGGCCAGTGAAATTTCACTTACGCCTAGCCGATTTTGAAAATCTGAAACTCTATCCAGAAGCCAATTAGAGGCAGCTACCCGTTCCCTTAACTCGGCTTGGCGTGATTCTCACACTTTCCCTAACCGCTAGCCCGGGTTGCGAAGGAATTCTTCCGTTAACAAAAGCCATCACGACCTCGAACCGCGCCATACCTCCTAGTTCTTGTTTTTTACGAAACACGATTTGGACGCTCGTTCCTCGAGAGCGCAGAGAGGACGTCCCGTCATGTTATTATTTCTCAGAATCAGTGAGATCGGCCATTTAAGAGCACAGACAATACTTGCCTTCCACCTGGCAAAATTTGGAAAGCTAGGCGGAGATTTTTACAACCCCTCGGCTGTGTCTCGGAGCGAACTCAACCCTCAGACCCCTGGGGCAGCGCGCCGGCGGGTAAAGAAATGCCTCAGCTGGCTCCATACTGGAATTCCACCCCCTCCCCCTCCGGCTTCTTCCTTCACCGAAACAGTCAGACAACTCCCCCTTCCCACATAAAACTGCCCTGCTCCAATACTCTATTAACAGCAAATTACGCGCAATGAACCTATTACATTATTATTCTTACGTTAAATTACACAATAAATATGAGAGATGGACTGACATCTCTCAAAGTAACTGATGCAACTTGCGGAATTGAGCGGTAATGCGGTCGGCGTTGTTCACATAGGTCGTGAAGGTGGTATCTACGTGGGCAACAAAGTCGTAAGGGATAGGGATAGCAGACATAAATGGTGGCACAGGTGATGGAGGAGAGGAAGAGAGTGTGGATAAGATGTTCAAATGAGATCTTGTGGAGGGGATGACATAAAACCTGGTGGTGCCAGAGGTGGTCGAATGGACTCCACCTCATGCAGGGTGGGGGGGGGGGGAGGCAGTCGTGGAAATGTAGGAGGGGGTTGTAATGATCTGCAGGTAAAGGAGGGGAAAAATTTCATTGAGGAGAAAGACATCCACGGAGTTTTGGAATAAGCAGTTCATTAGGAGGACCTTATTGGTGGAAATTTAGGGAATATTAGGGTACAAGAGGGCAAATTGTTACCGTGTGATAATGAGTGAAAACGGAGGAAAGGAAACGAAGGGAGGTGTGAGCCTAACTAAGGTTTGAGGGGCGGCCAGTATGGGAAAATGTCAAGTAGATGTGATTTTGGGATGTTTTAGTCCTAAAATTCAATTTGAAGAGGGAGTGGGCTGCCAGGGAGACTTAGTGGAGGGTGTGGGGGTAAATGTTCTGGAAGATGATAATGAGGAAACGGATGGTGTCATCTGTTGTGGGGACTGCTTAAAGAGTTACTGGTAAGGGTAGGGGGATCAATGCGATGGATCGGGATGGTGAGTGCGTTTTTGAAAGGAGGGGGATGGGACTTACATTTTTGGTTGTGCAGGAGGTTTGGAATAGTGAACCCTTGCAGTGTGAGCAAACTGGGGGCGGGGGGGGGGGGGAGATGTCAATGTTTTGTAAGGTGATCATTGTATGAAAACGAGTAGGAGTCCTGCTGGAGCTCCTCCATGAACCTTGGGTTAAGCTTAGTAATCATGGAAGTGAGGGTGGCAGAATGGTGGAGGTGGATTGGCAGTGAGAGGGTTATGAGGACATCATTCCTACCAAAATGGATTCCTGGGATGCTTTGCAGGATCTGGTCGTGGAGGTTGCTTTTGGGGGATTTTAGGAGGACAGAGACTCTCTGTCGTTGGGGAATGGGGGCAGAGGGGGCATACTGGCAGCGGTTGAGGGTGAAGGCATGAAGGCCAGAAGTTTGTAGTTGGAGCTGTTTCGGACAAAAATGTGGAGATCAGGGGGCTTGGACAGAAAGGAGAAGTTTGGAGAAATCGTGGTAAGGGGGTGAGGAGGGGAAGGAGGCCGGTTGGAGGCAAAGGGACGGCTTTCATTGGGGCTTGGGGCTGATGGCGATGGGACCTGGGGCCTTTTTTGTGGTGAAGAAGGCGGTGTCTGTGGAGGAGCATTATTCGTCTTGGGATTTGGTAGGGCTGAGAGGTAAGGATGGGGATGAGGGTTGAAAGGGAGATGGCATAGGGCTTGGAGGCGGCCATGTATCAGCGTCGGCCTTGAGAAGTCGACCACAAAAGTTGGAGTAAATAAATCAAATGGGAGGGGGGCATTGGGAGAGTCAGGTGTCTGGAGGACAAGGATGTCAGCCTATGTGTGGGTGGGGGATGGTGGATTGTTGAGAGGGTGATGACATTGATGAGGGAAGAAATTGTAGGAATAAGAGGGGAGAATGTACTCATGAGAGGGTGGCGGGGTCAGTGGAGGGTTGGTGAATATGACGGAGGAGGGGCAGTAGTGGGGGCAGGTATGACATGATGAGAGTGAGAAAGAGTCACCAAACAAGACTACTGCAGCTGCGGAAGCGACTTCCTGGCGACCCTGGTGTCGTCGTCGCGGTGAGGTGCCGATGGACTTCGCTCTGGCAGGGAGGACCGCAGGTTCCGGTGGCGAAAGGGAACAGGGCCTGGCACGAGCCCAGGCGGCAGCAACGTCGGTGGTGCTCCGGGGTCGGTCCAAGGGAGCAGCAAAGGCGAAGACCCGGCGGCAGCCGGCCGCGGTGGCTGAGCGGTCTGCGGCGCGCCATTCACAGTCTGCACGGCCGGTGCATCTGCTGTGGTTTACCGGTTTCTTCATCCATCTCGAGCCGTTTATGCTTTCCTGTGCCGTCCCTACCTTGCTGCTCCTGCTGCCCGTGGATGCCGCCGAACATCCCTGATTGCCCTCACTGCAGCTGTCGCTGCTGTCCACCGCACAGGGTCATCTGAACCTTTCCTTGGTAGCCGGAGCGTCAGCTGCCTCTGGCTGCCTCTCTGGGCTGCCGTATTGTCGCCACCGCCGGGTCTAAATGTTCAAATGATTGTTAAGCTTAAGGGACCAAACTGCGGGGTCGCCAGTCCCTAAACTTAGAAACTGCTTATGAACTTCTTTACACTAAAAACGACACATAAATCCATGGCCGAGGGGGGATTTGAACCCACGTATAGTTTTCTTTAGAATCAATCAATGCTAGTGCTTAAAAGCGCTAATGAAATAGCTCGATTCGCTGACTGCGTACCTAAATTAAAACCGAAGATATCGTGAAACAAACCTATTAAAATATTCAGTGCGAGGACAGAAAGATACAGCGTTTGAATAAACATAAAGGATGGAGAAACTTAATTCTAATAATGAAATAAATCACAATTTGCGATCAGTTATGGCTTCACTGTACTAGGTTTAGATGGAATGCCATAGTGCGGCGAATGAAAATTTGTGCCCGGTCGGGATTCGAACCCGGGATCTCCTGCTGACTAGGCAGACGTGTTGACCACTCCGCCACCGAGGACACAGTAACCAGCCCCACTGCAGAGGACTCTTTCCTGCACGTCTCCCACACAAATCTCCATTCGCCACGCTGTCTCTTTCCTATTACCACAGCCTATTTGTTCTGTAATGCTCGCAGTCACAATACTGTATTCCCGCTCAGGGAGAACAGACCATGAGGTATTGAGGTACAATTAACTGTCGTCAGGAGCCCAGCCTCGGCTTGTATACAATTATATATTTTTGACGACGTTACAGCGTTCATTTTAATGAAATAAATCAGAGTTTACGATTAGTTATGGCTTCACTGTACTAGGTTTAGATGGAATACCAAAGTGCGGTGAATAAAAATTTGTGCCCTGCCGGGATTCCAACCCGCGATCTCCTGTTTACTAGGCAGACGCGTTGACCACTCCGCCACCGAGGACACAGTGACTTTGGTATTCCATCTAAACCTAGTACAGTGGAGCCATAACTGATCGCATATTGTGGTTTATTTCATTAAAATGGACGCTGTAACGTCGTCAAAAATATACAATTAATTCTGATACTTGATGACAAATCTGTGAATGAATACATTTCGTTTAAAACAAAAGTGAAGGACATCGGTCGGATGGAACGGCTGACCGACTGATTTGTGTTTACAGCAAAAACATGCCCATAAGAAGTACGCAGAAGGAAATCGCGTTTGAGTATAGGAAAATGAAGGCGAGAGTTGTGTAAGTTTTGGTACTTCATGCCAAATCTGTAGATGAAATCCTATCGTTCAAAAAAAAAAAAAAAAAAAAAAAAAAAAAAAAAAAAAAAAAAAAAAAAAAAAAAAAGAGAGAGAGAGAGAGAGAAAGAAATCGGCCGACTGACTTTAGTTTTCGTGGATTCTTTTTATAAGATCTAACCTAATGTAATGTGGCAAACGGTCACCCTGAGTTTGGTACGTTGTAGGTTGGAGTTGAGAAAGTACGAGGTGAACCGACTGATCGCATCTGGGAGGGTTGGTCCTCGAGAGGTAATTCGGCCGGACTCCGGGGCCCGGAGCACTCCCCGCGCGCGCCGTTGGCCCGCTGTGTGGGCGTATTCCTTGCCGCGGCCCGTGAAAGCGCCGCCCCGGAGGGTGGAGGGTGTCCGGCGCCATTGTGGGCGCCGAATTATCTCCTTGCAGACGCTGACCGAAACGCGCCACTTAGGCCGGTCGCTCAGTGCGCGCACAGCCTCTATACAACCATTGTCTCGCCGGGAAAATATTGATTGCCGGGCTCAAAACTCCATTAGACCTGGGAGGATTTCCCGTAAATACGGAGAAAGGATGCCATTAATTACCGGTTAATTGGATTAATTACGGCCATTAGGGGTGGCGCGCTGTGTCTTGCCGGATCGCCATCGCCGCCCCCGGCCCCTCTGTCTTCCCCTGGGCCGGACAGCGGCCAGCGCCGCCGCCGCCGCTCCGTCCCCACTCCGCGCTCTATCGATCACAGCGTTAGCGCCCTCCACTACTTCCTCTCGCCTCCGTACGCTGCCTCCACCTGGAACAGTACCCAGCGCCACCGATACAACAGCCATTAACAAGCTTTCTGGTCAAGCAGGAACTCAGCGTGGGCTCCTTCGGTATTGACCGCCAGTCGTCCTAAGAGGAGAACCCGCCAACAATATAATCCTCAGATCAATAACAGGATCCCATTAGATATCATACAGAATATATATGAAACGTATACAGTGTAGTCCATTAATAGTGACCGGGTCAAATATCTCACGAAATGAGCATTAAAAAAAAAAAAAAAAAAAAAAAAAAAAAAAAAAAAAAAAAAGCTACAAAGAACAAAACTTATCTAGCTTGAATTGGGAAAACAGATGGCGCTATGGTTGGCCCGCTAGATGCTCAAACGGATAATTTTATTACATATTCGTCTAGTACATAAACAAATATGAATCTTTTACTGCCTACCGAATGGGATGGCATAGCGCTGTTGACAAATCATCTAGCTGTCACCCTACAAAATTCTGGGGAATCAGAACGCGTTTTCCGCGGTCGCCAAGAGGCCCCACACACCCCAGCAATGTTCCCACAGAATTTACCGTCGCCAAGGTGATATCCCTCTAAAAAATTTTAGGACGCTCCCACTCCTCGTCCCCATCCGAAACGTTACGCCATTTATGGCCTCTGGAGCCTACCTCCTGCTACCCCAGATGGATTAAAAGCGTCCAGAACGTTCCACCATCCATTACAGTAAAACATTTCCTACTCTGCTGCCTTCGGAGATATTCTACAGATAAGAGCCACCACATTTGTCACCATAAATGACCTGGCGACCAGAGGATGCTATTATTGTAGTTTATCGGCAAATTTTCTCTCATGTGAACGGACAATAGTCTCAAAAGCAGCGCCGGACTGGCATCCAGCCAGAGACAGTCTACGAGTCATTGTGTGGTTCATCCCGCACATTCCCAAAACATTTTCACAGGTAAAAAGCCACCTGCACAAATTTAAAATCACTTTGCACTAAACCAACTCATGTTTGGGGAGGCAGCAGCATACTATTCGTAAGTGCCACGTGGTGTGCAACCATGAGAAATTATATAGAATTTACAAAAGAAATTAATTTAGAATAAGTAAGTAAAGCACATGCAAGAATTCAAATAGCAGAAAGCTAGTACCAGTAAAAGCATGGCTGAAGGCCGAGGTAATGACCATTATGAAAGCATGTGGTGCAATCGGTCAGACAAGACGGGGAAGATGGAATCAAATTAGAAAATCTGAGAAATATTTAGCATAATCGCAGATACAGACACAGTGCGAAAACGTTAGTTAAAAAATAACAACAAAATTTAAACATACTAAGATTACACAAAGGCTGAAGGCCGCATGCGAGTATTCTAACTTGAGAAAAACCGGACCAAAATCATCACCAGTATGAAAATGCAAATACTAAATTTACAGCGAATTACTCGAGTTATGTAAAGTAAGAAACACTTCACCTCACATAGCGAAAGAATTACTCAAGGAAACTATCACTGATAAACGAAGATTGCCTGATCACAAAGAAAGCAAAGTCCTAACAGCATGTCATCCCCTCAGCATGATTCGATGAAGTACTTACTTCCACGGTCGCAGCAAGAGTGAAGCGCTAAGGCCACGCCTAAACCTTCCCCACCACACCCGACGTAGAGCGCGCTAAAAACGCATACAGAACGCGTTCAGAGCATAGTGTCTACAAAATCTCTCTACCTGAGGAAGATAATATCCTCTTCAACGACTCTCAGAGAGGTCCCTTGTCACCTCTTTCGTCCAAGATTAACTTGGTACCACAATAAGAACACGACCACCTCACCATCTTGCCAAGTAAGCATATCTCTGCCCACCCAGCAGACGCCAGCGCAGATGACAAACGAAGCCATGCGTTCTTAATTAAAGTAAACGAGGCCCTAAAGCCCGAGGTGGCGTCTGTAAGCCATTGCGCGGCATTCAGTCAGTATTAAAAACAACCTTCTACATTAACATGAACGCACTAGTTCAATCACATGGATGGAAACATATATAAACGTGGGACATTGATCATTAATAAACAGAATAAAAATAATTATCATAAAATGTTCAAATATTTGTAAAACTTATGGGCCTTAACTACGGGGTCATCAGTCCCTAAACTTACAAACTACTTATGAACTACTTACGAACTAGGACGGCACAAATATCCATGCCCGAGGGGGGATTCGAAGCCCCGACCGTAGTGGCCGTGCAGACCGTGACTGAAGCGCCTCAGTCCCCTCGGCCACCGCGGCCGGCTAATTATCATACTAATAGACAATATTAATGGTGCAGAAACAGTTTATGTTAATGAATAACTCAAAAATGGAACATGACCACACATTCAGTGGAAGTGTTTCAAACTAGAATCCAAATACAATAACAAAATTAACTTTCTGGACCCATCCATACATAAATTACAAAATACGAGTAGAAAGAAAACGAATCATAATCTACAAACAACATATACAGGAATCGAAGAAAAAAATTCATATACATCAGCACAACCAATCTAGGAAAAATATCAAATGGAATGAATTTTTTTTTATTTTTTAGAAATACTAACATCCCTTCTGCATTTCAAAACAGACACACCATACAAAGCAAAATCGTCACATACACGGCAAAACCTTCTAAATTTCTAAATCCTGGTACATACAAAATCTCTTTTAACTCCTATGGCAAATGTTATACAGGCCAAACTGAACGTAATTTCTGCGTTCGTAATAAAGAGCACAGTAAGGAGAATAACAAAAACCCATCTACTTTTTACCAGCACTTACAATCGGAAAATCGCTGAGTAGGAATTATAGAAAATGCACTGGAATTTTACGTATAATACTGCAGGGATATGAAATGAATATTCTGGAGGAAGTTGAAGTATGTATCCACGCAACTAGCGACACAAATAACTTACTAAACGATCAAACAGATTTTAAACACAAAAATTACATCGATAATGTTATTGATAATTTAACGCTGGACAAAGGATAATGCTTTTTACATTGATGAGGGATCGTACTATAACGCTGAAGACAACCATAGAGTAGATACATTAAGTCAACCAAAGATTAAAGAAAGACAACCGTATCAAACAAAAATGTATCATCCATAAGTTCCTCCTAAAATTTCTAGTAAAATTATTTACCATACTCGCTACATAGTAACTTACACAGAAATAAATAATTATCCCATATCTGTTAACTTCTTTATTTCTCTTTGAAAGAAAATGTTTAAATGTTTAGTATTCTGAGGCATTGACAGATACGATAACTGGCTATATTCGTGACGAAATACCTCTAAATAACGTTCGCACTGAACTTTATAATTGAAATTTGTAAATTTTATTTATGTAAATTTATTTATCTTAGCTTGTTGCCGCTTAGACGATTTATATCACTTTCACACTCGTCAGCTGAATCCTCATCTGACCATCATGGGTCATCAGGGGGATTTATGTAGAAATCAGCATCAGAAAATCAATATCGTGTTACAATAATGCTAAAATATTATCGGCAGTCAACCTAAAATGCAAGTGCATCCATTCAATCCCACTGTTCCAAAATGGAACACTCAGTTATAACGCAATATAACCCTGTGTTGAGAACAGATATGAACAAATAATCACACACACTATCATTCTCATATATATATATACGTCATATTTAGGAACTGTAATATCGTTATCCACTGTCAAATATATTAAAACTTCCTTACCCTTTCCTTGTAGTCCTTTTTTCACAAACAGCAATTACTACATCACCAACAATGTTGCTAAGCGGATGCTCGCA
The DNA here is from genome assembly GCA_026315105.1 of Locusta migratoria. Classification (NCBI taxonomy): domain Eukaryota; kingdom Metazoa; phylum Arthropoda; class Insecta; order Orthoptera; family Acrididae; genus Locusta; species Locusta migratoria. The sequence goes on along the minus strand of CM048748.1, from coordinate 223,648,791 downwards.
GCACAACTGACAGTTTTGTGTAAAAGTAAGGAGCTTGTACAAGGCCAGCAGTGTGACAAGCTAACCAAAACTAAAATCCCTGTGGACAAAAAGTTACAAACTTTTGTTCAAAAGATGGACAGCGGGATCATATGGGTTAACCCATAAAAACAATATTTGCTTGGAAAACTATTTACTCCTGAAAGTAACGAGCTTCTATCCAGACATAGAACATATCATTAATACGAGGAGTAAATAATATCATACATTAATCAGTTTGGAAACATATTATCCTAATTTGGAAAAACAGGGAACTTATAATTTTTAAATATGAAAATAACTGCCTAGTTCGCATAATTTGACGATTTGTTACTTGAGGTAACCGGTTTAGATCTCAGATTAGATTATCTTCAGACCTCTGTAAAATTCAATAAAAGGCAATATGCTATAGAGGGAAACAGGTACCACCATTGACATTATTAAATGAGCAATTGGATTTTAGGGAGAAACATTTTTGGGATCTCTTCGACGACCTGCTATAATGCATATCGGCTCCTGTGCTACCTTTCCTTTTATATTTTTTATTCGTTATTTTATGATTGACTTATTGTTATTGTAACAATTTTTGACTGCTGTTACACATATCTGCTCTGTTGCTACACTTTGCCTTGTATTTTATTATTAGTTATTTTATGTTTGACATGTCTTTTGTGACAGTTCAAAATACTAGAATTTGTTCCAAAGCGCTTATATTTTAACATCTTGACAGATTTAATGTTTTGATTGGTAACCAATAATAAATTTTAAATATTATTATCACCTGCTGCATATAGCATCAATGACTCTTGGGGCATCTTGCCGTTGTACGTGCTAATACCGATCCTCGCTGCTATCATGGCCTGTCTCCACGGTGACGGACGGCGTCCCCTGGCCGTGACATCTGGCGCGCCGTCTGATTCGCTGCTGATCATACTAACACCGGTCGCCTTTGCAATCGTGAACTGTTTCCACGGTTACAGACCGCGTTCCTGGCAGCTACCTCTTTGGCGCGTCATCTGCTCCACCACTCACACGACTTACTGATGTTTCCACGACGCCGTATCCACGGCAACCATCGGCATCGCTGTATTCTATCTCTGGCTTACACTCTGTCTTCGATTTGAATGTTATTATTATAAACTGCCAATAGACGGCAGGTATTTCTTAGACAGACGATATATATTTATTGTCTAATGCTTCAACTATGTTTTACAGTAAACGAAATGCCTTTTTATACCCATTATGGGTTATTTATATATACATATACATTTCTTGCCTTATCTTTTACTGTATGACGTTGCCCATTGGTTCATGATGCGCTGATGCTGCAGGCGATGGGCGAGACTTATCCTTTATAACTCACTGCGTTCTGTCACTGGTTAGAAGTCACCGCGCGCTCATCGTTTGAACATCTACAGCGAGGTATACTGTTTTACGTAATTTTGTAATCCTATTTGTAAATTTATCGTAGCTATTAATGGTGTACCTGTTTCCCTTTATAGCATATTGCCTTTTAACATATTTTACAGAGATCTAAAGATGATGCAATCTGAGATCGAAACCGGTTACAGGAAGTAATAAATTGTCAAATTTTGTAAACTAGATTGATATTTTCATCTTTAATACCATAAATATCGTTGGGTTGAGCACTTAATCTGTAAATTTTTTATTGGATAATGTACTGTTTTTTCATTTATAATCATCCCTTTTCAAAATTCTTACTCGCAAATCATTTGCACATTTAATAATTTCTTGCATACTACATAAAATACAGGGTGTCTCACGAAAGACGCCCGCCAGGCGTCCGCGGAACGCGCGGTACGGCTCCCCACCGCCGCCACCGCATCCGCCAACCACGGCAGCGCCCGATTCTCGGACTCTATTGTGCCGCGGGCGCATACACTGAGTTAAAGTGTAAAAAACATTGCCATCTGAGTAACGTAAGCTTACCTTTATTTACAGAAGATGTTCAAAATGATATCCCTCTATGGAAAGAGCGGCCTGACATCTCTTTAACACATTTGCGAATACCCGACGAATTTCGGATGCCGAAATCTGGGAAATGACTAGTCGTATCTTTTTTCACGAAACAATAAATTCTTAGAGGTATGTGAGAAATATCCTGCATCCATTTTTCAAGAACTTTAACTCAACATAAAAAGCTGTACGGTTATTTCATGTAGGACAATTCAAAATCACACATTGCCAATGCTTCTGTGGCAGCAATACGAAGTATTTTTGATTATAGGATAGTTGACTGGCCTCCTCGTCCTCCAGATCTAAATCCCTGTGAATTTTATCTTTGGGGAATGTTAAAAGACAAGGTGTATGCAAGGAATCCCCATACACTCGAAGAGTTGGAAGACAGGATTCGACTAGTCATTTCCCAGATTTCGGCAGCCGAAATTCGTCGAGTGTTCGCAAATATGTTCAAGAGATATCAGGCCGCTCTTTCCATAGAGGGACATCATTTTGAACATCGTACCTCACAACCGCCTTTTAATCAAATTGCGTGGTTATGGTATAACGCCCCAAATTTGCGATTGGATAGGTGATTTCCTGTCCGAGAGGGCACAATTCGTAGTAATCGATGGTAAGGCATCGACTAAAACAGAATTGATATCGGGCGTTCCACAGGGCAGTGTTATTGGTCCGCTGCTGTTCCTTATTTACATAAACGATTTAGGGGAAAATCTAAGTAGCTCTCTTAGGTTGTTTGCAGATGACGCCGTCATTTACCGCCTAGTAAAATCATCTGAAGATCAAAACCAACTGCAGAACGATCTAAATAAGATATCACTATGGTGTAAAATTGGCAATTGACTCTAAATACTGAGAAGTGTGAAGTCGTCCACATGAGTACGAAAAGAAATCCGTTGAACTTTGATTACAAGATAAACCAATCAAAAGTGAAGGCCGTAAACTCCACAAAATACCTAGGAATTACTATTACTTCAGACTTAAACTGGAAAGAACACGCAGATAGACTGCGTTTTATTGGTGGAACCCTTAAAAGATGCAACAGAACTAGATAAGAAACTGCATATTCAACGCTTGTCCGTTCATTTTTGGAGTACTGCTGTCCAGTGTGGGATCCTTATCAGGTGGGTTTGACGGAGGACATCGGAAGAGTCCAAAGAAGGGCAGCTCGTTTCGTATTGTCACGATACAGGGGAGACAGCGTTACGGAAATGATACAGGATCTGGGATGGGAATCACTACAACAACGGCGCTTATCGCTGCGGCGTGGGCTACTTGCGAAACTCCAATCGCCAACATTCTCCTCCGAATGCGAAAATATATTGTTGACTCCCACTTACATAGGTAGAAATGACCATCAGAATGAAATACGAGAAATCAAAGCTCGAACTGAGAGATTCAAGTGTTCTTTCTTCCCGCGCGCTATTCGAGAATGGAATGGGAGACAAATAGTATAATGGTGGTTCGATGAACCCTCTGCCAGGCACTTAAATGTGATTTGCAGAGTATCCCATGTAAATATAGATGTAGATACAGAAGTTCCCTAAGTAAAGATGTGCGGACGAGTCGTGAAGACTGCCAAGATAGCTCAGTCGATGGTAAACTTGCCCCCGAAAGGTAAAGGTTTCGGGTTCGAATTCCAGCCGAACAAACTGTTTAAATCTACCAGGGAGAGCAAACGTCACTCTGGAAAAAACCCATAGGCTATGACGAAGAAATTTCTCCACCGTGTGCTTTCTTCCAGGAGTGCTGGTTCTGCAAGATTTGCTGGAAAACTTCTGTGATGTTTGGAAAGTGTGATGTTTGGAAAGTGTGATGTTTGGACTAGTTACGAAACTCCAATCGTCAACATTCTCCTCCGAATGCGAAAATATATTGTTGACTCCCACTGACATAGGTATAAATGACCATCAGAATAAAATACGAGGAATCAAAGTTCGAACGGAGAGATCCAGATTTTCTTTCTTCCCGTGCAATATTCGAGAATGGAATGGGAGATAAATAGTATAACGGTGGTTTGATGAACCCTCTGCCAGGCACTGAAATGTGTTATGCACAGTATTCCATATAGATGTAGATCTACTGTAAATAAAGGTAAGCTTACGTTACTCAGATGGCAATATTTTTTCGACTTTAACTCAGTGTATGCACTACGGCACAATCATTTTGAACATATACTGTAAGTAAAGGTAAGCTTAGGTTACTCAGATGGCAATGTTTTTTAGACATTAACTCAGTGTATGCGCCCGCGGCACAATAGAGTCCGAGAATGGGGCTGCAACCGTGGCGGTGGATGCGGTGGCGGCGGCCGGGAGCCGTACCGGGCGCTCCACAAACGCCTGGCAGGCGTCTTTCGTGAGACACCCTGTAGTTACACTGAAGAGCCAAATAAATTGGATGATTTTCGTCAGATCATTGGACTATCGAAATGTCCTGTATGTGATGGCGTTGCTCGACTGTGCGCAAGCCTGCAGCTCATCAGACGGAGGCTGACCTGGTCGCTCTCCACGTGTGCGGGCGACCGCGGCGGGGTGTGAGGTGGCCGTCAGCGCTCATCGGCGTGAAGGCGCGACTGCCAGGCGCTGCTGCTGGTACTTCTGCTGCCGCCGCCGCCTCTGCTCCTTATACGTAACGCGGAAACCGCCGCGGCTCGTAATTCGCGGGACTGTCAGCGTCGGCGGCCGTCGCTCTGGCTGCCGACTTCTTGCCACGGGCGTACCTTTCGTTATACGGTATGCGACAGTTATACACTCGCCGCCGCCACCGTTCCCTTTCCAGAGGCTCTCGTTAAGCCCCGCCAGTCTTCGATCGCCGAGTCGGCGCGCTTCTCCGGAGCCGTTTAAAATGTCTTCCCCGCACAGTGACGCCGGGAAGCATAGAGATTTATGGTAACGACGTGAGGCGGCTCGAGCTGGACAACGAATCCGCCTTGTTCGCGCTGTCTCTGCAGCTGCGGGTTGCTACTTGGCTTGTCGCGCGGTGACTGCTGCCAACAGTAACACTCTACTGCGTACGTCGCCAGGTATTCTTTCTTTGTTCCACGTCTCTATGTACCCCACAAGTGATTTTTTTCTTTGTCAATTGTAGCCAGAATTAACATTCGTTGTTTCTGCTACAAGTACCTTTTTTATTTATTTTTGTTTAACATAAAACAATGCAACGCGTTTCCACCATGTTCTACGCATCCTCAAGCACTGTTTACATTCAGAAAAAATTCTAATGTCACATTTGTTACTTTTAGTTGTTGGTATGGTATCTGGGGTGAATGGAAATGGTGCCTTCTGCTTGCCTTGGTGTGGGTTGTCATTCATATCGCCACAATTTTGTCGTTCCACTATTTCATCTGCGCCAAGCTGCTGCATTACACTGGGTTTTGTAGAAACACATAGACATTCCCACACGCACAGAAACACACAGAGAAACGTTCACACATAAAAACGTTCACGAATGAACACTTTATATGCAAAACAAGATGGCCGCCACGTAAGTGAACTTTTTCCGTGTTTGTGTGTATCGGTCTAAGTCTTACGAGAAAAATCAGTTACACGAGTGTAATGCCTCGGCTTCATCAATGCACCAGAGACGTAGATGAAAATGAATAATTAAATACAAAAATTAAGAAAATAAAATAATAAACGAAGAGGAAGCACTATATGATAACAATTGTTGTATCAATACGGCAGCAAGCTGAAAGACGTCGAATAAAATTAAACGTAAAAATTTAAATATTAGGTACAAAATAAATATTCCAATATAAAATGTTCCGCATACTTAAGTAAAGTAATAAAAAATAAAGCTGTTCGAAAGGCGAAAGACAATTTAATTTAATAAATTATAAAAATTAAAATCCACTGGGCTGTTTCACTGCACACTTTTGCAAATATTCGAAGGGAAAAAATCTTATTATCAGCCAACAGTTACAAATGTTTATTTATTTATTTACATTTTTCAATCCTTCTGGTTGATCTTCATAATCTAAAATAAGATGACTAGTACGACAGAGGACAGGTAGTAGAAGGAAGAAAACGGTGCTGAGCAAAGCAGGGGAGGGAGAATGCTGCAGAGAGATACGAAGAGAGAGAGAGAGAGAGAGAGAGAGAGAGAGAGAGAGAGAGAGAGAGAGTGGAAATAAGCACGGTGTTGGGAGTGAGGAGGTGAAATTTAAGAAAACATGATATTGACTGGACTTGAAAAATGAGTTGCATTTTCATTTCTCTTACTATATTAAAAGTGCGGTGCAATTAATGGGCCGCACAATCGAAATCATAAAACCGGTGATACAAATATAACGAGATAGCTAATTTAAAATTGAGTAATATTTTAAATAACTGAAAAATTATGAATGTCATATTATAAAAGACTGCCGCGGAGGATTAGCCGTGTATACTGGGGCGCCGTGCTGAGGTGCGCGCGGCCGTTCGGCGTCAGGGGTTCGAGTCCCCTCTCGGGCATGGGTGTTTGTGTTCTCCTTAGGTTAGTTTAGTTTACGTAGTTGTATCCGATATATTTGCAAACATTTGAAATTTTTTGTAAAACAATAAACGCAATTATGGTTAAAATTCTGATCACTAATTGTATCAAAATTAAAATACATGTAAACAATATGTTACGGAAATTTATTGACCCTGCTTCTGTGTTGAAGAAGCATTAAGCGTTCACAGGGACGGATAAAGGCAACACTGCGATCCGTGTCATTGACGAAGACCCTGTAAGTGAAACTAATAAAATTTCCAACAAAAACGTTTTATGCTCAACTGAATGAAACTTTAAATAATTCTGATTTTCTGGCAGGGATAGAATCAATATACTGTCATGGATCCGCAAACACTAGACACACGGACACATAAAGCTACGAGGAGTGTCAAATGCAAAGGTACGAAACGACATTGTGGATATAATTGAAGTGTTTATTGAAAAGTAATCACCCGAGGCCTGAGCAGAACTAACCCACTGTCTAATGAGCCGAAGGATTCCTAGTTCCCAGGGCTTCCGTGCCTGTGGCAACAGCAAGTCCTCTGTCCATCAGTACATCGCAATGGCGCAGCCACCTGGGGGCTAATGGGCTGAAGCCTTCCCAACACCTTCAGTAGATTGTTTAATTTAATTATTATTTATAGTTTTAATTTTTTAATTTTGTTAAACAGGTCGGCACCGGAAATTTGAAATAGTAAATATGTAATAAATCACAATGTAATTGTAATTTACCAAGCACAAGTGAACTTGATGCCGCCACTGAGAACGTGTGCTGCTGTTAATGTGAGCAGTTTTAATGCCGCCGAGACCAGCTTTTATGCTGCCGCTCTTGTTACTGCTATGCTGATGTTACGAAGCGATTTTTCATATGCGTCGACCCACTGCTTAGCAGGTCAGCGGCGCTACCGAGTGGAATCTTATGAACAAGAATAGTTTTACTTTAGTTCAATTTTTACACATAGAGTCTCATGTTAATTAAACTTTAAAGACCTTTCTCTTTGGCTAGTACACACAATTTCCACCAAATTATGGCTGCCGCACTGGTTCATCGTCGAGAAAAAGCGCTTCCATTTCACTTGTGGATTTTTTTTTTTTTTTTTTTTTTATAGCAAGACGAATTAGATGGAAGTTACAGGGCACTTGAACCACCTTGCCATTACACTTCGTGTGACTCTGGAGGCATGTGGACGCACATTATTGTGGAGTACAATCACTTACTCAATGAGCTGCCCATGTGCATAGGCTACGGAGTGTCTCACAGTTCACGTTACTGTTAATAATTCTTCCGTTCCTCAGGAATTCGATAAGTATTGGATCATGGACGTGGAAAAGGTGAGGGCACAGCCTTGTAATTTTTAGAGGGAGGTGACGACTCTTGATTCGCGTTCCTAGATGTCGTACTACGATATTCCAAAGTGGCACATTCAAATTCCAACCGGTTAGTTTGTTAAGACGTTTCGTACCTTTACATTTGAACATCCCTCGTATCATTTAATTGTTGCGGAGTTTGTCACGAACAAACATCGTGAAAAGAGATTTTAGTAATTAAAGATTTCCTCGTTGTAATGTTCTGTTCTATTTTGGTTAATTATTGGGAACACTACAATATACGTATCTTGGTGTGTTGATCAATAATTGAAACACTATTTCTCTGAACTTCTTTTATAAATATTTGGCTCCATCACACCATCACACAAGTCAATAGAGTTGGCGGTATCTCGTCAGTTGTGTTACTTGCAGCTTATATTCGTTTTTGTGTTGGTGTTTGGTTTCGGGAACGCTTGTAGCTGGCCGCTTGGCGTGCTACGATCGCAAGCGAACAAAAATCCGCTCGAGTGTCGTGACTGGTATGTTAGGCTGTGGCTACCTCGTCGACGCCCATTCAGCCACCATGGCAGTATTCATAGTGTGAATGCGCGGAACAATATAATCACGTCTTCCTTCACAACACAAAATTCAATCCTGGCTACAAGTTAATAGTATGTGACATTAACATCAAACAATAATTCATTTTCCAGAGACAGCATATGTCTCTGGAAAATGAATTTATTGCCGGCCGCGGTGGCCGAGGGGGCTGAGGCTCTCCAGTCGCGGTCTGCACAGCCACTACGGTCGGGGGTTCGAATCCCCCCTCGGGCATGGATATTTGTGCCGTCCTTAGGATTAGCTAGTTCATAAGCACTTTGTAAGTTTAGGGACTGATGACCCCGTAGTTAAGTTCCATAAGCTATACAATTCATTCAAAACTGAAACTAACATTGAGTTGAACTCTCTCGAACTGACTTCACATCAGTCACTTTCTTCTATATATATATAATCTCGTCAATGCGATGCGTTCATACATTATTGTAGCTGTTTTATACAATTAGGACTTGTTAATTACAAATCTCGTAGATACATGTAGTTTGTATAACACGGACATTATTTCTTCCTGAGATATTAATTACATACACCAGAAATTACTTAAAATGTTCGTGTGACATTAATAATTATCTCGATATACATTCAGAAATGTTTATCATCAGCACGAAAATGTACAGAGATGATTTAAAGTTACAATAGCGATCTTTCTTACATACATTTTGCGTTTGAATTAATTTTTTATGAGTTGCTTAATTGACAAAGATATTATTTATAACAATCTTTCCATATTGTTGACTGTTGATTTTTAACTATACAATGATACTGATGCTGAATTCTTTAAGTTAATGATCATTATACTTTTCTTAAATGAAATAGGACATGCTGTTAATACAACTGTTTGATTTATGTTAAGTCATACTATAAATACAATGGTAAAAACTGGAATGAATAGAGGACAGAACAACTGGTATCGGGTAGTTACATAAAGATTAGGTATCGGGTGGTAGATTAAATGACAGAATCGTAAGGTATAATTGAATATCTGCTTCTACCGTTACATTACAACGTTTCAGTGGTTCAAACGAGGAAGACGTCTGCACAAATTTGGCGACTGTTGAAGACACATTACTGGAGTATCTGGGTAGCAACAGGCAGACAGGGACCTGGATTGAATTTGGGCCTGACATGCCATTCAGCACCAGGCGTTAAACTAACTTCTGAGCAGCTGGAAATCATTTATTACCATTTATTACCAAATCTTTGGCATTCACCAGTCAAGGCTGGACAGACAGTGTCAAAAATACAATATTTACTTCGCAATAAAATGAGTCCAACAACTGTCTAGATTACAGATCTTTTAAGACAAACTGAGCATATATATGCACTTTACAATAACCGTACAATAATAGTAATAGAATAACAAACAAAAAACAAATAGTCTGTTCTTGATACCAAGTTTGAAGTCAGGTAGGCTCTGTGATATCACCAGAAAAACATTCTTCGATGCTGTACATTGGTTTCTCTATTAATTTACTCTAGATAGTTTCTGTAAATTGCTCCAGTGGTAAGAACTGTATTTCCTTGAATATTATATTAAATAATCTTATAGCTACCATTGGGAAGCTGCTTTGTATCTTCCTTAAACGACATCTTGGTGTGTCTTCTGGACTGTCTTTACTACGAGTGCAGTGTTGATGAATGTCACTCCTCTTCGTGCAGGTCTCTTGATTCATATTTATGTACATGAGAGAGTTAAATATATACCGGCTGAACACAGTGAGCACGCCCAATCTAGAGAAAATAGATTTGCAGTCGTCCTATTTTTTTTTCTTTTTTAAACAGCCTGTAACTGATGTGGATGTGGAACATTGCATAGTACACAGTAAGTAAGTACTGCTTTGAGATTATATTTTTTAGTTTCCTTAAGAGGTACAAGGCCCTTGAAGGTTTGGAGCACACATGTTTAGCGTGTTGTTGCCAGGTTGGTGTCGATGAGGTACCCCAGAAGTTAAATGGCTGCTGTGTCACCCAGTACTCCAGTAACACTGACAAGGAAAGTACTTGGGCTCGGACAAACACAGACACACCAAAATCGTGTGTATCAGTGTAAAGGTCCGCTATTGCTTTAGTGATACTCCTGCATGTACAAAACTCTGCAGTCGTCCGTTAGAGGCCTCTGCCTATCCATCCCGCATTGCACATTGAGCTGCCGGTGCGCCAGTCGGGATCAGTAGGGACAGTGCGGTGTGCCTCTGAAGTTGCGTTTTGTGACCTCATTTGTGTAGTGAAGCCTCTGATGTGTCGGCGATTGGTAATCAATCCTGCTAATGTATTGCGATTGGTTGATCTGAAGATACGTAGAACCCTTCTTCGTAAAGATGATATTGGTGTAGAAAATGAATAATTCGCATGTTTTCTGGTATCTATGATAGTGCATATGAGCATAAGTTAGAAACAGATACTGTTGTAACACTAATACACAATGGTTCTGATAGGGACGATATGAATAACAGTTCATTGCAAGCGGTAGTACATCTTCAGTGCAATCTGGAGCACGATCGCAGAGCTTTGCAGGAAAACGACACCCACCAAAACACTGGGGGGTAGGGGAAGGTAGGGTAGCGACGGACACAAAAATTAATTGCTAACAAAACAACAATAAACAATTTTTCTGTGTTAACTTTCATCGTAAAATGAAACCAGTAACTTCTTTAGTTGTATCACTTAGAACTAAGCATAGATAATAATTTTTTATGAACTATCTTAAATACACTTTTAAATCAGTTTATTGGCACTAAAAAATTTGGAGGGTAGCCCCGGACACAGCATTCAGTGGTACTCCACTTGTTTCGGCCTTGAAAACATACACTTGTAATAAATATCTCAAGCATCTCCATAAAATCAGTTTTCATGGTACCAGTCCTTGCAGTTATAGCACTGAATACAGTCTTCTTCGAAGATTTCTCCTCATGTGATGCATTCTGTCTCTTTTCTTTGATCCTCTTCGGAGAGACTGAATATTTGTCTTTGCCATGAACGTTTCTTTAGTGCATTTGCGTTTTTATTTTTTTTATTTTTGGGCTTGTCATTTTTATTGCATTTCCTTTTCTGTCTCTCTTCTAAACCTTTTTTTTTATTTTTGTTTTATTTTTTTATATGGAGATGACCCTTCTCCTTATTAAATCTATGAGGGATTTTCAGAGCTTCCGCAAGATCAAATGCTAATTTCAAATACTCTTCTTATGGGTGAAAACCGCCAACGAAGTTAAACATGAACGACGAAAAATTTTTGCGCGAACAAAATTCACCGTTGCGAGTAGCTCGCTCGGTGCCTATGCCACAGCTGACTTGCGTGAGTTTGTACTCCACAGGGCGCGAATTTCAAATATATATATATATATATATATATATATATATATATATATATATATATATATATATAAAAGTTCAAATGTTTGTATAGTTTATGAGACTTAACTACGGGGTCATCAGTCCCTAAACTTACAAACTAATTATGAACTAGCTAATCCTAAGGACGGCACAAATATCCATGGCCGAGGGGGGATTCGAACCCCCGACCGTAGTGGCCATGCAGACCGTGACTGGAGCGCCTCAGTCCCCTCGGCCACCGCGGCCGGCTTTCAAATGCAGTCTTGTCAGCGCAACGTGCTTGGTTTCTTAGAAATTGAAACGTCCGCGGTTACCCACCGTCCGGGGCTACCTGACCTTCCCCTTCGTAATGACCCTGTAACCAAACGTCCATACAGATATGTTTGTTCGAGTCCAAGTACTTCCCCAGTGAGACCACATATCATCCTCTGTCAACCCAAGCAATCATACCGGAAAGGTATGTTTTCGCTGTACTGATGTAGACATCAAAGGTTTTGTGAATAATGCAGAAAACCACGCCAGCCGTCTGATAGAAAAATAAGAAAATTGTACAGTGCGCAACATTAGCGGGGGAAAAAAAGGCGAGGCGACTACAGTTCGACGCCGTACCGCGGCCGAATCGTGACCGAATATCAGAGTCATCTCGGCCGTTGTTCTTCCCCTAATGACCCAACTGTCGACGTAGAGCAAAACGCGACGGTAAATAGAATGATAGGGCGGCGATCGGCTCATTGCCCGGCGCTGAGAGACGAGGCAATAACGGCGCGCCCAAAGACGATCTGGCGTGCGGCGCTCGCATGCGGCGACGTTATGGTCGTGACCCGGCGGCGGCAGCGGCAGGCGGGGTGTCCTGGCCCCGATCTGCAGGACGAGGCGGTAATGAGGCGGCGCGGCGCCCGCAGAGCAGCCGGCCGCGTGCTCCGCTCGCCGATGGCTATCGGGGCGCGCGCGAGGCCAGCGCCATCTACCTGCCGGCCCTCACGTCACGCACATCTCGTCCGCGCCACCCCAGCCGAGACCCTTAATTAGGAGGCACACGAAATAAAATTCCGAACAAATACGCCGGTTTACAAATAGAGAAAAGGTCATTCGTGGAAACACGAAGCTACCGGCACAAGTGTTATGTAGCAACCACAGGGTGGGCGGAAAGTGAGCGCCTAGTTTGAGCAGGTGTTGATGTGATGTGTAGATTGTAATGCATGCTACCTTCAAAGGAGAGGCACTGGACTGAAATTTGTGCTGCAGCAGTGATTCAAACCTGGGCCAGTAAGGTGACCCACTTTGCCCCCACCTCAATGATACTTTTTCCATCCCTGACAATCCCAGGTTTCATTACTCCCTCTTCACAGACGGCCACGAGCGAACCAACACCATCCCATCGCTCGCCCCTGACTTTCAGCACTTGGACAGCATCCCCCCTCCCCCCCCCCCCCCCACAGAACTTCACAATCCGCTCACGGCCATCGACATCGAAACAACACTCCACATGGAACGCAACACCGCACCCGGCCACTACCACCTGACCTACAGGCACTTTCGGGCCTGCCCCCATTTCTTCCATACAGCCCTTGCTTCCGTCTATATCGTCATCCTCTACACCGGCTTCTTCCCCAACCTGTGAAAACAACCTCCCATATCTTCATGTTTCTTAAACCCGGCAAGCTGCCCTCTGGCGCCTCATCCTATCATCCTGTCAGCCTCACCTTGGTGTTCAGCAAGGTCCTGGAAACAATCCTGTCTCTCCGCATTCACCAGCATGTCCGTCAACACCAGCTCCTTCCCCTCTCCCAATGTGACTTCTCATTATCCTCTATTGATGACCAACTCCTGCACCTCACCCATCTCCTTTCCATCCAGATGAACTCCCGTCGAGCTGCCATCTTCGTTTCCCTTAACATCAAGAAGGCGTATGATCAAGTATGGCATTCCGGTCTCCTTTTCAAACTCCAACTCTACGCCCTTCCTGTTAATTATGTCCGATTCATTGCATCCTTTCTCTCCCACCGCCCATCGTCTGTCAGTAATGCCAACTCCCATCTGTTGTACCCCAAGGCTCCGTCCTCCCCCCCCCCCTCTGTATCTCATGTCCTCGGCAGACATGCCGCAACCCAAGCCTCCTGTCCACCTCCTCCAATATACTGACAACACTACTTTCCTTGCCCTCGCCCCTTCCCTCGCCTAGTCCCAATGTCTCCTTCAGTTCCATTTCTCCGAAGTATCCACCTGGTGCAACCAGTGGCTCCTCACCGTTAACCCACCAAATCCCAGGCAGTCATCTTAGGTCACACGACCCCTTCCTTCCGTCACCACGACCTCACCTTACGCTCAGTGACCACCCTATCCCGCAAACCAAAGCCCTTAAATACATTGGCCTTACCGTCTATTGCTCCCTGTCCTGGAAACCCCATCTGCAAACAGTCCGTGATAAAGCCCTCTCCTGCCTCAACCTCCTCTAACTCCTTTCTGGCCGGACGTGGACCTCAAGCCTTCCACCATCATCTTCACTTACCATTCCATCATGCGTTCTGTCTTGTGCTGTTTCCGCCTCACTTGGGTCCGCTCCCCTTGCCCATTACCAATCCCTCCGGATCCTTGAACGTCTCACCCTCCGCCTCGCTTACCGCATCCACGTCCCTTTCCCCATGCGGATCCTCTATGACCTTATTCCTTTCCCACACCTTCTAAAGGTCCTCAAACACCACCACAGAAATGTATCCCTCAAAATTGGCCCCTCTCTCTTGTTGCATCCCAGGCCCGTGCTATGTCGTTAACTTGTTATCCCTATCTCCCTTCACCTTCAACTATCCACATCCTTTGAGAGGGTAACTCCGTCACCTCCCCCTCCCAGATGATGCCCTCTGTCCCGACATCTACCCGTCTTACCAATATTCATCCTTCCTCGTATTTGTACGCCCCCTCTACTTCCCCTTCCCGTCCAGCTGCCCCTCCCCCCACACTTGATTTTCCTCTCCCTCTCCTTGCCCGGAGTCCTTGCGATTTCCTCCCTCATCCTCCCATCACCCCCTCACCTCCTCTTCCTCCCTCTCCGCGCCTCCTCTCCCGTCCTCAACCCCTGTGATTAACCTGTGCCATCAGGTTTTATCAGTGCATCGTCTTGTTCCAGTGTCAAAATCAAATGTTAAAATGTTTATAAAGCTTATGGGACTTAACTGCGGGGTCATTAGTTCCTAAACTTACAAGCTACTTACGAACTAACTTATACTAAAGACAACACTAACATCCATGCCCGAGGGAGGATTTGAACATCCGACGCGGGAGGCCTCGCAATCCGTAACGTGGCGCTGAAGACCGCTCGGCTACTCCCTCGCTGCTCCGGTATCAGTGCCAGTGCTCGTGTTCAGTGTTCCAGTTTTAAAACTTCAGCAACCGCCGAATAGGTTGAGTATTGGAGTTGCAATGTGTGCTTTTGAGGCCGTCTCCTGTCCTCCGCTGCATGTGTTTTAATCTCCGAACGTTTTAACGCTGTATATGTGTCTGTTTTAACCACTGTTTTAACCCCTGTGTCCATTTTAAAATCCAGAATGTGTGTTCTACTGCTCTATGTAATCTTGTCAGATCTTCAATTTCTACAATGTTTTATATTCTGCTTTGTTTGCTCCTTCTATGTTTTAATTCTTCGGCTGAAGAGCAACGATAAAGAAGAAAAAAATTCAAACTTGCGACTTCCTGCAAACTAGTGTGCTGTAAGCGTCAAGCCACCACGACCTAACGGATACGTTGATTGCACGGACTGTATTCAAGCATTTATCCCGCCACATCACAAACTTCAATTCAGCCTCTTGTTTCCCTATATAAATGCATATCAATGTTATCAAAGCTCCCCTTTAGGTCTCAGTTTCTTACAGGATATAGTGCTTACCTAGTAAGCACTAGGTCTTAGCTTCAAATCCCAGCTGCAACACACATTTTAATTCAATGCCGCTTCTTCAATTTAACATCTTTCATCTACAAGGTATCCCATTAATCTTGACTACCCTAAATAACTGTTTAACCAGATTTATTTATTTATTTATATGGCTCATATGGTGATATTACAGTCTTACTTGAAATTTTTCATATATAAAGAATTAAATATGCAAAACCTATGTACAAATACCCATAACAAAAGCAAGCAAACAAAGAAACCAGAGAAAATCCTATAATTGAATATCTAGGTCACTTAAGCAGTCTACAGCTCTTCTTGTCACCAAATGCAGATCATTAAGTTCTCCAGGAATTTCCGCAGTGCACACTCTTCAGTCAGGTGCTGCACAGTTTGCACATGAGCACCTCAGTCACACGCTGGTGTATCTATGTATCCCCATTCATACAAACAGGCGCCACATCCTCCATGCCCTGTGAGCAATCGGTTGAGGGACGTATATAGTTTTCTGGGAAGCCCTAATCCATTCACATGTGTTGTAGGGTCACTTATAAGACGAGAGATAGTCGGGGGAAACTATTTTCAAACATATTTCCATTCTTGACAGACATCGTAAACAAGGGGTGTATGTTGCATTGGCCATGGTGGTTTTCTGTATTTGAGTCTGCTGGTAGGTATATTCCGCAGTTGATTGTATAGAAGTGTGTTCTTGTGAGTGGAGCTCTTGTGGAACTCTCTTATTGCTGCTGCTTCTCGTCTTATTGATGGAGGTGGAATATTATACAATACAGGCAGCCATGGAAGTGGTGTAGACTTTGTAGTGCCACTGATTATTCTCACAGATTTATTTAGTTTAACGTCAGCCTTACGTACATGTGCACTATTTTCCCACACTGGAGCACAGTATTCTGCAGTGGAGCAAACTAGTGCCAATGTAGCAGTACGAAGCGTATATGTACCCCATCCTGACCCAGCCAGTTTTCTGACAATGTCGATTACGTTCAAATGTTTGTATAGCTTATGGGAGTTAACTACGGAGTCATCAGTCCCTAAACTTACAAACTACTTACTACCAAGGACGGCACAAATATCCATGCCCAAGGGGGGATTCGAACCCCCGACCGTAGTGGCCGTGCAGACCGTGACTGGAGCGCCTCAGTCCCCTCGGCCACCGCGGCCGGCAATGTCGATTATGATGTTCACTCTTTTTTTCGATTATTATTCGTTTCGGACCTCTTCATAAGTATGGAAGTGCGATTACGCATGTCAATCACATCGCGATTACGGGCAGCATGGGATTCGCGCCTGAGCCTCAGGACATGCGCTAGCAGCGCATTTCGGGTTTTTCAAGCGTCAACTTCGCGTCGCAATATCTCTGGATGTAATTGGAATATTGCGATTCAATCAACGCCATTGTTTATGTGATTTGTCATGCTATGGGTTGCTGAATAAAAAGTATAGGGTGTCCATTTAAAAAAAACATAAGTTTAAAAAACACATTTGCTTTCGTTTTAGAACGTTTCCAAATATGTACATTCATGGGCCTCAGCCGTCCATTGATAACGGTGAAAGTCGTTTTCCAATAGCTGTTATTGTTCCAGAGATATTTTGGGTGGACAAGATAGCTGGGACACCCTGTATATTCGTCTAGTACGCAAAATAATAATGTATCATTTGGAACACTTTTTCCGCTTTCTGATAGATGGCGCTGTAATATTCACAAACACATTGCTCACTATTTTAGACGAACGGTGGGTAACAGGTAGGTTTTTTAAATTAAAACCCAGAATACGCTTCATTTTTATTTCGGTTGTTCCAATGCGATATTTGTACTTTTGTGAAATTATCATACATTATGAAAACGAATGTTGTTACTGCGTGATTACTTGTAATAACCTCATGATTTCAATAAATGCTAAAAATGATGACCTTCAACTTCAATGCATTTGGTAATACGCGTAAATAAATTACTCTCAACAGCGAGTAGTTCGCATTCAGTAATGTTCTCACATACGTTGACAATGCGCTGACGCATGTTTTCAGGCGTTTTCAGTGAATCACGATAACAAATATCCTTCAATTTTCCCCACAGAAAGAAATCCGTGGATGTAAGATCCGATGAACGTGCTGGCCATGGTATGGAGCTTCTACGACCAATCCACCTGTCATTAAATATTCCATTTAAGACCGCTTTAACTGCACGAGAGCCATGTGCCGGACATCCATTATGTTGAAAGTACATCGCCATTCTGTCATGCAGTGAAACAACTTGTAGCAACATCGATAGACATTACGTAAGAAGTCAGCATACATTGCACCATTTAGATTGCCATCGATAAAATTGGGGCCAATTATTCTTCCTGCCATAATGCCGCAGCATACATTAACCCGCCAAGGTCGCTTATGTTCCACTTGTCGCAGCCATCGTGAATTTTCCGTTTCCCAATACTGCATATTATGCCAGACGTTACCTCTGTTTGTGATTGACGCTTCGTTTCTAAACAGTACGCTTGAAAAGAATTTGTTATCGTCCCGTAATTTATTTTGTGTCCACTGGCAAAACTGTACACGACGTTCAAAGTCTTCGCCATGCAAATCCTGGTGCATAGAAATATGGTACCGGTGAAATTTATGTTGTTGCAGAATTCTCAACACCGACGTTTTTGAGATTCCCGATTCTCGCTCAAATTGACAGCTACTTATGTGCGGATTAGCCGCAACTGCAGCTAAAACACTTACTTGGGCATCATTATTTGTTGCTGGTCGTGGTTGACGTTTCACTTGTGGCTGAACACATCCTGACTCTTTAAATAACGTAACTATGCGATGTAAGGTCCGGACACTTAGATGATTTCTTCAGGATAACGATCAACATACATAGCACAGGCCGTTTGGGCATTTTGATCACAATAGCCATACATA
Organism: Locusta migratoria; assembly: GCA_026315105.1. Lineage (NCBI taxonomy): Eukaryota > Metazoa > Arthropoda > Insecta > Orthoptera > Acrididae > Locusta > Locusta migratoria. The sequence goes on along the minus strand of CM048748.1, from coordinate 223,630,262 downwards.
AATACCATATCGGCCTTTTCTGCAATTGGTAAACGGTCCACTTTAAGACAAGTAATGTATCACGAAGCAAATACCGTCCGCACTGACGAAATGTTATGGGGTACCACGGACTTATACGTTTGTGACTTTTACACCGCCGTCTATCACAAAGTGAAAAAGTGTTCCAAATAAAACATTTGTATTTATTTACGTACTAAACGAATATATAATAAAAATTGGGGTACCTATTTTAAAAATATGCAGTTGATATCCGTTTACCCTATGGCAGCGCCATCTAGCGGGCCAACAACAGCACCATCTGTTTTCCCCATTCAAGCTAGTAAAGTTTTTATGTAGTTTCTTCGTTTGATGCTTATTTACTGAGGTATGATATTGTCATTTACTGTTTAGTAAAGTCAACAGATGTTCAAAAGCAATTGCAAAATGATTTATATAAGCTCTCAGTATGGTGCAAAAAGGGCAATTGACCCTTAATGATGATAAGTGTGAAGTCATCCATATGGACACTAAAAGAAATCCGTTAAACTACATTTACACGAGAACCATTCAAATCTACAGATCGTATATTCAACTAAATACCTAGGAGTAACAATTACGAACAACTTAAATTGGAAAGAACATATAGAAAATATTGTAGGGAAGGCGAACCAAAGACTACGTTTCAGTGGTATAACAGAAGATGTAACAGCTCTACTGAAGAAAGTGCCTACACTACCCTTATCGTCCTATTTTGGAGTATTGCTGCGCATTGTGGGATCCACCTCAGGTGTGACTGACAGACGTTTTAGAGAATGTTCAGAGAAGGGCAGCTCATTTTGTATTATCGCGATATGGGGGGAGGGGGGGCTTTCAGTGGAAATTATGCACGAGTTGGGATGGAAATTATTGAAAGTAGGGTGTTATTAGTTGCGACGAGATATATTTATGAAATTTCATTCACCAACTTCCTCTCCCGAAAGCGAACATATTTTGTTAACACCCACCTACATAGGGAGACATAATTATGATGATAAAGTAAGAGAAATTGAATCGAAAACGGAATGATTTAGGTGTTCCTTTTCCCCGCGAGATATTAGAGAATAGAACTGTAGAGGAATATCGTAAAAGCCGTTCGGTGAACCCTCTATCATACATTTCAATGTGACTTGCAGACTATTTATGTAGAAGTAGATGCGTAGGAGGCAATGTCCGTGTGGGCGGAGCTCCGAGGACGCTGAGAGCTATATCGGCGGCAGCGTAGCTTCTGACAGCTCCAACCTAGCCGGTCAGTTCTCAGCGGAGGAGCCAGACAAAGTGTGCCTCACAACGACTCACTTACCTCATCCCCTACCTTCTCATCTCTATTCCTTTCCTGCTCAATTTACATACTACTACCTTGTGGTTAGTCTCGGCAGGGATAAAGGCTAAGGGAGGAAGCTCTAAAAGAAAATCTGGAATGGGGTTCCAGAGGCGGTTGGAAGGCTTACTGCGTGCCTTTCCGGCAGCTCAGCAAACCCAAGTGATATCACACGTATTTGCTTGCCTTTCCTCTCGAGCTATCATTTAGGTCGAGACGAAGACCGTGATGCTTGGGTAACTCACAGGTAGTGTTGCCAACTCGTTTCCAACCATGTCCCTACATGACGTGTCTAAAATCCCTACGTTCGCCATGAAAGTCCCTACGCAAAAAACTGATTACTAATAAATAAATAAATAAAAATGATAAAATGGAATAAAAAATAGAAAAATTAAAATAAAATATAAAATAGAAAGAAAAAGAAAGAAAACCTTAAATGTAGGATGACTTCCCATTCATTAATATTATTGTACAATGAATTGTTACTGTTTTGAATTAAAAAAAAGCTACGTTCTTTCTGCATCAACACTCAGAAAAGACCCTACGTTCTGGAAAAAAGGTTGGCAACACAGCTCACAGGAAACTTCAGCGACGTTCTGGCGTTCAAATTTCAATTGCACAAACTGCAGCACGGACTGTCACTCTCGAGAAGGACTTTGTAGCCATAACACATGTTGTAGGCTGTGAACCAAGTATGCGACGCCATCATCCTCCGAGGATGGACAGATGCAGTTCATTCATTCAGATGTAGGTCAGGGCACACTCCGCTGCAGAGTGAAACTTTCATTCTCCTATAAGGGTATTAATTCAAGTCATTATTATTTGTAATTTTTCCTAGGACTACAGCCGCTGTTACACCTTCGAACAGCGTAGACAATGTGAAACCTTAACTTTTCCCTGCGTAATGAATTTTCAAACAACTTAGGGGTGGGTATGCTGCTAGATGACGTTGTGGACAACCGCCGATATCTCGACAGGAGCACACCTTGCCATTCTCAAGGCACAACTGCACTCATGGAAGCAATGTGCAAGCGGAATTAATACCTCGGTTTGTAAAGGTTAAACAAGGAAGATACCACACATAGCAAAATTCACTACAGAGTCAACACAACCAAAGTTGACCAAACATCAAAAATATCGGTAGTGACTATTAATCAACAGGTGAGGCAGCATTAATTCTGTCCCTCTGTTTTTTTATTTATTATTATTATTATTTACGAGAGACAGTGTCGGATTCCAAGCAGAATTTAAACAAAAAGCACCATCTCTGTTTATAAGGGCGCTTGCTAGTTCAATTTCAACAGCGTCCTTAATAACACTATTCCAATAGGTGGAAGTGCATTCCAGATTCTCTGTGTTGTTGTAACCCATGGATGACCGGTGCGAAGACAGTGTTCTGCAACAGCAGATTTGTTGGTGTTCATGGATGACCGGTGCGAAGACAGTGTTGTGCAACAGCAGGTTTGTTTGTGTTCAATACGCCGGTCTTCAGCAGTCCTGATTGTCTGGCCAATATATGAATGTTCAAATGTTTGTATAGTCTATGGGACTTAACTACGGGGTCATCAGTCCCTAAACTTACAAACTACTTATGAACTACTTACGAAGTAGGACGGCACAAATATCCATGCCCGAGGGGGGATTCGAACCCCCGGTCAATATATAAATGCCATAACTGCAAGGAATACGATAGACACCAGCCTTACGCAAACCAAGATCATCCTTTATGGACCCCAACAGGGCTTTTATTTTAGAAGATGGTCGAAAAACACATTTCACATCATATTTCCGCACAATACTACCAATCTTGTTGGAAATTCTTCCTGCGTAAGGCAAAAAAGCCATAGATTTAGGTGTCACTCATTACTATCGTCACTTACCCGTTGCGCAGAAAGGAGATAGCGCAACGCACGTATTATCTGCCTCTCACTATAACCATTTTGACGATAGGTGACCTCGAGATGGAACAACTCAGCTGACAAATTTTCAGGGTTTAAAATGACATGGGCCCTGTGTACCAAGGTACAAAGGTACAAAGTACTCCTTAACGCTGAGCTGGATGGTGACAACTGTCAGGTTGCAGATACAAATCAGTCTGAGTAGGCTTCCTATAAACAGCATGTCCCACTGTACCATCAACCTTCCTTCTGACCAACACATCAAGAAAGGGAAGGTAGCCATTTTTTTCCACCTCCATAGTGAACTTAATATTCGGGTGGATTGAATTTAGGTGTTCCAAAAAACCATTTAAATTCTCACTACCATGAGGCCAAACGACAAAAACACGCAGGTTTCAGGGTCGCTTACTCTGAACCACGTTCCTCGAAATCCTCCATAAACAAATTGTTCACAATAGGTGGCAACGGATATCCCATTGCAACTTCATCAGTTTGTTCGTAGTACTTACCACTGAATAAAAAGTAAGTAGTAATCAGCACTTTTCGAAAAAGATTTGTTAAATGCACATCAAACTTAACCTCAATTAGCTGCAACGAATCAGACAGATGAAAGAAATTGAAGAGTGAAGCCACATGAAAACTCACTAAATTATCAGTGTCATTCAATCGAAATCCCTGCATCGATGTAAGAGATCCGCTGAGTTCTTAATGTGGTGTTCACACCTACCTACTATTGGACTCAACAAACTAGCAAGATCTTTAGCTACAGATATGTTCGGAAACCCATGTTAGCTACCATAGGCATCAAAGGAACATTCTCTTTGAGGACCTTAGGAAGGCCATAAACTCTATACTTCGTACACCGAAACGCGAGACGAACTGTAAACACAGCGAGGAGGGTGAACAGATGTGCACAAAACTGGGGCGCCCCCTCAATGTCGCCGCATCCATTTCAGGTGTAAAGAATTTGTATGTCTTATGAGGGATAATATTAGAGGATGACTAGAAATGTCATCTTAAAGGACCAGTTGCTGAATAGCAGCATAAGTATTAAGCTATCATATTCTATCTCTTTTTTCCCTCTCTGTATCGCGCAAGTATAAACTCATTATGTCATCCTAGATTTCGAAACCACGCAAGAAGCGATCAAAGAAGAAAATAAGTTATTAATATGTATATAATGGAGCTGTTCTTTGATGACACCATAGTTAAGTCCCATAAGCTCTCAAACATTTGAACATGACGACAGAAGCTTACAGAAAGTGTTTAGGACTTTCACAGAAATGTGATACGAACAGACGTACATGATTTGTTGTTTGTTGACATAGTTCTTACTGTCGTAAAGGAAAATGCAAATTTTGGCAATTTTCAGATATTCTATGAATTAAAAGAAATGAATTTTGAATATCTGAGTCGTCTAATATTACTGCTACATAGCAAAACACACAACCGCTTTAGACCTGATATAGAGGATTTAATTCCAAATTATTAACTTATCCCCCAAGAGCCGTAAAGTTTATGTTCTTTTATTTAACGATGGCTTTCGGTATTGCATTAATACCATTTTCAGACCCCATAGAAATTAAGTTGCAAATCACTGTTTTATCCATAACATCATGTTGTACGTATGTCATCTATATCTATAAATGTGAATGTCTGTTCGGTGTACGTTTATCACGTCTGAACCACAAGACATAAAGAGCTAAAATTTTGTACAGTTACTAATGTCTACCCGGGGAAGGCTTTAGGCACGGTTTTATGGCGATCGGTATATATATATTAATGTGAATGTCTGTTCGGTGTACGTTTATCACGTCCGAACGACAATAAGCAGAGACTTAAATATTTGTACAGTTATAATTTATACCTGAAGAAGGTTTTAGGTACAGTTTTATAGCGATCTGATAGATATTTAGTAATTTGAAGAATATAACGTGAAATGCGGAACAATAATTACTCTTTGAAAATTATATTTACTCTTTGAAAGTAGTTTTATTGGTTGCAATGTTGCTTGAGGGTTGATAATGATGAAAGGGTGGAGTATATTGGAATGGAAAGTTATCGGTGTATATAAAACTCTACGTGTGTGCGTGTTAATATTTCGCTCTGCAGCGAAAACTACAGATCGCAAACGAATAGTCTGTGTGTAATTGTTGTCCGAAGTCTCCCGTTGTATACCATAGCAGTTCAATGTCAATAGCTATAAGGGGGTGAAAGATATGATGGTTGAAAGTCGCCAAATTGTAAAAAAAGAAAAAAAAGAAATAAATAAAAAATAATAAAAAAAGTTGCACTGAAGGCCAGCGATGACGTTTGAAACTCTATAGCAATGCTATAGCTATGCGTGCTACAATGTCTTCAGCTCTTTCTCTGTAAGGATAAGCATACGAATAAGGAAATATAAGAATAAATAAATAAAGCAGTAGAAAAGAAATTTCTTTTAATACATCTCTTTAAAAAAAATCGATTTGACGTTTCGCACATTACATCAAGTGATCGATGTGTGATATTATTACAATCATTATTGTTCAATTTCGTGATTGGATTCTTAGAAACAAGTGTATATTTACGTGTGATTTGATCTACACTACTTACTTTCCTGATAAACGGTAAGTGCATAGACTTCTGCAATCTGATAGGAATATTTTTAAGTTCCGCTTTATGGTAATCAACACACACGCAAGCGGAGCCGCGGGCTTAAGCTAGTACAAAATTTAAAGAAGGATTAATGTAATACAGAAACCAGTCGTAAAATAAAACAATATAAATTTTACGGCTGTTGGTGGATATGTTAATAACTTGGAATTAAAACTCGACCAACTGGTGCAGTCCCTATTCCATTACAACATGGAAACATATAGACTGATACATAGGTAGCGACAATGAGCGAGCGACCCGTTTTTGTCCACTCCTGGTCACGCGTCCTGATAAGTCTACAGTCTGTCTCTCATTTCGGTGAACGGAGTATAGGTGGTACCGCACAGTAAGAGATAAGACTCTTGGTAGTCTCCTGTGACATTTTATCTTAGAAGATAGATTAAGAAAAGGCAAACCTACATTACCAGCTTTTGTAGATTTGGAGAAGGCTTTTGACAATGTTGATTGGAATAAACTCTTTCAAGTTCTGAAGCAAGCGGGAATAAAATATAGGGAGCATAAGGTTATTCGAAACTTGTACAAAAACCAGACAGCGGTTGTCAGAGTTGAAGGGCATGAAAGGGATGCAATGGTTGGAAAGGGAGTAAGACAGGGTTGTAGCCTTTCTCCAATGTTATTCAATTTCTACATTGAGCAAGCTATAAAGGAAACCAAGGAGAAATTTGGTTAAAGAATTAAAGTTCAGGGGGAAGAATTAAAAACATTGTGCTTTGCAGACGACATAGTAATTCTGTTAGAGACAGCAAAGGACCTGGAAGAGCAGTTGAACGAAATGGACAGTATACTGAAAGGTGCATATAAGATGAACATTAACAAGAGCAAAACTACGGTAATGGAGTGCAGTCTAAAAAGAAAATCAGGTGATGCTGGAGGAATTAGCTTAGGTAACGAAACAATAAAGGAGGTAGTTGAGTTTTGTTACTTGGGCAGTAAAATAACAAATGATGATCGCAGTGCAGAAGATATAAAATGCAGAATGGCAATGGGTAGTTTTGTGTCCCAGCCTCGTTGCCACGTTTGTGTCTAGTTTTCGCCGGTTGTCTTTGGTGTCGATGGCCGAGTAGAAAGAGACCGACACAGGAATAAAGGATGCACGCTTGTGCGGTATAGAGGTGACCGGCCAGTGGGACAGCAGAAACTAGAAACACTAGAGTAAATTATAACGAGATATATATATTTCATAGAGACTTAGTAATACTTAACTTTTACATAGTTCTTGACTGCAGAATGCGGATACATAGATTAGATAGAGGCCTGCATACTGATGATTCCTAGTGCCTATCCGATAGCCAAGTTTTAACTGGTGTCTATCTGATTCCCAAGTGTTAACTGGTACCTATCTCAGTCCCAAGTGAACGATGCAACAGTCGTGGCCACGAGCGGAGTTGCAGCAAAGGGCGCTCGTGGCTGACATCGTAAGAACGCCGCGCCGTGCGTGCATGGCAGCGCGCGGCGTAAGTACGTGGCGCGCACTTTATACTTGTGCGACGCCACAGATAGAAAAGCGTTCTTGAAAAAGAGAAATTTGTTAACATCGAACATTGATTTGAGCCCAAGAAAGTCCTTTATGAAGGCATTTGTGTGGAGTGTTGCCTTGTATGGGAGTGAAACATGGACGATAAACAGTGCGGACAGGAAGAGGATTGAGGCTGTTGAAATGTGGTGCTACAGAAGAATGCTGAAGATTAGGTGGGTGGATCGCGTAACTAATGAGGAGGAACTGAACAGAATTGGGGAGAAAAGGAATTTTTGGCATACCTTGACTATAAGAAGGGATCGATTGGTAGGACACATTCTTAGACATCGAGGAATTGTGAATTTAGCTTTGGAGGGAAGTGTGTGGGGTAAAAACCGAAGAGGAAGACCAAGAGATGGATACAGTAAGCAGATTCAGACAGATTTAGGTTGTCGTTCTTATGTGGAGATGAAGAGGATTGCTCAGGATAGGGTTTTGTGGAGAGCTGCATCAAACCAGTCTCCGGACTGAAGACCACGACAACAGCAACAGCAACATGTGACTTAACTATACGGGGTCATCAGTCCCTAAACTTACAAACTACTCATCTACTTCCTTATACTAAGGACGGCATAAATATCCATGCCCGAGGGGGGATTCGAAACCCCGACCGTAGTGGCCGTGCAGACCGTGACTGGAGCGCCTTAGTCCCCTCGGCCACCGTGGCCGGCTGTAGGTTGTTGTTGTTATGTGGAGATGAAGAGGATTGCTCAGAATAGGGTATTGTGAAGGGCTGCATCAAACCAGTCTCCGGACTGAAGACCACAACAACACAACATTGGTCTTTCTCTCAACACTCTTTGTAGGATCAGCACCGATTCTACGACATTGTCAGAAGAACGTCTCGACCTGCACTTTTAATATCGCGCATTTCCACGCCCCGGAATTGGAGCCCGCGTTTTTCGTCCGCCTCCGCCTCCGCGTCCGCCTCGGCCGCCCCCGGCGTCAGATTCCCAGCGGCCGACAGTCTCAGTTTTTCCCGGGGATGACCAAGCAGTGGCGGGCCGCGGCCTGCGGCGCTCTCGCGTGACACGGATCCGAAACGCGTGCTGCGGGGCCGGGGGGCGGCCAGGTGGCCGTCGTCATAGCTAACGCGGCGCGACCATTTTTAATTAATCAGATTGTGGCGGCCGGTATTTGTAGACGTGTGCAGCCGCGGCCACAAAGGGCCGCGCAGAACCGGCAGCAGCCCGGCCGGTGACTCGGCGGAATGCGCCGCCCGCCGCCTTCCCACAGCTTCTTCGGTGGGCCCCGTTTCCCGGGAAGCGCGCCCGTTTCTCCGGATACAGTCGCTCCGTTTTATTAAGACTTCTTTATGACGTTTTTGGCCGTTCCGTATCTCTGGCGGTAAAAACGGAACCTTAATAGAATCACTCCGTTGACCTTCTATTTGTCTGTCCGACTATTCAGACACAGCAGTCGGCAGAGTCATTTGAATGACATTTATGTGACACCAGCTGAAAACCTGGCGTTGCCCGGATCGAGACGATGCTCGAAACATACATTAATTGCCCCAGCCATAACTTAGCAAATTATCTTTCCGAGAATCCGAAAAAGTTCTGGTCCTATGTAAAATCGATAAGCGGGTCAAAGCCCAGTATCCAGTAACCCTTTGATCATTCCGGGCCAGTACCAGAAGAAAGCAAACGGAAAGCTGAAGTTGTAAATTTAACATTTAAGAAATCTTTCACGCAGGAGGACCACAGAAATGTATCATTATTAGATCAGCGTACTAATTCCTAAATGGAGGACATAGTGCCGCGGCGGAGCAGCCGAGAGCGTTGAGGCGTTAAGCTACGATACGCGAGACCGTTCCCCGTCGGGGGTTCGAATCCCCTCTCGGGCATGAATGTTTCTGCCGTCTTTAGTATAAGTTAGTTCATAAGTAGTTTGTAATTTTAGGGACTGATGACTCCCTAGTTAAGTCCTTTAAGCTTAAAAAAAAAACAAAAAAAAACAAAAACAAAAAAAACATTTGAACATTTTGAGGGCACAGTAATAGGTATTTCCGGTGTAGAGAAGCAGCTGAGAGAGCTAAATACGAAAAAGTCTCTGGTCCGGATGGAATACCAGTTCGGTTTTACAAAGAGTATTCTGCGGCATTGGCCCCTTGCTTAGCTTACATATTTCGCGAATCTTTAATTCAGCGCAAAGTTCCTAGTGATTGGAAAAAGGCGCAGGTGACTCACGTTTATAAGAAAGCAAAGAGAACTGACCCACATAACTGAAGATTAATATCGTTGACATCAGTTTCCTGTAGAAAGTTGGAGTATATTCGCAGTTCGAATGTAGTAAATTTCCTTGAGACGGAAAAACTTCTTCCTATGAATCAGTATGGGTTTAAGAAACTTCATGTGAAACTCAGCTTGCCCTTTTCTCACATGACATAATGCGAGCCATGGATAATGGGCAACAGGCGTATTGTGTTTTTCTCGATTTAAAAAAGGCATTTCACGCGGTGCCACTCTGCAGACTGCTAACGAAGATATGAGCTCATCGAATAGGTTCACAGATTTGTGACTGGCTGTAAGACTTCCTAAGTAATAGAACGCAGTACGTTGTCCTATCGACGGCGAGTGTTCATCAGAGACGAGTGTATTGTCAGGCGTGACCCAGGGGAGTGTGATAGAACCGCTACTATTTTCTATCTACATAAATGATCTGATGGACAGAGTAACTTGTAATTTGCGGCTGTTTTCTGATGACGTTGTAGTGTATGGTAGGGTGTCGTCTTTAATTGATTGCAATATCATACAGGATGACTTAGATAAAATCTCTAGTTGGTGCGAATAATATCAGGATATCGTCATAGCGTCGATGGTGACCAAAGTTTATCAACCCATCAAGAATGCTAGGAGCGTGTTTATGTTAGGAAGAGCGCACAATCAATTGTTAGGATCGTTTAGTTCCGGTACAGTGGATGTAGAGGAATTGTGAACCTAATTTAAATGTGTTGCGCATGAGTAGGAAAAATAATCCCATAATGTTCGAATACAGCATTAGTAGTAAGATTCTTGAAGCAGTCGCGTCGTTCAAACATCAAGGCGTAATATTGCAGAGCGATATGAAATGGAACGAACATGTAAGGGCAGTTGTGAGTAAGGCGGACAGCCGACTCCGGTTTATTGGGAGAATTTTGGGAAGATGTACCTCATCTGTAAAGGAGACCATGTATAAAACGCTTGTACCATGTCTTGAAAATTGCACAAGTGTTTGGGACCCGCAGCAAATTAGTTTAAAGGAAGACATAGAAGGATTTCAAAGGCGAGCAGCTAGGTTTGTTACTGGGTAGGTTCGACCAATGCGCGAGTGTTACGGAAATGCTCCGGGAAATCAAATGGGGATCACTGGAGAAAAGACGACGTTCTTTTCGTGAATATCTGTTGAGGAAATTTAGATGGATGGAATTTGAAGCTGGGTGTAGTGGGATCTTCCTGCCGCGTAATTACATTTCGCGTAGTGATTACAAAGATAAGAGAGATTAGGGCTCGTACGGAGGCATATAGGCATTCTCTTTTTCCTTGTTCAATTTGGAAGTGGGATAGGAAAGGAAATTGCCAGTAGTGATACAGTGTATCCTCCGCCACGCACCTTACGGTAGATTGCGGAGACTGTGTGTAGATATAGAATTATAATCTAAACATAACCGCAGTGATATCAAAGATAACAGTGTTAAGCAAGGACTTCAGTTCAATTGTTTGACAATAAAGAAATTTTAATGGCGTCATATATCTAACATCAAAACAAAATCATATCATAAAAGCAATAATCAGTGGCCTATCAGATCATGAAACGCAGATCCTTGTTTCAGGTATAGATTCTAAGTAGATTATGAAGACTGCTAAATCTGCATACAGGAGAGTAGTCAATCCACCAAAAATTTCGTATTTTAGAAAACGGCTCTAAAATATGAACTGGAAAGGTGTTTAAAGTGCTCATGACAGGAATGAAAAATATAACATATTAATTAATAATGGCAGTATCTTGTTTGAAAACTGTTTTCCTCTAAAAGTAACTCAAATTACTCTGAAGTCTATAATAAAACCATGCATTACACAATGAATAAAGGTTTCATGTAAGACAAAAAGGGAAATGTATCTATCAGCCAAGAGTAGCTCCATTGATGATTTAGCTAATGATAACAAATACTTCAATACACACACACATTATATATATATATATATATATATATATATATATATATATATATATATATATATATATATATAATTTAAAAGTAATTCATACATCTATACAAATGCACTATGAGAAGAAGAAAGCAATATCAGCAAAAAATTAAATCAATGTGGGTATAGTAAAACAGAGGACTGATAGAACCAGAAAGGAACAGGAGCAGATAGCTTTAAGAGTAGATGATACGCTAGTAACTGATGGGCACAGTGTGGCAAATCTACTTAACAAGTTCTTTATATCTGTTACTGATAGTTGGGATTTCCAGGCTCAGTAAATAATGCCCTTCAATATCTAAAACTGATCTACTAAAGAAACTGCCTACACTAGACTATTGCGTCTTATTTTGGAGCATTGCTGCGTGTTCTGGGATTCCCACCAAGTGCAGGATATACACGAAGTTTAGAGAAGGACAGCTGGTTTAGTGTTAATCCACTAGCAGACAGAGAGTCACGAAAAGGATGCACGAGTTGGGGTGGAAACCATTAAAAGAAGAGCGTTATTTCCTTGGGCGAGATCTATTTGCGAAATTCCTTTCAACAACTTTCTCCTCCGAATGTGAAAATATCATGGTAGCGCGCACCTTCATAGAGAGACAAGACAATCATAATAAAATAAGAGAAATGTCTTCAGTAACCTGAACTTGAAGTACACAGCAAGTCTCGAGTCTACCGTGGCATTCGCCAGTTGACGAGGAGGTGGTGAGGTGTGTTTGCAGTCAAGAGTCCCACCCCGGGGACTGACCTAGAGGGCCCGGCCGGCCTGCTACCTGGGGGCTGAGGCTCCGAATTCGAGTGTGGGACTAAGGGGAGTCGTACCACCCAAAATGACAAAATTTAACGTTTATACTTTTACGCAAATTATGATAATATGGTTGTTTATGCTTAATTTGGTGTTGGTTTCATTGAAATATTCAATTAATTACTATTTTAAATAAATATTTGAACATAATCATGCAATGACGATGGACACTCACGATCGTATAAGGCAGTGGGGAGAGTAAACCATATGGCGAATTTTCAATTAAAAAACTAGAGTGCATTAATTATGTACAAAAGAGGATGGGCACGAGACTACGTAGACTGATAGACGAATTGGGACGTACCGAATTATCTGATAGTCTTAGACGTCGACTGACTGATCAACAAATTGATCAGCTTACAGAATACACTACTGGCCCTTAAAATTGCTACACCAAGAAGAAATGCAAATAATAAACAGGTATTAATTGAACAAATATATCATACTAGAATTGACATCTGATTACATTTTCACGCAATTTGGGTGCATATATCCTCAGAAATCAGTACCCAAAACAACCGGCTCTGGTCGTAATAACGGCCTTGATACGCCTGGGAATTGTCAAACAGAGCTTGGATGGCGTGCACAGGTACAGATGCCTAAACAGCTTCAACACGATTCACAGTTCATCAAGAATAGTGACGCGTATTGTGAAGAGCCATTTGCTCGGCCACCATTGACCAGACGTTTACAGTTGGTGAGAGATCTGAAGAATGTGCTGGGCAAGACAGAAGTCGAACATTTTCCGTATCCAGAAAGGCCTGTACAGGACCTGCATTATCCTGCTGAAATGGGAGGGGGGGGGTTTCACAGGAATCGAATGGAGGGTAGAGCCACGGGTCGTAACACATCTGAAATGTTACGGCCATTGTTCAAAGTGCCGACGATGCGAACAAGATGTGATCGAGACGTCTAACCAATGGCACCCCATACCATCACACCGATTGATTTGCCGATATGGCGATGACGAATACACGCTTCCAATGTGAGTTCACCGCGATATCGCCAAACACGGATGCGACCATCATGCTGCTGTAAACAGAACCTAGATTCATCCGAAAAAATATCGTTTAGCCATTCGTGCATCCAGGTTCGTCGTTGCGTACACATCGCAGGCGCTCTTGTCAGTGTAAAGGATAACCGCAGCCATGGTCTCCGAACTGATAGTCCATGCTGCTGCAAACGTCGTCAAACTGTTCGTTTAGATGGTTGTTGTCTTGCAAACGCCCCCATCTGTTGACTCACGGATCGAGACGTGGCTGCACGATCCGTTACAGTCATGCGGATAAGATGCCTGTCATCGCGACTTGTGATGCGAGGCTGTTGGTATCCAGCACAGCGTTCCGTTTTGCCCTCCTGAACCCACCGATTCCATATTCTGCTAACAGTCATTGGATCGCGAGCAACGCGAGCACCAATTTCGCGATACGATAAACCGCAATCGCGATAGGCTACAATCCGACCTTTATTATTGTCGGAAACGTGAAGGTACGCATTTCTCCTCCTTACACGAGGCATCACAACAACGTTTCACCAAGAAACGCCGGGCAATTGCTGTTTGTGTATGAGAAATAGGTTGGAAACTTTCCTCATGTCAGCACGTTGTAGGTGTCGCCACCGGCGCCAACCTTGTGTGAATTCTCTGAAAAGCTCATCGTTTCCATATCACAGCATCTTCTTCTTGTCGGTTAAATTTCGTGTCTGTAGCACGTCATCTTCGTAATGTAGGAATTTTAAAGTGTTTTTAGAGCAATAGTCACAAAACAATGCCAGAACATATGACAAAAATACCACATTTACTGCCCAGGAGGTACTGCCCAGGTTGACCCCCCCCCCCCCAAAAAAAAAAAGAAAAATGAAAGAAAACGTAGTATAACGACGTAGTGTACTGCTTCACTGTTAAAAAAAAAGTTCAAATGTTTGTCAAGCCTAAGGGACTCGAGTGCGGCACAAATATCCAAGCCCGAGGGGGATTCGAACCATCGACGGTGAACAGCCTCCCGCATCGTAGCATAGCGCCTCAATGCGCTCGGCCGCTCTGCCACGGCGCTTTGCTGTTAGGCATGAGTCCAGGAAGTTTGGGAAGAAGTCACTAGTATCGCCACTGGTTTCGCTACCTACACACATGTTTGTTATTTATTCACTCTGCAAACTTTCGTCTTTACAAATTTGGAAATTGCCTAAAATTTGAGGTAAGTGCATATATTTCATATTCAGTTTGTCATCAAAGCCAACTGAGGACTCTTCATGTCCTGAATAACTCATTAATTGTACTATATGTGGTTACGTACAACTGGTACACTTTACCTGCAGATATGGGTTACTTGAGCCCAAGACCACCATACGAAAAAGTAAAGCCGGCCGCGGTGGCCGAGGTGACTGAGGCGCTCCAGTCACGGTCAGCACGGCCACTACGGTCGGGGGTTCGAATCCCCCCTCGGGCATGGATATTTGTGCCGTCCTAGTTCGTAAGTAGTTCATAAGTAGTTTGTAAGTTTAGGGACTGATGACCCCGTAGTTAAGTCCCATAAGCTTAACAAACATTTGAACGTTTTGAAAAAGAAAACAAAAATCGGAAAACTCCAACTTTAGAAGATGACGCGTTCAGTTGTAGATTGGGAGGTGACGGCGACATCACCCTCCACAATAGTGATGAGGAACATATAGGACACTTGTCTAATTTTTTGCCAAACCAAAGCCAAATCAACACCATCACTAGCGCCTGTAACCGAAGATGACCTAGAAATAGGAAACTTTGTTCTGGCAAAATGGAACGAGAAGGAACACCCAGGAGTTATCCTCGCTATAGAAGCAGGTGTTACAGTAGGCTGCACGGAACCTACACTAAAAGCCTGGAGGTGGCCCAAAAAATATGGATGTCTTGTTGCACAAATTTGAAGATGTGGTAATGACAATGAAACACTCAAAGTTAATAAAAGAGCTTTATTACCTTCAAGTGGACTCTAAACGTTGCTATATCCCTACATTATATTGTTAATAGAATATCTGAAAAGTGTTGTTAAAAATTAATATTTGTCCTGAAAATAAACTTTTGGAAGTTGACCGGATGTTCAGAAATTATGTTATTCAAATAACCATCAACCTACTTGGACCCATACTGCCTTCAAATGGTAGTATTTATAGGAATTACAGTTTGGGTTCAAGTAAACCAACCGTAAGGTTAACTTGCGCGTGTTAGTTACACTAATTATAACTAAAGAACGTCTGAACCGACTTGGCTCAAAATTGGTGGGGAGGTAGTTTAGAAGCAGGAGACGGACGTAAGATACTTTTTGTCCCATTTGACAGCGTATTATATCAGAATTTGAGAAAAACAGAAAGTACGCTTGCAGCTGGGATCATTTTGTCGATTCTCCAACAATCAGATTATTCATTCACTACTCGCCTAGCGACCAAATATGCTGTAACAGAACGAAGAAATACACAAAGGAGGTTAGAATAAAGGGAGACGGCGTTATGCCCACAAGATTAAAACTGTCAGACAGATTGAACAAGAAACGTTGTTTCTTTACAAGCCCCTCCGTATTATTCTTACCTCCATGATGTTATCGGTGTTGATCGTACCTTTGGAGCATTGCAAAGATAGAATTGATGTTATTTCGTGGCATTTTTGAGTGTTACAAACAAATTAAGTACAGGTAGTGGTTTATTTTTAGAACAATTCCTCCAATGCATCGGCGTAATATCGGTCGGCGTACGTGTAACGCAATCTTACTACGTGATCGTAGTCAATGAGACCGACGAAGATTGTACACAGCGCTTGGAGGTAAATCGAAAAGAAATTCTCAAGCGCGATTCGTTATGATTCTGAAACAAAGGGTACAGTCGAGTTCGACTCCCTGAGTTGCTGTTTACGCACGAAATAATTTGGGTCATCGACAAAACAGACGGGCGCGCGTAGCAATTACAATTGAACGTTTGGGGTACAGATACAATCCAGCAGTCGATTACGCAGCGAATGTATCAGTTGGCTTCGGAACAAACTGTCGCCATCTAAAATTTCATTGGCTATCTCAAGCTTTGCCACGCTCCAACAGCTGTTGCCAACATAGCTATACCACGCATGTGTCGCGGATTGTAGAATTTTACCGGTATGTAGCAGTGTTGTTAATCATGTTTCAATTAAATTCCCAATAAGACAAGAAATGAACGCAACTTTCGAAACGTTGTATTGCCATCCCACTTATTTTAGTTCAATTCAATTTTAACATCAAACAGAAAAGTTGTTTTTATGCCTACACTTATAATCATGCCCATTCGTACAATGCAACGATTAAACGTGAGGCCACTGGAGCTTCTTAACCTCACAGATGGAGCAGCTCGAAACGTCTCTCTAATAACCCATTTCCAATTGATTTAGCTGTCCATTTTGACTTCTATCCCCAATCAAGTTTCCGATTGCAATAACAATAAATAAGATTAGGGAGCTGGGAAGGAGGAGACAGAGTATGGGGGAATGAAATGGATTTAAAAAGCGGAGATGATATTGACGCAGAGGGGAAGGGGAGGAGATGGATATGGTGTGGGGTAAGAGGGAGTGCTGTGAAGGTAGGGGGGAGGAGATGGACAAAGGAAGGGGAAGGAAGGGATAGACATCGGGAGAAGCTACTGCAAAGCGTTGCCGAGTTTGCTAGTAGAAAAAATATCGCACTGACGAGTTTTACGGCCCACTTTAGATTTGTAGTTATGTAAGTTTTTGCAAACATTTTGGACCAAAATAATAATGTAAACAATAAAAAATTAATTAATAAGAGTGTCTGACACCCTTTTAGGAAAAAATTTTTAGGTAGTGGGGAGTTTTGTACCAATGACCGTCAGCGGCACAGTCCAACGCATAGCCCATTTCGCTACAGCCAACACTCAGAAATTACGTTCTTTCATCTCAAACTATTGAAGGCCGTTGTTAAATGATGCTAATATGGCATTTGTAGACACTAGATTATCATTTATCGTACGAAGAACGACGTGTTTTTGTTAATTTTTCAGTGCGCCATTGCTTTGAAATGACCACGTGTAAGTTAAAATAAGAAAATCATAAATACGCAACGCAAGATGGCTTATGCCAGAAAGAGTTCTGGGCGAGGAATGTCACGTGACTTCTGCCAATGGCTGGTTTTCGTTAATTCAGTGGAGGGTGTCAAAACTCTGTTATTTTTGCAAATGCCTCTCAAACGATACGAGATATGAAAAAAAAAAAAAACACAAGGTAACAAAGCTGTAGAGAATCTTCTCCGCTAAAAATTCGTTTATTCAGTTTTCGCGTCAGATGAACGATTTATTTGCAATTAAAACTACATTACAAACGGCATTTTTGGTATTACTAACGTATTTCTTGTCTGGAATATTTGAAAAAGCGACGTTCTGGTCTCTGGTGGCCAACAATTATGTCTGTGAAATTTGGTGCCGATCGGTTGAACGGTTGGATCTAAAAAGTGGGGACACCTGACAGCCAGACAGACATCGTCAAATAGCCGTTATATTTGCAAATATCTCTGCAACGATGCAAGATATGAAAAAAACATAATAGAACCAATCAGGTTATGCAATTTTCGTGTAGATGAACGGTTCGTTTGCAATTAAAATTATATTACAAACGGATTATTTTGGTATTACTACCGTATTTTTTGTCCGAAAAATTAGTAAAAGGGAGGTTCTGGTCTCTTTCGGCCTGCAGTCATGTCTGTAAAATTTGGAATTGATCGGTTGAACTGTTTGTCTTAAAAACGGGGAACACGTTACGGACCGACAGACAGACATCCCAAAATTTTTGTTATTTTTGGAAATATCTCTGAAACGATGCGAGATATGATAAAACACAAAACAGAGCAAAGTTGTAGAAAATTTTCTCCTCTACAAATTAGGTTATTCAATTTTCGTATCAGATCAATGGTTAAGTCGTTATTTTTATTTAAATTTCGAGCTGTCAAAGGACGATCGCAAAGGCCTACTTCTAGTATTACTACCGTAACCTAAAGTAGGCCAAAAGGGGAGATAATATAGACGCAGAGGGGAAGGGGAGGAGGTGGATATGGTGTGGGGTAAGACGGAGTGGTGTAAAAGTAGGGGGAGGAGGAGAGGGACAAAGGAAGGGGAAGGGAGGGACAGACATAGGAAGAAGCTACTGTGAAGCGTTGCCGGGTTTGCTAGTAGAAAAATAAAAAAAAATATGTACCATGCCACAAACAATGCGCACTGCACGTTAATGTGTCCATAATAGACTATAGTTTAACAATATAAGTATGTCGGTGAAAAAATATGTTGTGCACAGTTTTAAACATGATGTTAGAAAATTAAAATTGTGTGCCTGAATCGGGACTCGAACCTGGAACCTTACTTCCGCCAGTACCTCGCCTGCTACTTTCCAAACTTCACAGAAGCTCTCCTGCGAACGATGCAAGACTAGCACTCCGGGAAGAAAGGACACGGTGGAGACATGGCTTAGCCATAGCCTAAGGGATGTTTCCAGAATGAAACTTTCACTTTGCAGCGGAATGTGCACTGATTTGAAAATTCCTGGCAGATTAAAAATGTGTGCCGGAACCGCAAAAGGCAAAGGTCCCATGTTCGAGTCCCGGTTCCGGCACACAATTTTAATCTGCCAGGAAGTTTCATATCAGCGCACACTCCGCTGCAGAGTGAAAGTTTCATTATGATGTTAGAAGTTTGGAAGTGTGGGCTCAAGTAGGGCGCGTTTACGGTACGCGACTCATCGGGCAGTGAGCTGCCGGCCGAGCGGACTGCCCGCTCTCGTGGAGACGAGCGCCGTTGTCTCCGTCATTTCCTGCAGCCAGTTAAACGGCGCTCCAGGAATAGACCGGCCTCTCGTCTGGGACACGGCAGCGGCGTGAAAGAGGAGGCCGCGCGGGGCGACCGCCAAATGAAGCGAGGGCAAGGGGGTCGCCGCGTCCCGCGTGTGCGCGCACCCCCCCCCCCCTCCCCTCCGTGAAAACACGCGTGAGTGCTCGAGGGCGTCGCGGAGCAGCGCGGACCCGAGGCGTGAAGCAGACGACCGCTGGCGGCGGCGGCAGCGGCAGCGCTAATTAATCCCGACTGCTCGCCGCGTGCATGAGCGGCCCATAGCCATATCTCTCTGTCTCTTTTAAAACACGCCCATAAATAGCGTAATGCTCCCGCCAAGGTGCGGGAGGGGACGGGTAGTAGGGGGAAATACGATAGGCGGGCACCGAGAGCACACGGCGAGAGCCTGTTACTGTGTAAACCAGTTCTTCTCCCCGGAATAATTTAGCAGCACGGGCGCTAAATTTGTTCGCCGAGGATTATCTAAATGGTCCGCTCGGTTGTTTAAGGCGCGCTGCTATTGGAAGCAACGTTACACGCGGGATAAATAGAGCGGTGGCGTCGCAGCAGCCGAAAGGCGACCCCGGGGTCGGACTCCTGACTGCAGACTACGGTGTTGCCTCGTGGCATCCGAGCTAGCTCGAGCTACTACTATCTTGAGATAAACATACGCTGTCTGTCGGAAAATGTGATGGAGCCTGATAGGAAGAAGCAGACGAGATTTAAATTCGCAGGTGGGGAGAGTGGTTGAGGAAGGAATGGTGTGCTATTTCGGCGATTAAAAAATCTAGTACACAAACGGTTTAAATCATACTTAACTGGAAGAGTGCAGAAAGTTGAAATAAGCAGTTCACATGACATAGATGAAACAATTAATATTTCTAAATATGGGGTGCCACAAGGTTCGGTCTCGGGTGCTTTGCAGTTCTTAATATATATTAATGACTTGCCATTCTAAATTAAAAAAAAAAGTTGAAATGTTTGTAGAACTTATGGGACTTAACTACGGGTCATCAGTACCTAAGCTTACAAACTACTTATGAACTAGCTAAGACTAAGGACGGCACAAATACCCATGCCCGAGGGGGGATTCCAACCCCGACCGTAGTGGCCGTGCAGACCGTGACTGGAGCGCCTCAGTCCCCTCGGCCACCGCGGCCGGCATTCTAAATTCACAAAGATGCTAAGCTAGTACTTCTTGCTGATCATACAAGTATAGCTATCACACCTGACGAACAGGAATGAACTGGTAAAATTGTAAATGATATCTTTCAGATAGTTATTAAGTGGTTCTCTACAAATGGACTCTCATTAAACTTTGATAAACCCAGTATATACAGGATCATACAGTAAATGACATAAACCATTAAAAAATGCTGGTCCACAGCTACTGAAATGTCTTTAACATCCTGGACACCTGAACTGGAACATTGGCGTAAGTGCTCGTTGTATCCTCTCCAAGTGCAAGCTGGTTCGCATATATTGTAACTCGTTTTTAATACCCTGGGTACTTGAACTACAACACTGGCGTGAGGGCTGGTAGCATCTTCTTCCGGCGCATGCTGGTCCGTAGCTGTCAAAACGCTCTTTAACATGAAATAAATCGCAATTTGCGATGTTATGGCTTCACTGTATGAGGTTTAGATGGAATACCAAACTGTGGCGAATGAAAATTTTCATTCGGCACAGTTTGGTATTCCATCTAAGCCTCATACAGTGAAGCCACAACATCGCAAATTGCGATTTATTTCATTCATTTGAACGCTTTAATTCGTCAAAAATATATATAATTGCTCTTTAACATCTTCTATACTTACACTGTGACATGGACGTTAGAGCTGATTGTTTCCACCCTCCCAACGCATGATGGTCGATAGTTATTCTAATTGTCTTTGATATCCTGGATTCTTGAACTGGGACATTGGCGTCAGAGTTGTTACCACACATGTGTATAACCGGGACAGATCTGGGAATCTTTCTGGGCATCTATGTCAACATCACCAAGACAGTTAATAGACATGTGTGCGATGTGTACAGGATGTCCGAAAAGGGAAGAAAGATGATTGAAGTAAAATAAGAGGTAATAAAACTGTTATCTATAGTATATTTCATATCATGAATTGAATATGGTTTCCATGTGACTCACAACATAACTGGAAACAATTTTCTGCGTTCCAGAGAATGTTGGCCAGTAATCCAGGTGTAATTGAACGATACACAGCTGAGACGCACACTCTCAAATGGTCTTTGTCTCTACCATCATTCTGTATAATTTCGATTTTGCATAACGCCGCCCACAACTATCGATCGGGTTTAAGTATGGGGATCATGGAGCCCATTTCAGTCCTCCTTTATGACTAATTCACTGGGGAGGGGGATGGTTATCTAGCAAATTCCGACCTTGTGTACCAAAGTGTGGCGGTGCACCGTCCTTCATCATTCTGGTTTTCCCACAATCTGGAAAGCAAAATCAGGAAGCATTTCATTTCCGAAGATTTTTAGGTAAGTTTCACTGTTAACTGTGCCAGCAAAGAAGAAGAGGCCTATTGTCTGATCTTGCCACGAACAACACCAAAGATCATACGACGTATTCCTTGCCCCTCACTTCCGCGGTACCATGAGAATTGCTGTCAGAAGAATAACGCAACGCAATTTACTTAAGTTGACCTCTCCATTTACACAAAAATTAGCTTCGTCCTGAAACAACTTGATACTACAACCGGAAGTCTTCGTCCAGCTCTGTCATAAACTAAGAGCAGATGTCTGTACGGCTATCTGGCTCATCGTCTGGCAAGCGATGTAACAATTGTAATATGAATGAAATATGATCTTTTTAAAACTATCCCATATCTTGCATCGAGAAACGCCAGTTTTAAGGCTGATATGCCATATTGATATTTGGGACTTTCAATAACCTTTGCCAAAACTTCTTTCACAACGTCTGATGTGCTCGGGCGGCAGTTTCGTCGAGGATCAGCTACACTACTTGTAGCTTTGCACTTTTCTAGCATTCTGCCCAGCGTTGTTTGCGACTATGGCTCTTGTTCAGGATGCCTTCCATTAAATTCATGTGCAATGCCTCTGTTCGACATAACTGGTCATCGTCTTAACTGGAAGTAGATTCAGCAACGCATTTCTTCTCTCCTCAGATTGTAAAGAGATTTCGAATGACTGTTTCTTTCGATTCAGTAATTTCTCTGTTTTATGCCCTTAGGACTTTTCGCTGCAAAATTAACGTGAGCTTGCCACCATTAAGTAAATCTGTATCTCTTTCAGTAGTAGTTACGACTTGGAAGCAATTTTGTTTAATGCCTCCATTAAATAAATATTATTTCTTCGGATTATTTGCTTTTAGAGGTACATTCTCATCCTTCTTACACTCTGCTGTCCGCTTTTTCTGCATGTTACGAAGCATTTCACGATGTAATAAGACTTGTACACCATGATAAGTACGGTCACAGGCATTGAGCCAAACCGTTTCTTTTCTCATTTGCTTCCAGGAACTATCGTACGGCGGGCTATGTGTTTGCTTTTCATCTTAACAGTTGGAGGAGTCGCTAACTACTCTTAAATACCATAGATTTACGGATGAAACAGCTTGTAGTAAGTACGTAATTTCGCCGTCTTATAGTTTTACCTTGCCAGTCACGGTCACCAATTATAAAGTTACCTGCCCGTATACGCGTACTGATTGGGTGATACTAAAATTTTCTGTTTAAAATAATTGCCTAGTGTAACATGCAATTATGAAAATGGAATGAAATGATAGGCAAAAATGGGAGGGGGTATTTACTGAATGGTGTTAAGCCAAGATTAATTTTGAAATGAAAAGTCGTAAGGGTCTTAAATTGAGAAAATATTTAGTTGAAGACAAGTCAAGCGAATTTACTTTACAGTCTGCATAGCGAAGAAATTTGTGATGGTACATCTACTTTATGTTAAGATGAAGACCAACGACAAAATGACAAGGTATAAATTGATCGCTGACCTGAGAGGAGGAAAATACAATGTATCGTTTCAGACTTTTGCCCTCTATTGACCCTTTCATTCCCAGTGTTGTTCCTGGACAACAACGTATTAAAAGTTGATTTATACCTTATTTTGTGCACCAATCCTTAAAGTTGCATTTTTGTTGATGAACAACATGCTTCTAGAACGACATTTTGCCGTTTGATATGGCGTGTAGCCATTTTTTTCCTTTTATTTTATTCCAACAGTGTCTTGTCTTTGGTGCTGTGACGAAGATTATGCCAGCATTATTGATATGGCAGTATTAACTATCAACAAATTAACGTACAAGATATAAAATTCCTCGATTCAAACGTCTATGTTGTGCAAAAAATACATGACATAAAAATCAATAATTTGACGAAAAATTTTTAAACGCATATTTTGATGTTTACGGCACTGTATTAATACAGAAAACACCGAATTTTAATTTTTGCGAAGCTGATTTCATATTGTGGGACTGAAAGGGTTAAACTGAAGTAAACCATTACTTATTTATGGAAACATTATGTTTAGCTAGGATGTTGTTGTTGTTGTGGTCTTCAGTCCGAGACTGGTTAGATGCAGCTCTCCACGATACCCTATCCTGAGCAAGCCTCTTCAACTCGGATATTAACAAGAAACTTTAGCCGGCCGCGGTGGCCGAGGGGATTGAGGCGCTCCAGTCACGGTCCGCACGGCCACTACGGTCGGGGGTTCGAATCCCCCCTCGGGCATGGATATTTGTGCCGTCCTTAGTTGTAAGTAGTTCATAAGTAGTTTGTAAGTTTAGGGACTGATGACCCCGTAGTTAAGTCCCATAGACTTAAAAAAAAAAAAAAAAACTTTACTGTGCTAATGTTAATGCATCGAGTCACGAAGTGCCCGGCAGCAATGATCAGATTGCAGTTGTGCCAGCTGTGTGGTAGCGCGCACATATTGTCTGTGTGCTACTTTCTCCTACTGTTGATGTATTCTCTTTGTGTAACTGCAAACTAAAATAGCTACGAAACTAAATTCATTGCTTATAGCCGGCCGCGGAGGCAAAGCGGTCTGCGGCGCGCCAGTCAAGTTATGCACGGCCACTACCGTCGGGGGTTCGAATCCCCCTCGGGCATGGATATTTGTGCCGTCCTTAGTATTAGCTAGTTCATAAGTAGTTTGTAAGTTTAGGGACTGATGACCCCATAGTTAAGTTCCTTGAGGTCTACAAACATTTGAACATTCATTGTTTATAAATTTTAGCCAGTGATTTATTAGTGTACGTACAGAATATTGATTTGTAATTATAAATGTAATAGTAAGTATTGAAAACCACAAGTAAATGCAGATATTTGAGTTAACAAACAACGGAGAAACACAGTGAAGTAAGTGGGGGGTTTTGTTTAAAAAACCCATCTACTCAATTTTACTTTCTATTGCGTGTTTCAGAAAGAGAGCTAAATATTGTAGCAGGGGCTGGTAGAAACTAGTACTAAGGACAAATGAAAAGCATAAAATGAAAAAAAAAAGAAATCCTTTTATTATGTGTTTAATTTTTACAGGTTATGGAAAAACAAGTCGTTACAGATAATTATTATTGTTTTCACATCACGAGTTGCTAGTCTAGTCAGTTGTCAATTTCGTTTAAAATTTAAGGAGGAAGGAAGGAAGGAAGGTAAGTGCTTAACGTTCCATCGACAGTGTGGTCATTAGAGCACGAGAGACACATATGTTTGTTCGTTTTTTGCATTGAACTGCTTGGAATTTGTGCAGTGCCCAGTACTCATATTGTATATGAACGAGCGAAAAGACGGTGTGTGTCTGAAATAGTCGACATTTTTCAGATTGTAGAACGTAGTGCATCAGTAAGCACATGCAGAATTTCTCCACGTATTCCACATTCAAGAACGGGTTGGAAATTACTTGTTGACAGTATCTATCATTACCATCCATTGTGAATATAACAAGAAGGAGAAGAAGATAGAGGACTGAAATGTTGTCTATGATTAACCCCAAATCACTAGTATTTCCACTAATATTGTTTACTGTGAAGACATCAGTGGTCCGAAGGACAGATCTCAACAGCTGATCTGTAGATGTGTGGACTGGTACGACGGATGCATATTATGTTATAACGCCGTTCTAGAGGCCTTTATATCTATTGTAAATGAGCGGGCAGTATGGTTACAAGAGGTTCCTTTGGCTGTAAGTGTGCGAACATCCTACCAGCGAGGCAATACCTCTGTACATATTACTTGTATCGTGATAAATCGTCTAAACCCAACCTTCCCCGGAAGTTAGCTCGGCTGAAACAGTAACGTTTTCTACCATAAGGTTTCCATTTTAGAAGTATGCCTCTGAGACTGACTGAAAAGGAGTGCAACTAGAAAGTAAATATTGAGCTTTTGGGGCTAGTAATGGTGCTGTTCTTATAAAAGTGGACCCAGATTTCTGAAAAGCTAAAAGTGGCGTTATTAAGAACTTACGGAAGTACGTCGAATTTGGAGGTGAAATCTACAAAAATGAATTTGGACTTAATTACTTCAGTTCGCGTAACATCTTCAATGGGTATTTTTTGTTTGGATTACGTTGGAATAGTTGTGTCTCCGTAAAACATGAAACTTCTACACACGTTATATGGAAACTTTTATTCAATTTAGTGTACTTAACCATCTCTTCAAGTGATTACTATTACTCTTGAAATCCCTGAATTTAATTTGAAGAAATTACAATACTGGGCACTAAATCAACATGATTGACAGAGAATGACTTACTGCATTATGTAGTAAAGTCGGAAGAATGTGAGATTAATTTTGTAATTAATAGGGGTATTGTAGATAAAGAAATTTATTTCCTATATGTCAAACTACGACTACAAAGTGTTTCATATGGACACGCCTTTGTACATTGTGCTAAAGTACGTCAAATCTAGTGGCTAGTCTATGGTTTAGTGCTCATCCCTTTGTAACTCATTCACAGATATTTTCAAAGACCTGAATAGGAATTGAACACCACCAGGCTTCTTTGGCATACACCACACTCAATCTGAACTATAAGATGGGGTCTCAGTCTAATCGATTATATATCGATGTAGTCTGCTCTGCGGAAACTTTTGGCATCTAAAATCTTAGAAAACAATCCGACCGGTCAGATATCGGTCAGTTTTGACAATTGTAGGCCAGAATACGAAACAGCGCCCATGGACTACACAACGTTTCCATAGACACTAGGCTACATGTCAATACTACACGCAGAAGAGCTAAGACCCACCTTCAATCCCAGAGAGACGCCTGCAAATGAAACAAGTGCCATAGACAGAGGTAATACGCTCAAGAATATCTGCGAGTTGAGATTTTGGCAACACCGGTGCATAGTCGTGTGTTATAATGTGTCAGTGTTGTTTTAATCGTTCGAAGCTAGCATAATGCTGTACAATGTTGTCGACTGGACTGTAAAAACCATAAACTTAGCAGGACAGATGACTGCGACATCTAAAATGAGCCAAACTTATAATACTGGATTATGTGACGAAAAATAGCAGAAAACTGGAAGAATAGTGACCTGGTGTGGAGACTAATTTAAGGTTGCATACACCGCATCCACTCGAAAGTTGGAGTGAAGGCGTGTTTCGTGTGACGTTGCCGTGTCTTCTCTATTGATTAACTCGCCTTCATAACTGGGTATTTTGTGGGTGTGGCGGATCTCTCATCTCTTCTGTTTTATGTATCTGACAAGGCTATTCGATGCTTTCATTTAATAAGCGGATTGTGCAGCCGTTATGGCTGTAAGACTCGAACAACGCAAAATTATTTCCATCAGATCTGGAGATGACAGCTTGATTATGTCGAGACCAGTCAAATGTGGAAATGGATTGAAAGTATTTTCAAATGCAAAATATTACTCTTATTATGAACAACAGATCGCTTCTAGCAACGTGTGAAATGTCTTACAATCGCCAATTTAAGAAAATGAGAGAAGTAACAAGGAGATTACAGCTGTCTAGATTTTACTAGGAGCCGGCCGCTGGAAAATCAAGGCTGGAAGTTGCGGTTAGATGAGAGCGCTCTATATAAGTCGTGATTCCGGTAAGACAGCGTCAGTCGTCGTGTGGCTGCCGCACAGGCAACATCATTGAACGGCTTCAGAGATGCCTCGTTACAGGAGAAGATTTCGACGTTCCTGCGTACCAGGCTATAAGGCTATAGATGATATTGAAATTATTAAGTCGCAGGGTGTTGGAAGTCAAGTGATCGTTCAGGGTCCATCCATGTTTTGTGGAGATGTTTTGAACTTTACTATAGCTCATAACAGTCATGCAAGTCATGGTAACGTTAAAGGAGTTTCTACTTCTACATGGGAAACTCTGCAAATCACATTTAAGTGCCTGGCAGACGGTTTCTTGATTGGAGAGCTTTAATTGCAGAGATGTTATTGCCTTCCGTACATTTCAAGTGGCAGAGGTGTACAATCGTCGCATTGGGATTTCTTATTTTACGTGAGATATGCCTTTTTCATTGAGGACCAGGAATCATCGCAAAATTAATGAACAAGAGGCTTTGTGTATGGGTATATTGCCTTCGTCTCGCAAAGACTTTAATACTTGGGCAACAAATGTATTCAAAATGAGGGACTCCAACATGGTTTGAGGCGGCTGGTTGGTTTATTCTTCCAGTCGGTAATGTTGAATTGTACCGTTGGACTATGTAATTAATTGTTATTATACCTTATTTTTATCTATCGCTACCTTTTATAGAGCCTGAAAATTAGTCTTATGATCAGCCGATGTTGCATTTATGGTAAGCCATCCATTAAATTCTTGTTAACAAAGTGTACAGTGGACACCATCCAAGACAGATTGCTAGTCTTGTTGATTAAATAAGCGTCTATAGGTCGAAGATGTGTACAAAAATGATAACCGGTTTCGGCCTGTTTACAGGGCCATCTGAGCTTCGTGGACGTAATCCTACTTCACATGAATCTGAAGATGGCCCTGTAAACAGGCCTTAAACCTGTAATAACTATTGTATAAATGATAGTTTTTGCGATTTGTGACTGTACTTATGAATACTATGGACTTAACTACTTGGTTGTTAGTCCCTACCTTACAAACTACTTAAACTAAGTTAACATAAGGACAACTCAAACACCCACGCCCGAGGAAGGACTCGAACCCCCGATGGAAACAGCCGCGCGCACTGCGGCACGGTGCCTCAATGCGCACGGGTATTCCGCCGCGGCTCCACTTAGTGTTTTCTATTATACGGAGATTACAGAAAATCCTAATCTTTACAAGACAATTGATTTACATAATTGATTTATTAGCTACAAACCTAGTTGCGGATAGCACCGAGCTTCGTCTATACAAAATGTAAGTTACAATAAGTCAAATCAAATGTTTGTGAAGCTTATGGGACTTAACTGCGGGGTCATCAGTCCCTAAACTTACAAACTACTTATGAACTAACTACAACTAAGGACGGCACAAATATCCATGCCCGAGGGGGGATTCGAGCCCCCGACCGCAGTGGCCGTGCAGATCGTGACTGGAGCGCCTCAGCCCCCTCGGCCACCGCGGCCGGCTTACAATAAGTCATACTTTTTAGACGGCATAATACAAAATTTAACCTGAGATACACGATATGGCCAGCAAGGAAATAAAGTATTTTTTTATACATGGTAGTGTATAAAACAAAGTCTAAAATGGAATCTACATTGAAATTTGAAAGATTTACAATGTACAGTGGTGCCCTCTATAACAGTAAGCAAAAAGTGTCATAACTTAAAGAGTAAAAATTACAAAAAATATGTAACAACAGAAATACATAAGTACGAGTAGTCATGATTTACAAAAGGAGTAATATTCATTACATTAAGAAAAACAGAATAGAGGGCGCTGGGCCGGCCGCGGTGGCCGAGGGGATTGAGGCGCTCCAGTCACGATCCGCACGGCCACTACGGTCGGGGGTTCGAATCCCCCCTCGGGCATGGATATTTGTGCCGTCCTTAGTTGTAAGTAGTTCATAAGTAGTTTGTAAGTTTAGGGACTGATGACCCCGTAGTTAAGTCCCATAGACTTTACAAACATTTGAACATTTTTTTTTGGAGGGCGATGGGTGCTAACTGCACACACGCAAGTAGATTTGTAGCTAGGAAAGCAGTTTATGATTGACATCCTAATTATGTACTGCCTATCTCATGTTAATGTGCAAAGTGCAAGCCCACAGGGCTTGGATTCTAGGTATGACACTGTGTTCTATTTTTCTCTTCATATTGTGATACCTTACACGTACGCATATTGTCAATTAAGTTTCTTAATTTTGTTTTGACTTTACGTCTAGAGGCTGATTATGTGCGTGTGTGTGGTTTTTGGTAGCAAATTTTCATCGTTCCTGAGTGCATGTTACTCTGACCTAAGGGTTAATGAAATGCTGGAACACCCGGGGGCGGTAAACACCGACAATTTCCAATCCGCTCTCTGCACACGGCGAATGATACCGCACGACAGAGCGGCTCGTCACAGCCGAAATAGACTCTGTCGCCGAGTTAACGACGTTCGGAAAGGCACACGGTATGGGCCACCGCCGCCGCCGAGACGCGTTATCCGAAGCGAAGCCGCCCGCCGGAGCGCCGAATTTCGTGTTCATTTTCGCCCATGGTGTGGCCTTTTTTTTTTCAGCAGTAGCCACTCTTTTTTTTCCTTTTTTCCCCCTTTCTCTCGGTGACGAGAGGACAGCGTACGGAGACCAGCAGCGCAGCAAATTCTCGGTCCGTTTTAATTCTAATCTCTCTCTCACGTCCCTACCCTGCACCGCCCCTCCCACCCCCCCTTTTTTTTTTATTTCGTGGAAGGCGCAGGCGACGTCGGCAGCAACGCCCGGGGCCTGGGGCGGCGAATTTGCAGGAAACGTCCTTTTATTTGGTCGCGTCAGCAAGTGGTGATTGTTTGTGACATGTGCAGGCGCCGCGGGCGTTCTGACACACAATGTATAATTACGGGCCAACCCCTTGGCGGGGCCTCGCCCCTGCGCCCCGCGCGCTGCCCTCGGACGTCTGGCGGCTCGCCCGCGGTAAAGTCGTTATCGAAATTTGCCGCGATGGGGTGGTAAGGGACGGTAAGGGGCGGCGGCTGGGCGGGGCGACCTGTCGCAGCCCCGACGCGGCTGCGAGCAACACCCGACAGCCGGCGGCAGAAGCCCGTCCACTCTCGGCCTGAAGCTACTGCCAGTGACGTTGACAGTCGAGTCCGGCATAACGCCCATTACCTTAAATCCAGAATGGGACGCAAGTCCTTTAATCCGTTTATCGTGAACTAGCTTAAACCCGCGACTCCGCTCGCGTGTTGGTTGATTATGATAGATAATGCCCGAAACGTCAGTTCAATTTTTTTTTAAAGAGATGTATTATATTTCCTTTTTCGTATGCTTATCCGTACAGAGAAAGAGCTGAAGACATTGTAGCACGCATAGACCAAACATGTAGTCTGTGGCATCATCGCTAGCCTTCAGTCCGATTTTTTTTTTTTTTTTTTCTTTTTTTTTTTTTTTTTTTTAATTTGACGACTTTCAACCACAATATCTTCCACCCCCTTATAGCTATCATCATGGAACTGCTATGGTGTACAACGGGAGACTTAGGGCAACAATTACACACAGACCATTCGTTTGCGTTCTGTAATTTTCGCTGCAAAGCGAAATATTCTCTCTCTCTCTCTCACACACACGTAGAATTTTATATACACCGATAACTTTCCATACCAATACACTCCCCCCGTTTATCACTATCAACCCTCAAACAACAATGCAACCAATAAAAGCATTTTCAAAGAGTAAATATTATTTTCATCGAGTAATTATTGTTCCACATTTCTTGTTATGTTCTTCTAATTACTAAATATCTATCAGATAGCTGTATAACCGTGTCTAAACCCGTCCTCAGGTATAAATTACTAACTGTACAAATATTTAGGTCTCTGTGTCTTGTCGTTCGGACATGATAAGTGTAAATCGACCAGATATAGATATAGATAAACAGCTATCCGATCGCCATAAAACCGTGCCTAAAGCCTTCCCCAGGTAGACATTAGTAACTGTAAATTTTTTCAGCTCTTTATGTCTTGTGGTTCAGACGTGATAAACGTACACCGAACAGACATTCACATTTATAGATATAGATTACAAACTGATTATACCTTTCAGCGTACAGTCTGGAGCATAGTACCTCTAATAAAATTCCTCCATTGATGCCTCGTCTAATGTTATGCCCTTTACTTCAAAATAATTCTGCACCGAATCTAACAAGGAAAGTACTTGGGCTCGAAAAAACACATATGCACCAAAATCGTATGAGAGATAATGTAAAGATCCCTTATTGCACTAGTGATACTCCCGCATCTGCAAAACTCTGTAGTCGTCCGTTAGCAGCCTCTGCGTGTGGCATGCAGCATTACAAAAAAAAAAAAAAAAAAAAAAAAAAAAAAAAAAAAAAAAAAGTTCAAATGTTTGTTTAGCGTATGGGACTTAACTACGGGGTCATCAGTCCCTAAACTTACAAACTACTTATGAACTATCTAATCCTAAGTACTGCACAAATATCCATGCCCGAGGGGGGATTAGAACCCCCGACCGTAGTGGCCGTGCAGACCATGACTGGAGTGCCTCAGTCCCCTCGGCCACCACGGCCGGCGCCGCATTGCACTTTGACCTGTCGGTTCGCTAGTAGGAACGGTGCAGTGTGCCTCCGAAGCTCCGTTTTTTGATGTTATTTGTGTGGTGAAGCGTCAGATGGGCGATTGTTAATCAATCCTCCTACTGTATTGCGATTAGTTGAGATGAAGTTACAAAGAACCATTCTTCGTGAAAACGGTATTAGTGTATAAGATGAATCATTTGCATGCCTTCTCGTATCTGTTATGGTACAGAAATATGAGCATAAGTTAGATACTGTTGTTACAAACTCATAATAATGACAATAGGAATGATAATGACGAAGAACTCATTGGAAGCGGTAGTGCTACGGTAAGTGCGGGAAGAGGCGATGGAAGCAGTGGCAGTGAATACCAACAGTCTTTCGGGAAGAAGGTTAAAGTTGCAACTATCATCATGGCTTTTGATGACAATTCGCTAGAGAACATGTACGATGATTATTACATAAGTTATAGTTAAGATATCTGCATTATGTATGGCTTCTACAATTACATCTACAGAACTATCTAGAGCACGGTTGCAGAGCTTTGCAGAAAAACGACACCCACCAGCACATTGAGGTGTACGTAGAAATCCTGTAACCAAACGTTCATACATATATGTTTGTTCGAGCCCATGTACTTTCCTTGTAAGTACTTTTTTCTTGGTCTACCTCGACTCCTCTTACCCTCCACTGCCTAGCTCATAAGTCTCTTAGGTAACCTTGCTTCTCCCATGCGTCTAACATGACCCCACCATCTCAGTCTGTTCGCTCTAACTGCTTCATATATGGTGTTAATTCCCAGTTTTTCTTTGATTTTCTCATTGTGGACACCCTCCTGCCATTGTTCCTATTATTAGTATCTGCAATTATTCTTGCTACGTTCATATCCGTAACCTCTACTTTATGAATAAGGTAACCTGTATCCTCCCACCTCTCACTCTCAAACAACAAAGTTGGTCGAAAGATAGAGCGGTGCACTGCTAACTTAGTCTTGGTACTTACTTCCTTCTTGCAGAAGAGAGTAGATCTTAGCTGAGCACTCACTGCATTAGCTTTTCTGCACCTCGTTTCCAGTTCTTGCACTATGTTGCCATCCTGTGAGAAAATATATCCCAGGTACTTGAAACTGTCTACCTGTTCTAACTTTGTTGCTACTATTTGGCACTCAATCTGTTTAAATCTTTCCCACAGACATTACTTTCGTTTTGGAGATGTCGATCTTCATATCATAAACCTTGAACATCTCATCGAGATCTGAAATATTAGTTTGCAACCTTTCAATCGAATCGGCCATTACAACTAAGTCATCAGCATATGCGAGACAGCTTATTTTGTTTTGACCTATTTTAATCTCGCCCTGCGAGTCTACTGTTTTCAACATATGATCCATGACTAGTATGAACAACAGTGTGACAGGTTACAACCTTGTCTTACCCCTGAAACTACCTCTAACTGCTGCCTGACAATCTACGTAAAGCCCTTTAATTGCCTGCAGAAGTTTGCCTCCTATACCATAATCTTGTAGAACTGATAGTAGCTTCCTCCTAGGAACACGGTCATAAGCCTTTTCTAGATCTATGAAACATAGATACAATTCCTTGTTGCACTCATAGCACTTTTCCATTACTTGCCGTAAGCTGAAGATCTGGTCATGACAGCCTCTAAGAGGCCTAAATCCACACTATTTTTTATCTAACTTGTCCACAATTTATACTCGCCCTCTCCTTTCAACAATACCTGAGAATATTTTTCTACAACGCTAATTAAAGAGATACCTCGATAGTTGTTACAATCTTTTCTGTTTACTTGCTAGAAAATTGGCGTGCTTACCGCTTTCGTCCAGTCAGACGGAACCTGTCCCGATTCCCACGCCTTCTCAATTATCCTTTGTAACTATTTGAGACCTGATATTCCACTGTATTTGACGACTTCTGGCTTAATTTCATCCACCCCAGCCGCTTTATTTCACTGTAATCTACTGACCATTTTCTTCACTTCCTCAAATGAGATCCTGTTTCCTTCGTCGTTCCCATCTACCTAAAAATCTGACACATCATTGAACGTTTCACATATATTGAGCAAATCTTCAAAATATTCCCTCCATCTGCTCAAGACATCCACAGCATTTACTGGCAGCTTTCCTAACCTGCCCAAAACACTTGTTATTTCCTTTTTACATCCCTTTCGAAGATTGCTAATTATGCTCCAAAATTGTTTTTCCCGCGGCTTGAACCAGAGTTTCCAGTGTATTTCCAAAGTATTTCCATGATTTCTGCTTTGAGTCTGCAATTATCCGTTTGGCTTTCTTTCTTCAAACTTTAAGTTAATTAAAAAAACACTCTTGCTGCGTAAATTATGCACATTTTAGCGCTGGTCCCTTCTGTATGCGTTAACGCCTGGTTTATGAATTGAAACACACCCTGGAAGGGCGCGGTTGATCTTCTGAATTGTGCCGCCAAGACCCGAACAGCGGAAATGGGGGCCCAGGGGAAATCCACAACATAGCGTAAGCCTGCTCCAACTGAGGGAAAACCGCGACTCTGCGTCAAGCCGACAGTCTAGTGAAGATGTGGCTGGAGATGAAATCCAACGACTCATTTAGCGATGCAGCATTTCTTGGGGAACATATTTTAGTAAATATTTTTATTAAATATAACACTGCTTTACCATCAAGTGCCGCAGTCTAATGTCCTTTCTCCGTGGTAAAAGATATTTTGACACCCAAATGTGACTCACTGTCCGACGAGAATTTTAATATGCTAATGTTTATTAAAGAAATCTGCTGCTTATGGCAAATGACATTCAGTGAAATTATCTATTTTGAGTCTGATGTAAATGTTATTTTATTGCTAAATAATTATTACTAAAAATTAAAATTTATGTATTACTGTCACACTATATCGTGGCAGCCGGCCGCGAGCCTAAACAAATGACAAACAAACATACTTTTTATACAAGAAGATAAATCATTTCAGGGAACAAAAGACTTTTCCCCAAAGCAAATGACTCTTGCGGAGGCTACTTTACACTATAGTATGTGATTAGACATTGTTTGCACTCATGGCCGACTGTTACGATAGAGTGGGCCGAGTAATACTAGTTTTTCATTTGTCCTCCAAGTCCTATTTAAACTTGTATACCCAAAACATTTTTCTTAAATATCAGGTAGGGTAATACGTTTTTCAATCGCTGATTTAAATAATATAACAACATAAATATATAAATTCGAAAACTGGAGGCTAATTTTTGTGTCTGCAAAATACTGATACAAGTTAACGACTAACTTCCGTTAAATTCTCCACGGAGTAACGCTTTAACGTTTAACGAAGTTACCTTTTTGGCCCACTTTAGTTTACGGTAGTAACACTAAAAGTGGACCTTTGTGATCGTCTTCTGTCAGCTCAAAAATAAATAAATAAAATTAGAAAAATTAAAAAAATTAAAAAAAAAAAAAAAAAAAAAAAACGCACTGACGTCTTTTACGGTCCAATTTAGAGTCGTAGTTTTAGAAGTTTTTGGAAAACATTTTGGACCAAAATAATCTAAATAATTAATAAGAGTGTCTGAAACACTGTTAGGGAAAAATATTTAGGTAGTAGCGGGTGCCGAACCACTGTCTTTCAGCGTCACGGTCAAACGGATGACGCACTACGCTACGGCCACCAATTGAAAGTGATGTTCTTTAATGTCGTAATATTCATGGTCGTTGTTAACTGATGCCAATATGGCATTTGTAGACACTACATAATCATTTATCGTACGAAGAACGACGTGTTTTTGTTAATTTTTCTGTGTGTTATTGCTTAGAAATAACAACGTGTAAGTTACAATAAGAAAATCATCAAATACACAATGCAAGATGGTGTATGCAAGAGAGTTCTGGGCGAGGAATGTCACGTGACATCTCCTAACGGCTGGTTTTCGTTAATTCAATGGAGGGTGTCAAATCTCCGTTATTTTTTCAAATATTTCTCAAACGATACGAGATATGAAAAAAACATAAGGGAGCAAAGTTGTAAAGAATTTTCTCCTCTACAAATTTGGTTATTCAATTTTCATGTCAGATGAACTGTTTATTTGCAATTAAAATTACATTACAAACGGCTTTTTTGGTGTTACTAACATATTTCTTGCCGAAATATTTGAAAAAGCGAGGTTCTGCTCTCCAATTATGTTTGTAAAATTTGGTGCCTATCGGTTGAACGGTTCGACCTAAAAAAAAGGAACACGCTACAGCCGTTATATTTGCAAATATCTTTGCAACGATGCAAGATATGAAAAAAACATAATATAGCGAGGTTTTAGAGAATTTTCCCCTCTACCAATATGGTTATTCAATTTTCGTGTCAGATGAATGGTTAAGCCGTTATTTCCATTTAAATTTCGAGCTGTCAAAAGACGATCGCAAAGACCCACTTTTAGTGTTACTACCGTAACCTAAAGTGGGCCAATAACGGCTTAACCATTCACCTGACACGAAAATTGTGTAACCGAAATTTTATAGGGGAAAATTCTCTACAACTTCACTCTCTCATGTTTTTCTCATATCTTGCATCGTTCAGAGATATTTACATAAATAACGTCGATTTTACGATGTCTCTCTGTCGGACAGTAAAACCGATCGGAACCAAATTTTACAGACATAATTGTTGCCCACCAGAGACCAAAACCGCATTTTTTCAAATATTTCGGACAAAAAAACGTTAGT
The DNA here is from genome assembly GCA_026315105.1 of Locusta migratoria. Lineage (NCBI taxonomy): Eukaryota > Metazoa > Arthropoda > Insecta > Orthoptera > Acrididae > Locusta > Locusta migratoria. The sequence goes on along the minus strand of CM048748.1, from coordinate 223,593,681 downwards.
AACACCAAAAAACGCAGTTTGTAATGTAATTTTAATTGCAAATATACTGTTCATCTGACACGAAAATTTAATAACCTAATTGGTAGAGGGGAAAATTCTCTACGACTTTGCTCTACTATTTTTTTTTTCATATTTTGCATCGTTGCAGAGAGATTTCCAAAAATAACGGCGGTTTGACTATGTCTATCTGTCTGTAAAGTGTTCCCATTTTTTAGGTCGAACCGTTCAACCGATAGGCACCAAATTTTACAGACATAATTGGAGACCAGAACCTCGCCTTTTCAAATATTTCGGACAAGAAATACGTTAGTAACATAAAAAACCGTTTGTAATGTAATTTTAATTGCAAATAAACCGTTCATCCGACACGAAAATTGAATAACCGAATTTGTGGAGGAGAAAATTCTATACAACTTAACTCCCTTATGTTTCTTTCATATCTCGTATCGTTTGAGAAATATTTGCAAAAATAACGGAGATTTGACACCCTCCATTGAATTAACGAAAACCAGCCGTTAGGAGATGTCACGTGACATTCCTCGCCCAGAACTCTATGGCATACGCCATCTTGCGTTGCGTACTTGATGATTTTCTTATTGTAACTTACACGTTGTCATTTCAAAGCAGTAGCGCACTGAATAATTAACAAAAACACGTCGTTCTTCGTACCATGAATGATAACCTAGTGTCTAAAAATGCCATATTAGCATCAGTTAACAACTGCCGTCACCAATGAGCCTCACTAAATTATTATTATTTAGTACGAGATTAAAGAGAGCATGTTCTAATTGTTAGCCGGAGTGTAGTGGGCAGCGCGTTGGACTGTATTCCTCATGGTCAGTGATTCGGAACCCGCGTCTAGCCAAACTTTTTTCTCCTTTCTTCCTAAAAGGGTTCGGGCACTCTTATTAATTAAATAGAGCTATGTTCTTCAATGTTTAGAGTTGTGGATATGTAAGAATTCTCCATCTAAAATGCGTGTTTGTTCTATTTCGTGAACATGCCGTGAAATACGTAACAACGAATTGAATAATGGTCTTCTGAAGCATATGCACGTAAACTGGGAGGATACTTTAATAATGAACTTTCTGAACAACGCAACAAATTACCTTGTTTATTTTTTTTCTAAGGGTTTATTTAATATTTATGGAATATATTGAAAGTCATTAATTCAATGCTTCTACTAAAGTGTTTGTCTTTGAGATGGTTGCTATGGACGCTTTTAACATAGATGGTATTACTTTTCCTGTGTTTCAGATTCGACTTCGTTCATGTTACTCTGTTCTACACTAAAATAAAAAGCAAATATTCTATTTCATACCGTGATTATGTTTTCTTTTACATCTAAAATCACGAACAGAATAAGTGTGGTATTACTGAATTCCACATAGCTCTAGTACTTAATGTATGTACAAAGTTAGTACTATCAATACGTCATTCACCACCACACTTACTGTAACAGTATCTCCCCAGTTTATGTACATGTGATAAAGAAGTCTATGGTTACAATTCGTTGCTATGTATTTCATTGCATGTACTCGAAACAGAACAAATGGACTTTTCAGAAAAAGCGCTGTTGCCTTTGAACAACTCGGAATCTTGCAGAAATAGTTGTGTTCAGTTAACAAGAGTGTGCGAAAACCTTATAGGAAGCAAGAGGGAAAATAAAGCCCACGTAAAAAAATAAGTAAATAAAAAGAAGAAGATTAAGAGAATAAGTTTCCAGAACGAACCGGAAATGTTAGCACATGGGTTCTTCTACACCTCGTGTTTCTTCTGTCTGCTACTAAAAGACGTCTCCCTTAAAATTTTCAAATGCTTGTTAAGCTTATGGGCCTTAACTACGGGGTTATCAGTCCCTAAACTTACAAACTACTTATGAACTACTTACGAACTAGGACGGCACAAATATCCATGCCCGAGGGGGGATTCGAACCCCCGACCGTAGTGGCCGTGCAGACCGTGACTGGAGCGCCTCAATCCCCTCGGCCTCCGCGGCCGGCCGTCTCCCTTCAGACCGCGACTGTACAGACACGCTGCTGTCTATTTGCCACAACATTAAAACATCACCAACTCGACTTAATGCTGTAACGATAAAAAAAGCACTCCTTTATCATCCCCAGCAATGGATGGAGCAAGAAAATGCGAACGATTCTTGTGATATTGTGCGAGCGCAGGTATTATCACTCGATCCGCCCACTGCAGCCGGTAAGTACCCAATGAAATTAGTATAAAGGTTTCGACGTACAGTTTTGACACAGATGTTGTGTTCATTGTGTCAAAGTGTGAAATTTATAACCTGTAAATTTTGCCAGAGATCTCTTCGCCGCCCACAATTTTGTGTTGTTTTAGCCCCAAAACCATACAGATAACGCTATGAAATCTTCACGAGTTATCAGCCGAAAGGCGTCGTCGTTTAGATGCAACGTTTCAATGGATTGCGTATCCATCATTATCGCCTGAAGATAATGAATAATCAATCCACTGAAACTTTTCATCTAGACGATGACATCATGTTAACCCGTGAAGATTTCATAACAGAAATACGCCGAGAAAGCCTGCATTCACTTACAGGCAATAACTGTCATTTACACCACTGACATTTCCTTAAATATTACTTAACAAGAAAAAGAAAAGAAAACCTACTAATTATTTACAGGATGAAGCTGTACTTGAAGTCACTGATCCAGGATGAAAATAATCATAAAAGATAATAATTATTTACAAAAAGGACTTTACTTCAAGTTACTGCACCATCAAAAATCGTAAAAGCACAATAATTTACAGAATGAAGCCTTACTTGTAGTTACGAGACCAGGAAAAATCGTAAAACGATAGAAATTAATAACACCAAACAGCAGAACATGAAGATTATTCCACTAATCATGAAACAATAATAAAAACATCTGTTTCAAAAATTATGACCACTTCTGACACATGAGGAACATTACTGTACTCAAACAATGAGTTGCTAGGAACTCTTAAGGTGATAAAAACATAAAATAAAAACTTGAGAAAGGTTCGTCAATTTCTTCTGACCGCAGGTCGGGTGGGCACCAAGGAGCACTAGTAGCTTCAGAACCGCTACGTAGCCAACAAAAAATGGAACCGAGCGAGTACTACTAACAACACATTATTCAATGAGTTTCACTGAATTTCCACATTACATAGCATCAGATACCCAATTAGAGGTGCTGATAAAAAACACAGCGACTTCCTGGAAACCAATGGTAAAAACTCAGATAACCACTGGACGTTGCCTATTTGCTGGAAAAATTACAACGACACTACTAACAGAATCGTCTCTTCCAGGAAATGAGGGTACAACAACAGTTACTAGTTTTCGATATACATATAAAAATGATTCTTCTGATTATCTTTGATTACTTCACATACTAATACTTGAAACCACATCTATCTTCGCCAGATGTGTCAGAAGAGAAACACAACAATTCCTTTACTCGTATGAGTATCGTCATGGGATCACAAACTGATTTTTATTTCTAGATTTATGGAAGGATTTTTTCACAAAGGGCTTTTAATAAAAATGGCATGATTATAAAACATCGTCTCGATCTAAGACTGTATTTGTGATTTCCTGCTAGAGATGCCCCAATTCCTTTTACAGAGATGCAAGCTGAAATTCTTCCACGGAGACGATCGTAGAAAAGCCGAATGTATTCTTGGGGAATGGCCTGCCACGCCATTTCCACCTGGTCACAGAGTTGAATCAGATTTTGTAGTGGTCGTGCAGACCGTGCAAGTTGACGTTTCATGCAGTCCGAAGCAATTGCAATGGAAGGCAAATTTGGAACTCATGCTGGCCAGGGTAGTTGATAAACACCTTGAAGAGCACGTTGGGTGGTACGGGATACATGTGGACATGCATTATCCTGTTGGAAAAACTTCACATTGGTAGTGCATGAATGGTAGCAAGATGGGTTGAATGATGGTTTCAATGAACTGTGGACTGTTCAGTTTTCTCTTGACGATCACTCGAGGAGAAGGGCCTGTGTAGTATACAGCTCCTTACAGGCTGGTGCTGCGTGTCCGCCTTGTGTGCCTCTGTCCCAGATTTTCGCACACCCCCGCACGATGTCAGATACACATACGACCATCATTGGCACTGGGGCAGAAGCGACTCCCATAATTGAAGACGACACGACTCCATTCGTCCTTCCATAAGCGCCTGTCATACCACTGGAGGCGGACTGAACGGTGTTAGGCATGAGCGGAGATGTTGTAACAGGACGCATAGTCATGCATTATGGCGCGGGTAGCCATGTCCCACAATGGGCGTTTTCCTCTGGTGATCATCGAGGTAACATTGAACAGTGCACGGTAAACTGTAACTGTCTTTCAACCCATCTTGCTGCCGTTCATGCACCAAGGTGAGATGCTTTTCCAACAGACTATGGCGTACACACATATCATGTGCCACCCAACATGCGTTTCAGTATGTATGTCAACGACCTTGGCCAGCCCAATCCGCAGATTTGACCCCCATGGAGCATGTCTGGGACCGGATGAAACGTCATCTTGAGCGGACTGCCCGACCAGTTCAAAATTTGCCCCAACCGAAACACCAGGTGGAATTAAATGGCAGGCCATTCCCCAATACTGCATTCGGAACTTTTACGATGTCTCCAAGAGAGATCTGTAATTGTAATTGCCTCGAAAGGAGAGTGTACACGGTACTCGCGTCGACTTTGCGCACGCTCTGGTGGCAGTACAGACGTGCTAATGGCACCCTCTGTGTGACCGTGTGTTGTATGCTTCTTCAAGGACGTGTCAATAATATTTCCCTCTGCTGGGTCAAGAAATTCGTGCTGCTCTTTTTCCATTTTCCAGGAGTGTATGATAGACTCCGGTGCAACTGCAATAGGGACCATTTATTGCGTATGATATTAGTTTTCTGGGAGAGTGGACAGACGAGCCGGAAACAACGCTCTCGTCTCGGTTCCGCTCGGTTCGGTTCGGGTCGGCTCGGACCGTCGCGCCGGCCAGGCGGAGAAGCGCACGTGTGCAGCCGTGCGTGCAGACGTGGCGGGTGATCGTCATGTCCGGCACGTCGTCGACTGTCGCAGCGCGATCGAACCCCGTCGTCGGCGAGTTATGCCCGGCCGGCGGCCCTACATGGCCAGATAAGCCACGGCGACCGGAATCCCAATGAGGGCGCGCCAGAGGTCGCCCCCAGCAGCCGCCTCCCAAGTGCCTCCCGGCGGCGGCCGGAGGTGCGCACTGCAGCAACCTGCCGCGAGATAAGGGACTCAGAGTGCGGCTCCAGCGCCCTGTCAACGACCAGGTCTCTAGAGACTGCGCACAACCTCCGTTCGAGAAAGGCTGGAGGAGCCATCGGGGATTCTGGAGTCAATCATTGTAGGCTACACACAAGAGAAAAAAAAGTGTATCCTATTGTTTCCAAGATCTCCTTAACACTTACGTTGAATGTTTATCTTCCACCAAGAACACAGTAACTTAGATTCTCCATAGATGTCACTGAACCCGAACAGAGATGTGAACGAGCACGCAGGAACAGTGCCAACGCGACGGAGCGGATAAGACGGCTGATCAGCTCAGTCATAACACCGGGAAGGAAGAACACTGCTCGTGTTCACTGTAGTTCTGCCATTCCTAAGAAGTTCTATTCTGAAGTTTGATCATATCCGAATTGTTACTTTGTGTCAAGAGGGATGTTCAGCAAAGAAGTTTCCAAACGCCTCGCAGTGAACAAAAGCGATGTAGTTAGGACGTGGAGGAGGTAAAAAGATACGGGAAATGTCGACTTGTGCCGCTCTGACCGCCCAAAGGCTGGCACTGCAGTTGAAGACGGCTAATTAGGGATTTAAGCTCGGAGAAACACTTACAAGGGGAACACCAAGTATGGTACCAACGAATTTTGAAGGGTCGCAGGTATGTTGTTAGGGAATTTCTGTAGACCATCAACCTAAAAGGATTTATTCCAGTGGCCCTTAATTTCTAAGAAAATGGACATAAAATTCGTAGCAAATTACCACCCGTAAAGTGTCTACTTATACATGGCGGGTTGTGCTCAGCGAGACTGCATGTTGTGATCAGCAAGGTGCTAGGGTCCCATGCAGGAGAACCGGGTTCGATACCTAGCGGCAGAACAATTTTTAATAATTGTAATTGCTACTTTTTATATTTAAAAAACTTAAAAAAATAAATACGCAAAGAAAAAGATGTAAAGAAAGAAAATCATCATGCTTGGCGTTGTGTCTGTGAGCAGATTCCAATTGCGAAGCAAACACACGGCGTATTTTAAGGCGTTAGTGAATTCATCTTTTGACTGTTCATCACACACAACCATTTCCGAAGAGGTTTCGTGTGATGGGCTTTTCTATCATGTCGCATTTATTCTAACCGACTAGCCGTAGCATAATAGTCCACTGGGACGCATCACGTGGGTGCACACGTCATAGGAGGAGATAAAAACAGCACGGTCAGGAACCGTAAACATAGGTATTAAATGTTCCCCAAATATTATAGGTATTAACAAAAGACTGTTTACTGATTTCGAAATATGCTTCAATAGCCTTAAAAGTGTGCTTCGGAAAAACAATATGAATAAAATAATCGTCGCGCAATACATAACATATTGAGCGAATGTTACATGTTTTTATCCTAACCATTTACTGCAAACGTTTACATAAGAATGGTAATAAAAATACATAATTATGCACAATCATCTGACAGGTGTGGCAAGTAATCGACCCATGTCGGACTTGAACACGGAGCTCCTGCATGGTAGCCCGAAATCTTGCCGATTACACCACGCTGTCTCGCTGAGCGGTAACTACCATGTATAAGTAGACACGTTACGCTTGGTAATTTGCTGCGAATTTGATTTCGATTTTCCTAGAAATCAAGGCCCATCGGAACAAATCCTTTTAGCTTGATGGTCTGGAGGATTTCCCTCACAACATACCTACGACCCATCAAATTCCGTTGGTACCATACTTGGTGTTCCCCTTGTTAGAGAAACGCCACATACTGAATAATGATATTCGCGCAGCCACAGAACGTCTTGTCTCTGCTCAAAACCATACGCAATAGGCTGCGTGGCATGCAACTTCACTCCAGACGTACATAGCGACCTCCAGCTTTGATACCTAGACACCACGCTTCGCGATACAGTTGGGCCCAACAACAGGCCGATTGGACTCGTTTGCTATTCACATTTGAGACTTGCATTTGCATTCAACCAGACAATCGTCGGAGACGTTTCAGGGGGCACCCTGGTCAGGTTGAAGCTCTTTGACACACCGTTGAACAATTGATGCTTTGGGATGGCATTATCTGGGGACACTGTACACCACTGGTGGTCGTAGAAGGCAATCATATGGTTACACGGTAAGGCGTAACATCCTCCATCTCATGCCTTAACCATATTGGCAGTACTTTGGTGAGCGATGCGTCTTAATGGATGACAATTTTCGCGCTATCGTGCACATCTTGTGAATTGTTCCTTCAAGATAACGATTGTTAATTTGTGTCAGTAGAGACTCTCATAAAGGGAACTTCCCTGATGTATCGGAGCGAACCAAAGCGATGTTGATCGGATGTGGAGGAGGTAGAGACATGCAGCAACTATAGATGAGTTGCCTCGCTCTGGCCGCCAAAATGCTAGCACCTCTTCTGATGATCGCTGCTTAAGGATTTCACCCCCAGCTTTGAAAACCAAGCATTTTGGTGCTGATGGTCCCAACAGACTCGTAAAAACTAGTTTCGAATTCCATTGACAAATATGACTCACATGTGCCTTCAGCCTCATAATTGTGTGAGACTTTTTGCTGGCAGCCTGGTTCACCTGTACGTCGTAGACATACTGCCAGGCGAGCGCTGAAAGGTGGTGGTTCCCGGTTGTTTTGGAGTGGCTTTATATGTGGCCACCGTACGCCACTGGTGGTCTCAGAAGTCAAACGGATATATGACACAGAGATCAAATCCTCAGGCGTGTAGTGCAATTACACCAGCACCATTTAGGGATTCGTATTTGTGTATCAACCTCCGTGAACCGCTGTCATTGCCGAGATGGGATGGCTTGCGTGTCTCAGCGATACAGATAGCCGTACCGTAGGTGCAACTACAGGTAGAGGTATCTGTGGAGAGACCACACAAATGTGTGGTTCCTGAATAGGGCGAGCAGCCTTCCCAGTAGTTACACGGGGAACGATCTGGGTGGATGAATGTGCTGACGTTACAAAATTAGCTAACATGGCTTTATCATGCAGTTACTGTGAACGATTGAATGCAAGCAAAATCTACAGACATTACTTTTCCCGATGACTTGATCTACTGTATATCATGATGTTTTCCTTTTTGGGTAAAACATTCCTGACGTAAATTAAAGCCCCCATTCTTATCTGTGATCTGGGACTTCTTTGGAGGACGTAGTCATCATGAAAAACAAATCATGGATCGGAGCGTGGAATTTTCTATCGCTTAATCGGGTAGGTAGCTAAGTTGGGAAATTTGAAAATAGAAATGGATAGGTTAAAGCAAGATATGTTGAGGATTAGTGAACTTCGGTGGCAGGACGAACAGGTGAGTACAGTGTTATTAATATAGTATCAGTTGGTGGCAGGAGTAGCTCTGATAATGAATACGAAAATAGGAATGCGAGAAAGTTACTATGAACAGATAGTGAACGCATTATCGTAGTAAAGATAGACACTAAGCAAACACGGACCACAGTATAACAAGTTTATATGCCAACTAAATCTGCCGATGACAAGGAGACCGAAGAAATGTATGAGGAGAAAAAAGAAATTATTCATAAATCTAAGGGAGAGGCAAACTTGATTATTATGGAGGACTGCAACTAGGTAGTAGGAAAGGGAAGAATATGGACTGAGGGAAAAATCTTTATGAAGTAATGCTCCTGAAACACCTTGTGAATCTATATTTTTTATCTGTTTCATCTCCTTATTAAACACGGTATTAAAGTCGCTGAACCCGAAACTGAATTCATTCAGAGGAGATCAACTGGTAAATTTTTTTTGCATAGCACAATTTAGTCATCACAAATACTTGGTTTAGTCATCATGAAAGAAAGTTGTATACGTAGAAGAGATCAGGAGACACAAACTAACAGACTGGATTTATAATTGTAGGTTTAGACACCAGGTTTTAAACTGTAAGAGATATCAGGGCCATAACGTATTGGCCTTGAACTGTAGATTGAAACTGGAAAAATGTTGAAAATTAAGAAGATGGAACCTGGACAAATCAAAGGAACCAGAGGCGGAAGGCCAAAGAGTATCATATACGCAGAACATCTTAGAGAGACCTTTTGAGCTACATATCTGTTAGGTTTGTGGACATGATACTTCGTAATGAAGCCCATGAGCGCCTTTTGTTTCTGTTTGAATACTCGTACTGTAATGTCGTGGCGATCGCTGGATTATTGCACGGGTAGTAACAGCTGCGTGATTTCGATCCATTTTGGACTGCAAGTGAATGTTATGAGTACATCTGGTCGACCGTAAAGATGCACATACGTCATCGCATCTTGGAAATATTCATGCATTTGCCTCGGGCTTCTAACATACGTCGATGGCCAAATGGTAAGTCTGCCGACATTGTTTACATTTCCATCTACATTCATTGCATCACGCAGATGAATGTATTCAACCGTCCGCAATTTTTTTTATTTCAACACATATAGGTCAGACGTCCTGTTTCGATTTTGACATACATATCAACAGCGATCTGATGAAACAATCTGCGGCATTTCAGTATGATTGTCCTCGTTTCAACAAATCATCAAAAGATAGGCATAAAAATTCATACAGCTGACCTTCTAGTTTGTTTCTTGACCTGAAAGTGAATAATAACTTTTATTAGGAATCTAATTGAAACACAATTAACAGCATTGCTACATATCGGTAAAATTTTACAATCCGCGACACAGGTGTGGTGTAGCTACGTTGGCAACAGCCGTTGGATTGTGGGAATGACGCCGACGACTCGTGGCAAAGCCTGAGATAGCCTATGAAAATTTATATGCCGACAGTTGTTTTCTCTTCATTATAAACAATATTATTTTGATAATCCGCATAATAATTTAGTTTTAGACACATTGAACTTACTGAGGAAGATTATCTTTTCATGTATAAGAGTGAAATGGACTTCCTTTATGGAAACATGAACGAAAGACGTAGTACTAGTAGGAAATCGGAAAATCTCATTCGATATTCTATACTATCACCCGATTGGCTAACAGCGACGTCATGCAAATCCCGGAAATCAACAGCTGTTGCCAACATTGCTCGCTAGGTCTGTTTCGCGAATTTAAAATTAAACCCAACCTAGCAGTCTTATTGAATCTACGATCACTTAGGATTGTGTTGCACTTACGCCGACCGATATTACGACGCCGCAATGGAGGCATTAAAAAATAAACTACGTTCTGTACTCAATTTTTTGCAACTCTCAAAAATACCACGAACTGACATCAGTTCTATCGTTGCAACGCTTCAAAGATATGATCACCACCGATAACAACATGGAGGCAACAATAACACGGACGGGATTCTAAACAAACAACTTTTCATGTTAAATCTGCCTGTTTGCTTTATCCTTGTATGCATAGGCCTGTCGCTAGTTTTAGGAAGAATTTGGCACTCTAATGGTGAACAATCATTTTTACGACGAGATTCCACCCGTCTGGAAACGCACTTTCAGTTTTTCTCAAATTCTGATGTTTTCCGGTACATTTTCCAATTGCTCACTGCCTTTAACCAATGCCTGTTATCAGTATAGATATAGCCATGTACCTTTATTCTTACCTCCTTGGCGTATTTGATCGCTCCGTTTGAGCCTATATGGTCGCTAGACGATTAGCGAATGTATAAGATGATTGTTGGAGAATCCAGAAAATGATCCGAGTTGCATCATATGAGGAGTAAAAGACCCTTATATTCTGTATCTAGTCGTGCGACCTCCACGGGTTACATCAGGAGCAACACAAACGCCGGCGTTTGAAATCATTAAACAATTGTAACATATTTTATTCACTTTTATTCGCTATTAGTTCTAAAGTAGATTTTACAGTTTTTTGAAAGTCGTATGTCGAGTTACTGTCTATTCAAGCAACCTCTTGAGTTTACGTCCACTATGCTGGATCAACCAAATTGAATTTTGAAAATCTGTATTCAGTTTCGGGTTCTGAGAGTTAATGCCGTGATTAATAAGGAGATAAAACAGATCAAAAATATAGATTCACAAGGTGTTTCATCAGCAGTATATAACGATCACGGTAATATGAGGGTTGTTACCTGTCATATATATATATATATATATATATATATATATATATATATATATATATATATATATATATATATATATATATGATATTTTCGTAGGTTTATTTATTAGGAAAATATTTATGATAAGTGAGCTCGTCCCCTAAAGTTTGGGAACAACTATTGCAAACATATTTGTGGCGGATAGTCTCATAAATCTATTGATATCCATTTGGATTATTGAAGCACCCACTCTGGATTGCAACATATGGTAGCTATTAAGCCGCTATTGAAAATATTTGGCCGTCCCACAAAATACACGTGTCAAGTTACGACGTAATATTATTTTGTAGTATGAGAGTGGTACCTTTCACTGGAATACTTAGCGATTTAATAATTTAAAACACTTTATGGAAAGTAGTGATTTCACAAAGATTTTCAGTGTCTCACCCTGTGTCAGTCTTTAAATTTAATATAGATATATTTCTAACATCCTCGTAATCTCTTATAAACACTGATATGGAACAGTAAATTAGAATTTCTGTCCATCATCACGCGATGGAGCATGTACTTTGTACCTTACATGTTAGTAACTCAGATGTTCAAATGTTTGTTAAGCTTAAGGGACTTGACTGCGGGGTCAACAGTTCCTAAACGTACAAATTACTTATGAACTACCTTATACTAAAGACGACACAAACATTCATGCCCGAGGGGGGATTATAACCCCCGACCGTAGCGCCCGTGCAAACTATGACTGGCGCGCCGCAGACCGCTCGGCCACTGCGGCCGGCATATTAGTAACTAATTCTGTCGTTAAAATCTTAACGAAAGTTAATGTTCCTTCTAGTGATATACATCATTCATTTGCTCAAAATGCACAATATTAATTGGCCTTCAGTAACCGAGTGTACTATCATTGAAGTTCATAATCGAAGTAATTTCACTATCTGACACTGTTCAATGAATAGTACAATCATTATCAAACAGAATAGCAGTATTAATTTTACTAATACCATTAAATTCACAGACCTAGCAGATAGGTACAGAACCAAAAATCTATGTAAGACTATTCCTAAATTAAAAGCACTGATGATCCTCTTTCTTCCCTTTAGAATACAATAGCTTTCGTAAATGACTATCCAATGAAAAAAAAATTATGTGCCTTCCAGTTTGGCACTAAAATTCACTGATATTAACTAGTAAATGAAATATCATCGTATTTTTTCCTAACAGAAATCCAGTTAAGTCCCAATCAGTATTCGTGGCCACACTTTTGCTTCGTAACACTATTTACATGATAATTTCCTGCAAGTCCTCAACGACATTTCAGGATAGCTGAAATAATATTGGTAAGGCTTCTAAACTGGTACCATTCGATACTGACTTCAGTTACATAATTTTAAATATATCGCCTAATGGCGACGGAAGGTTGCAGTTCCGGGCGTCTGTTGCTTGCTGACTAGACTGCTTCATTTGGCTGAAATGTTTTAAAACTGGGGATCAGCTTCTACTTTGTAATTAACATTTAGTATGCACGATTTATACACGTACTTTATCGTAATTAGAAAACTTTCTACATATGATTCACTTCATTTCATTATACTGGCAGAATTGGATAAAAATCAATCTAACAACGTCTGTTATGATTTGCGTGACCTTTACTGTATGCCTTTCCCCTACCATAACTCAATCAACAAGAAGAACAGAATACAATCGTTCATACTATTTAAAAAGACGTAGTTAATAAGTAGTTTAACAATTCGTAATTACAGTCTCTGATGTGTTTCATAAAAAAGCGCTGGTGGCATGACATGTAAACACGAGAGGCACTAATTAAACATTATTTCACTCGCTTTCGTTGTCATACTGGTGAAGTTTGTCACTGAAAGACTCAAATATAAACATAATTACTTATCAAGACCCCTGGGTCTAAGGCGCCTTGCCACCGATTGCGCGACTACTACCCGTCGGAGCTTCGAATCCTCCTTCGGGCAGTAGTGTTTGTTTTGTTCTTAGCTTAACATAAGTAGTTTCTAATGACCGATGACCGCAACAGTTTGAAAATTTCTTGACAATCACGTTCATCTCGTGGTAGACTGTTTTCTCCCAATGGATATGTTGTGATCTATGACGGCATGGTATCTTTTTAAACAGCTGTAGTCTTGAGCACAAGTGCGGTTTACGTCATCTTCTCTCGTCAACTTAGTCACCATGTAAGAGTTGTATTGATCTTTGTGCTCTCATTTGAACAAAGAGGTGCATTCACTCTCATAATCGTTACCGGAATTTAGTAATATTTTGTGTTCTCTGTCCAAAGACTCGTTTGATGCAGCTCTCCACGCTACCACATACTGCGAATTATTGTTATTCTGGATGATTACAACGTTCTAATAGCATTTTCAGTCATTATTCTTACCAAACATTTGTTATTCTTCTGAAATTAAAGCTTATAATTCAAGTTCAGAGCACGTGATTTAAAACGTTGTGGCTGAAACTATGGTGAGGTTACATGACACGAGGAAGTCGAAGAAACAATAGGACCTATATGTGTTACACCAGTGTTAGCGCAAGAAACTAGATTTTCTAGTTTTTCGTACTAATTCATTTCGCTTTTAAATTAGCACTATAACAAATTACATGATACGTACGCGACTATATAGTTACAGTTCGATTCAAATTAATTCTCGTGTATACGTAAATTATGTGTCAGGTTAGATCAGACTTTTGGATGCTAAGGAAGGGTGAAAATAAGAGGATAAATATTTTGGTTTACGTACTAACATTAAATATTTTCGACGAAAAATGACGGTTAAAGTGTAGTCCATGACCAGTGCTCGGCGTGTACATGATGGTAACGGCGCGATGAGTGTGGCAAGTGAAGGCAGCCAATCAGGAAAATCAAATGTTCAAATGTTTGTTAAGCTTAAGGGACTTAACTGCGGGGTTATCAGTCCCTAAACTTACAAACTACTTATGAACTAGCTACAACTAAGGACGGCACAAATATCCATGCCCGAGGGGGGATTCGAACCCCCGACCGTAGTGGCCGTGCAGATCGTGACTGAAGCGCCTCAGTCACCTCGGCCACCGCGGCCGGCAGCCAATCAGGAGTCGTGTTCTCAAGGTCAATAAGAATTAGCTTTAGATGTAAAAAAAAATAAAGGTAAGGCCGGTATTACACTATCAAATTTTCTTTGACAAAGAATCTTTGTCCAATATTCTTTGACAAATAATCTTTGACGTAGTGAAATGGTGACATTACACTATCAAATTTTCTTTGACAAAGAATCTGTCAGAGTGCATCGAAAATGGCGGATGAATATTTGTTATTAACCTTAGTTGTTGATTACATAGATTACAAATATCTATTTATAACACTTAGATTGCATGTACGCCTACAACAATTGCAACGACTAGACATCTGGAAGCCTCAGGTTTATCGTATAATAAGGCCAAACATCAGATATTTGTAGGAAAGGGCGAAGTACTTTTGACTAGCTAGACTGTAGATGTCATCGCTCCTTGTTCACTCACAACAATTTAAGCTGTACTCTTAAGACATATTCGAAAAAAAAAAAAAAAATGTGAAGTTCTTTTGTTAATCATAATAGACATCTACAGTGTAGCTTGTCAAAGTACTTCATCGTATTCTACAAATATGTAATATTAGGCTGCATTACACGATACGCCTGAGGCCAGAGCCGCTGTACCACTCGAAAACAGTTTTTCTCGTCGTTTGGAAGCCTGACATTGGTGACGCTGGCGTCTGCAGTGGTGTTCTGCTCTTAATATTGCAGTACATTTTTCGCTGGAAGAAGCCTGTGCCCTGTTTCCAGTTTTGCTAGTACTCGGTCGCGCTTACAGTAAACAAAACTTTTGAAACATTTATATTTTGCGTATTATATATCGTGTAAATAGCATTTGTCTGACTAAATATATGTAGGGAATTAAACAGTGTCATTATGTACTTTTGCTTTCTCCGCTGCAAATCTGCTGCAGAGGCAATTACTTTTCATTTTTACGTCATCTGCCGTGCAAACAGTACTCACTTGATCGCTAATGAATTCCGCAATTATCTAGCTTTCAGCTCGATGCAGCCGGTTTTTATAATCAACCTTATAAAACTGCCTAAATTTAGTTGTTGCGACGACTCGCAATACGAATTACGCGTTCATGTTTTCAAACAGTACGTTAAAACTGCTACAGCGATGCTAGCGCTTAAAGCGGTCATATTTCTCACCGCAGTTAACATACGACGAACGCTTTCTTTGATCAAATCTACGGTGAGCTGCTAGATTTGATCAAAGAATTTTTGATGAAAGGCAACTTTGACCAAAGTTTATATTACACTGTCCAATTTTCTTTGATAAAAAATCTTTGTCAAAGAAAATTTGATAGTGTAATACCGGCCTAATAGAAAAATGTTCGCCTACTGCAATTTCAGTCACAACATAACACTGCCCTCGGTATTCGCGACAAATTTGCGGAAATTAATCAATGCTGTTATTGCTCTGTGGTTGACAGGTTCTCGATGTGCCCTTGTCCGGTCAATAAATCAGCTATCCTCGTGAAACATTGCCCTCGGAATTCGAGACAAATTTGTGGAAATTAATTAATACTGTCCCTGCTCTATGGTTGACAGGTTCTCGATGTACCGTTGTCCGGTCAATAAATCAGCTGTCCTTGGTAAACACTGCCCTAGAAAACTACATCGATATTTAACAAACTTTATAATATTTAATCACGAGATCACTGAAATTCAGAACGAAATATTCCGTTTCCGGCTTACAGCAATTTCAAAACTGACGCCAAATTCAATAGACATGAAATAAACAATCCTATTAGCCGCATGAACGCGACTCCTGATTGGCTGCCTTCGCGCCGTTGCCAACATCTACACGCCAAACACTAGTCCGGGACATATAAACTAGACTTTAACCAAAATGACGGCTGAAGTTTTAAATTGCTAATGTCTCTTAATTGAGGTATTTGCTCTGTCACCATTATTGTTTTTTTTTTTTTCGAACATGTGAATATTTGCAGCTTATTCCGCTGAAAGTAAGTAGAATATAAACATAAGAAAAACATAACTTTCTATCGTTGTCTGTTCTCACTGTCACAAAGAGTTTTTGGACACATACAAAATCCGTATTGAGTCTAATGATTCTCACATTTTAAGGCTTCCATCGTCTTTCTCATAAACACATACGTTCTCTAATGTAAAAAGTATGCTAAAATTAATATAAAAGATACTATTCGCACTCATACAATATCGTACTCAGAAATGTAGCTTCCAGACCGCTTGGAGCGCTGCTGTCGCAGTGTATAACAAACGTCTGCGGGAGTGTCGTGATTCTATATGTTAGACTGTGATTACAGCTTATCAATTTTGAGTATCGTTTTCAAAGCGATTTATCTCCCAAATTTTTCTCTCTTTTAGTTGTCGCGGAAGAGTTTGATACTGTGAAATGGAATCGAGTTATTGATGAAATTAGTAATCATTCAAATTTTATTCGAAATTGTTGCATTCACCAGATGCGCTCAAGAGGCATTTTTGAAACACAAATGGTTGGTAATTTGGTAGAATCCGTGGACATCGAAGGAAACGGCGTTGAGATCGATATATATCGAACGTTCGACTCTCGCTTCGGTACCAATGACGGAAAACTGACATGGCGGAACAGCTGACGTTTTTTGACGTGATGATTGTATGAAATTTTAGCTTATCTGAAGACTGCGATATCACCAGTTAGATTTCACCCGTGGCATTGGCATATTGTTGTGTTCGTGCGTATTTGTGGGTGGCATGAGTAATTATGTTTTGGCTGAGTTGTAGACGATGGTATGTCATGTTTCTGTTGTAATATGTAATTTACGAGGATAACCACGGGTTATTTATTATCTACAATACCTAAGTATTTAGATATTATTCCGTATAAGTGTTTTCCGAGATTGTGATTACATCATGGGTTAAAGCTGACTAGTAGTAACCGTGTCTTCAGTTATGCCGATATTTCGGTAATTTCCAATAATGATTGCAATCGAAGACCCTCGTCCTAAAATGATATATATCTAACGTACAACTGTAAATGGATTGAGTGTTCCTTAATCGGAAATTCGGGTGCTACGCGCCCTCACGTACTAAGAAAAAAACTTCTTGTTTAACCTATACCTAAGGTAGCATTTACTTTAAAAGATGATCTGTAGCGTAGCCTTAAGAAGGTTAGGTGTAGGTCAAACAAGAAGTTTTTTCTTAGTACGTGAGGGAGCGTAGCGTCCGAATCTCCGTTTCACAATCACTAAATCGTTTACAGTTGCAGTTCGATATATACCATTCTTGGAAATTACCGTTATTTCTTTCGTTATTTCAAATGGCAACCAGATACTGAGTCGGAAAAGTACAAGAAAATGTCACAAATTCAACGCAATCAAAATAAAATTTAAATTAACGGCTTCGCGTTTGTCTTATCGAATGTTGAGCAAGAATCGAACTTTGGATATATATCGATCGCAATGCCGGGGAATTTTGGATATATATCGATCGCAATGCCGTTTCCTTCGATGTACACGGATTCTACCAAATTACCAAATGGTTGATTTATCGCCCATGTAATGAAGTACAGCATCACTGATGAAAGTATTAAAACTATCACCAACTTCATTAGAAAACGACTGTAAGTACAGTACGTTGGCGTGTGTTATCGGGAAGAGCTTACAGCGTTGCTCGCTCGATTTTTATTTGAATTTCTGTTATTTACATTAATTTCGGAAATTTATCTTCTAGCTCATCCTTTGTCGACATATTATGGACTATTTTATGTTGTTCCTTCTCTAAATCTGCTAATTTGTCATCTATTTTATCTGTTATGGTTTGTTGTTCTGCTGAAGAACTTTGAGATATCATCAAACCTAATTTCGATATCAGTCTTAGTTGCCATCTGTTGAACTACCTTTTCAAATCTAGATTCGATTAATCTACTTGAGTTACTAACAAGTTCTTCAAATCTCTGAAATAAAACAATCTGTGTTGTCATTAGTCTGATCGCGATGTACTAGCTGCAGATGTTTCATTTTCATCTTAAATTTGTGGAATTGTTTAAACAACATTATCACATACTGCTGCTATTTGTGTATGTTTCGGTTGTTGAAAAAATTTACTAGTATCTTGTGATCTTTGTTAATTTTCTGCGGGTTCTAAGCATGCTAAGGTATAAATGAAATTGAAAACTGACTGTGGCTGTGGCTGGGAGACAATGTGACTAAAAATTTCCGATCTCGCTGTTATAGAATTGCCTGGTAAACACAATACGGCATAAAAATATTCGGGACAACCTAGCAATAGAGCTTCATCACTGAACCCTGATTTCACCAAGTAAATTTCTCAAATCTGTGGCGGATATAAAGTAATTTTGAACCGGACACTGCAGTAATGCAGTAGACTACACGAAACATCCAAAGCGATTACTAAGTTTGGCAAAACCGGTCTGGTCTTACCTTGTGTTGTCTTGTTACGTGACTGGATGTTTGCATAGCAGACCCTCAATTTGGAAATTTCCAATCGCATCTTGATAGCCATTTCTCTGAAATACTGATATCGTAAAATGTCTCGTTCAGGTAGGGGTACGTTAAATTCAGAAACAATTAGTAACACACAGATTTAGTAAAGTTACAAGTCACAGTTCCAGAATAAAATTATGTTAAGATTTATAAGTATTTTCATTGGTTCGTACAATTATATATAATCCCTCCGAAGCATCCATTTATTGCGTTGCTTGCTCGATTTTTGACTGAATTTGTGTTATTTAAATGATGACGCCAGACGAATTTCACTATTGGCCTCCTTCAGACAGCGCGGCTACGTTAGGTTGGTAACACTAGGGAGATGAATTTTACTGTCGGCGCTCGCACGTCGCGCCTTAGCGCAAGCAGTTGGTAGTTAGACCTGGATTTGAACATGAAATCTCGGTATATGTTAGAACATTAGATCACGACGCTATCTGGCAATATCTACGATTTACAGCGGTGATATTAATAAATCTTTCAGCGCTGTGCAGTTAACTATTTATGACGAAGATAGTGACATTAAGGTTCTATGGGAATTAATAAGTGTGAAATTCAGACTGAATCACTTTCTCGGGTGCAGGTCATGGTAAAAACAATAACGAATGTAGGCTATACGTAAACTATAGCAATCGCGGTGTTAAATTTTAGTGCTGCAATCTAGTGACGCCTGTTCGTACTAGGTACACAGAAGCTCTTGCACTGTTTATTCCGTAGTAGCAAATAATTACAGTTTGTTATATGACTTACTTCCGTTATTGGGTATTAAATTTCTAATATTTTTCCTATTTCATCTCTTTTAATCTTGTTTTCAAGGCGATTAAAAGGTCGTAACATTTTTATCTGTTACTGTCTAGTATAAACAGGGAATGGTATGTTCATTTGCAACCTACCTCTTGTAATCACATTAAATGTAATTTATACTGATAAAAGATTCACAGTCATGTAATATACTTCCAGAAACAACATTCTTCCCTTATGAGTGTTATCTTTGCAGTAATTTGGTATAGTATTTCTGTTATTCTGTTATAGTAGCAGATATCTCTATCAGTGGATCATATCTTGTAGTGATATCAGGCAGGTCACGTATGCACTCTTTTAAACAAAATATACAGGTTTCCATAGAGACGCCCTTCTTTTCTTTTGCATATACTTCCCATGAAATTAGTTCTGAGCAAAGCTATAGCCTTGTAACTTCAAAATTTCCCACGTATCTTTTTCAGACATGCAGTGCGAGTCCCTTGTTGTCTGAGTGTTCGAACCGTTCCATACTGTATCGAGAGGTTTGTTCAAAGAGCTACAGGGCTGCAGCTTCCTGCAGCAGCAAAGCAGTAACTACCGCGCATGCGCGGTACCGATGACGTCAGTCAAGCTGCAGGCGTGGCGGGCTGCAGGAGGAAATTTTCCCTTCAGTCAAGCAGGCCGCAAGCTGCAGGACGCTGCAGCCGGGAGATACCTTGAACGGCCGGTAGGCTGCAGCATGCTGCACGATTGCTCTTTGAACACGAATTTCCGCACGAGGCATGCGCGGTAGCAGCCCTGCAGCTCTTTGAACGAACCCGACGTCTTTGCTGTATCGGCAAATCTGGAACATGTTCAAACGCGAGTACTGTAATGTTTGCTCATCCCTATTGGTAGCACAAATGCTGCTTCGCGTATAGTGGAGAGAAATTTAATTCCTAAACTTTTGCAACTGAACTTGCGTAATGTAATTTTGAAGAGAAATACACTGTTAATTTTAATCAGAAATGCAGAAATTGATTGGCCCTTATTAGAAAAATATTTATTGGGAGAAATTTCACAGATAATATTCGATTAAAATGAGAAAGAAACGTGTATTATTATTTTTTAATGGTGGTGGAGAGCGGCGAGCAACACTAAAATTAGTCATAATCTACATTTTTTCTTTTCTGTACTTTAAAATTAATGTAACCATTGAAATTAATTGAAGGTAAACTTCGACTACTATGGTAAATGTTTTAAACTGTATTACCTGATGGCCAGCCGCGGTGGCCGAGGGGACTGAAACGCTCCAGTCACGGTCTGCACGGCCACTACGGTCGGGGCTTCGAATCCCCCCTCGGGCATGGATATTTGTGCCGTCCTTATTATAAGGTAGTTAGTAAGTAGTTTGTATGTTTAGGGACTGATGACCCCGTAGTTAAGTCCCATAAGCTATACAAACATTTGAACATTTTATTACGCGATGAAAATGTTCTATGTTTTCACTAAAGTAAAAAATACACAGCAGTTAGGTTATAGAATTTGTGAAACGAAACCAGTTACCAGTGAGCTGCCTCGATCGGTCAGATAACGCCGTCCAAAAATTTGTTAATTTGTATCTTCGTATTTCTGTGGGGCATTGACTCGACAGTTAAATTTTGTTTGTAGACCCGTGTAAACTCTATTTCTATCTCTAAGATATCGGGTGCATATCTTTGGGCACCTGAGTGAATCACCAATATTCAGAGTGACCTGTTCATCAACTTACCTGACAACATACTTGTTCCAAAACTGGGATGATTATCGGTAAGATGGAAACAAAGGAGTTTTGTCTCCTTTATTGTGGAACATAGTGGTGAATGAACTCATTGAAGAACTATAGACAGTACTTTTGCCAAGGATACGCAAATGACCATGTCATAGTAATGAAAAATTTGATGACATAGGAATACGGCACAAGGTGCTTTGGAACATTTGCAACACTGGTGCCGGAAACAGGATCTGGGGTCCTAAGAAGAGTGTTGCTGTACCATTTACGAAAAAGCGTATCCAACATTAAAGTTGGAATCTAAAGCTTTTCGATGAAATTCTACCTGTGAAGGGAGCAGTGAAATTTATAGTGGTAACCTTAGATGAGAAACTGACATGGATCCCTCACATTAAGAGTATTTGCTCCAAGGCGAAAGGTACTCTGGTGAATACCAGCAGAGCTTGTTCAAAAACTGGGGCCTGAACCCAAAAGAATGCACTGGGTATACACGAAGATAGAACAGCAGGACATTGCTAAGGAGCTTGGTAAGTTGAAGACATTGGGCTGCTTAGCCATAGCAGGCGGAACTAGAAGCACACCAACTACTGGGGTGTAAACCATGCTGGATATGCCCCCATTACATCTTTGCGTCTAGATGGAGGTAACGGCTAGTGAACACAATCTCAAATCTGGCACAATCACGCACTAAAATAGTCAGTCATGTACATATAGGAAAGTTTGGGGAAATGCCGGCCGACTATATAATAACTCCATACTGCTTAACAAGCCTTTCAATATAACAATTGGAAGTAGAGAGCAGTGGGAGACACTAGTTCGACACCGTACGGGGGATATTGTCTGGTTCACTGACAGGTCAAAATCAGACCAAGGCGTAGGGGCTGGGGGATTCGGGGTACAACCAAGACTGGAGGTCGTCATCTCTCTAGGGAAACTGGCCTCAGTATTCCAGGCCGAAATCACTGCCATCAGGGTGTGTGTGGAGGAGAATTTGTGTAGCTGCTACAAGGATCGTAGCATCTACATTTATTCAGACAGCCAGGCAGCTCTGAAATCACTAGCACCTCCTGCTACAAGATATAAGATTGTTGGAGAATGTCGCAGGGTTCTGTTGGAGCTGGAGAAAGCAATAGGGTAAATATATTGTGGCTTCCTGGCCACTCAGGGATCGTTGGGATGAACAAGCCGACAGATTGGCCAGGATGGAGGCAAAGACTCCATAATTTGGTCCTGAACTTGTCCTGACAATCACCAAGGTAATGATCCAACTAGAGCTACGTAACTGTCTCAGAAGACAGCATGTAGAATATTGGACCAAGGTCTACAAACAAAAACATGGTGAGGTAATGATGCCACAGCAAGGTTTAGAAGATGCTCTGTAATCCTGGGCTTGGAACAGGAATGAGATTAAACTCGTGGTTGGACTGATTACCGACAGTGGGAACTTCACGAAAACACGTACATATAATGGGGCTTAAAGGAAGAGGACACTAAATGTAGGAACTGTGTTGAGGGTGAGGAAACAGCATCACACCTTATCTTCAATTGCACTGCATTGGAGGGCAAGAAATACGCGATATTCTGGACAACCAGACCTGAAGAAATTTAATAAGGAACTAGTATAGCGACTCCTAGGACTGTTTAAGGGCTTTGGTTGGCTTTAATATATGTACAAGGGACGATGCCGCACACTAAACTCGGGTTCGTTGCGGGCAGTGGCGGGTTAGACCTGTTAAAATCAAATCAAATCTTCATATTTCTGTGGCGCAGTGACTGGTCCATTAAATTTTGTTTGTGGACTCGCGTAAATTACATCTGTAAGATATCGGCTGCATATGTTTTGGCAACCGTAGTGTGTGATCAATCGTCAGAGTGAGCCGTTCCTCAGCTTCTCTTGTTGTATTCCTGGGATGATTATCGATAACTTGGAAACAAGGGGAAATCTTCGAGAGAAATGATTAATTTTCATTCCATTAATTTATCCCCTATCGTTTTGTACTACGAGTACCAAACGGAGAAAAGTTAATAATTTGCTGGAGTGTCACGTTTACTACATTTATGTTGCAGTTTTCGACGACTACGCAGAGGTACCTGCCAGTAATGAGACGCTGGTGACAGTGTGACAGGAACTGTCAGCAGGTGAGGCGCCGCACCCGCCGCCTGTCACGCGTCACTCAAACTGTCAAACGGCACACCTGCGGCAACACTGGGGTTCGTGGCGTTTAAATGTGCAATGCCGTCAGCTTTAAGCGGGCACAATCGAAGAAAGGTTCCCTAATAGAACCTGTTACAAGATTAGTGTAAACGCCTTCAACATCGCTTACTGTATAAGTAACTGGAAGCATTGTATGAATAAATGGATACTTCCTCAGAGCTACTGAGGTCTTTGGGAGAGCCAGAAATGACAGTACTGCTTCTCCTAATGTCAAATATGTATGCCCTCAAGAAAGCAGTCGCAGACGTATCAATTACAGATTCCGTGTTTAATAAGTCATAGTTGCACAATTGTAACACGAATGATTTACAGAAGGGTGGAAAAACTTGTAGAAGTACACCTCGTGGACGAATACGTTTATAGCCTTTGTAGAACTGGAGAAATCATTTGACATTGTTGATTGGAATATTTCAAAGCCTGAAGTCGTCAGTTTGAAATATAGGGGACATAAGGTATTTACAACTTGTACAGAAATCAGACAATCGAAGGGTATAAAAGATAACCATTGGCTTGGAAGGAGCCAATCTTCCTTCAATGTTATTCAATCTGTACATTGAGCAGGCTTTGAAGGAAAACAAGGAGAAATTTGGAGAAGGAATTAAAGTTCAGGTCGAAGAAATAAAAGCTTTCGGTTGGCAAATGACATTGTAATTTTGTCAGAAACAGCATAGTACTTGGAAGAGCAACTGAACGGAATGGACAGTACTTGAAAGGGGGGTATAAGATTAACATCAACCATAGCAAAACAAGGGCAATAGAATGTAGTCTAACAAGATCACATGGGTATCGGATTCTAGAATTTTTATATATTTATGGCACACGAAGTTCAGAACTCAAATAACAGTCAGCCAAAACCATTCGACACTACTCTAAAAAATTCTCCAGAAAATCAACTTTGAAGTTTTGCAAGTACACGTTAAGTACCAATAATTTAATCAGTTGCAACATCTGTCGGTGTAGCTGAGGTGGTAACATTCTGGCCTCAACCATAGGTGGTTCGAATCTCGTCATGACAGAATGTGTTTTCCTTGTGTTGGAATACTTACACAAATGTAATATCTAATGTTAATTTTTACGAAAAATGCACGAATTTTTGTTTATTCATAATTTTCTATGTTTTATAAAAGGTTGTTAATAATTGTAGTTTCAATAAAAAAAAACATGTTAAATTTTTTACAGTATTGTCTTCACTATTAGTGACGACGATATTCTTTGATTGTTCAGTTTGCGAAGAGCTACGAGGCTGTTTTAGGAAAGTCATCTCCATAGCAAGTAATGGTTTTCCAGGCAGCTAAGCTACTGAACCATCTTTTTAGGTGACAAGTTACTCAGATCGTCTACATGCACATAAACAAAAACTGACACGACACATGGAATTAGAGATCCCAAAATATTTTATATTACTGAATTCGGAAACAACGAAAAATTATGTCACAACGGGATTCGAACCAGCGACTCTGTGGTTGCGAGGCCAGAACGCTACCACAACCATTTGTGTTACTTTTTCCTGTTGTTCAGCATTTGATTACGTTGATCTTCCACAATAAATGCAAAAACAATCATCTTCGTCTGTACAAAAAATTGAGAAACTTCAACAATAAATAACTTTTTAATGAGACGCTAACTTTGGAGGCCGTTATCTCGCTTAAGATATTTTGACGTTTGGTTTAGTGATGAACAACACTGTCCATATGAAGTAATATGGAATCTATATCTATCTCTGGAAGCTATCTGTCATCCCCCCGTTCCAGGCGCATCTGGTTCGTTGGAAGGAAGGAAGGAAAATTTCGACCTCTCGTCGACACCGAAGTCAATGGAGCTCTTGCTCACATCGAGTTTGTTAGGAATGGGAAGGAAATCGGCAATGCCTTTTGAAACGAATCATCCCGACATTTGCCTGAGTTTACAGAAATCATAAAAAACCTAATTCAGGATGGCCGGAGGCGGATTTGAACAGACATCCTCCGGAATTCGAAACCATTGTGTTACCACTCCGCTACCTCTGTTGGTGGTTAGTTGGAACATCACCTGTCGCTAAGTATCGGAGTTGGTCCTAAAAATGTTCGAATGTTTGTCAAGCTTAAGGGACTCAACTGCGGGATCATCAGTCCCAAGCTTCCAAACTACTTATGAACTACCTTATACCAAAGACGACACAAACATCCATTCCCGAGGGAGGATTAGAACCCCCGACCGTAGCGGTCGTGCAGACTGTGAGTGGCGCGCCGCAGACCGCTCGGCCACTGCGGCCGGCGAGTTGGTCCTGATCTCTATAATTTTATCCTTATGGACTTTTCGCGAACTGTACGTAGGTGGAAGGTAGTGGATCCACCCTAGCGTAACAGATTCGCGCGACGAGCCGGATTCACCCTGAAAGGCCTTCCTCCTCAGTT
Organism: Locusta migratoria; assembly: GCA_026315105.1. Lineage (NCBI taxonomy): Eukaryota > Metazoa > Arthropoda > Insecta > Orthoptera > Acrididae > Locusta > Locusta migratoria. Next base: position 223,567,746 of record CM048748.1, on the reverse strand, counting down.
CGAATTTTGACCTCATTCTATGATGGATGACAGTATTATTTTCGTCCGTTTCTTTACGGACGACTAACGTCGATGATGAAGAACGATATGGTCGTCCGTTTGTTATAAACGATGAAGTTATTGCAAAAAAAATAATAAGAGTGTCTGAAACCCTTTTAGGAAAAAAAGAATTTTAGATAGTGGCGGGTTCCGAACCACTGACCTACAGCGTCACAGTGCAACGCATTGCCCACTACGCTACAGAAAACAGTTAAAAGGTACGTTCTTTAATCTCATACTATTGATGGCTGTTGTTAACTAATGCTAATATGGCATTTGTAGATACTAGATTATCATTTATCGTACGAACCGACGTGTTTTTTTATAATTCTTCAGTGCGCCATTGCTTTGAAATAACAACGTGTAAGTTACAATAAGAAAATCATCAAATACGCAACGCAAGATGGCGTATGCCAGAGACAGTTCTGGGCGAGGAATGTCACGTGATTTCTGCGAACGGCTGGTTTCCGTTAATTCAATGGATGGTGTCAAATCTCCGTTATTTTTGCAAACATCTCTCAAACGATACTAGATATGAAATAAATAAATAAAAAATAAGAGAGCAAAGTAGTAGAGAATTTTCTCCTCTACATATTCGGTTATTCAATTTTCGTGTCAGATGATTGGATAAGCCGTTATTTTCATTTAAATTTCGAGCTGCCAAAAGACGATCGCAAAGGCCCACTTTCAGTGTTACTACCGTAACCTATAGTGGGCCAAAAGGATGAAGTGAACGGAATCTCCGTTTCATTATATCTGAACTCTGAAGGAACAAGCCACAAATAGGTCAGAAAGTCATGTATGAATATGCAGATATCTGTTCATATGAACCGTGTATGCAACTGAAATAAGTGTTTTTGCCATGCTCGTTTCGCCTTGATTCACAAGACATCTTCAGCTGCCTGGAATACAAACATCATTAAGTTGCACATTTTTCGTCACTGACGTTTCTGACAATTCAGGTTATAAAAAGTTCTGTCGCTTTTCCTATCTACGATTAACTTTGTTTCGTTTTTGTGAAGAGTTAACAGTATTTGTAGATGCTGTTCCACATAAGTCGTTGCCTCTGGTAGGCTGCTTTTTTTATCTTCCTTTATCTCATCGGGATGTTTCTTTCCAGCACTAGGCACATGCAAATTGCTTAATGTGATATTTTTGTTTTCAATAGTGTTTCCAAAAGTTACTTTTTTTTGTTCCCAACTGTGAGATATGTTTTTGTGCTATCTTTGTTTGAGAGAGGTGGGGAGAGAGGGGGAAAGAGAGTATTTGTGCTATCTTTGTTTGAGAGAGAGATAGGTGCGGAGAGAGGGGGAAAGAGAGAGACAGAGAGAAAGAGAGAGAGATGTGATACCAGGGTGCGGGTTCTACGCATTTGTTTTTCCCTGGTTATGTTGTTTTTCCAGGTTTTTTTTATCATTATTTATTTATTTATATTTTGTTCCCTTTTTTGCGTGTTTCTACGTATTGTGTTCTGGATATTGTGTGTATATGTCTCTCTCTCTCTCTCTCTCTCTCTCTCTCTCTCTCTCTCTCTCTCTCTCTCTCTCTCTCATACACATACACACACAGAGAAAGAGGGAGAAATACATACATACAAAAATCAGCCTTTGTGAGAAAGAGAGACAGGAACGGGGTTTGTGTTGTTTGTTTATGGACCTGGATTTTGTTGTTGCTTTTAAAATTGTGTATGTGGGAGTGTAAAGATTTTCAGTCCTAAGTACTTTCTCATGTCCTAGACTAAATTTAGCGGTGAGTTTTCATTTATGTCTGCTTGACTATCAGTTGTTTGTTCTTGGTTTCTGAATGTCGTAATTTTCTTGTGTTTGTTGGTCCTAATGTTTTTTTGTCTTGGTCTATATTGGGTGGAAGATGATTGTGTTGATTCAAGTCTTCGGTAAATATGAAGTGATTTACTTCATATTTCCAACATCAGAAACCCTAAGCAGCTACAACGTCCAGTTTGTGACAAAATGTTGATTTCGGAAGTCGGGGTAGTCGAACCTACATCGTTTTGTTGAGCGTTACATTTAAATGCAGTGGCGAATATAGCATATAGATTCTAGGGGTGGGGGTGGTAAGAGTAAACATTTTGTGCATCGTAGCTGAAACTGATGCCTAAAAAGAAAAATCCGATCCATCATACAATCATTGACCTGACTTCTGTTGTTTTTGTGTCTTCAGACCGTAGACTGGTTTGATGCAGCTCTCCACGCTACCCTGTCCTGTGCAAGTCTCTTCATGTGAGAATACGTTCGGCAACCTACATCCTTTTGAATCTACTTACTATATTCGTCCCTCGGTCTCCCTCTACGAATTTTACCCCACACGCTTCCTTCTAATGCTAAGTTGACAATTCTTTGATGTCTCAGAATGCGTCCAACCGATCTATCCCTTCTCTTAGTCAGGATATACCAGAAACTCCTTTCCTCTCCGATTCGGTTAAGCACCTCCTCATTAGTTACGTGATCTACCCATCTAATTTTTATCATTCGTCTGTAGCACCACATTTCAAAAGCTTCTATCATCTTTTTATCCGAACTCCTTATCGTCCACGTTCACTCCCATAAAATGCTACACTCCATGCGTTCAGAAAGGACTTTCTAACATTTAAATGAATATTGGACGTTAACAAGTTTCAGTTCTTTAGAAACAATTTTCTTCCCATAGCCATTCTGCATTTAATATCTTCTTCACTCCGGCCATCAGATCTTGCCACCTAAAAAAACAAATTTCATCTACTACTTTTATTGTCTCACTACCTAATCTAATTCCTCCAGCATCGCCTGATTTTCTGACATTTCATTCCATTACCTTCGTTTTACTCTTGTTAATGTTCATCTTATATTTTCCTTTCAAGACACTGTCCATTCCATTCAATTGCTCTTCCAGATCTTTTGCGGTCTCTGACAGAATTACTATGTCATCAGCAAACCTCAATGTTTTTATTTCTTCTCCCTGCACTTTAATTCCCTCTCCAAATTTATCCTTCCATTCCTTCACTGCCTGGTCAATGTTTAGATTGAACAACATCGGGGAAAGGCTACAACCATGTCTTACTCCCTTCCCAATCTCTGCGTCCCTTTCTTGCCCTCGACTCTAACAACCTCTGTCTGGGTTTTGTATAGGGTAGATATAACTCTTCTGTCCCTATATTTGACCCCCGATACCTTCAGAATTTGGAAAAGTTTATTCCAGTCGACATTGTCTAAAGCTTTTTCCAAAACGACAAACGCTAAAAACGTAATGTATTCCCTCCCGTGTTCCTACATTTCTCCTAAATCCAAACTAATCTTCCCTGAGGTCGGACTACACAAGTCCTTCCATTCGTCTGTAAATAATTCGTGTTAGTATTTTGCAACCATGACTCATTAAATTGATAGTTCTGTAATTTTCACATTTGTCTGCACCTGCTTTTTTGGAATTGGAATAACGATATTCTTCTTGAAGTCGCAGGGTATTTCCCCTGTCTCATACCCCCCCCCCCCCCCCCCTTCGAGGTTTCCTGCCCATGTGATTGGTCCTGTTTGGAACATTTCTACAGTCCTGGTGTGATTTGTGGCGATATAGTATGATATTTATTTATTAGCTAGACAATGTTTTAGCTTTTGGAGTGATAAATGCCTCACAAAGTATATATGTATTCATCATTTGTGCTATTGTAGTGTTATAACATGACTTACAACTGTCTAGACTGCAGGTATTCTAAACATAACAATCCATCTGTGCAATGTAAATAATAACACTGTGTCCTTCTCTCAGAGATAATACATCTATCCATCACTTTAGTGCCAGACATAACACTCCAAAGACGAATATGGTGGGATGTCTTTGTATTATGTTTGTAATAATCTTTGGCAGACCTCCATACATCAACCAGTTACTTTTGTAAAGTTATAACGAATACACATCTGTATAATTATTTTGAACAAACATGCGGGGTCAAAATAATATGATACTTATTTTTTGTTAATGACTTGGTCTTATCAACTTGTCCTAATAATTTTATTACCATGACAATGACTTAGATCAACCTACGTGAAGGGTTTTACGTACGTAACCACCAACTCATGCTACTTGTGATGTACCCTTCATCTTTAATTCATATTGCCTTTTTAAAATTTTAATAATGTTTCTAATAATGTTATGCACAGCACTTGATAATGGCGTAAGGCCGAAATCAGGTTGTGGGAACAACAATTATTTCAGTCAAATGGAAGTGAATTCCTTCAAAACATTAAAATATGAACTTTCATCCTTCGAGATTTTAACCGTTGTTTTTGAGTCTTACTAGCTTGAAAGGGCCCTAATGGTAGAAAATGTGCATATGTTAATGTTCCGAAGGTGGGAATCGAAACCGTGGCTTCCTGCTGACTTAGAAGCATCGTTAATCCTCTACGTCAAGCGAGGCACATGGGCTCGACAGCTCTAAGGACTACCCAATCACGTATACCGCCCAGCCCAAACGCTAGCATGTCCTGCTGCTTCCACCATTGCACTCTATGCCTCGCAGCAGGCCTTGTATTCTCGCCAGCAGTCGCTACTGAATGAAGCACCATACCTCAAATAGTTGGATTACCATTAACAATTGTGGCGTCTGTTATTCTGACATATCCGAAAGGACATGTCCCTGAGCAGTGATGCTTCAACTTGCTAAACACTGGGGTCTTTGAGTCTCAGCTGCTTGTATGTGTATGTGTATGTGTACTAATGATACAATACGGCAAAGCCGGCGGAAGACTATGCGGAATGTGCGGCCGTACGGGGCGCGGCCCATCTGCTGGATGTCAGGATGTCAGGAATAGATAAACACCTATGGTAAGCCTTATAGACACAAACAAAATCATTGCTCACAGAACCCCTGCTTCGCAGCAAAACTGACTGGCAATGCCAGATGAGCAATTACCGCCGACAAACCGGCAGTCGCAGGGAACGTGAACAAACACAAAACACAAACAAATCCCACACTAATCCTATACACTTAGAGGCCGATCCCAAAATCGACCACTTGCCTGCCAATCTTGATTGTTGCAGCCAGCCGCCGCTGATGATGGACCAGGAGACACCGCCAGGCCCAGCTGCAGAGGGGCGGCTCATCAAACCGGATTGACAAACTTATGACAAACACGCAATGAAAATGGTACCGAACTTGCACGATACCCAAAACTAACATAACCAAACCCTTGCATGATCTGTCGCAGATAGCAAGAATCCGCTACTGCTCTTACTACCCGCTCCTGACTATCGCAGAGGTTTTTTTCCCTTGGCACTTGCCTTGGCACTTTTTTCCCTCTGCCCTTAAAATCGCTCTTGTTTCAAAAGCTTTCGACCACTTCTATCATCCAGATGGACCGTATTAATGGGTAATCTTACCCACACGTACGGCTTACATCACAGTACCCGCTCCTGTGACTCCCACATTAAAAACATTAACACATGCAGAGGTGACAGTAGAACTATTGAGTTGGTCACCATGCTAGTGCAAGCGTGGAGGGGCTCCACTCTTAAAAAAAAAAAAAAAAAAAAAAAAAAAAAAAAAAAAAAAAAATGCTGGATGGCGACGCAGTGGCAGGTCTGCAACCCCTGTTAGACATGGCGAGGAACAGAAGGGGAGTTTTGTTGGACCTCATTTCTTACTTTTTTTGTTTTCAGAGCGGTCATTGTTGTCTCCATATGGTCGCTCAATATGAAAGCTAGTTTTGCCAGTTGTTTTGTTTGTTTTTAGAAGAACCATTATAGGTATTTTCGTGATTTGGCAGTTGCCCAAGGGTGTGAAGGCTGACCAGAATGGCATTTATTGCTTTCCTTAATCACTGAATAAGGGGCGCATCTAGTTTTGTTGTAACATGGGATGTAATAAAAAAAAGTTCAAATGTTTGTAAATCTATTGCACCAAACTGTTGTGATCATCAATCCCTAGACTCATAAACTAACTTACACTAAGGACAACACACTCCGCACTCCGGCGGGAACGGGCGTCCAGTCTGTAGCAAGACGCATTAGACCACGTGGCCTTTCCGCGTCGAGTGATGTAATAGTTAGGTTGCTCCTAAGTTAGACATTTTCTGCTTCAAGAAAGCAGATGGTAAAATTTATTTTCTTATGATCCATTACTTGATAAAATTTTGAACTTGGCAAATAAGCACGCGTCCTCCAAATAACTATAATGAAAATAAAGCAAAGTATTGCGGCGATGAAAACTAGGTTGTTAACCTTTGCTGAGTAATCAGACACGAAAAAGGTAATACATGATGAGGATAACATATGTCCAGTGGCAGTTCTTTCAAATGAGCACTCCAAGTGCAGTGCGTCAATATTTTTTCTACTCTCAGGCCGAGCGTTATCCTAGTATATACATATTATTCTTCTGCCCATCGCCTTCTACCACACTCTCTGACCATTACGCCTGTGACTTCAGCAAATTTCTGACTGTAATTTCTATCTGTTGGGAAGATTTGGGAAGAAGGATCAACACCCTGGCCTACGCGGATGACGTTGTCCTAATAGCAGAGATTGAGCAAGACCTAGTTCAGATGACAAGAACACTAAAAGAAAAGGCAATCACAACAGGCCTGAAGTTGAATATAGATAAGACCAAGTAGTGAGCAGAGAAAATTATGACAGACCTTTAAATGTGGACGACAAAGTCTTTGAAAGGGTAAAGGACCTTCAATACCTTGGAGCGATACTCAGTGAAATGAGCGAGATGGACCAGGAAATTGCCGCATGAATACAAGCTGGAAACAGGTCAAGTTTTGCTGTGGGAAAGCTACTAAAGTTCGGCCTACTATCGGGATCCTCAAAGATTAACATCTACAAGGCAATAATATAACCTGTAGTGTTACATTGAGCAGAGACCTGGTCTATTACCCGAAAGATGGAAAGAAAACTCATGATATATGAGAATGCCATTCTCAGATTATTGGGCCATTGAAGGATGGAGATGAATGGAGTAAAAGAAAGAACCTTGAATTGCAGGCGTTATTCAAGTCGATGACATGGTGGCAGTAATCAAAGAAAGAATACTCAAGTGGTATGGACTCGTAATGTGTAGAGAAAGCTAGACCATCAGTTGAAGAGGACACCAGAGGCAGACGACGAAGGGGAAGACCACGTCTGTGAAGGGTTGACCAGATCAGAGAGGATATGAGGTGTGTTCAGCCATTGCCCTTGAGGTGGCGTAGAGGCTTAGTGCAACTCCATAGTAAGCACGAAGTCTCACGTTTGAATTCGATCCCGGCACAATATCTTTGTGTTATATTATTACATTATTTACGAGCAGCTGACACTTAAAACCTTCAGATGAAATCTTGTTTTGTAACAGTTGGTCTGGTCGAATTTCGAACACAGCATATACTACTAACACTGAATACGGTCAATGAGTAGGATGGGAAGGGAAGACTAAAGATGGGGCATGAAACTGATATAAAGAAAGGGAGGAAGGATATAGACGCAGGAGGGACCAAACTGCTAAGGTTATGTTCCCCGTTGGGAAGGGGAAGTAGGGGAAGCGAAAGGAAATGCAGTCTAGGGTGGAAAGAAGGAAAAAAATATTAGTTCGAGGTTCCATGGTCGCCTTCCACATTGGTGGGTCCTCTAGAGGTGTATGCAGACTGGGGTGAAGGTGTGGTAATTCTGTCTTATAGCCGTCGTATCGTAAGAGGAAGTCACGACAGAGGTGTATGCAGCGGACGCAGTATAGTGCTAGGTAACAGTAACAGGTGGTACAGTACCCATTATTCCCATAGAAAAGGACTCTCAAAATTGTAGCGTTATGTAGTGATTGGTCAGTGCACACGAAGGGTAGGCGCCAAAGCTAATTTCTTGGCTGCTCAAAATTAGAAATATTTTTCATTGCATTCACTTGATTTTCATAAGAAATCGACTCTCGGTCGCAAGCTACCATTCTGTTGTTTCAGATCATTTAAAAACATATACACATATATGCTTCGGTCATGTTTTGGTGCCGCGGTGGAGTGGCCGAGCGGTCTAAAGCGTCTCGCTGCAGAGCGCGCGGTTGCTCACCGTGGAGGTTCGAGTCCCTTCCTGGGGCATGGGTGTGTGTGTTGTCCTTAGGTTGGTTTACCCAGGTTTACGTAGTTTGTGAGCTACGGACTGATGACCACGCAGTTTGGTCCGATAGATTTACAAACATTTTTTGAACATGTTTTGGTGCGAGTAAGCGCGCCGGCAGACCGATGTGGGTACACATCTACTCACTCCGATTTCGGTAGTCATCGCCGGCAGAAACGCTGTCCGATGCGGTCGGTCATAAAATAGCAGTTGCTCATATAAAAGTGCATTTAAACGTGTAGATGCAAAATAAATCGTCAATGTTAATTTGATGCAGTGGAAATTAAAATAATTTCATATTTTTTGAAACATTTTTGTTTCGCTTTTTTGCGCAAGACCACTCTTATTTAAATTTTTATATAGAGAACAGTCTAGAGCGCAATAATTTATTTTATTCGACTATTTTCGGTCTTCTTTTAAACCATCTTCAGGAGTTTTAGCTCCATCGATGTTGTGGAGCTGGCAGGTAACTGGGAGAGTTCCAGTGCTCCACAACATCGATGGAGCTAAAATTCCTGAAGATGGTCTAAAAGAAAATCGAAACTAGTCGAATAAAATAAATTATTGCACTCTAGACTGTTCTATACATATAAAACAATTTGTTAATTTTGCAGTTTCTTTGTTTCTGCGTAAATAAAGTGTCGTCCATAGGTTCTTTTTTTTTTCTTACCAGACAACGTCCCCGCTAATTAACCTAACAACCTCAACATGAAGACCAGTGACCTGCGTGTCGCCATCTGCTCTGAGGACTCAACTGGCGGATACAACAGGTTGGTTAACGTCTTATTTACAGACAGTGTGTTTCACTCGGAGCGATGAAGTCATCTAGGCAATTTGTTAGTACTGCACTTTCGTCATAAATTTATTCAGTTACTCGAAATCCGTGGCAACGTAGAGGAGGATGCAGAAAGACGATAAAATGTCACAGAGACTTTCAGTCTACTCTCACTACATATTGAACTATTAGCCTACTTCATGTTACGGCAGTAACACTGAAACTGGGCCTTTGCGACAACCTTTTGATAGCTGGAAATTTAAATGTAAATATCGACTTAACCGTTCTTCTGACACGAGTTTGTAGAGGAGAAAATTCTCTACAACTCTGGTCTCTTATATTTTTTTCATATCTCGCATCATTTCAGAGATATTTGCAAAGATAATGGCGATTTGACAAGTCTGTAACGTGTTCCCACTTTTCAGGTCGCGCCGTTCAATCGATGACACCAAATGTTATAGACGTAACTGTTGGCAACCAGAACCTCCATTTTTCAAATATCTCGGACAAAAAATAGGTTTGTAATAATACAAATAGGTCGATGGTGATGGCCTTTTGACAATTGCAAATAACGGTGTAGTGGCGTAAACGTGGCGCCACTCACCCAGAAGTGGGAACGAACGAGCGAGAAGGCGATGGAGAGCCGCTAGCCACTCCCTCCACGCCGATAGCAAGTTGAGAGCGCCACCTATGAAGAGGATAGAAAAAGCGCCGCTCACTTGTGGAGGGCCCACTTCTCCACTTCTGCACTTCACTTCTTGACGTCTTCCACACCGGGACGAAAGGACGCGCACATTAACGACGGGGCAGGAAAGAAGACGACGCAGCAGTCGACAAGCTATACGAAGCGAGACCACTGTACCGTCTTAGATAGCACCGACAATCTCAGCTGGTGAGGAGGTCACACCGACGTAGGCAATTAGTACTGTACAAGATAGGTAGGCATGAATCGCAGCTCGAAGAAGACTACCAAAGTTACATAATTTTATGTTTTTTCATATTAATAAATTTTGTGTTAAACTAAATTTGTCTAGAGTGGTTTCAGCTTCCCTTGCAGACTACCCAACGATGAATAAAGCTGTAGCCACAAAAGCTAGAACGAAGGACTTAACAGTTCATCTGACAAGGAGACCACATAGGTGTCGGATTTTAGAATTTCTTCATATTTACGGTACGTCAAGTTCAGGACGTAAATAACAGTAAGCCAAAGCCATTCGACGCAACTCTCAAAAATACTCCTGAAATTATATTCGAAATTGTGTAAAGTAATGTAAGAACCAATAATTGGAACACTTGCAACGCCTGTCGGTGTAGTACAGTTGGTAGCGTTCTGGCCTTTCATACTTAGAGTCGCGGGTTCGAATCTCCCTGTGACACACATAATTTTCGTTTTCGAATTCAGTTATATAAAACATTTCGGGATCTCTAATTCCACGTTTTGCGTCAGTTTTTGTTTATGTGTATGTAGGCGATCTGAACAAACGATGGTTGAGTAGGTTAGCTGCTTGGAAAGACATTAGAAGCTATGGAGACTTTGCAACTAATAGTGAAGCAAATACTGGAAAAAATGTAACTTACGTTTTCTTGACTGAAACTATAGTTATTAACAACCTTCTATGAAATGTAGAAAATTAGAAATAAACTAAAATACGTACAATTTTCGTAAAAATTGCCATTTGATATTAAAATTGTGTAAGTATTCGAAGACAAAATAAAAAATTCTATCATTACAGGATTCGAACCACCGACCCTACAGTTAGAAGGTCTAGAGATACTACATGTGTTTTAATTATTGGTACTTACGCTTACTTGCAAAACTTCAAAGTCAATTTTCTCGAGAATTTTTGAGAGTTACGTCGAATTGCTTTCGGTGATTGTTATTTGAGTTCTGAACTTCACGTTCCATAAATATCAAAAAATTGGAAAATTCGACACCCAAGTGGTGTGAGACGAAAAATGAATAAACTACTTGTAAAGGAGAAAATATTCAACGACTTGGCTCTCTTATGTTATTTCCATAACACGCACTGTTTCAGTGATATTTGAAAAAATAATGGCGATTTCACACTGTCACTTAATTTTACCAAAACAAGTACTATCATAAGATAAAAAAAAATAGGAAATGAAAATATGGAGATGTATGAAAATAATAGTATAAAGAAGTAGGAGTTTGAAAACAAGAATATGTTTGTCAAAGCTCATATCGAATATCAAATAATTTTGGCTCTTTGTTGAATGCATATATATTATCAGAATAGTAGGGTCGAAATTGCATCCTCTGTAACTTTGTATTATGTAAATTTTTATTATTTTTGCCCGAAAAGTTTCCAAAAATCATAAAACTACAGGAAAAGAAGTAGGCCCTAAAACACGCCATTCTGATTTCTTTTCTTTCCCCCGTCGTAAAGGAGGAGAGGAATAGAGAAAGGAAAAAAATATTAGGGTGCACATCAAACTCCCACACGTATTAGAAAATTACGAAGAATTGCCTCGTTCGCTCGTCTTCTTCTAATACATAAATCAGAGTCCCCGTATATTTGTACGTGTTGCATACAAATCTACAGTTTTGTTCCAATCTCTATGAAATTTTGTACACGTAAACTTCAATCCATGTGGACGGTCGCCGTAAGTGTAAGAATCACATACGATATATAGTTCACGAGATATGACGTCATAAACAAGGAGATGCGCGAAAAACTGCTGCATTTTGCGACAATGCTGCTATTTTCTCCTAAGTCACTGGTCCGATTTCAACCAACACACATTCCTCACCGTAAGGTAACAATTGCTGCATGGTTAAGAATCACATACGGCACATGGTTCAAAAGATATTACGTCATAACCAATAAAAATCGCAAAAAATGTCAGACTTTCGAAATACACTGTATGAGAATGACAGTACTTAGCGACTTGCAGCAAACTTTAAACATAATTTCAAACCTTTATTAAACTTTTTCTCGCCGGCAACCATAGTAAAATGATGGAAGGAAAAAAGTTACCCGCTTACTACCTTTCCGCTGTGTATGGAGTAAAACTACTGCTCTCGGTATGACGTTACAATTTAAAACTTGAACACTACAAATTGTAGCGACAGGAAATTTTACAGACTGTATACACATATGTAGTTGAATGTAGCTTCTAAACTGTATCACATTCTGAGATGTAGTCCATGAGATATGAGCACATATGCCGGCCGCGGTCGCCGAGGGGCTGAGGCGCTCCAGTCACGGTCTGCACGGCCACTACGGTCGGGGGTTCGAATCCCCCCTTGGGCATGGATTTTTGTGCCGTCCTTAGGATTAGCTAGTTCATAAGTAGTTTGTAAGTTTAGGGACTGATGACCCAGTAGTTAAGTCCCATAGACTCTACAAACATTTGAATATGAGCACATAAACGGTAACGTTCCGCTGTGGTTGCGTAGACTTTCCCGGCGTAGTAACTGATAATATTCATCTCGGATATGCAGCCTGATACTGTCGTCAACTAGACACGATATTTCAGTAGACCAACTGGCTGCCATCTTCAGGTGAGAGCGCTAAAACACTAACTCAGGCGGAAACTGAGTTAGTGTTTTAGCGCTCTCACCTGAAGATGGCACCCAGTTGGTCTGCTGAAATATCGTGTCTAGTTGACGACGGTATCCGGCTGCATACCCGAGATGAATATTATCGGTAAACGTTCCGCTGTTTATGTACTAAAACTACGGCTTTCGGTTATGACCATACAATTTATAATTCCTACAGTACAAATTGTAGCCACAGGAAATTTTATAGACAGTATACACGCATATAGGTGAGTGTACCTTCTAAATTGTATCACAGTACGACACATAGTTCATGAGAATTGAGCACATGAACAGTAACGTTTAAGGAAAACCGCCCGTTCCCGCACCAAGTTTTAATCTATTACTTCTTTACTACTAATTGTATTTTACAGACATACAGCCCTTATACAGATTAATATATACCAGAAAAATGGCAGGAATAAATTAATAAATACCCGTGCAACGCCGGGTTTTCAGCTAGTTAATAAATAAAGAATCTTTGGAAGAGACTGGAGTTAGGTCCTAGTGCGTATTGTGGAACTCAAAGACTTGCAGCGCCGCCAAATCGGGCGTTTGGACAATGCAGGGGAGTGAACTGCGCAGGCACGCAGTTGGCAGCGGCGGCTGATTTAGACTGTCGCTTTCGCTGGGTAAGCATCCGCTGGCACGGGACCGCAGATGAAGGCAAAAAGGGCGGCTGCAGCGATGCGGCGGCGACGCGCGAGGCATCCGCGGCGCACCAACGACAGCAATATTAAGCGCAGCCGCGGCCGCCGCCGCCCTATATATATACACGCGAGCGAGCGCGCGCGCAGACAGTGGACGATCGCGCAGACAGCAGACGGTCGCGCGACACGCCCGCCTTATTTATTCGTTTTAAATAGCGTTCGGCGCGGCCGGCGGTAAATATTGGCGCGCACTGGTATTTGGAGCGCGAGAGATAGGCGCTCGCGGACAATGTTTCCGCCGCAGGTCAGCCGCCATCAATTACGTTGGCGAGTTATGCGGCCGGCGGTGCAGCGCTGGGCCGCGCCGTTGCAGCAGTCCCCAGCCGGTTCTCTAAATAACGCATCGGCTTCCGGACGACCAAGTGCTATTTCTCGTCAGATTTACACGGGTTTACTCATGTTCGATGTTAAAATGTAAAAAACGACCAGGTAAAACAGTGAAAACATAATGACAACTTTCTTGACACGAGGTGCATTGAAGTTACATAACCACCGATTTTGCTCTACTATAGGCCATCGCCCTCTCACTTGTCCGCCCCCAACACCTCCTTCAGTCCCATCTCTCCGAATTCTTCTCTTGGTGCAACCAGTGGCTCCTCACTGCCAATTCCACAAAATCCCAGGCTATCATCATAGGAGACACCACCCCTACCTTCCGTCGCCATGACCTCTACCTCCCACTGCATGGCCGCCCCATCCCGCAAACCAAAACCCTCAAGAATCTTGGTCTCACCCTTGATCTCTCCCTCTCCTGCAATCCGCGCCTCCAATCCATCCATCAAATTGCCCTCTCCCACTTCAGCCTCCTCAAGCTCCTGTCCGGCCGAACGTGGGGCCATAATCCCTCCACCATCCTCTTCACTTACCAACATGCGTCCTATCCTCTGCTGCTTCCATCCCACCTGGGTCTGTTCTCCACCTGTCCACTACGAATCCAGATTCTAGATCGACGCCCTCCACCTCGCTTACTATATCCGCCTCCTGTTCCCCCACGCGGATCATTTATGACTTGAGTCCCTTTCCTCACCTTCTGAAGGTCCTAGAACACCTCCATCTCCGCTATGTGTCTCGTAAAATAGAATCCCGCAATCCGGTCGTTTCTCACCTCCTGCTGCATTCTGCGCCTCTGTCTTGCCGATACCTTATTATCCCTCCCTCCCTTCACCCTCACACTTTCCACGTCCTCTCTGAACTTCCGTCAACTCCCTCTCCCAGATGACGTCCCGACATCTATCCCCTCCTTTCAACCTTAGTAGATCCCCAGATCTGTACATGTCCCTTTCTCCCCCCTTCCCATCCCTGTCCACTCTCACGCTTGGCTCTCCTCTCCCAGCTCCTTCCTATGGTGAGTCCTTACGCCTGCGCCTCCCCCTTCTCCCTCTCATCCCATCCTTTTCATCCTTCCCCTTCCTCCATTTTTACCCACTGTGGGGCCCCTGTGTCAACATATTTTAACAGTACGCCGTATGCATGAAAAAGCCCTCTCCCATTTTAACCTTCTCGAGCTCCTGTCCGGCCGAATGTGGGACCTTAATCCCTCCACCATCCTCTTCACTTACCAACATGCGTCCTATCCTCTGCTGCTTCCATCCCACCTGGGTGTCTCCTCCACCTGTCCACTACGAATCCAGATCCTAGAACGCCACACCCTCCACCTCGCTTACCGTATCCGCCTCCTGTTTCCCCACGCGGATCATTTAACACTTGATTCCCTTTCCTCACCTCCTGAAGTTCCTAGAATACCTCCACATCCGCTATGTGTCCCATAAAACAGAATTCCGCAACCCGGTCGTCTCCCGTCTCTAGCTGCATCCTGGGCCTCTGCCTTATTATCCCTCCCTCCCTTCACCTTCACTCTCCACGTCCTCTCCGACAGTTGCTTCCATCAACTCCCAACTCTCTCTCCCAGATGACGCCCTCCGTCCCGACATCTACCCCCTCCATCCAACCTTAGTAGATCCCCGGACGTGTACATCTCCCTTCCTCCCCCCTCTCCAACCCTGTCCACTCCCACGTCTGGCTCTCCTCTCCCAGCTCCTACGGTGAGTCCTTGCGCCTCCTCCCTCCTCCCTCTCCCCCGCCCATCCCATCCTTTTCCCACCACGCTTCCCCTACGTCCCCTTTTCCCGTGGTGTGGCCCCTGTGACGACATATTTCAACAGTGCGCCGTTTAGTGTTGTGCCACTGTTTGTGCTACGTGCTCAGTGGTGTTATAATAAAATGAAAGAATAAAAAAGCAGCCCTCGGTCACAAATTAAAAATTATTTGACCTGGTTTCGGCAATGACTGAGATTGACTTCATCAGAAATTAATAAAACAAGTCACACAATAAAATATACAACTCAGCTGTAAAGCTAACGACACAAAATTTAAAGAGAAATTCTTAGATAAAGCTAGCCACTATGGGCTGCACGCCTGCACGGAGGCATCAGTCTGATGCGGATTGCGGAGTATATATGTAGATCTACGTTTTGGAACGTCTCGCAGCACTTACTTTCCTAAGCTCCTAACGCACGTACATGCCCGTGAAAGACTTTTTCAATGTCTATATTTGTTTCAGAGATATATGAGGTGAAACGTTTAAGTGGGACTGAAGCTTTTTGTTTGTAGGGGTAAACCGTTTTATACACAGTTTATGATTATTTTTATTTTTTTTTTCAATCTAGATAATGTATGATTGGATAGCAAAATAGTTGTGAATACCATTAATTCAGTCAAAGCTATATATGCATGCATTCGCTACTGCCCCTTCTCTGATGTAAAATGAGGTTGCGTTTGTGTCCTTAAAGAATGCGTTCAAAGTGGAATGACACAATAGTTCCATCAGGGAGCCTTCCTCGGATGATAATTCTTTCAAGGTTGTACTCAGTGAATGTGTTTCTTCCCTCAATAATTTATTATGACTTCACGGAAGGTAACTACCAAAACAAGAATCAGTTTTACGTAAAAATCCAACGAAATTAAGTTTTTACTGAATATATGAGTTCGTGAAAATTTTTAATATTAAATAATTTGTCAGTAACCATTACAATTTGCAATTAAAAGTTTTATAAAACACTTCTGACATTTGCTAAGATGTTTTTCTTTCATAGTTTAAAAGTTATCCGGCAACCCACATCACTATGGTCGCGACCAGAGACGTATACTACTAAACAGGTAAATTTGCATTTGTGACAATCCTGACGCCGCCATTTTGATAAAATCACGTCAAAAAGTTTCCGTATGTTATTACTACAATCGTATGACACGAAATGACGTTGTTAGCTGTACTAATTGCTTTAAACATCCTTTACGTTTGAACTAATACTTTCGCAGTACTCCAACTTAACACATAATTTGCATATAACTGTATTATGGGAAGAACCTATTACATATTGTTAAAGCAGACGGTGGTTATCGAAAAACACTCCGAAGAATAAAGATATGAGTTATCCACGACAAAGAGCACACGTTATGGTCTTCAGTCCGGAGACTGGTTTGATGCAGCTCTCCACAATACCCTATCCTGAGCAAGCCTCTTCATCTCCACATAAGAACGGCAACCTACATCTGTTTGAATCTGTTTACTGTATCCATCTCTCGGTCTTCCTCTGCGGTTTTTCCCCATACACTTCCCACCAACGCTAAATTCACAATTCATTGATGTCTAAGAATGTGTCCTACCAATCGATCCTTTCCTTTAGTCAAGGTATGCCAAAAATTCTTTTTCTCCCCAATTCTGTTCAGCACCTCCTCATTAGTTACGCGATCCACCCACCTAATGTTAAGCATTCTTCTATAGCACCACATTTCAAAAGCCTCTTTTCTCTTCCTGTCCGCCTTTTTATTGTCCAGGTTTCACTCCCATACAAGGAAACACTCCACACAAATGCCTTCAGAAAGGACTTCCATAGGCTTAAATCAATATCGGATGTTAACGAATTTCTCTTTTTCAAAAATGCTTTTCTACCCATTGCCATACTGCATTTTATATCCTGTGTACTGCGACCATCATTTGTTATTTTACTGCCCAAGTAACAAAACTCATCTACCTCATTTATTGTTTCGTTACCCAATCTAACTCCTTCAGCATCACTCGATTTTCTTAGACTGCACTCCATTACCTTAGTTTTTCTCTTGTTAATCTTCATCTTATATGCACCTTTTAGCACACTGTCCATTCCGTTCAACTGCACTTCCAGGTCCTTTGCTGTCTCTGACAGAATTACTATGAACTTTAATTCCTTCTCCAAATTTCTCCTTGGTTTCCTTTATAGCTTGCTCAATGTACAAATTGAATAACATTGGAGAAAGTCTACATCCCTGTCTTACTCCCTTCCCAACCACTGCATCCCTTTCATGTTCTTCAACTCTGACAACCGCTGTCTGGTTTTTGTACAAGTTGTAAATAACCTTACGCTCCCTGTAATTTACTCCTGCTTGCTTCAGAACTTGGAAGAGTTTATTCCAATCAACATTGTCAAAAGCCTTCTCCAAATCTACAAAAGCTAGATATGTAGGTTTGCCTTTTCTTGATCTATCTTCTAGGATAAGTCGTAAAGTGAGTATTGCCTCCAGTGTTCCTACATTTATCCTGAACTCAAACTGATATTTCCCGAGGTCGGCTTCTAAAAGCTTTTCCATACTTCTGTAAATAATTCGTGTTAACATTTTGCAGCCATGACTTATTAAACTGATGGTTCTGTAATTTTCACACCTGTCTACGCTTGCTTTCTTTGGAATAGGGATTATAACATTTTTCTTAAAGTCTGAGGTTATTTCGCCTGTGTCATACATCTTACACAGCAGGTGAAGCAGTTTTGTCATGGCTGCTTCTCCCAGAGACTTCAATAGCTCTGAGGGAATGTTATCTACTCCAGGGGCCTTGTTTCGACTTAGGTCCTTCAGTGCTCTGTCAAATTCATCTCTCACTATAGTATCTCCTATTTCATCCTCATCTACTTCTGCACCCCTTCCTACAATATTGCCTCTAAGTTCATTTCCTTCATAGAGCCTCTCTATATACCCTTTCCACCTTTCAGCTTTCCCTTCTTTGCTGAGAACTGGTTTTCCATCTGCGTTCTTGATATTTATAGAGCTGTTTTTCTTATCTCCAAATGTCTCTTTTATTTTCCTGTAGGCGGTATCTATATTACCCCTATTTATATATTTTTCTACATCCTTGAATTTGCCTTCTAGCCACTCCTGCTTAGTCATTTTGCACTTCATGTCACTCTCATTTCTTAGTCGTCTGTACTCCATATTGCCTGTTTCATTTACTGCATTTTTATATTTTCTCCTATCATCGATCAAATTTAGTATGTCCTGTGATATCCAAGGATTTTTGTAGGTCTTGCTTTCCTACCTATTTGGTCATCTGCTGCCTTCACTATTTGATCTCTCAATGCTACCCATTCCTCCTCTACTGTTTTATTTTCGCCGGTCTCTGTCAATTGTTGCCTAAAGCTCCCTCGGAAATTCTCAAGAACGTCAGGTTCCTTCAGTTTATCCAGGTCCCATCTCCTTATTTTCCTACCTTTCTGCAGTTTTTTTCAGTTTCAGCCTACAATTCATGACCAATAAGTTATGGTCAGAGTCTATATCTGCCCCTGGATATGTCTTACAGTTTAAAACCTGGTTCCGAAATCTACGTCTTACCATTATAAAACCTATCTGGTATCTCCCGGTGTCTTTTCCACGTATACAACCTTCTTTCTTGATTCTTAAACCAGGTGTTTGTTATAACTAAATTATGTTCCGTGCAAAATTCTACCAGGCGGCTTCCTCTTTCATTCTTTTTGCCCAGACCATATTCACCTAATATCTTCCCTTCCCTTTCTTGTACTACTACCGAATTCCAGTCACCCTTAACAATTAAGTTTTCCTCTCCCTTAATTGTCTGAATAATTTCCTTTAGCTCCTCATATGTTTCTTCGATATCCTCATCATCGGCAGAGCTAGTTGGGATATAAAGCTGTACTACCGTGATCAGTGTTGGCTTCGTATCAACCTTGACTACGATAATGTGATCACTGTGTTGCTTATAGTAGTTTATCCGCATTCCTATTTTTTTATTCATTATCAGACCTACTCCTGTAATACCCCCAACTGATTTTGTATTTATAATCCTGTACTCACCTGACCAGAAATCCTTTCCTCTTTTCACCAAACTTCACTAATCCCCACTATATCTAACTTCAACATATCCATTTCTCTTTTTAAATTTTCTAGCTTCCCTACCTGATTAAGGGATCTAACATTCCACGCTCCGATCCGTAGAATGCCAGTATTGTCTTTCCTGATGATCACATCCTCCTGAGTAGTCCCCGCCCGGAGATCCGAATGGGGGACTATTTTACCTCCGGAATATTTTACCCGATAGGATGCCATCATCATAAATTCATACAGTAGAGCTGCATGTCCTCGGGAAAGGTAACGGCTGTAGTTTCCCCTTGCTTTCAGCCGTTCGCAGTTGCTGTGTGGCAAAGCCACATTAGCTGATGTTTCAAGGCCAGCTCAGTCAATCATCCAGACTGAATAGCTGCTGCCCCTCTTCAGGAACCACACGTTTGTCTGGCCTCTCCACAGATACCCCTCCGCTGTGGTTGCACCTACGGTAGGGCTATCTGTATCGTTGAGGCACGCAAGCCACCCCACCTCGGCAATGTCTGTGGTTCATGAGAGTGGGATTTCGTAGTATTGAACTAAAAGCCGAAGTTGATAGAAGCTGGTAACAGATTAATAAAAACAGCAAGTTAACTCGACTCGTCACTGTACGTGTCATAGAAGACATTAGTTTCCGTAAGAAAACTCAAATGCAGAAGACACTTGTTATGAACGATAAACAACACTTTTAAAGCAATTGCAGTATGGAAAGAAAAGCATAAATTGTTCGAAACATTTAACACACTAATAAACGTAATGATTCATGTGACAAATTACTGTATTCGTCAAAGCAGACTGTAGATTATCTAAGAACATTCAAAAGAATAAAAATGGTGTTACTCAGGGCAGATAGCATATATATTATTACCGTAATACTGAAAGAACAGCCAAAGTTGAATGAAATTTGTAACAGAAAATCATCAATGCAATTTAATACTGTATGTAAGTTTCTTTCGTTTACTGACGAAAAATTTGTCATTTATAATATACGAATTGCCCACCAGGTCAAAACTCTAACGACAGAGTAGTTAACCCATATTTTACGACTGTCTTCTGTAATTACACGACTGCTCACATGTTTACATGATAAAAATATAGCGGCGAAGATACTTCGAAGATACTGTATACGGCATTGCCGCTTAGTAGTATAGGACTGATCAGGACCCACGGTTGGGAACCAGTGATGTAAGGTATTTTTACATGGAGCGAACTTAGTCGACTGGTCCAACTGAACCGGTCGTGGATTGGACATGGTAATATTCAGGCACTTGATAACGATTTGCAGCTATTCATGGGCTTCATGTTCCAACACAACGCTCGAATTTCTATGACTGACAGTGGTCATCGGGGCTGAAATTTTTCGCGATTGATCTGAAGAACATTTTAGAAAATTACAAAGAGTATCTTGCCCATCCAGATAGCCCGACATGAATCTCTTAGAACACTTACGGAACATAATCTGGAGGTCAGCTGGTGCCCAAAATCCTGCACCGGCAACTCTTTGGCAATTAGGGTAAGGTGGTACAAATTCGATATAGGTACAAGTCTGATCAACATAATTTTTCCCGCCATTTGTCAGTCTCGTAGTGTCTCGTTGTGTGTCACAGTAGCGTAGCAGGTTTCGACAGCTCCTCCTGTCTTTTCCAAGAATTCACCACTTTGTGCTAAAGAGAGAATTTTTTTTCACGTTAGGGCCGGCCGCGGTGGCCGAGGTGACTGAGGCGCTCCAGTCACGGTCAGCACGGCCACTACAGTCGGGGGTTCGAATCCCCCCTCGGGCATGGATATTGTGCCGTCCTAGTTTGTAAGTAGTTCATAAGTAGTTTGTAAGTTTGGGGACTGATGACCCCGTAGTTAAGTCCCATAAGCTTAACACAAACATTTGAACATTTCACGTTAGGAGGTAAGTGGAGCTACTTAGTCTAACGAGCTCTAATAAATTTTCTATTTAAGGGTGACTAGATTCTCTACCAAAAATGCAATGTTTAGTACAACGAAGTATGCGTTGGTGCCTGACGGAAAAAGTACTTTTTATGTGGAAGATGCCCTTAGTCAAAATTCTACTAGGAAGTGATCACAATTGTACCTAGTGTGGTACATTTTCGATCGATTTATCTCAATTTAGTAACTTTTTTTGTGTCTACACCGACATTTGAAACTGTATAATATTTGTGTTACATATTAGTTAAACATCCGAGAATAAGTGCTATAATTAAAATTACATCTTTTCTCAATATATTTCCAGTTACAATAACATTTGTCCGAAATGATCGAAATTGTACCACCTTACCCTATGGACGGCCGCGGTTGATTAGCCGTGCGCACTGGGGAGCCGTGCTGCGGTGTGCGCCGACGTTCTCCGTCGGAGGTTCTAGTCCCCCCCCCC
Source organism: Locusta migratoria (assembly GCA_026315105.1). Taxonomy (NCBI): domain Eukaryota; kingdom Metazoa; phylum Arthropoda; class Insecta; order Orthoptera; family Acrididae; genus Locusta; species Locusta migratoria. Next base: position 223,546,060 of record CM048748.1, on the reverse strand, counting down.
CCCCCCCCCCCCCCCCACACACACAACAGGCATGGGTGTTTGTGTTGTCCTTGGGTTAGTTTACCTTAGTTCACGTAGTTTGTTAGCTACAGACTAATAACCACGCAGTTGAGTCCGATAGATTTACAAACATTTGAACATTTTTGAATTATGGACGGGCACAAAGGCAGCTCTGGTCAGTATTGTTCAAGGAGACTACCAGCGATTCGTCACGTTTATGCCACGTCGAGGTACAGCGAATCACCGAGCACAAGAAAGTATCATAGGACGTATTCCACGAGTTTTGTAGCGGCACTGTATGTAGCAAAGCCATCTCCTTTTCCTCCAATTTCATTACCTGTGGTACAGTATGTCTGTTACAAAACCATACCTGTGATAGAGGGAGAGGAATGTTAGAATGAATACCTCGACTGCTACATTAAGTCTGGGAACACTTTAAATTGTTTATTCATTGCACAAGAACCAAACATTGTACAGGTATCATATCTATGTCATTTTCAAAAGAAAGCCCGAGAGCTTCTTTTCAAGTATACCGCCACAGCGTAGTTTGGTATTTGCCGGTACTCAGCGCTAGTCGCAAACATGGCGAGTCGGTGCGCAACCAGCTTTCTTTGGAGTTCGACAAAAAGTGTATTACAGCTTTTAAACGGATGTTTAGAACCAAGTACGCTAAGAAGCCGTGAACGAGGAAGGCCTTTTATACCACTTGCACAACAAGTTCGTTATGTGTTGCTTGTGCCAGGCAAAGAGAAGCGGACGTCCCAGTGTGAGTGAAGTGAATGTGGAGCTCGTACGAGAGACATTCATAAGGATTCCAAAGAAATCGGTGCGTCGTGCATCCCATGAACTCGAAATGGCTCCATTGACAGTGTGCAAAGTCTGCGGCAGAAGCTGTCTGTGAAACCGTTTAAATTTGATGAGCTAGTACAGAAGCTCAATGATGATGACAAAGACAACCATTTTGAGTTTTGTTCGAAGTTCCAAAAATTAAAGAGGATGGGGATAATATTGTTGAACGCTTAAGTTTTAGCGACGAAGCCACTTGTCACACTAAAGTGACAGTGAACAGGCATAATTGTAGAATCTGCGGTACAAAGTATTCACACGAACACATTGAATTTGAGCTTGATTCTTCAAAGGTCATTTTTTTCCTGACTTTTCACGTCGTAAATTCTACGGGCCATTCTTCATCGTCTAGAGCACTGTCACAGGATGTTCCTACTTGGACATGTTGCAGCTTCTTTAGTCTATTTCCCGCCGGCGGCGGTGTCCAAGCGGTCAGCGGCGCGCCAGTCACGGTCTGCATGGCCACACCGGTCGGGGCTTCGAATCCCCCCTTGGGCAAGGATATTTGTGCCGTCCTTAGTATTAGCTAGTTCATAAGTAGTTTGTAAGTTTAGGGACTGATGACCCAGTAGTTAAGTCCCATAAGCTCTACAAACATTTGATGTCTATTTCCCGGTAACCACACTGCCGTGAGTGTTGCCCGTTGACGGGGGCCGCTTCATGACCGGTATTGCGCCTAAACTTGCCATGGCCGCGACGGATTAGCCGTGCGCACTGGAGCGCCGTGCTGCGGTGCGTGCGGGCGTTCGCCGTCGACAGTTCGAGTCCCCTCTCGGGCATAAGTGTTTTTGTTGTCCTTAGGTTAGATCGCTTTAGTTTAAGTAGTTTGTAATCTACGGACTAATAACTAATAACATTTGAACTTGCCAAGTTTGCAACTAGCGTTGAATATCGGCAAATTAAAACAAACTATGCTGTATATATAGGGCAATGAGATCGGCTACACTATGACCGCGCCCATAGTAGAGTACTGATTTGAAACGATCGGCCGTTTTCCGCTGGTGTCTGTCGTCGGTAAAACCCACCGATATCGGAGCCACTGTGACCACAGCCTTAGCACTACAGCAACGGCATCTGGTGTTCACATCCAGAGACACCACAAGAAAAGGAGGCGTTAGTTTCGGAACGAGCGTCCACGTAGTTGACAGTCGGGAGATCCCCCAGTAGGCAAGCAGCGGCGCAGACAGTGGCGGTCGCCCGGGGCAACGCGTGACGCCGCGGCAGCGGCCGCGGAGCCTGACGAATCGGCGGACAGGTGCGCCGATCCTCGCGGCCACATAAACGCCTCTCTGCCGGCGCGCTGCCCCCTCGTGCCCCGCCACGCCTGCGTCATCGCCGGCACAAAGATTCCCGCCGGGCTCTCTCGGCCGGGACGTTTCAATCGGAAACACAGCAGCTCCCTGGTCCGGTCGTGCGGGTGGGACGCGTCCCCTAGCCAGGACGACAAAGGTCTCACTTCACGACGACCCTCCCTAACAGCAGGTTAAAAATTTAAATTAGTGTACGAACGTTTTGAAATACAGAATTGTGCCCCGTAAATATTCGGCCAATGTTTGGCAAACCTCACGTGAATGACGATAAATGTGACTGAGATTCACGAGATTTCACACCCACAAGTTTCTTGTTGCGTCTGTGGATTGACTGGCATGCTTGACAGCTGTGATTAATCCCTCGCCTTGCAATTAACGGAACAAACACGACAAAAAATAAGTTCAAACGTTTGTTAAGCTTAAGGGACTTAACTGCTGGGTCATCAGTCCCTGAACTTACAAACTACTTATGAACTACCTTATACTAAAGACGACACAAACATCCATGCCCGAAGGGGGATTCGAACCCCCGACGGGGAACGGAAACGCGTATCCCAGCAAAGCGCCTAAATGCGCTCAAAAATTCAAATGTTTGTATAGCTTATGGGACTTAACTAAGGGTTCATCAGTCCCTAAACTTACAAACTACTTATGAACTAGCTTACACTATCCATGTCCGAGGGGGGATTCGAACCCCCGACCGTAGTGGCGAATGGGAATATACTTTTCCATTTGCCGGCCGCGGTGGCCGAGGTGACTGAGGCGCTCAAGTCACGGTCAGCACGGCCACTACGGTCGGGGGTTCGAATCCCCCCTCGGGCATGGATATTTGTGCCGTCCTAGTTCGTAAGTAGTTCATAAGTAGTTTGTAAGTTTAGGGACTGATGACCCAGTAGTTAAGTCCCATAAGCTTAACAAACATTTGAACATTTGAACTTTTCCATTTATTTCTCTGTGTAGAGAATTTCCAGAGCTGTGGATGATATTCAGAAAGGAGTATACGGACAAGAATAAAACGGCTTTTGCCATACGAAAAATGACAAACTTTATGCCTGTGCAACCCAAACATTATACTTCTTGAAGCAAGGGAGAAAATCATTTTTCTTGTGTGTTTTCGGCGTGAAAATTGCGAAGAGTGGAAGTGTAGGTTTCGGGCTCTTCTGCAAACCACTCTGTGGTACTATATCGAATTAAAATTTTTGGAAGATTGAGTGGTGCAGTGATCAGGAATAGGTGTCATACAAAAATTCATCTGATGTTACATTAAGAAGAGTTCAAATAATATTAGTCTTATATTAATTTACTGCCAAGGAAATGCTCCTATTCTGTATAAGTTTTCATAGAAGTTGTCTGTTATTTTCTTCTCATGTTGCATTTCTTGCTCCACTTATTTGAAACTCTGCTAATTCAGTGTGTCATTTCCTACAATTCCCTCGTATTACAGTACTGCACTGCAATCTTCCACATCTTCTTCAGGTCGAATACTGTTGTGTAAATGGCAACAAACCTATACAACAGTTTCTGTTTTCCTGGTGAGAGATTAATTGGCTTTCTGAAAATTTTACATGTTCTCGCTAAAATTCCAAATACATTGCCCACAATGCGACGTGCACGTGGCAAAAGATGATTATAGATTTTTCTTTATTTAACATGCTTTTGTTGTACGGTTTCATTACATGTTGATCGTCAACAAAAAAGAATGAATATTTGTTTTAATTTTTATTTACTTTCTTTCCTTCTGTTGGCAGTTCCGTTGATGATGCGGTGTGTAGCTGGTTCTTTACCAGTACTATCCAGAAAGGAGTATATTTCGATAGTTCCCCAGCAGAGATTCTTCAGATTGTCCCAATATCTATCTTAACGAATTCATTGCTGGCATTGGCTTAAGTCACGAGCAAAATACCGTAGCTCTCCTTACACTTATAATAATACTATTCACAGTGCTTTACATTCATGTGCTTTTCATCAATAGCACCAATGAAATTATAAAAATTCCATCTACTTTCAAAGTCTCTTACAATTTTCATCCAAGCATTGAGCAGCTATAAAAAGGAATAGTGTTAACAATCACTGATGTTAACAATACAGTATAAATACAATCAATAATCATGTTGATTGTCATGACTACAGAAATTACAGAAGAAATGTAATGTTTTTTTCTGAAAGTAGACCCATACAAACAAAAATGTTTACGAATTTGGTTAGATAAGTATATATAATAATAAATGGCTGAATCAAATGATAAGTAAATGCTGCTGTCTTTTTCAATGCTGAAACATTCCTCCAGTGGAGATACAGCTATGACTGATTATTATGCATCTATGTATAGTCCTTAACCATAGGATGTTACATTCTGGTCCAATGCAAGTCTTACATAACACATATTCAAAAGGAATCCATAAGATTTATAAAACGGTTTGTACATAGAGAGTCCTGTAGACAAATATTCAAGGAACTGAAAGTTTTCGCTCTTTCACTGATTTATATCTGTGAAAGTATTTATGAAATCCCATATCTAACTAACTTTCATGACTATCAAACTAGATTCAGAAATGACTGTACAGTGATATTTTGACGGGCTAATGGCCGACAATAACAAGGTGTATGCGGGTGCACATACTATTTCCCACCATGTCTCGTGGCCACCCGTACTGTCTTTAACGTCGCAAAGTTAGTTATTCCAATTTTATAACATACGTTTTATATAGAGTGTACACATGTATGTGGGTATGTATTTAATACAGATGTTCAGATCTGTTCCATTCGTAATGAAATTTTACACACTTGACCTTCAAACCAAGAGGAAGTTTCAACATGAAATTTTCTACGGTGCATGGCGAATAGATCTTTACAACAGTTTGCGACAGCAAGCTTCTGTTTCATTGCGAAATTTTAGGCACTTGACGTTTTAACACAAGATCAATATCACTATCAGATTTCGTAACGTGCATGGTGGAGGTCACCTTAAACGGATGTCGACAACAATCCACAGTTTTATTCCGATATTACGTGATATAGATTGCAAAGAAGAGAAATATCGCTCTCTACTCAAAGTTCTAAAGGTGCATAGGTGCATGACGGAGGATAACTTCCAATCATTATCGACACCCTTTCAGCGATTGCCACGAAAATTCGTACATACATGTAATTTTTTATAGATTGCGAGTGGGAGGGGGGGGGGGGTGGAGGAGAGTTTAACTGAGAGAGGCAGTGGAAGAGATGAACAAAGCCAGAGAGGAAGTCATTGACATGCAGAGGAGGGAAGAAGCAGTAAACTAAGAAGATTCAAATAAATCAGTTGTATAATTTCTAACAAAACACTGTCTTTGTTGCAATGATTTATTTTTCTTTCATAAGAACCTGGAAAATAGGTTTCGGAAAAATTTACTGGCCTAGTATTATAGCGCACAACGATAACAAGAAAATAGATTATTACTGACTTCATAATAATTCTTTACATCGATCACCTTTGATAGGATTTCGAACCAAAACCTGACTGCGTCAGGATTTAAAAGGTAGCACAGGGTGTAGGACACCCGTCAAAATAGAAGAGAAAGTGTGGTTCTGTCCTACACTATCTCGACAATAATAACTTTACAGAAATTTTAAGGACTAGCAGGTTTTAACTCTCCCTGCACGGCGTTGAATAATTAGCTGATTACCGAAACCAGATACACGTCATGAAGATCTAATAAAAAAGAACCGGAGCGTGAAGCTGTGAAACTGATCGTATAAAATTGATAAATTTACGTGGAGTAAGGTTGTAGCAATAGTCTCGATGAATCAGAGACAGGCGCAGTTCAAGAAATTTGGACACATCAGGAAATATATTAATACGTCGTCGCCGCCTTTGCAAATCTGCATTTGAAACCGGCCGACGGTAAGTAATACGACTGGGCTCTTACATATGTAATACGGCAAGAGCCCGATAGACGCGCCCTATGTCAGGCAGCTTAATTTAACAACCGGGGACAATCGTTGTACTTAAAATTTTTAACAATCGTAGAGCTCCGCAGGCGTTAAGAGAGAGTTCTCTTCAGGTTATGTGAGGAAATTTAAAAACAGCCTTCCACGTTCTTCACAGGATTAAAATAAATGATAAATCCTAAAACTAGCATTGTCTCTGCTAAATCCCAGTTTATTAACACATAAATATCCAGGCTGAAGACAACAACTGAAAATTATCACAGGTCGCACAACCCGCTCCTTGTGCCTCCGCGACTTCGACTCCACGACCGTCCCACCCATGACACTCCCAGCCTCCAATATCTTGCCTTTACCCTCGATGGCTCTCTTTCCTGGATCCCCTCGAAAGCCGTCTCCCGTCTGAACTTCTTGAAGCTCTTCTCCGTGGGAACTTCACCGCTCCACTATCCTCTACACCTACCGCTAGATCACGCGTCCCGTCCTGTGTAGTTTCCATCCGGCTTGGGTTTCTGCCCCCTCCCCTCCCCACCCCTACGTATTACAGATCCCTTAAAGTCCTTATCGCCACATCGTCTGCCTCTCTTACCGCAACCGCCTCCGCTCCCACACGAAAATCTTATAGAAACTCATCCCCTTCCTGTAGTTCCAGGAGCACTTTCGATTCCTGTGAGTTACCTGGGACTTCCATAACCGAGTGGTATCCTCTCTCCTCACTGATCCTGTGCCTTTGCCTCACCTGCACCACTACACCCCTCCCTCCGTTAATCTCCATACATTCCACATCCTTTTCCAGGGTTTCTTCCGTTTCCTGCTCCTCACGGATGACGCTCTCCGTCGAGAAATCTATCCCTCCTACCAGCCCTAATACCCTCCCCACCCCTTTTCTCTGTAGATGTAGCCTCTCCCAGCCCACTCCCACTTTAATACCTCCCCTTCCTCCCCGTCCTCTCCCGTGGAGTTTCTGCGCTGCGGTCCCCCCTCCATTACATTACCGCGCCTCCCTTAACCTTCCACTCCTCTCCCTGCGGGGCCTCCACAACTTCATTTTTATCTTCAGTGATGCGTGTTTGGTGCATCGTTCAACGGATTTTAGAATTTTTCAACCGCCACCCCAGACAGAACAAGTGTTGCCCGTCTGATAATGTCTCTGTTTCGTCTCATCGCATCCAGTGTGAGTGGCCTTTTTAAATTCCATAGTTTTAAAAAACCTCGTGGATTTAAAATTCTCCTTTCTTTACTTGTCCATTTTACATTTTTGTATTTTTATCTGAATATTTCATTATTCACCTTTTGTCAATTGTAAATTATTTACCCAAAGAGTGTAGTTACAGCCCCTCTATAGCTGGAAAAGGAAGGACGGCACACGTAAGTCACGCGTTCTCCGTCGGCGAATGAAGGTTCACTAGTGCTCTGAGCGCTCTGCTGTGAACACTGTAACCATTTATTGTATTGGCGTGGTCCAAAAGAACAGACACCACACCAATACAATAAGTATTTAAATGCGGCGACGACATTAGCTTCGTTATTTCACCGTAAATGCGGTCATACGTCCGACCTTGCACGGGAATTCGTAATGGCGAGTGTAAGAGGGCATGGACGATAGGGGCGCTACAAACATAGCGTGCGACATGTGAGAATTTGAGACGGACGGGAGGCAAGCACGGGTTGCCAAGTTAAGGCGACCGCTGGCCCGAAGCGGGAGACCCGGGTTCGATTCCTGGTCCGCCTCACATTTTCACTTGTCGCCATTGCTAAATACCAATGCCCAAATGCGGCCACTGTCAATCCTTTCTTTCCTATTCATCTTCCTTCCCTTCCTTTACCAATCATTGCAAACTGTTACCCTTGCCAGCATACAATGTGATTGAAGTATTTATTGGATGTATATCTATGTACTGCAGTTATCATCACTGATGGTGCAGATATGCGAAAAGCAAACGATATAAGCTTTCTTCAAGCGCAAAATCGATGTATACGTATAACGTAATTGTTGCTTGAAACCGGCAACAGGGCTTTCCCCGTCTGTCCTTTTAGACATGCGCGATCTACCATCGTGCACGGGTCCAACTATAAATGTGAAAAAAAGAAGAAAAAACCTACTGTGCCACTAGATTTTTACCAAACGTATTCTGATGATATACCAAATAGACGAAATGAGGTAAGAAAAGTAAATCATTGCAAGCAAGACCGTGTTTTATTAGAAATTATGTTGTATTATATTGTACCAGACGGCCTGATGGAGTGGAAGATATTTGAAGAGTTGTATAATGTGTGACACTAATAGCGAAATGATCACTTGGGCCGTTGACGCTTGTTTACATTCAGCGGCAGCCGTCGCCCCCAGGCAGGTGTCTCACGGCGGCGGCTGCGGCAGTGTTCCGGCGATCGTCTGGCTCGTTAAGCCGCACACGACGCCGCCGCCGGCTGCGGATCTCGCGCTAGCAGCGGCCGTCACGTGCGCTGCGCTGATAAGCGGCACGTGATCGTCGTGGGTGGGCGGAGCCGCCGCCGCCTCTGCTGTACGTGGAAGCCGCGGCCTGCCCTCCCTCCCACCGCAGGCGCTACCGCCCATAGCCAGCGCCACGCTCCTAGCACAGGGTTCACTCCGAGGCTGGCCCCTCCGGAAACTGCGGAGTAGCCGGCGGGGCAGGCACGCACCGCATGCTCTGACGAGTTTTTGTCTCTCTCAGGGGCGTGATCTGCGGTTCTGCCGCCGCGCTGCTAGCAGCTTTTATGCGCCAGAAATTCGGATGATTTGTTTTGAGGCTGTGGCAAAAGTAATCCGCAACGCGCCACTGACGCATTTGTTCTGATTCCCCTTATATTCTGCCTCAACTTCCTCCGACATGTTGGCGTAGCTAAAGGGACGTTTCACTTGAAAGCAGCTTCCGACGAACACAGCAACTTAAAGCCGTACTTAACTGCGGTCCAGATAATTGCCAGTTTCTTCGTTTTTTCTTTTCTTTCTTTTTTCCCTTCCTTCATCTTGCAACTGCTCTTATACGTGACCAGAGAAGCACAAGAAGGAGAATCTGCGCATCGCGCTACTGCGCTGCTACCCAGCCATAACATTCGCCAACGCCAGTTGAACACGTTAGCACGATCAAACGCTGCGAAGTGATGGAGAATAGAACAGTGATCCATTAGTAAATGGTTTTATTTCTTTCCTTCTTAAAGCAGCAACCAGCTGCACGTCGTTTTCTTGACTGATGTGGGATTCTCTGCTTGCATGTTACTAACCTCACTATCTGTTTCTCAGCATTTAGTCAAAAATATCAATTCAAATGTTTGTAGAACTTATGGGACTTAACTACGGGGTCATCAGTCCCTAAGCTTACAAACTACTTATGAACTAGCTAAGACTAAGGACGGCACAAATGTCCATGCCCGAGGGGGGATTCGAACCCCCGACCGTAGTGGCCGTGCAGACTGTGACTGGAGCGCGTCAGTCCCCTCGGCCACCGCGGCCGGCAGCATTTAGTCCCTTAGTGCCACATGCCCTTTATGAGCCCTCTAATTTCGAAATACGGGACACCATTAGATGGCTTAATATATCAAGTATGCACACTTATTTCTGTGCTAATTCATGACGACCGTGATCAATCATTCCAGTTTTTTATGTTTTGCGCTTCACTTACTGAATCGATGAAAGATTCATATCTCAGTAGTTGATTGTTTCTAGTTCATGTTCAATCGTTGCGATTCGTTTCTCATGTCATTAAGCCTTCTTAAGACTAAACACATCAGGACACCAATATATAAATAACCATAAATCTTCTACATCTACGTAAATACTCTACAAATCAAATTTAAGTACATCCCGCCGCTATTATGATATTTATTTACCATTCTATTCTCTAATACTGCAGGCGAAAAAGCTACACCTACATCTTTCCGTGTTGGATCTGATACCTATTTTATGATGATGATCACATCACCCTATATAGGTGGGAGGTACCGAAATATGTTCGCATTTGGAAGAAAAAGTACCTGAAAGTATTTTCGTAAATCTTTCCGCAACGAATAACGCCTTTATTTTAATGATACCCACCCCAACTCGTGCATAATTTCTGTGACACTCTCTCCACTATAGACCTATTTCGATAATACAAAACGAGTTGCTCTTCACTGAACGTTCTGTAAATGGTGCGTCGGTCCCATTTGGTGGCGATCGCCGATGCGCAGTATTATCCCAAAATAGGATGCAGCAATGTAGTATAGGCAGTTTCTTTAGTAATAAGTGTGCGATCTTCTAAGTGTTATGCCAATAAAACGTAATCTTATGTTCACCTTCGCTACAATATTTTTTACGTGTTGTTCCCAATTTCAGTTGTTCGTAAATATTATTCGTAGGTATTTAGTTGAATTTAAGGCCTCTAGATTTGACTGACATATCGTGTAAATGATGCTTATCGGATTTCTTTTGGTGCTCATATGGATGTCTTCACAGTTATCGTTCTTGAGGGTCAATTGCCTATTTTTTGCATCGTGCTGATTATCTAAATCATTTTGCAGTTGCTTTTGTTCCTCTAGTGACTTTAATATGTATCAAAATTATTTATTACTGTATTGAATTTTTTTTTCAAGGACTGCAACACTACATTCTGTAAGATGGTGTATGAACATATATATTTCTCATGATATTTCTTTTACTTGATTTTCACCTTTTTCGAAAAATATATTTGCTCTATTTTGCCACTAATTTGCCTGTACACATACCTACGTGCCCGACACTCGCACAATTAAAAGAAGTGTAATACGTTGCTGTTTTTTTATTTTTTTATTTTATTTTTTTAAATTTTTTTTAGTCTAAACATTTTATTTTTGCAGTAATCAGCATTTCTCATCAGGATTCATTCAGGTTGACCATCTTCAGATCTACAGCATAAATTGAACGAAATCCAGATACAATAGCGGACTGACGACATCACAAATCGCCGGAAATACACTGAAAAATTTTACAGAAATCTAATATATAAAAATTAATGTTCGTTTGTTTGTCGTTTTGTTCGTATTTTACACACGGCCATACCTTACATCTCATTGCGATAAAACTTTTTAAACTCATTTCTTGCACTCACGCGAAGGTTATGGGCATACTGCATGCCAGCGTATGGTGCGTTGTGGAGATACTTTACAATGTGTTTGTTGTAATGTACTGTACCATGTGCCATGCATCTAGGGAAGCTTTCGAAAGGTAGCCGATGTGTTAATGACAATCCAAAATCCAAAGAAACAATGTATGCATAGACATTCTTTGCACAAACCCAAAATGTTCACAGAAAGGTTCAGTAACAGACCATGGATACTGTTTTATGGGATCAGAAAAGTGTGTTGTTTGTAGATTTTACGGAGCCAGGGAATAAACTTTCTGAAAATGTTTGCTGCCAGACATTACATCACCTTCGGAGAAGCACACAAAAATAAAATGCTGTTATCTAGAACTGTTTTCAACGAGGACAAGGAGAATTCATACTACTGCGGAAGAGGGCAGCTGCTTAATCAGTTTCACTGGTAAGTATTTGAGCATCCGGCATGCAGCCTGTACTTGCGTGTTGTGACCATCTTTTTTATACTGCTGATACAAGGTGTGGTAGGAGAGCACTTTCACACCAGTGGAAAACTTGAAAATACTAGCGGCAACTGTTTATGAAGAGGGTATTGGAAACCTCGTTTATCGCAATGGGCAATGCCTTGTTCTTCGTGGTGACTACGTGAAGTAACTGTAGTTCTACTTGACTTCCGGCAATAAAATGATTCTGTGATTCGTAGTTGTATTTAAGTTATGCTTCATTGGAGGTTGAAAATAATAAAATAGCCCTTGTACGTACGAAGTAAAGGAGAAAAAAAAGCAGCAAAGGGCCTTGGTTTAATGCCACAAGTCTGAGAGCAATGAGAAATCAAGGATTACTTCTTTCTGGTTACAAAGGGAAACGTGGTAAAATCAGCTGCAGAAAACTTTATAGTGAAGAAAGGAAATACCCATCCACAGTTTACCACCTTCGGGGTCATATCTTGAAAAATCACCATCAGAAAATCCTGTGTCATCCAGGCATTCAAAAATGTATTTATGAATGAGAATACTGACACACCAAGATCTTACCGTGACGAGTAAGTTATGTTGAAAGAAGCCTTATCGTAACTGCGTAGTAGTCGTAAATCGTAACTGATCAAAGCAGACAAGCCATGGACGACTTTCCATTATATATATTTCTGAACATTTTTTGGAATGTATTTTTTCAGATATATTGACCACTAATTTCCAGCGCAGCGAATATAATCTCACGAATGGAAGTTTATAAATCAAATGTTCAAATGTTTTCAAACCTAAGCGATCGAGCTGTTGAAGTCATCGGTTCATAGACTTATAAACTGCTTAAAGTAACTTAAACGAACTTAAGCTGCATGGAAGGACTCGATCTTTCGATGGGAGCGGCTGCGCGTTTGATGACTTGGCGTCTTGTATTGCGCGGCCGTTCCCGCGCGGCTACTGTTGATAAAGAACGGGCACACAGACTTGTAGTAACTGTAACGTTCTGTTGCTATACAATGTAGAGCACGTTGTAACGTTTCATTGTCCCTAGAGAGAGAGAGAGAGAGAGAGAGAGAGAGAGACTCCTCTCAATGAATATTCACACGTTGAAGAGAACTGATCCATGTGAAACACGATTGATCCACAAAAGGTATCTTGTAAACAGTTCATGTACGCCAACGCGTAGATGTTATCATCCCAAATTTCAGTAAAACTTTTTTAGCAGTACTCCCCAACGTAGACAAATTATTGAGACACGACCGTACGTATTTTTTCACATTGTCTGCTGAAATCTAATAAATGAAAATTTGTGTGTTTTCCTGATCCATTCATCTGATGGCAACGAAACTTTGATGAGTTGTTCTCCGTAGGACGGCAAAGTCTACGCCAAGCACTTAAACGTTATTTGCAGAGTAAACATGTAGCTGAGGAAAAACAAAAGAGATAGATATTTAGGAGATATGACGTCGTAAAAAAAGAGATGCCACCCCGCTTAAATATCTAGGTTTATGCATTCACTATTTGAGAATGAGAGCACTTAGTGATCTCCGACAAACTTTACGTATAACATCAAATCAAACGCAAATGTTTGTAGAGCTTATGGGACTTAACTACGGGGTCATCAGTCCCTAAACTTACAAACTACTTATGAACTACTTACGAACTAGGACGGCACAAATATCCATGCCCGAGGGGGGATTCGAAATTCAAATGTTCAAATGTTTGTTAAGCTTATGGGACTTAACTACAGGGTCATCAGTCCCTAAACTTACAAACTACTTATGAACTACTTACGAACTAGGACGGCACAAATATCCATGCCCGAGGGGGGATTCGAACCCCCGACCGTAGTGGCCGTGCGGACCATGACTGGAGCGCCTCAGTCCCCTCGGCCACCGCCGCCGGCAACATCAAATCTTTACGAAAATATTTCTCACTTTCATCCTGGAGTAAACATTTTCGCTGTACCTGAAGTAAAATTGTCACATTTGGTATGACTTTTTAATGTAGTACCTCCTGACTAGTAACTCTGTTTGCAACATATTTTGCATACACTATCAAAAGTTGTCAGTAAATATACCAACGAATTTATATACTACAGCTAATTCAGAAGAATGATGTCATAAGCATTTAAATACGTGAAATATTGCCGCGTTGGGCATAAGGTTTAGTTTTATTACTTCCCTACTAATAAAGTTAAACTCATCTCTCAACTAAATAAAGTATATTAAATCTCGTTCGTGTTCCAAAGAAACATAATATAATAATTTCAAGAACGTTCGGAGTTCTACAATTAGGAACTTTGACTTTTTCCGTTCGGTTTTTTTTTAATAGCAAATCTCGGAGAGTTGTTCACACACTGATTTGAAACTCTGATATAACATTGCATTCTAATAAGGACATTGCAACGCCTACCGAGTATAGCTAGTTCTGAATAAATCCACAATGGTGATAGGGGTCATCAGAAGTTTCACCCTATTTGCGTTAGAGGGTGCAGGAGCGAATAGATGTTCAAGACACATTTTTCCCATTTCGTTAAGAAACTACTGCTAAGAGGCTGCAGAATCAGCAATCATTAACAGCATGAGGATTCATAAGGCAATAGAAACCACTGAATTAAACATTTTATTTCATTCCATGGTGGCGGCTAGTGCAGTAGCAGTAGCAAATAAATAAAATAATCAGCAGTTCTTGTTGCAATTTTTGTGTTTATTTTATCCAAATACTTACTAGTAAGTTCCAACTTTTTTCAAAATTGCACACCTTAGCCTTATTTAGATAGGTACACGGATTTGAAATAAAATATTTGCCAATTTCTGCAGTCTGATGCTGCGCTAGCTGTGCGAAACGAATAATTGGATAAAGGAATCACAAAAATTGTAACGAAGATTGCTGATTATATGTATGATTCACTGAATTAAAGACTAATGATCTCTCCATTGTCAAAAGATTCTAGGTTAGTTCACCAATCAGATATTCTGGAGGAGAATGCCAAACAGGAGATAGAAGAATTAATAAACAACGATTTTGCGTAATTCGAAAGCAACAAAAAAACTGAATTAAATTAAAGTAAATAAATAAATAAAAATTAAAAAATTAAAAAAATTAAAAAGGAAATATTAAAACTCATTCAAAATATAGTGGTGGTTAGTTGAAGTCAAACAGAGGTAGTATACACATTTGTTGTTAAATTAATAAAGTATAATATCAACAGCACGATAAAACTTTATAACGGGATTAGGAAACATGAATAGAAAGGTAGGGCAACTGTGAACACTTTAGTGATGTGGTTATTCTCTTGATATTAAACAGCAAATCAACGCTGACAACGGCAGTGCAGTCATACATGCCGACGTTGCAAGCAGGAAATGAGGAAGTACGGAATGTAAGCGAGCATACTGTATGGGTAATTCAGTATGTAAAGAGGACAAAAATCTAGAAGTCCTGGGGGAGTGCAAATCGGTTGTAGGGGGGAGGAAAAAATTTACAGGAGAATATGGGCTTTTCAGTAGTCGTGAGAGAGTAGAAAAATTTGACTTCTCTGACAAATGCTCTGTTCAGGCACCACAAGAAGTGAAGGGAAAGAGATGGACACAGGGGAAGATTACAGAGATAGCAGACGGTTTACGTCCAGTTCAGAGTTTCTGAAATCAAATTTTGGTTTGCAAGGCGTACATCTCATTTTAGTAGTGTTGAAGAGTAGTTTGATGTTTGAGACAACCGTCCGAAAGAACCAGTGTCGAGTGTCTGTCGTCTTCCATATATTTTTTGTATATTTCTATAAAGTTATAATTTATTTAATGTCACTAGATTATCATTTTGTTAAAACTTGAACCACACTCTATTCAAGGCTGCAGGAATAGCATTTTTTATTTCATGTGTTAATATATTACTTAATATTGCTAGGTTTTTCTTATTTTGTTATGTTAATAATGTTTTATTCTATTAATTAATGTTGCATAAGTACGGCTTCCCCGCTACGCCACTGTCCCTATGAGAACGTGCAGTAGTTGTACTTTTAAGTGTGTGCGAGAATCTATGGCTGTTTGAATGTGGAGAGTGATAGCTCGCTTTGCATCGTTCTCTCTGGCTCAGTATCGATAGCTGATGTTACTACCAAAGAGATTTCTACACCCTTTGGTTACAGTCCAGTCAGCGAGCTTTCTTTAGCGCGAGTCTGGCTGACCGCCCCCACCACCGTTGTTTTCGTGCATTTTCCGGTTTTCGGTCGTTTTCCCGCGGTCCGGTGGCCGCACGGCGATCCATTTCTCGGCTGGTCGTCTGGTGGTTCTGGAGATGGTAGCGTTTCGTTGACTAGCACGTTTAACTTAGATTTGTGAACAAGAATCATTTTTTGGAGTATTTTCTCCGATCTTGTGTGGAAATGTGTTCTCGTTTTTCAGTTCAGTGATTTCCAATAGATAAACGCGGTGTGTGTGATTCTACTTGCAGTTTGATAACGGCGTGATATGTTAAAACCTTCTGTGATCATGTGGCGGTGTATGAACTCTGTGTAAATAATTTCCAGCTTTGTGGGGCCCGATTTCTAATAGGTGATATGTTCATTTTATACAGTGCATGTAAAATTCTTCTCATCGTTTCCTTCCGTGAGTGACATGTGTTCTACGTGGTTGGTTCATAGAACAAAGCTTACAGCTTCAACTCTTGTTTGTTCCATGTCTATCAGACAAGTAACTATGCTGGTATCATTCTGATTTCCACTAATATTTCGCGATCTTCTCTCCCCGCCAATTTTAATTTCGCTGTTTCTTTTCCGACTTGTAGTTCCCATTCTGATTTGTCAGTAATTCTCTCTGAGCCTTGTACTACCTCCTTCAATAGCTTCCTTATGTATTACTAAAAATTTCTATGGGTTGCCTGCTGTAATTCTTAATTTTAGTTTTCCGACTTTGTAATTATTTCACTTTTACGAGTTTTTTTAGACTGGACTTCATCCGTCACTCTAATCGCTCCTGACTACCAATCCATTCTGTGAAAACCGCACATAAATAGCACTTTCCGTTTCCGCAATATTTGCGGTGCAAGTGTTATTATAGAGAAAGAGAGAGAGAGAGAGAGAGAGAGAGAGAGAGAGAGAGAGAGAGAGAGGGTGGGGGGATGTTATTGAAATATTGCGCACTTGTCTTCAAAACAACAAGAAGATTCTACGTGACATTTTGTACCGTGCATGGTTGACGTTATTTTGTAATTGATTCAGAAACCGTTTCACCGATCACGGAACGTATAAGTTTTCATGGAGAAGGTTTTTGTGTTGTGCAAGTCATCATATGGTGTGTGACAGAGTATCTTCAAATAAACTGCAACACCGTTTCACCGATCATCATTAAACTAGGGAGATATACGTAATTTTTCACAGAGAGTGGAGAGAGAGAGAGAGAGAGAGAGAGAGAGAGAGAGAGAGAGCGAGAGGATGGGTGAGAAGATGGTGAGAGAGGAGAGGAGGGACAGAGAGATGGGGAGATTGACTAACTGAGCCGTGTTGCAAGGTCGATACCT
Source organism: Locusta migratoria (assembly GCA_026315105.1). Lineage (NCBI taxonomy): Eukaryota > Metazoa > Arthropoda > Insecta > Orthoptera > Acrididae > Locusta > Locusta migratoria. The sequence continues at coordinate 223,528,927 of CM048748.1, read as the reverse complement.
CCTGATTAACTTTCAAGTATCTCTGGTGCTACGACAGAGGTGCTCTTTGGTTTGTTTTGAATCTTGCTGGCAATGGCAGAGTGAGGTAGTTGGAAGGTTGACGGGAGAAAGGACGCTGGTGGCTTGCTTGGGTTGGAAGGCGGTTCCGTACAAGAAGACGTTTCCGAGCTCCGAGCCGAGCAAAAGGAAAACATCGGGGAAGCGTCGAGCTGGACGTTCCTGCAGCGGCAACGAGCCGCGACAAGGCGTGGGGCACGTGACAACTTCTGCTCTCCAGATCTCACTGGCGCTGCCGGTTTTACCGAAAGACGGGACATTGCTGTCTTTTGACTTGCTAAAGACTGGGTGAGCGCCATAATTACCCACGTGCTTTGGTGGTTTTCCACAGAACCAGGCAGTGGAGTGTTCAGGACATTTTAAACTATTCCACGCTCTCTGTTTGTCCTGTCGTGGGAAGCTCTTTCTTTGATTCGTGTCCGTTTTGCTCGAATAGTGCCTTCTTGGCGTGTTTCTGTCGACCTAACAACGCTACGCTCAGTCACCCTCTTGAATGCAATTTCTTTCCTTTTTGTATTTTATTCCCAAGTGATGTTTCCCTGTTGATAAAAATCACGTTCGGGCTAGTGTACCCTTTGCAGCTTTAAGTAGCATGTTTCGTTTAAAAAGCATCCTTTAGAATTGGTGGTAATTTGTTAAAACTTTAATTTTCTCCTTAGGTGCTATTTCCTTTTACGTTATAAAATAAAAAGGTGGTTGTTATTCAATCTTTTCTTTTCTCTTAAAGGGTTTTGGTGTGTAAAGTCAATTATGTCTTGCTGTGTGCCTGCACGGCTTCGATGCATCTCGCGTGTGCCTGTTGTTCGGTCAACGCGCTGACCAGGATCCGGAGCCTCTCGGAAGATACCGTTAATAGTCATATCTTACAGGCACAACATCGGTGTTCAAACTGTTATGTATAGTTTCTGATTCTAAATACTAATCTATGGTGGAGCACTTTGTTCCAAAGCGACTTATCCTTGTAAAATTTACTGATTGCCCCTTTTACTTACATATTTATAAAGCTTGAAATGAATCGCAATTTGCGATCAGTTACGGCTTCACTGTACTAGGTTTAGATGGAATACCCAAGTGCGGCGAATGAAAATTTGTGCCCGGCCGGGATTCGAACCCGAGATCTCCTGCTTACTAGGCAGACACGTTGACCACTCCGACACCGAGGACAAAAATATATAAGTATATACAAGCTGGGTTCCTGACGACAATTAATTGTGTCTCGATACCTCATGGTCTGTTCTCCCTGATGCGGGAATACAGTATTGTGTCTGCGAGCATTACAGAACAAATAGGCTGTGGTAATAGGAAGAGACAGCGTGGCGAATGGAGATTTGGGCGTGGCCGGTGACATGCAGGAAAGAGTCCTCTGCAGTCGGCTGGACTCGGTGTTCTCTGTGGCGGAATGGTCAACGCGTCTGCCTAGTTAGCCGGGCGCCGTGGCTCAGCACGCCCGGTCAAGGGACTGAACGCCCTCTGTAATAAAAAAGGCTGAGCCAACCAATGAACAAACAACCCCGAACAAATTGAACAAACTACAGCGAACCATAGATCTACCAGAAAAAAAGTAAGCAGGATATCCAGGGTTCGAATCCCGGACGGGCAAAAATTTTCATTCGCCGCACATAGGTATTCGATCTAAACCTAGTACAGTGAAGCCATAACTGATCGCAAATTGCGATTTATTTCGTTAGATGAACGCTGTAAAGTCATCAAAAATGTATAAATTTATAAAGCTGTTTGCAATGCTTGGCCAACTTTAGACTAAAGGTGTTCACTATTTATGTGGTACAAACTTAATGAATTAAGAGCAATTAAAATTTGTAATCTTGCTTGAGAACCCCAATATTTTTTTTTTAATCTTGCAAATGAAGCGGAAGTTAAAATGTTCAGTAAATCTATCTGACCAAACTGCGTGGTCATCAGTCCGCAGCTTACAAACTACTTAAACCTAGGTAAACTAACCTAAGGACAAACACACATGCCCATGCCCCAGGGAGGACTCGAACCTCCACGGAGAGCAACGGCGCGCTCCGCAGCGAGACGCTTTAGACCGCTCAGCTACTCCACCGCGGCGAAGCGGAAGTCTGTTAAAATTATATTTCAATTTTTTTTGGTTTGTTGATGATGAAATTATATTTGTATAATTTTATCTTCCATTACATTTTAAGAAGCTTTAACCAAACAATGCTCAATATTTTTTTCTTCATTTCTTTTTGTACGCATCCAGGATTTTTTTATTATCTTCTTTTTTTTAAATTATTTACATATAGATGGTTTTCTTCACTGGTCACCTCGACCCTTTTTAAAATTTATCTTTATTGAAACAAATTAGGGGAAAAGGAAAAAGGAGAAATAATACAATATAATCAAAACGAAGGAGCCCTTTAAGCATAAACAAAAGATTATCTGTTATTTCTTTGTAATGAAATTAATGACTCCGTCGGACCAGCACGTCCTCACAAGACTGGCGATCGCTAGTGTGTTTAATCGAGTATCAAATGTTTCAAATGTATGTATAGTCTATGGGACTTAACTACGGGGTCATCAGTCCCTAAACTTACAAACTACTTATGAACTACTTACGAACTATGACGGCACATATATTCATGCCCGAGGGGGGATTCGAACCCCCGACCGTAGTGGCCATTAGTCCCCTCGGCCACCGCGGTCGGCTAAACCGAGAACACGGCGTGGGACTTTAATGTCGTGTACCACTAACAGACGATTGAAACAAATAAGTACCCGGAAACCAACGTGTTTCAAGCTAGTTGAAATATGTAACAGATGTCCTCGCGGTAATTCAGAGAAGTTTTCAGAAGCGCATTGTAGACGGGCTGCGACTCTGGTAGGGGCGCCCTCGGCAGCCACGGCGGCGCGGCAGAGATTCATTAGCGAACAGTCGACCATTAATCCCCGAAGAGGCGCGCCAGTATTACGGCCCCCGCGGCGGAAATCTGAATGGACGCGCGAGGTGGCGGCGTCACGGCGCGCGCGCGCCAGACGGATCGCCCGTCCAAGTTGCAGGCGTCGCCGCCGGCGTCGCGTCGGCGCTCGCGTCGCAGGCGTCGCCGGCCGCGGCCGCGGCGGGGGCCAGGTGCGCCGGCGGCGTCATACATCGCGCCGAAGGAGCGCCATTAAAAGCGACCGGAAACAAATGGCGTACACAGAAAGCTACTTCCGGGGCGCTTTCCGCAACACTGGCCCGAGAAATAGGGCAAATTCACGGCCGGGCGGGGAGCCGAGGGGTAGAGAAGGGACCGCGCTGCGCCTCGCTCGATATTCAAATCTCATCGGCAGCCGCGCGCGGTCCGACACTGATGGATTCGCGCCACGCGCGGATCGCCGCTGCCGAATGCGCGCCGCCGGGCGATTTAAATATATAATGCGCGTGATTTATCGGAATAACGCGGCGGCGGCGCCGGGCCCGAAATAAATTGATGGCCTCCGCGCGGCGACTACATCGTTCAATTTGTGCCTCCGTATAACTGTCGGGCAGATATGCGGGCAGGCGCGTGACGGCCGCGCGCTCCATAAATCCAGGGCTCGCGCACAGTAGTAGCAGAGAGAGAGACGCACTTAGCGGCGCTGCTGACAACAATATGTGCGCCGGCGCGGCGTCTGGCCGCCTTTGAGCGGCTATTGTCTTAAAATGACGGAGCTCATTAGCACGGCGGCCGCGTACACGCATCGGCGCCCATATGCCCTTTCAACTGACTCGGCGGCGACGCGGAGGAAATGGGGCCGACGCGCTGCTTCCGCGTTGTTCCGACTGCTGTTGCCGTCGCTCGACAAGGTCTCTCCACTGATCCTGCTGTATAACCTGATACATTGACTGTGTACAACATTCTTCAGCCGCTTTCCGACGCTCGACGGCTATTTACTTCTCCTGCTGTCTACCCTGATGTAGTGACCGTGTACAAGATTCTTCAGCCTCTTGTCGTTCGTAATGTACACAGACTTCCTATTTAAAACACATCTCTCTTGTAGTGTAATAACAGTCTTGATCGCAGAGGTATTTTTTTTTTTTTTTTAATTTACCGGTTTCAACCTAATGTAGGTCATCCTCAGAAAAATTACCAACTTACGGCCAGAACGTCCAGCACCGGCCAAGTGGACTGTATACCGTATATTTCCGCAGATAAGACGATAGCTGAATCATAAAAAAGGCCCCAAAATCCGAAGTCGTCTTATACGACGGTACAAATAAAAAAATAGAAAAGGGAGGAAAATTAGATTGAAATTTAGTCTGAAATTGGTAATTTCGCAGATGTGCTGCATAGCGCGGTTTCGACTTCCAAACGATATCTATCAAAACGGATAAGAATCTAAACGATATGTATCGAACAAGCGAATGTTACGATTTTTATGAATATGTCGTGATTTTAAAGGATGTGGTTAGGTAGGAACCTAGGAGAACAGCTTTCTAGGTAAACATAAAGTACAACTGTCAATCGATTTAGTGTTTCTGAACCGTAGATTCGGACACTACGCGCCCTGACATACTATACCTAACCCCTATACCTAACCTTCTTAAGGCTACGCTACAGATAAATGTTTTAAAGTGAAAGTTAGGTTAGGTATAGGACAAACAATATTTTTTTGTAGTACATGAGGACGCGTAGCGCGCGACTCTCCGGTTAAGAAACATTCGCTTATTCCATACATATTGTTTCGAAACGTATCGATTTGATATATATCTTTTGTAGGTCGAAGCCTCCCTTTAGCTGCGCTATGCAGCACATCTGCGATATTACCCTGATGAAATTTACATCGTGGAAGAAAGATTTACCAAAACAAAGTTTTGTGCAATTTTCTTTAATATTCTCTTTTCGAGCTTTATTAATTTACTGAGAAGGATACATACGATAACCTATATGCCATGAACAAGGAATAGAATTATTTACAATGCAGCTTGATTTTACAATGTCGGAAGTCAAAAATAATTTCTCAATATATCAAGAGTCGCACTGAAACGATTAGAGTATATTTACCTACGGAGTGGTGAAAGGGTTAAAGTATTTCGGAGCTATACGCAACAATTGCGGTTTCCTTCAAAATCCTTTATCTTCTGTTGTCGGGGAGGGAAAAAAAACAAACAAACAAAAAAACAAAACAAAAAAAAAACAAAAAACGCCGTGTACACAAAACCTGCTTTTTCACGATTGGATAAAACGTAGCACTAGACGCACAAAGATCAAAAGCAGACCGCAAACACTGCAACAAAGGGTGAAATTCAGGTGTACCAATCACGAAAACTACTAATGGCGGCTTCTAACGGAATTTTTCGGAACTTCCTGAAGCTTTGCCTCCGAATCTGCTGCAGGCGTATTTTTATATCCCCAAAATTGGGAAGAAGGTACGACATGCATTCGCGTAAATACGGTAACTTGGGGGTCCTCTTATAGGCCAGATATATGCTTAAACTATAAAATTTTGATGAAAATTTGTACCTCGTCTAATGTGAAGGTCTTCTTATCTGCGGATTTTTTTTATTATTTCTGAATAGAATAGAATAAAAAAATTTATCTCTGCGATCAATCCTGTTATTACAAATATTGTCACTTGGAAAACTGCAGGCGGTTTGGAATTCGAAGGCTGGTCGTCAATAGAACACGTTTATTGCTAACTGAAGCGTACAGTCAATACAGACCGCCTCCTGCCTGAAGAGTTCCACTATTTATACAAAGAAAGATTTTTTTGGAACTTACAAGTACATCAAACATAAGAAACATGTAGAACAATCTAGAAATAGTAAATACAAAGAAATATACTTTTTCTGCCAGTGCTAGGATTCGAACTTGGGACATCAAGCACAGAGATATGCGTTGCTAACCACTCACCGCGAGTTCCGTCCGAAGGCTCGCCGCAATATCGTCAAGGAAGAGCACTGTTTTTTCCTGGGACAATCCAAATTAATAAATTTCACTTGTCCTCCAGTCAGAGCTGACCTTGGGCAAGTGCAAACTGTGCAGTTGCACAGTGCACCGCACTATTTAAGGACCCCGAGGAAGACATCAGAATTTGAAGACTGTCATCCGTAATTTTGTTTCTGAAACTAATTTTAAGGTAATGTAATTCCAGTACATACCCATTGTGTCACGACAATCGTCACTGGAGTAAGTCTCACATTTAGAAACGGTGCATGTATCGTAGTCGAAGGAACCAGGGGTTGCGATACTGATGCGCTGTAGTACTATCGAGTGTCAACACCTGACTATTTCTCATGCTTAAATTGAGAGGTAATCGGTTTTATGTTTCTAAGAGCCTCTCCGCGCACTTCCTACCCATTATTCTGACTAAATAATAAAGCGTTATATTCATCCTTTAGCTGATGTTTCCCACAACACAGGCTATTCCAGCTTCAGCTCCCTGCTCCGCTTTCTGTGGACAATCAGATGTGGCGAGGCGCGATGCACAAGACCACTAGGTAGCTGGCGCGGCGACTTTTATCGCCTGTCTGCTGTGCCTCATATGAGTGCCAAACTCCTACTCGTAGCGATTCCTTACGTAGCGACATGCTGCCTTATGGCAATAGGAAACGAGATGATCGTATGAGTTCTGTTGGCCGGGATATCCCATCGGCCGTCTTTTGATTGACGCCACTTCGGCGACTTGCGTGTCGATGGTAATTATGATGACGAAAAGTATACAACACTCAGTCCCCTGCTTGACGTCGAACGTGGGCCTCTTGCATTGGTGGTCAGTGACGCTACCGCTGAGTTACGGCTGTGTACATGAAAATTGCAATCAAAAATGTTCAAATGTTTGTTAAGCTTATGGGACTTAACTACGGGGTCATCAGTCCCTAAACTTACAAACTACTTAAGAACTACTTACGAACTAGGACGGCACAAATATCCTGCCCCAGGGGGGATTCGAACCCCCGACCGTAGTGGCCGTGCTGACCGTGACTGGAGCGCCTCAGTCACCTCGGCCACCACGGCCGGCAAATTGCAATCATTTATTTGGCTTATGAAATTTACCGGGTAATGAAAAAAGTCAGTATAAATTTGAAAATAAATCACGGAATAATGTAGACAGAGAGGTGAAAATTGACAAACATGCTTGGAATGACGTGGGGTTTTATTAGAACTCCCCTCCCCCTTCCATAAAAAAAAGAGTTAAAAAAAGTCCGACAGGTGGCACTTCATGTGATCAGAAAAGAATAATTAGCATAACAAATTAAGACAAAGCAAAGATGATTTTCTTTACAGTAAATGCTCAATATGTTGACCATCGTTCGTCAACAATAGCTGTAGTCGAGGAATAATGTTGTGAACAGCACCGTAAAGCATGTCCGGAGTTTTGGTGAGTCATTGGCGTCGGATGTTGTCTTTCAGCATCACTAGAGATGTCGGTCGAGCACGATACACTTGCGACTTCAGGTAACCCCAAAGCCAATAATCGCACGGACTGAGGTCTGGAGACCTGGGAGGCCAAGCATGACGAAAGTGGCGGCTGAGCACACGATTAACACCAAACGACGCACGCAAGAAATGGTTTTTTGAACTTTTCTTTTTTAGTTCTAATAAAACCTTATGTCATTCCAAGCATGTGTGTCAATTTTTACCTATCTATCTACATTACTCCGTGATTTATTAAGTTTTCAAATTTATACTGACTTCTTGATCACCCGGTATTTTCTTATTACTATTTCAGAAGCAGCACCTCGCAAGAACGCCTGTCTTCTCAGGCCTTGTTGTCAATTTCAAAATTGAGTTTTCAATATTGACGAATTTGCACGAAGGAAGGTAAAGATGTTTCGTGTCAAATGTGTAGAGTAGAAGAACCATTCTGTTTACAACCTCGAATTGTTTTAATTTCTTATAAATACAGTGCAAGTAAACTGGTGAAACACGTAAGAGTATATCGGGAATAACACTTGTGAACCTTCTCGATTTTGAATTTCATTAAATTTGAAAGAATCTGACAGCTAAGTTAATTTTGTATTATTAAAATTTTAGAAATCGCCATGCTTTTTAAGATTCCTTCCCCGGCTAATTATTATACTATTATAACAGTAGGTCGTTTTAAGATTTATAACCACTGCTAGATGGGGGGAAGAGAGGGGAGGATGCGGTAGGGTCCCGCGCGGAAGTTTCTCACAGGCTCAGTTGCACATAGTTTTCATTCGAGCACTTGTTTGGATCCTATGGGTCGTAATCACTCCTCAGTAAACCACGAATCATTAGGTTAAAACCGATTTGCTTCCTGAATTTCCATTTGCAAATAAACTTAAGACGTTTCATGACTGATTAAAACCGAAACTGCTAATTTTATAGCATCAAAATAACATATTTGGACGTTAATGCTTATTTTTTCCTATTTCAGCATTAAAATAATAAAAAATACATCTATTTCTTCTATTCCCAAAAGACTTCATTCGAAAAATCAAAGATACGAACGCAGAAGTAGATTTTTGAAACAAACGGACGCCCACACACAGCCAATATCGTCAACCAGTTCATGAAGGGGGTGAAGCTACTTGAACGAGCACCATACTCACCGGATCTCAATCCTCTAGACTACTTCCTATGCTCTCGACTCAAACTCGCGTTGGAAGGAAAGAGATTTAGTGATACCCCTGACATCCAACGACACTTGTCAAGGCTCCTGAACACTATACCGAAAAAAACTTGGTGCAACGTTTCCAGGACATATCGCAGAGCTCAGCAGAGCGTAAATATGAGAGGTGACTATTTCGAAGAACAGTAAGGTAAATGTACTTCATATTTCATATTCGTTATTTTTACAGGACTATTCACCGAACTTTTTTTTCAGAGGTTGTATACCTGGTGTCGCACTTTACTTTCTGACATAAAACTTCTCTGGAACAGAAGTAGATATTCACGGGCATGAGTGCGGCAGGGGATTCAGAAAGTAAGTCGTATGAGAGAGTCTAAAATATTATTGCTTTCAAATCAAATTATGTTTCATTACTAGAATCAGTAGCATGAGAAATCACAGAAAGAGTGTCACTGGTTCTATGACTGCATAATATCTACGTAATTACTCCGCTAATCACATTTAAGCGCATGGCAGACAGTTCATCTGACCGCTTTTATGATATTTCTCTACCGTTCCATTCTCTAATGGCGCGCGGGAGAAAAGGACACCCGAAACTTTCCGTTTTCGATCTGATTTCTCTTATTTTATTTCGATGATCAAGTCTCCCTACGTAGGTGGTTGCTAACAAAATATATTCGTATACGGAAGAGAAAGTTGGTAAAAGGAATTTCGCAAGGAATAACGCCGTCCTGTTAATGATTTCATTTTAGTTACACTATTTTCCCTTTATCGCAATTATACAAAAGGAATCTGCACACTCCGCTGCCGAGTGAAAGTTTCATTCAGTGGGGGACTACTTTATTATGTCAAACCGAAATAGTATCTGCAACAACAAAAATAAATTAAAACTTTTAATAAGTTAATCTGGAAAAGGAGTGCCTCATTCGTGATTAATGATCTAACCTCCTAAAGTTAGACATGTAAAATATGCATGTGAAGCTGGACATCATATTCCGTTGCCTCTTTTATGTAAAAATTTTTCTTTGAACATCTTACAGAATTTAGTGCCGGAAGTTACTTTAGTTGAATTGTCACAGATTAAAATTGTGTGTGTCGGTACCGGGACTCGAACCTGGATCCACAAGCTGCGAATGATGTGGGAGGCGCTGAATTTTATCTGTTTGAGAATTTGCCGCACTGCTCGAAAATGCAATACCACATAAAGCTGAGTGTGTAGGGCAGTTACTGCGACGTTGGGGAAAGGGAGTATTTGAGCACCCATCGTACTTTCCCAAAATTTCGCCCTGTGACTTTGATCTCATGTCAAAGATTAAGGAACCACTACGTGGTAGGCGGTTTGCAACTAGAGAACACATTGTGCTGTGCGCGAGAAGGTCACCCGATTAATAATGCGCCAAATTCTGAGGCTGATGGAATTCAGCGCATTCCACATCGCTGACAGCGTATTATGACAGTAGCAGAGGATTACTTTGAGGGTTTGTAGGCCCAGGTTTGTCATGTCAACTGTATGTGTGCTGTGTTGTCATTCTTTTGCACCGTGAAGGCCATTTTGTCCTTTATAGTACCGCAATAAATTAGTGTGTTACGATATTTCAGTGATATTGATTCTCCATACCTGTAGCTAACACCTTGTTCTTTCGTCTGTATATGTCAAATTTTTCAACCGGACTTGTATCTCGAAGAAAAACTATAGTGCTATGACATTTTCCCCAACCCATTTGCACCGCAAATATTGCGGAAACGGAAAGTGAGATTTATGTGCGGTTTTCACAGAATGGATTGGTAGGCAAGAAGTTGTATTGTTAGCCAAATAACATTGTAAAAATACATAGAATGTGTATTTTTAATGCAAACATACAATTTTTCAATATGAAACAATGGTCGTTGCTATCATGCACTGGAATTTTTTACACCAGCTGTGTACAAAGGATTTTGAATGACATTTTTTGACGTTTATTTTGGCAACTACAACCATTCAAAGTTTTTGAGGCGGAGGCTACGACAACGTAGGTGACTGGCTGGTGGTCATGAGACAGTAGGCCGTGTCTCAGGGGCTAGCCATTCGGCCAGTCAGCTACGCTATCGCAGCCTCTGCCCCCAAAACTTTTAACGGTTGTAGCTGCCAAACTAAACGTGATAAAAATGTCATTCAAAATTCTTTGTACACAGTTGATGTCAAAAATTCCAGTGCACGATAGAAATAACCATTGTTCCACTTAAAATAATGTGTGTTTGCATAAAAATACAATTTCTAAGTAATATTACAATCCGTTTGCTGGCTAAAAATACGAGCCCCTGAGTACCAAACCATTCTGTGAAAACCGCACATCATTCGCACTTTCCGTTTTCGCAATATAGGTGATTAACCTTGTATATACAGAATGAAGCGAAAATGTCGCCCTCGGGGTTCGCAGCCTAATTCCTCACATGAAAGCAACAAAAAATTCTCTCACAAATCGTACTGCGCAGGAGACGACGTGAAAGACTAGGACGGGTGTGACTACATTAGATTAGATGTGTTCCATACGTCATTGTGTTTCGTAACTACTCAGTTACCCCAACAAATGTCTAGGGGATGAATAAGGAGGAACAAAATGAGCGTGAAACCCATGCCCGGTAACGTCACGACGCTACGCAGCTCCGAAGTTGCTGGAGTAGAGACTCGTGCGTCTATAAAAAGATCGATGCGCGAAGCATACAATAATTATCACAGCCATACCTAACCAAAAGATCTTTCTGAGAACCCAAAAAAATTCTGGTCCTATGTAAAATCAATAAGCGGGTCAAAGCCCACTGTCCAGTCACTCGTTTATCATTCCGGGGCAGTAATAGAAGAAAGCAAACGGAAAGCTGAAGTTCTAAATTTAAACTTTAAGAAATCTTTCACGCAGGAGGACCGCACAAAAGTACCACCATTTGATCAACGTACTAATTCCGAAATGGGGTACATAGTAATAGGTACTTCCGGTGTAGAGAAGCAGCTGGGAGAGCAAAATACGAAAAAGTCTGCTGGACTGGATGGAATACCAGTTCGGTTTTACAAAGAGTATTCTGCGACATTGTTTAGCTTTATCGCGAATATTTAATTCAGCGCAAAGTTCCTACTGATTGGAAAAAAGCGCAGGTGACTCCCGTTTATAAGAAAGGAAAGAGAACTGACCCACACAATTACAGGCCAATATCGTTGACATCAGTATCATGTAGAATTTTGGAGCATATTCTCAGTTCGAATATAGTAAATTTCCTTGAAACGGAAAAGCTTCTTTCCATGAATCAGCACGGGTTTAGGAAACATCGTTCATGTGAAACTCAGCTTGCCCTTTTCTCACATGACATCTTGCGAGCCATGGATGGAGGGCAACAGGCAGACTGTGTTTTTCTCAATTTCAAACAGGCGTTTGACGCGGTGCCACACTGCAGACTGCTAACGAAGATACGAGCTTATGGAATAGGATCAGAGTTTTCACTGGCTGGAAGACTTCCTAGGTAATAGAACGCAGTACGTTGTTCTCGACGGCGAGTGTTCATCAGAGACGAGTGTATCGTCAGGCGTGCCCCAGGGGAGTGTGATAGAACCGCTATTATTTTCTATCTATATAAATGATCTGATTGACAGAGTAAGTTGAAATTTGCGGCTGTTTGCTGATGATGCTGTGGTTTATGGGAGGGTGTCGTCTTTAACTGACTGTAATAGCATACTGGATGACTTAGACAAAATTTCTAGTTGGTGCGAAGAATTGCAGCTCGCTCTCAATGTAGAAAAATGTAAGGTGATGCGCATGAGTAGGAAAAACAATCCCATAATGTTCGAATATAGCATTAGTAGTAAGCTTCTTGATGCTATCGTGTCGTTCAAATATCTAGGCGTATCATTGCAGAGCGATATAAAATGGAACGAACATGTAACGACAGGTGTCAGTAAGGCGGACAGTAGTAAGCTTCTTGATGCTGTCGTGTCGTTCAAATATCTAGGCGTATCATTGCAGAGCGATATAAAATGGAACGAACATGTAACGACAGGTGTCAGTAAGGCGGACTTAGGTTTATTGGGAGAATTTTGGGAAGATGTACTTTACCTGTAAAGGAGACCGCGTATAAAACGCTTGTACGACCACGTCTTGAGTATTGCTCAAGTGTTTGGGACCCGCAGCAGATCAGTTTAAAGGAAGACATAGAGGCAGTTCAGAGGCGAGCAGCTAGGTTTGTTACTGGTGGGTTCGACCAGTGCGCGAGTGTCACAGAAATGTTCCGGCAACTCAATTGGGGATCGCTGGAGGAGAGACGACGTTCTTTTCGTGAATTTCTGTTGAGGAAATTTAGAGGGCCGGAATTTGAAGCTGAGTGTAGTACGATCTTGCTGCCGCCTACTTACATTTCTCGTAAAGATCACAAAGACAAAATAAGAGAAATTAGGGCTCGTACGGAGGCATATAGGCATTCTTTTTTTCCTCGTTCAAATTGGGAGTAGAATAGGAAAGGAAATGCCTAATAGTTGTACAGTGTACCCTCGGCCACGCACCTTGTGGTGAATTGCGGAGTATGTATGTAGATGTAGAGTGGTTGTTCAGCGGCAGGCGCCGGTAGCTGTAGCTTTGGCTGTCGTATTATTATAGTATGTAGTTTCCTGACATGGGTTTCTATGCGGAGTTTGTCCTTCAAAAGGCCTTCTACATCCCTTAGACGTTTGTTGGTGTAAGTGTGTAACTTTGAAACACACTGAGCTATGGAACACACTCACGTCTCTGTCTTCGACGTCCATTTACTACGGTAAATATGCGCAGGAGGAAATTTCGTGAGAGACTTTTTTTACTGCTGGCGTGTGAGGAATCGCCTTGCGAAGGCACAGTTCGCGAATTTAGTTTCACCATATATAAATATGTGTGTCTCTTCTTCTCTCCTCTTTGTCCAACTCCTGCTCTGCTCTCTCTTATCGCACACTGTAATGTGCATAGGCCTGCTCATTGTACAACTAGAGCGCAACATTCTGAATCACATCTTATTCAGCTCAGAAATGACCTTCCATATATGTGGAAAGTTTAATAGGTATAACCGCGATACCTAAGCTGACACACTACCAGTGGAAAATGTCGAATTCACGCGAGACTCTACAGAGGTTAATATTTAGATGGCCTCCCGCGTCTGCGGTTCGAACCCTCCCTCGGGCATGGATGTGTGTGTTGTCCTTAGGTTAGTTTAACTCAGTTTAAGTAGTTTGTAAAACTAGGGACTAATGACGAACGTAGTATGTTCCCATACGATTACAAACATTTGAACATTTTTTTCTACTTGCGAAATTGTCATCATATGACATATAGTTCGGGAGATGTCATAAACGCTGAAAAGCGTGAAGAAGTAGTTGTTGCGTAAAACGTAGAACAAATTTGTCTATATTCATCTTGTGTTTGGTAATGAGCGCACTTAGTGTAGTGACTTCCAACAAGCCTTAAGAATAATTTCAATGCCGTTTTTAACTATCTTGATTACAAAGAGAAATGCAAATATTTAGTACATTAAGTTATTTGTGGGGTTATATAAAACACTTCATTCAGCCAAGATCGCAAAAAATTATTTTTGTCTCTTAACCGGTTTCGGTGAGCTCAGTCATCATCTTCAGAAAGTCCAGTACAATCACTTAGCGTCATATGTAAAAATAGAGACATGACCTTCTAAAGCACGTAAACGTCTTGTTAAAGTTTTTCATCACAGGGTGGTTCGTCATGAATAAAACGTGGTCTTGGCCCAAGAGAACAGGAGACTGAACAGTTTCATTGCACAACAGAGTTGCTACAAGTTACCACTAGGTGGCAGTGGTGTCAAAACATAATAATATGGATGCAAATTCAACTTCAAAGAAACATGGTACTGTGAAGTTGCGAAATCATTTACATATATATACATATATACACATACAATATATATATATATATATATATATATATATATATATATATATATATATATATATATATATATATGCAACTTGTAGTAACTCTGTTGTGCAATGTTTTCCTGTTCAGTCTCCAGACCACATTTTATTCATTATGACGAACCACCCTGTGATGAAAAACTTTAACAAGACGTTTACGTGCGTTAGAAGATTATGTCTCTATTTTTACATATGACGCTAAGTGATTGTACTGGACTTTCTGAATATGGTGACTGAGCTCACCGAAACCGGTTAAGGGACATAAATAAATTTTTAGGGATCTTGGCTGAATGAAGTGTTTTATGTAAACTGTTGATCGCTCTCCAGTGGCATAAAATGACTTTTAACTATAAAATTTGTGCGGTTATCAGACCATGCAAGCTGTACTATACACGAGAATTCGATTTTGTATAAAACTAGGGTTTTCCTAGTATCTGCTAAACTTCGTTTTAATGCAGTACTGAAAAGGTAATCAGTTAATTAATGAGGCAGTACTCATACAGTCCTAAGTGCATTCAATCGTTCGGGCGTTGAAGACCTGAATGTAATGCGCCCACAACCCTTTATTCCTCTATCGTTATAACTGCATTATATCAGTAAAAATGATAAAGACCAGGCCCCAATGTCTGGTTATGACAGAACAACTATACACGTGAGGCTGCGGTTGAAGAAGTGCAAATCAGTTACATCTAGCAACGCTTTCTGAAAGCCACGAACCTTGCGTCATCGAAACTGTGTCCCAAAGAGGTGCAGTGGAAGCGTTGGTCGCTCGATCGTTCAGATTCTCTGGATGCGGCTATGATTGTGACAAATGGGTATTTCTAGTCTAGTCATCTTGCGCAAAAGTGCTTATCTTTTCTGTTAACGGATGTCTTTTAATGTCACTTGTAACTTTACATTCACACACTTCATTTCAAACTGAAATGTTCCTGTATGTCACTGTAAGCAAAAGGACCTGTACAGGTAAAGCTGTTCATTTCTGTCTTATTGGTATCGCTGCAATTTTTTTTCTGTGTATAAGTTGTAGAAAGTTATCGTAGTTTGATGCCGTTTTTATTGTGAAGGTATTGGTCGTCAAATTTAAATTTTGTTTCTGTAAAATTTGTTAAACAACTCCAACAACAATGTGTCTTGATTGTACACTCTCCTGTGGAAATATAGTTCAGTAAAAATCATACATCTGTTGTTGTTTTCTACTTAATTTTTTTTCACGTAGTTAGAATTTTTTCCCATAGCGTGAGAACTGTTCATGATCGAATATAGTAAAAAACCACAGAAAATATAAAACATAAAATATTTCCCGTCAGTTGACCACTGAAGAGGCTTTGAAGTAAACGAAACGCGTCTGCTCTGAATTAGACTACTTTTCATTAGCAAAAAAATAAAACCTAATCTATGCAACCTGTAGACATTTCTCTTTATATTAGTGCAGTTTCATTGCATTTGAAAACCAAGTGTGTAAATTGTTATCGTAATCCTGCGAGTATGAACGGTATAGCAGCGCATAAAATACGGATCTTATCCCAAGTGGCGGTGCCCATACAAATTTCCCATCAATTATTTTACGATTTTCCGCTGTTTCTTTCGTTTCTTCGTTCTTTTATTTTTTTAAAAACCGCTAGCGTATTAATGCGAACAAAATAAAACAAAAATTATTGAAATCAAGTCATTTCTGAGTATCAGGGAGTCTAACGAACAGCAATATTGTATGTTATGTATGGAGATTTTACTGTTCCATTTACGATTTACGTAGCGCATAAACCAATGTACGGAGTGGAATGTACCCGGCTGTTTGTACGTTATAGTTTATGCTGCCATTGGCAGAAATGACAAACGAACGAAATCTCTGGACGTACAGTTATTAAACATTTCTTTATTATATTAATTATTTCATTTTGTTAAAGAAAAACAGAATTTTGACGATATCTCATGATATTCTGGATATTTTTGTCCGGAGATCTTATACGCGTTGTCTAGCGAGATGTTCACGAAAGCTGAACAGTTTGTATTCTGTAATTTTTTCACTTTCAAGTCTAATTGAAGTTCAGGTCATGATCATCGGTTAATGCATTTGTGTGTTTGAGAACACTGCATTTAGATCCCGTAATATTGAATCTCTATAGACACAATTAAGTTCGTTGTTACACACGATATTTATCAGGTCAAAGATAATCACGTATATAATTTACACACGTGCAAGTAAATTTAACTGAGTCAATACATACAAATCCAGTTCAACATGCTATGAAATGAATGAAATGGTCCGTGACTATCGTAGTACGTTCAATTAGAGTTCCCACAACAACTTTAAGTCAATTTAAATTAGGTCTGTGTTCTAATTCGAGATACACGTGTTCCATTAACGATTGTGACGTACTACATCGGTACGATGTTGTACAGAATTCACGCTATTTTACGGCACTGAAGCTCGCCTTCAAATTCAATAATGAAATAAATTAAAGCAAACTGTACACGATTTACCTAATCTTCTGAATAAAACACAAAAGACTGTGCCGCGGCGGAATAGCCGTGCGTACTGGAGCGCCGTGCTGCGGTGCGCGCGGCTGTTCGCTGTCTGGGGTTCGATCCCCCCCCCCCCCCCCTCGGGAATGGGTGTGTGTGTTGGCCTTAGTTTAGTATAACTTACTTTAAGTAGTTTGTAAGCTAGGGACTAATAACCAAGCAGTTAAGTCCCATAGGTTTACAAACATCTGAACATTTGAAGAAAAGACTGTCATAACAATGCGGAAGTTTTGCTTTTATATATGGCTACATGGAGCAACTACCAATGATCTTATTTATCCTCCATGCTGGCTGGTATTCCCGTAATTACTTTGACGTACTGTAAATTGAACTTTCCATAATAATTTAACCCTTTCTGGAGGAAGGAAATTATTACCGGCCGCAGTGGCCGAGCGTACTGCGGCGTGCCAGTCACAGTCTGCACGGCCACTCGGTCGGGGGTTCGAATGCCCCCCAGGCATGGATATTTGTGCCGTCCTTAGTATTAGCTAGTTCATAAGTAGTTTGTAAGTTTAGGGACTGATTACCCCGTACTAAAGTCATATGCTCTACAAACATTTGAAGGAAATTATTTTTCTTGCTGTATTCCTCTTAAGTTACGTTTTTAATGATTTTAGAAGCAAAATTTACGCTGTTGTATGCATCCATTTACATACTACAAAATTGCTTATGCTGAAAAGCAAGGCTTCTTTTTATGGACTAAAATAATTAATTTTGTAGCACTAACTTTCGTTCTAAATAAAATAATTACTACTACTTTTCAGTTTTACAGTGGAATACAAGTAACCCACAACTTTCGTATACTTTAGAGTTCCCATACATACATTTTGTTTCAATTGAGAAAAAATGTTTCTCATCTATCTAAGACACTGTAAAAGTTATGTACACAGTTGTAGCCAGAAGGTCTGAAAGGGTTAACGTTCAAACTTCTCGTTATTATAAAATACAACTAGGGTAAGGTGGTACAATTTCGATCATGTCGGACAAATGTTATTATAACTGGAAATAAATTGAAAAAAGGAATAATTTTAACTATGGCACTTGTTCTTGCATGTTTAATGCATATGTAACACAAATATTATACAGTTAAAAATGTTGGTATAAACAGAAAAAAAGGTTACGGACTTGAGAAAAATCGATCGAAAATGTACCACACTAGGTACAATTGTGACCACTTCCTTGTACATTTTTTTATTATGGGCATCTTCCACATAAAAAAGCACTTTTTCTGTCAAAACCAACGCATACTTCATGGTACCAAACATTGCAATTTTGGCAGCGAATCCAGTCACGCTTAACTAGATGATTTATAAGAGCGCGTTAGACTAAGTAGCTTCACTTACATCTTTAAAGGGAAAAAAACAGTGTATTCTTGGAAAAGCCGGCCGCGTTGGCCGAGGGGACTAAGGCGCTCCAGTCACGGTCCGCACGGCCACTACGGTCGGGGGTTCGAATCCCCCTCGGGCATGGATATTTGTGCCGTCCTTGTTCGTAAGTAGTTCATAGGTAGATTGTAAGTTTAGGGACTGATGACCCCGTAGTTAAGTCCCATAGACTATACAAACGTTTGAACTTTTTTTTTTATTCTTGGAAAAGACAGGAGGAGCTGTAGAAACATGCTACTCTACATCGCGACACAACGAAACATTACGAGACAGACAAATGGCGCGAAAACTTATATGTTGATCGGAATTGTACCTATATCGAATTTGTACCACCTTACCCTATTTGTCCCAAAAATGATAATTTAAAATGTCATTTAATAAGTCCCTCCCCCTCCCCCGTCTCAGAAGAGTAGTACACACACTAAACCGTATTTTCCTACGATACGATAACGTTTAATGATTAAACTTCCAATATCTCCGAATTTTACAGCTATGCTAACAGGTCATGGCAAACTGAAAGCATACTATCAGCGGTTCAAAATAATTGAAGACGGAACGTGCACACGTAACAGTGCTGTCCAAATTATTGACCACGAGACGGACCATCTCAGGAAAAAAATAGCTGCCAAAGGAGGAGGATGGCCCGTCAGTAAATATGACTTAGTACACAAATACACTACTGTCTTTTACAATTTTTGTAATTCAATAAGATTTCCTAATGTATAAAACATTTACAATTCTTGTAATTCATTAAGTAATGTATAAAATTGTTTGTTCCTTTGTAAACCCTGTCAACTTGTATACTGTACTTGTGTTTGTAAGAACATTTGATGTAACCGCCTGAATCAAACATGTAATATTGCTATGTAATGGGGCATGTTAAATAATAAATAAATAAAAATAAAAAAAACCATACGGCGGCATTACCAGACAGAATTTCATTGCGTTAACTGACTCGTAAAGAAATAAGATGTTTGAGGCTGTTTTATACGAGGGAGCTCGATTGTTAAACAGTTGGGCTTGGGGGTGTACTAGTCACAGGCTAAACCCATTGATTTGGCGAAGGTGGCGGGCTGCAGATGCTCAATTATTTGGGCCCGGCGCAAGTGTCGGTAGTTTTGCGCGGCCCGTTTAGGCCTTTTCAAACGTCAGTCAGGCGGACGAGTGCGCTCGCGGCCCCCGACGCCGCCGCCGCCGCCGCCGCCGCCGGCGCCCAGGGAGTGCTCCGACACGACAGCTCAGCCGGCCGAACGCGACGCCACTTTGCAACGGGCGGGGGGAGGGGCGCCGCTGTCCCGTTTATTATTTATGCACCGGCGTCCGGCCGGCCGGTGGTCGCGGCGGGGGCGGGGGCGGGGGTGGGGGGCGGGGAAGCGCGCGCGGGGGCGGCGGGCGTGGGCGGGCAAGATGGCGAGCAGTTGCCGTGGTTACGGCGCGCAGGTGGGGGGCCGCCGCCGCCGCGTCTTCGCGCCTTGTTGCGCGGCCACTGTGCCTGCGCGCTGCTCGCTTCCGCTGGTATGTACACTCACTACGAGGTTTTACAGTGAGGCGCACGTTGCGAGACAGGCTAGTTCGCTAGTTCCGTAGTATCTGAGTGGAAACCTCAGCGGCTGTCATCACTGTAGGGTAAGCCACCGCCACGTGGAAAACTTTCCGCTACTCGTGACACGTGAGGCTATTTCAGAGCCTCTAGCGTGTAATTTCTGTACCTACGGGTGTCACTTTCCGATTTTTTCTGAAATATGGATATGTTATAATATATGAAAAAACTAACTGACCCTTTTCTTTAGCCGTTGTAAAACAAATTATTTAACGAGTAAGGGGTGAATCGGTTCCTCCAGAATGGGGGGGGGGGAGGTAATATGGAGAAATTGCAGTAACTTAGAGATTAGCGAAACGATTTTAATGATTTTTGTTGTGTAATATTCTTTTGATAAAAGGAAAGGAAACGAAAATCAGTCTAGGTATATGCAAAGGGAGTGAAAATTAGGGAGCTAACTACCCCGAAAGAGACCACATTTTTGAAGAAAACTTATTTTTGATATAATCGAAGTAGAATCTACTAAAACTTTAAAAGGAAGGCTAATTAAGAAACTCGTACTTTTGCTTTTTAAATATAATTATTTGAGGGATAAACATCTGGTAGTGCGACATCCATGAGCTAAATCACAGGAAATGTTATGCCGGCAGGTAAATTCAATAAACATTTTCATTATGTTACGTTTTACTTACTTTTATTCGCTATTATATCAAAATTACATTTTACAGTATTTTGAAAGTCGCTTGTCCAGTTACTGTCCTGCTCAAGAATTGTTCCGAGTTTTCGTCAGCTGTGCTACGTCAACAATATTGAATTTTGAAACTCTGACTTCAGATTCGGATTCTGCGACTTTAAATACCGGTATATTAAAGAGACGAAACAGTTCACATATATAGATTAACAAGGTGTTTCATGGGCAGTATCAAGCGACCGCGTCAATATAAAGGTTGTTCACACCTCAAATATATATATATATATATATGAGCCTTTCTTTTGAAGTTTTAATAGATTTTACTTCGATTAAATCAGAACTAATTTTTGTAGCAAAAAATTGGTCTCTTTCCGGGTAGTTACTCCCCTAATTTTCACTCCCTCCTCCAATATACCTAGGCTGAATTCCATAACAAAAATCATAAAAATCGCAACTATCCCCCATTTTGGAGAGACCGTTTCACTCCTTAATTGTTGTATCACCGCTAAAAAAAGTGCATGCCCCTTAGTTTTTCATGCATTATATCAAAATTCCGCGCAAAATCGGATAGACAGAGATAATTCCGTGCGTTTACTTGCGGTTGTATTCAGAGTGCTCTCTGCTGTGAATGTGAGGTTAGGGAGGCGCTGTCTTGCTCTCACAATGTTTGCGTACTGCAACGTCATTAGGACCTAATTCAGATCCCGGCAATTCTAAAGAAGCGTGGCCTGTCGAAATGGTGTCCTTCAGATAATGTACGTCGATCACGTGAGTATCGAAGTCGAATATGTTGTTATACCAGGCTGACAAGATCGAGAATTTGTTGCAGGAGGAGATATTACATCAAGAACCAGTCACTACAGGGGTATGACAGTTCTTTTTTTATGAGTGGAAGCTTAGCGCATGTCATTCAACGGAAGCTTAGAGTTTCCCATCGACAAAGTATTAATTAAAAAGGGAGGACACACACTGGAATTATGTTTCTTTAACGATGGAGAAGGAAACAGACCGTACCATTTGGAAATAAGTACCCCGTCATTTGCCAGGAGTTATTTGTAGAAATCATGGATAACCTCAGCCTGGGCGGAGATGGGTTTTGAATCACCGTCCTCCCGAATGCGAGTACGTTGTATTACCACTGCTCCATTACATTCGATGCATTTCATTCACAAATTTCTCTTATTGGTTCTCATTTAATAGAATTTTTAATGAAATCTACCTAATTAAGGAAAAACACATTGTTACTCGAATCGAAAGCATGGTTCTTTAAGTATTTTTCGCAAGATCTCCTTCCCCATAAACACTTCTCTGACGAAATTGCTGCAACCTGCAGTTATTACAAATTTCTTTACACATTTAAAACCTTACTCTTATGTCGTCACTCGTGTCACATTCCAATCTTTGACTTACATGCTCGCTTGTGAGATACATACATAGTTTAAAGGCTGCGATTTCGCTAGACAACCCTTCGTTTCTTCCAAATTACCAAGATACTGAGCTAAATTCGTAGCGATTCTTCTTGCCGAACGTGGTACATCCTCCACACTCCTTATAATTGAAAGAACAGAAGAAGTGTCATCCAAACCTTACTGAACATCACATAACTTTAAAAGCCTCTTTTAGTTAAGAAACTTTCTTGTCTCAATCGACATTGTGCGACAAGTCAGGCTATTTTAGTGACCCTAGCGTACTATTTATGTACTGAGACATCTTGATAACAAATCGTTTATGTTTGAACGGCTGTGCCAAAACTGAGTATATGTCGTGTGGTACATACTATGAAAGTTAGGTTAAGATGAACCGTTTTTCTCTCATATTGAAGTATACTACCGTCATTAATAATTACTCAGGGCCAAATTCGTAATGAACTTCCTTGACAAATGTGTCTGCAAACGTCATCAATTATTATCTGGTTGAAACAATTACATGAAACCAATAACGCACTACCATGAGTCTTTTTCCAAATGATTTCAGGAATATTTTCTCCTTCAAAATAAATCTAAGTACAATTCTAAGAAAATTACCATTAATATACTGCTTATATCGTCTTATCAATCGATAAGGTACGCTTTATCTTTTCCACATACGGTATTGTAGTACATAAAGAAACCATTGTTATTGATATTTGGTTCTTGTTGAAGCACACAGAAACATCAAATCTTCATCCGGCATTCCCAGTGTGTCAAGGCGAGGTAAGAATCAAAATTACATTAAATAGACACAACGCAAATTATTATAACACGAATAAAGGAAGCTGAATTGGGTTACTTCATTTGTCACCAGGTAACGCCACTGTCCCCTCTTTCTGTTCTTGGCGGTGTTCAGTGTGTTCAGAATGTCAGAACGCGTCTCATTTAGTGATCTCTGACGTCAATGACCTGTCCGCTACATGTTTAGCGGTCGGGTTACACGTAGACATATGTCTATAACTCAGCATGAATAGTCGACTTTAACCAGAAAGTCACTGATGTGGATTTTAAAGCATCATTAGTGGACGAACGCCTCATGGTGTGATCCAGATATAATCAAAAAATTCAGCCACCTTTTATCATACTACAGGACACATTTCTCTCTTGCTGGGCTATAATGAACACATTATTTCAGTCGGACTGAGATGATTGGCAACCACGAATGTTATGTTTGGGGTATCAGAAACGCACCGCGCTAGTAGCAGTAACTTGGTTTGCAATTTATTATTTTTATTTGGAATTATTCACAATTTCACAGCTTCGGATGCGTATCAATTTACAAAGTTTTGGTATAAATCTCGTTCGCAGTCATGATGTAAGTTAACCATAGGCCGTTAAAAATGTAGTTGGCTGACTGACTTCAAATTAGTACTACGCGAAATTTTCTAGATAGAGAGCCAACTGAAAACGACTACGCGTATGTAACTGTTGACTAGTGAAAAATAGAAGAATATAAATAATACACCAGTCATATATAGGGACTTACCATACTATATAAGTCGTCGCACTCTAAGATCATCGTGTACAAATTTGCATATTGTCATAAGAGAGTAATAATCCTGGTTTTCTCAAGACGCAGTTCCGCCGATTTACGGATACCGTAAGCTACATCAACGTGTGTAACTCTAACGATGCGGCCATTGTATATATACTCTAAAATTGAAGTACGCTTGACAGTATGACTATCGCGGGTAAAATATCTTAACTTATTCTTGAAATTATGCCGGTATATGAAACAGCTGCAGCGAAGTTGTGCAAACAGTATCACCAAGGCCGCAGATTCATGAGCGATGGCCGTGGGGATCTTGCACCATGCGATGAGTCTGTTTTCAGGAACGTGAAAGAACGTCTGTAAGAAAGGGGTTTCAATCGCATTTATAGCACCCACTGCTGTGAATGTTTCTATTGTAACATCGCTGTGACTAAGGAATTGTCGGTCAAACATTGGAACCCTTTACATTGTTTTTCAGTCTTTTGGAGTTCACGACTCCACTTCCCGAGTAAAAAGTTCTGGCGACACACATCCCTTCCCCGCCCTCACTGTACTGTAATGCAATTGTCTGTGTGAATTCAAAGACAACGAATTTTTATATTTTCTTCTGTTGAATTTTTTTAATTTTATTTTCCGGAATGGAACATATTATCCTATTTTGACACTAATTTAGACAGAAAAAATGTGTGTTGCAAGTCGAATGTTTTGTGTTGCAGGATAGATTTGGACGCGAATTATGCTCGTAAAGTTCCGCTGTACAGACGATTTCTAAATAAGTCTTTTTTTTATAAACTCTCAAAATTACTTACTGCCTCTTGTTAATTTAGCTATCAGTTTGTTTCTGAAAACGCTATTTAGCCTTTTCGTTTATTCATTGTTAACATGTCATATTTATAGTAAAAGAGTCTGTTCTGTTCAAATCAGAATTGATGATAACATGCAGCGGTGAAATTTCGAATTAGATAAAAATCTCAGGTAATTTTGGTATTGCGGGACGACCAATTATAGACGTGCAACGGACTGGTTGTTTTGTGGTGCAAATGCTTTCTCCTGTGACAGCGACCCCCCTCCCCCACCCGAACAACACTTAACGATCCCCCTGAGGGTTGCGAACCACAGGTTCAAAAACACTGCTTTACATCATGAATGCTGTCGGAACTAAGATACAGTATCACTGATTGTCTACATCTATACTCGACAAAACGGTGTTCGATAGAAGCTCCACTACCAGAATCATTCCACCTCTGCTTTTTTTGTCATATTCTCTAACGCTCGTGTGAGAATGGACTCTCAGAAAACCACCGTATATGCCTTCTCGATCATTGTGGAAAACATGTAGTAAATAATATATAATTCATTGCTCGTCTTCGTACGTTTTCCTCTTGGAAATTCACCAGATCTTCTTCGAAGAACAAAACGATTCTTAACAACTTGTATTTCATTCAATAAATTTCAGCATGGCATCTGTAAATATTAATCAGGTTTTTATAATCGTTCCACTTCAGATTATTCCGGACGTTGATTCCCTACTACTTCGGCTATTGTTTCTTCTGATTATTCGTCAGTTACGTACACAAACTATAAGAAATTACGTCAGAAATTAAGTGCAGTACGTAGTATTTATTCAAATGTCGGGTAAATTCCCAGCGTTTGTACCAATCTTTGATCCTCTGCAATTCACAACAGATATTTGTCTTTGCAACCTCTGCAACGTTATTCCTTATCAGTATCGACATTATCAACTACATCAAGTCAATCCGAAACAAATGCCTTATCTATTCCAGCGTTCACTTCGAGAGTAAATACAATTATGCTTGTATAACGCTGATATTTGAAACTTCCGGCTATTTTATTGTTGACGTCACTGTTCTGCGATAGCCAGCAGCATTAAGAGAGAGTTCCAAAGTCTTTTGGAACGGTCGAGGTCTGCATGAAACAGAGGTGAGTCATAAAATTCTATTGACCAACTTACGCCAACTGAAATCATCAACACTCCATGTTAAAGTAGACGTCAGTAATCGTAGACAGTGGCTGCTACATTTCAGTAACGATGACAACATGCACGACAAGTCGCACGCCGACCGACAAAGCTGAGCTATCATCTCCATAAAGAACAACGCCCCGAGCAACTCATCGGCCAACATCAGCAATTTACAACAAATGAACTGAGTAAACTGGTCAGTGTAATACCTTATACAAACGATACCAAACAATGGTTATCGAAAACTGCGTGCTTGATAGGCCCCGAGGATGCTTCCACCAAGAGAACAAATCAATAACCATAAAAATAATCAAATAAAATAGTCGAATGGAAAGCCATGGAGGACATACTATACGAGGATGAAGGTAACTTTCTTCTGAACAGGAACATCGCCGGAAATGAGACGTGGTTTTCACCGTATTGAGACGATATCCAAAAGGTAGTTTGTAGAATGATGATATTCTGTTAATGGTGGTCGTGGTTCTTCCAAGTGTTTTGGTAGCTAAAAGTCATAATTTTCACTATAAGACGACTCTCGTAAGTCTTAAAAACTGAAATTTCAGGGTACGGGTAGATATGAAAAAAAATTTCTACTTGTAACACGATAATGGGAACCCATGGAAGGCATTGCCAGGTTTTCATCGCATATGCACCGTACAGACTTGATTTGGAACCTTCAGCTTGTTCCATTTTTTGGCCTGTGAAAGATGGCCAAAATTTTCCTGGTTCTTTAACTGTCTTTATAGCGTTAAGACGGTCCCTGAGAGTGGTATTCAGGCTATCAAAACAGCATAAAGAATTATGATGGTGATATGAGAAGAATGACTCCAAGTAACCGAAGTCTTGCTGTTTTATGTGTATTACTATGAATCCTGCACCTGTTGTAATTTCCACAACAAAGGCATAGCAGGCATTACAGTCGGAATGATCCTCTTACGTCAGACATGTGTTCATCGATGATTGGAAACTTTGTTTACCATCAGTTTCTATGAAAGTTTTCTTTAAGTTTGGATGACTCCTATTTCTGCGTTGTTCTGTCTGTAAGGAAGACTTTAACCTAACGACAAATAGAATATTTTAACTAAAGAAGAAACGGAATTGATAATCTAGAAAAATGGTTCTGGTACCATCTTTATCGTCATGTTGCACATGATGTGAACTCCAGTGCACTGACAATGCTTCATCATTCCTCAGGCAAAACTCCTCTGTATGCGCAATTTTCTAACTGTATTAGCGTTTTACAGTTAGTATTAAAACATCGTCAGCGTCATTTTATTGCGAGTTGACAAAGAAATAATTTAATATACGCACTTTGAAAGACGTGAAGTAGACCTTGGTCGTATAGATTGCAAGTTTTTACACATCGACTCCTGCTTCAACTGTGCCTGTTCCCTGTGAAATTGTGCTTCCTCAATTTTGCAGTTTATTCTACTTATGATGCTTAGAAGTGAAAAGCGGAACGGAAAACAACTGCACGTATGAGGGAATAGTTCTTTTCGAGCTTACAGGTAGAATAATGTGAATATTACAGGCAGAATTACGTGAACATTAGGGAAAATCGACGAGAATTTAATGAAACACAGAATGAGTGTAGAATAAGTATTTTTATTTAACTATACTTACGAGTTTCGGCCGAGAAAGCTTACTCTCAGAACAAAAACAAAAATCCATGACTGGCAGGAATGTCCTCTTCTATTTTAGTTTTAGATCCGAAGTTAAAATGTTTCTTATTGAGTTTTCTGTAGAGATGGGTATGCAGAAACTTGTTTCAAAAAGTTTCCTGTTACGATTTTCGTGTTCTACATTCTTCATCTGTTTCAGATGATTTATTATTTCTTGTATTGCGGATTTTGTTTTCCTGATCACATGTTCGAAATTTGTCTTACATATCCTGTTTTCATCCAAATTCGATAGCCGCACTTCTTCATCTTACATTTTCTCGGCGATACAGTTAATTAATTAATTTTCTTGTACACATTTTTATACTCCTTTTGCTACAGTCGCCACAATATTTTACTAGCCCCAAAATGTAGCTAAATATTTTCCTCTCTTTCTTGCCATATTTTCTCTTGTCGTGCCTCAGTCAAATCCAGGCACTCTACTGTGTACAGACATCTTGGTTTTAGTACAGCACTTTGGGTGAATTGAAAGACCATTCACATTCTTCCGCAACTTTATGCATAAAAGTTAGAGAATATGTTTCTTGTATATTCTGCCGTTTGATAAGATATTCAAATAGCTTTGACGTACCATTCTCTTCAAAATATTAATATTTCAAGCTGTTGCGTCTCCTGTAGTACTACCAGACCATCGGAGCACTTCTAGAATTTCTATATTTATAGCCCAGTTTACTTTTGTCATTTACTTCGCTCTCATCATCGTCCTTTTCTTACTGGCACTAAGAATGCAATCGAATAAAATAAAGGAGGAGCTATAATTCTTATCTAACACCAGTTCGAACATTGAAGTTACAATTACCGCTTCAAAAATATAACTAAGTTCTTACCATAAAAATTTAAAGTATTATTAATGCTAAATTCTGCGAGGTAATACCGTCACCCTGATCAAAGTGACATCAGTTGTATTCCGTTCCTGTATTACAAATTTCATGCAAATTATATTCACGTTCTTCCAGCTCTTTTTCTACATTTCATTATATTGAAGTATTAGGATTTTATTACGTGTTAGTATGAAGTACTCCGTGATGAGATGCAAGCAACGTTTGAGTAAAGTGTAGGCGATGAGTCTATGTACGAATTTGAGCATTTTAACTCAGATTACTAACTTGTAATCTACCTCTAAGTACTCTCTCTCTCTCTCTCGTTCTCTCTCTCTCTCTCTCTCTCTCTCTCTCTCTCTCTCTCTCTCTCTCACACACACACACACACACACACACACACACACACACACACATATATATATATATATATATATATATATATATATATATATATATATTTGTTGTGGTCTTCAGTCGGAGACTGGTTTGATGCAGCTCTCCACAATACCCTATCCTGAGCAAGCCTCTTCATCTCCACATAAGAACGGCAACCTACATCTGTCTGAATCTGCTTACTGTATCCAACTCTTGGTCTTCCTCTTCGATTTTTACCCCACACACTTCCCTCCAATGCTAAATTTACGATTCCCCGATGTCTAAGAATGTGTCCTACCAAGCGATCCGTTCTTTTAGTCAAGGTACGCCAAAAATTTCTTTTCTCCCCAATTCTGTTCAGTACCTCCTCATTAGTTATGCGATCCACCCACCTAATCTTCAGCATTCTTCTATAGCACCATATTTCCAAAGCCTCAATCCTCTTCCTGTCTGCACTGTTTATCGTCCATGTCTCACTCCCATACAAGGCAACACTCCACACAAATGCCTTCAGAAAGGACTTCCTTAGGCTTAAATCAATATTCGATGTTAACAAATTTCTCTTTTTCAAGAACGCTTTTCTACCCATTGCCATTCTGCATTTTATATCCTCTGTACTGCGACCATCATTTGTTATTTTACTGCCCAAGTAACAAAACTCATCTACCTCCTTTATTGCTTCGTTTCCCAATCTAATTCCTTCAGCATCACCTGATTTTCTTACACTGCACTCCATTACCCTAGTTTTGCTCTTGTTAATGTTCATCTTATATGCACCTTTCAGCACACTGTCCATTCCGTTCAACTGCTCTTCCAGGTCCTTTGCTGTATCTGACAGAATTACTATGTCGTCGGAAAAACGCAATGTTTTTAATTCTTCACCCTGAACTTTAATTCCTTCTCCAAATTTCTCCTTGCTTTCCTTTATAGCTTGCTCCATGTACAAATTGAATAACAATGGAGAAAGACTACAACCCTGTCTTACTCCCTTTCCAACCACTGCATCCCTTTCATGCCCTTCAACTCTGACAACCGCTGTCTGGTTTTTGTACAAGTTGTAAATCACCTTACGCTCCCTATATTTTACACCTGCTTTCTTCAGAACTTGAAATAGTTTATTCCAATCAACATTGTCAAAAGCCTTCTCCAAAT
This sequence comes from Locusta migratoria, assembly GCA_026315105.1. Taxonomy (NCBI): domain Eukaryota; kingdom Metazoa; phylum Arthropoda; class Insecta; order Orthoptera; family Acrididae; genus Locusta; species Locusta migratoria. The sequence continues at coordinate 223,499,310 of CM048748.1, read as the reverse complement.
CTACAAAAGCTAGAAATGTAGGTTTGCCTTTCCTTAATCTATCTTCTAGGATAAGCCGTAAAGTGAGTATTGCCTCCCGTGTTCCTACATTTCTCTTGAACCCAAACTGATCTTCACCGAGGTGTATATATATATATATACACAGACGCGCGTGTGCGCGTACGCAATTGCATCCGCCGTGTAGTGATTAATGCGGCTATGCTGTGTGCTTTGAAGAGGAACGAATAATCAGAAACCAAGCTAAAGCATTTTGCATTTTCCTTTTCAGATGCTTTCATATCCCTTACCCGACTTCGCTGTGTGGCACTCGATGTCTTTAATCTTCCACTGAAGGTGTTGTTCAACATAGACAATAAAATCGAGCTATTAGAAGCCCATTGCGAATTCTCGAAAGTATGGTGAAAAGTGTTCACCAATACTTGCTGCTTCACTGTCTCTGTGTAACACATGTTCACGCACTTCTTTCCAGTGAACACTACTCATTCAGTTAAGTTCCATCTGGGAGTTCGAGTCCTCCCTCTGGCATGAGTGTGTGTGTGTTCTCCTTAGTGTTAGTTTAAGTATTTCGTAAGTCTAGGGCTCGATGACCTAAGTAGTTTTGTCCCTTAGGTTTACAAACACTTGATTTACACTATTTCTGCATCGTTCCAAACTCGAACAGCACCCGGTAAAAACGAACACCTAAACATTTGCGTTCGATATATGATTGCTCTTATTTTATTGTAATGCTCATTTCCCTCTGTGTACGTAGGCGTCAACAAAATATCTTTTTCAGATCTGTAGGAGAATGCTGGTGACTGAAATTTTGTAAAAGTTCTCGGTGCAACGAGTGATTGTCACCCCAACTCGTTTATCACTCTCTCCTATTGCGTGTCAATACAAAACGAGCTAACTTATTTTTACTTTTTCGATGTCCTCTGTGAATTCTGTCTATTGACTGTAAGGTAGGCGCAGGCTTGTGAATTCGATTGTATTGTCTAAGAGAGCTGCATTTTTACTGGATACTGTTGCCTTTAAATTGACTACCTCGTTTTATGACATAAGAGTTTGAATGCAGACTGCAGTGTGACTTGGTAGTGATGAACTACGACAAGAAATATTCTCATATGTACCCAGAGAGTTCTAGAATAATATCTTCAGGCTATGTGGCGGTCAGATGCACAAGTTCTTGCTTGCAGAGGAAACTGAAGACTTGTTTTCGCTGACTTTTGTCAGTGAAGTGACGATTGAAAAGAAGAGAACCTATCACTTTCCTTCTGCCTAAAATAAGGATCAGACAGTTACATCTTCGTTATCACGCTGATATGACATTTTTTGAAGTTTATATTTTTCCATCTCATCCCCTCAACACTTACTAATCGTACAAGCTGCAATGAGGTATTGTTTGAAAGGTTTTTTAACGACTTCTCACACTGCATACTAATTCTGCAGTGAAACTTAATATTTGTGGAAAAGTTCTACATAAAAGGGTCAACAGAATATCACGGATGCCCAGCTTCATATTTTATAAGGCTAACTTTAGGAGGTTACATCGTCAATCACGAATGAGACACTCCGTTTCCATATTAACTTATTAAAAGTCGCATTTTGTTTATTTCAAAATTACTTATTCATTTGAAAACATCTACATAGTATAGGCATAGATTCATTTGAAAACATCTACATAGTTTAGACATAGATAATAACATGTAGCCCATAGCACTGTCTTAGATGAAAACCGGACACCTGCGGTATCTACTACTTCTGTCCGTCGTAAAAGTTGTCTTTTCTGAACGAATGTTCGTAGGAAATCTTAACGCCAAACAGGCATTTGTAAAAACACGTCTTTATCAAAAGTCAATGAATGAATTTCCAATTAATTCTCAGCTGTTTGACTACAAGAATACTGTTATGATGCTATGTATTAAGTGAACACCGTTGGATTCATACATTTGCGAACATTATAAACAGGACACCGGACAGAGCTTGGAAGGGCAGGCTCGTAGTTAGCAAATCCCATCATACCCATTATGTCACTTGCTCACCTTTACTACGCTGCGGGCCCTATGGAATGAAAAATGTTATTGTCGTTTTCTTACGCATTTGTAATTCAATGCATTCTGTCAGTTAAAATATTTTTGCATTAGACCAATGCAATATTTGTTTCCATAACTTCCCTCAACCATCTCCCCCGTTTTATTCCACTTATTTATCATCGTAGTAAATTCAAAGTTTTTTTATTGCCTGCTTAAGCACGTAACCCATATGTTCCACGGCGTATGCGCCACCGAGCCTGGTATCCATGCTCTCGGCTCCCATCAGTTGACGAGTAGACGTGGATGCCTTCTAGTGCACTGACATTTCTTCTATTCAATTAACTGACATTCCTTTAATTGTAGGGACGTTTCAGCTACTGTGAATGCCATTATAGTAAGTACCAGTTTTGTTCTGTTAACTATGTCACCAAATTTTAGGCAATACGCTTGATATGACACATATCTGACATGATAATTATGAATTTGTAATTTCTGCTGTCACATTATCTTTAGGTCACATGTGTACGAGGCGCGTCCAGAAAGTAAGTTCCGTTTGGTTATATAAAACGAAAGGGTACAGATACAGAAAAAATATTGATTGTACAAAAATCTACAACTGTTAAAATACTTTTCTACATAGCTTCCGAAATTTTGCAGGCAATTGTCATAGCATGGCACAAGGTTCTGTGTGCCTTTTTCATAGAATGTTGCCGCCTGTGTATTCAACCATGTGGTAAAATATTCTTTCAGCTCGTCACCATCGTTGAAGTGTTGTCCACCAAGGACAGATTTTAGGTGTAAGAAGAGGATTTCTGTCAAACTTTTTTTTTTCACGATAATACCTGACCTCACATAAACAATTCTTACGGAAATTTCAATGGGACCTGTTTGATCATCCTCCATACAGCTCGGAACTCTCTCCTAGCGACTTTAATCTCTTCTTACACCTAAAATCTGTCCTTGGTGCTCAACACTTCAACGGTGATAAAGAGCTGTTACCACATGGTTGAATCAACAGGCGGAAACCATCTGTGAAGGATGCATGCAAAAACGTGTGGCTCGCTATGACAAGTGCCTACAAAATTTCGGCAGTTATGTGGAATAGTAGTTTAAGAGTTGTAGAATTTTCTGCAATAAAAATTTCTTCTGTATCTGTGTACAATTTCATTTTATTACCAAACGGACTCGCCTCGTATTTATGAAGAAAACGGATCTACATCCGTCGAAACCAGGGTCAACTGTTGTTGCAATTGGTTAGCTGATTATTAATTTGCTACAAATAAAAATGCTGCCACAAATGAACTAGTCTTTTTCATAATCATCTTTTGAAGCTGCTGTTCTTCTTTCTTCCGTGCTTGCTTGGATAAATGGTTTGGATTTTCCGCCGTATGCAAGACATCTGATTTTTTAATTGTTCCAAAACATGTTTCAGCAAATTTTGTGCTATCATCAGTTGGATGGTTTATTTTTGTCCTTTTTCATTAGGCTACATAAAACTCGTTAAATAGCCTACTTATTTGTTGTTTTGGTACAAAATTGTCATGATTCTTTCCTTTCTCAGTTATAATTTGGTTGTTGCTGTTGGTTTTAATGTGTATGTCACTCGTTTTCCACGTTTTATGATGATAGCACAAAATGTGCTGAAACATGTTTGGGAATAATTAAAAAATCAGGTGTCTTGCATACGGCGGAAAATCCAAACCATTTATGTGCACAGCACGATAAAACGTGGAAAACGAGTGACATACACATTAAAACCAACAGCAAGAACCAAATTATAACAGATAAAGGAAAGAATCATGACAAGTTAGTACCAAAACAACAAATAAGTAGGCTATTTAACGAGTTTTATGTAGCCTAATGTAAAAGGACAAAAATAAACCATCCCACTGATGATAGCGCAAAATGTGCTGAAACATGTTTGGGAAAAATTAAAAAAATCAGGTGTCTTGCATACGGCGGAAAATCCAAACCATTAGTCTTTTTCAGATGGAAATCGAGCTGATTGAGGGTTGGTCACTGTACTTTCACTTGAAATGCACAGGCGAAACGTATTGGCAAGTTACGGAAATCGGACAGTCTCGTGTACAAAAGACAAACACAAGTCCAGTGGTGCGACACATTTGGAACAACTTGATTAATGTACTAAATGGTCCGTCGTTCTGCTCACAGGTGGGCCAACCGGGAGCTACAAAACACTGAGCACCACTCGACCAATGGCGTCATTCGGAAGCGGAGTGGACGGACGTGAGGTGGGTACAATGCTCTGCCGGCCCTCAACGGCGCTGAAAACCTTGGAACCGCTACTTCCCATTCGAGCAGTTCGTCAGTTGGCATCACAAGGCTGAGTCGGTCACGTTCCAATCCCACCACAAAGGAAAACTCTCTAGCAGAACTGCGCCCGGCTCTTCTGCAAGGGTCAGCCGCGTCGGCCGCTATGCTACAGAGGCGGACATACCGAATGATGACACCACAGAATCATAAAACTAAAAAGTTTGTTCTAGGAAATAAGTGCACTGAAAAGTTACTGCTTTGTAACAAGAAAAGAATGGCGAATTACACTAACATGCTAACGCGTCTCGAAACTTCATAGGCCTATATCTCTATTGCCACATACAGTGTGTTTCACTAAGTGTGTTTGCTTCTGTAACTTATAAAATAATGGGTGACGGGGAATTTTAATGCGGTAGGTCAACACAAGAAATGTTACTTTCTGCGGAGCTATGAACATAGTTTATTGTATCATTTTCCAAAGAGTTACACCATAAAGATATAATTTTTAAATGGAACAATAGCTTTTTCTATCGTGCATTGGATTCGTTGAAACCCGCTGCGTCCAAATCAATTTAAACTACATTCCTATCACTGTTAGTTAGGGAGCTACAACCCTTCAAAGTTTAGGGGGCGGAGGCTACGACAGCGTACCTGACTGGCCGAGTGGCTATCCCCTGGGGTACGGCCCACTGTCTCATGACCACCAGCCAGTCAGCTACGCTGTCGTAGCCTCCGCCCCCTAAACTTTGAAGAGTTGTAGTTCCCAAACTAACAGTGATAGGAATGTAGTTTAAATTGATTTGGACGCAGCTGGTTTAAACGAATCCAATATACGATAGAAAAAAACTATTGTTCCATTTATAAAATTATATCTTTGTGGTGTAACTCTTCGGAAAATGATACAGTAAACTATGTTCATAGCTCCGCAGAAAGTGTAACATTTCTTGTGTTGACCTACCGAATTAAAATTTCCTGTCACCTATTATTTTATAAGTTACAGAGGCAAAAACACTTAGTGAAACACCCTGTATGTTCCACAAACCTGTGCAACAGGCAAATGGAGAAGATTCCTAAATAACAGGGAGAAAAGCGCGTCTGCCTCTCCTCCCCCCCCCCCCCCAAAAAAAACGCCTTTTATTTAGTTGTATAGATGTATCACATCTGTGAGTTTATAAATCTGCCTTGATGCATTTCTTTATTTACATACCCATGTATTCAGGCGGATCCACAAACCCACATATGTAACGGAAAACACGGGCTAACAGAAGATATTCAAATCACAATAATATACCACATCCCGATGAACATGTTGTTACTGGGTCTTCTGACCGAAACCCGGTTTAATGCACTTCTCCACGCTACAGTATCCTGGAAACCCTCTTCTACCTTGAACAAGAACGGCAACCTACATCCCTCTGAAACTTACTGTATGTGTCTCTGCAACTTTTAAACCACACAATGCTAAATTCAAAATTCCGTGATGTCTAATAATGTCCTACTATTGGATCTCTTGTATTAGTCAATATATGCCTATATTTCTTTTCCCACAGTTCTGTTCAGTATCTCCTGATTACCTACACGATCTACCTACATAATGTTCAGAACTCTCCTATATGACCAATGAAAAGCTTTCATCAGTTTTCTCTCTGAGCTGCTTATTGTTCACGTTTCACTTCCGTAAGAGACTACACTCCAGACAAATGCATTCAGAAAGACTTCCTGACACTTAGACTGATATTCGATGTCAACAAATTTCTCTTTTTCAGAAATACTTTACTTCCCATTTCCATTCTTCATTTTACATCTTCTCTATCTCGGCCATTGTAATTTCTGCCGAAATAACAAAACTCATCGATTACTTTTATCGTCTCGTTGACTAATCTAATTCCTTCAGCATCTCATGATTTTCTTAGATTACATACAATTATCCTTGTTTTTCTTTTTTATGTTTATGTAATGGCTTCCTTTCCAGACACTGTCCATTTCCTTACATTGCTCTTCCACGTCCCTTGCTGTCTCTGCCAGAATCACCACGTTCTCGTCAAGTCGTTAACTCCTTTTCTGAATTTATACTTGCTTTCTTTCACAGTTTGTCCAATGTAGAGATTTAGTAACAGTGATGAAAGGCTACAAAACTGTCTATCTCCTTCCCCAACCACTGAGTTTCTCTAATGCCATTCGACTGTCACAGCTACCGTCTGGTTTTTGTACAAATCGTAAAGACGTTTTCGTTCCCTATATGTTACCTCTGCTACCTTCATAATTTGAAATAATGTATCCCAGACAACACTGGCAAAATCGTTCTCCAAATCTACATACATTATTATAACAAATGCAAATAAAGGAGGGATGGACGCTTTGATTTTTAAAGGGACTACACGACTACGGTTATCAGTCTCTTGTTCCAACCGTAGAGAATAGAATAAAAAGCACTACAACGTAGTATAAAACGATGTGTTAAAATTCACCAAGCAAAGTGTTTAACACGTCAAGAAATAAAAGAATCAAAGTAAAAACTAGTAAAAGAAAAGAAAGGTAGAAAGAGGATAATGCAAATAAAGTGGTGAAGAAAATAACATCATATAACCGTCGTGCCTGTCGTTAGTCTGTTTAACCACACTACTTTCCAACATTAATCGATGAAGTATCATGGGGTTTTCAAAGAAAACGTCGGCGTACTTTGGAGAAATGTGAAGGTGATATCCCATAAAATTCGGATCACGGGAAAAAATATTAATTCCTAATTTTACGTAAGACCTTCGTTTCTGTCTGATACTAATCTGCAAAATTAAATGATCAATTCCATGGCTCTTCACAAAGAATACCAGTGTAACTGGGGGGTAAAGTATATGCTTCATTTCATCAAAATAGTAATACGGAAAATACAAAACCTTTAAAGGCGTCAAACTAATAATAATAATCAGTGATATCATCTGTCTCTTTCGAATGAATGTATCTTTCAAGGGAAAAGTATTCGGTCTTATTTTATAATGTAAGGAACTTCTGGAATAGACTGTAATATTTTAGAATAAACTGCACAGATCGGATGTTTCCACCCTCCGCTAAAATCTTCTCACCCGATACGTTGTGTAACTTACTAAAGACAGTACTGTTCATCGATAAAGTGTACCCATAGACAGAAACTAGGTAAATGTAGTGATGTTATCAGCGAACAGCCGGGGCGGAATAGCCATGCGCACTAAGGCGCTTTGATACGGTGCGCGCGGCCGGAGTTCGAGTTCTCCCTCTGGCATGTGTGTGTGTGTGTGTTGTCCTTAGGATAAGTTAGTTTAAGTTGTCTGTAAGTTTAGGAGGCGATGATCACTGCAGTTGGGAAATTTTAAATTGATTTATAAAACGTTGAGCCAAGACTTTCAGCCTATACTTACCAATAGAATTCCTGAATTAGGTCGGTAATCCCATCATGATCTTACAAGAGCTTGTAAACAACATCACAGAACAGGAAATCTGAATCGTAAAATAAAAGAAAGTCAGTATTCACACGGTAAATTCTGTGCATTAAATAACTTACCGTAGGAATAGCTTATAGTAAGACTATAAAGAGCAATCAGGACAAATTTTCAATGCAGCGAAGTAAATAGAAAGTATTCGTGCTTCTTGCATCGAAAGGTAATATGTTTGCGTATTGGGCAACTACAAATTTTTTTCGTATTTACATCCACAAGGCTATGTATTTTCTCAGTATACATATAACATGCGTATAGTTATATCATGTGTACATTACATACGTAATTCAGAAAATATAAACATTTAACAAATATTCGCGAAAGATTGTTAACTGTATGACATTAGATTGATATTTTGGAGACAAGTAAATATACAGAGAAACATAAGCAATATAATTATTTTTGTTAAAATTGACTGCGTGACAGGTATGGCAATGTTTGGTTTTATTTTGTGTCTCCTGTCTTGCAATCAGATTCGATTACAAAATATTGACATGTAAATGATTAGAAAAAACTGTATCTCTGATATATATTCTTCCTACTTACATAAAATTAAAATTAAAGTGCGCGTAACAATGTACCGTTTAGTTTTCTTCCTCACCACTGTGTTTTCAAAGTTGTATTTACGACTTACCAATTTACGCCTGGAATACTACTATGCATTCTGACTCATTCGAGTTCCATTTAATCTTCCCTACTCACAATTGATGCTAGATGCTGTCACTGAAGTAGCGATTCACAGAGTTCCATCGACTGGGGAGGTGATTCTTATACTCTGCATACTGATTTATCCGTTTAATTAAAGTGACTTCATTTTCCTGACAATATTTAGTTTGCTCTAAAAATTAATAGGGTTGTATGAGAAGGAGGGGTAAGTTGACAGTGGAAGGGGCAGGAGAAAAACAGAAGTATAGATGGGAAGAAAGAAATTAACAGAGAAAGAGGGTGGTGATTCACAGAGAGCAGAGCGAAGTGGAGATGAACAAAGAGAACGATATGGAGGAGGAGAGAAAACGAGAGGATGTTTTTAGGATTAAAATCCAGAAATGTTTTTCCGATTCACAGAGAGCAGAACGAATTGGAGATGAACAAAGAGAACGATATGGAGGAGGAGAGAAAATGAGAGGATGTTTTTAGGATTAAAATCCAGAAATGTTTTTCCGATTTTAAGAGTAAATGTTGATGCTGATAATGTTTTGTTGTTGTTACAGGTCTACTACGGTACCCATGAAGTCTTTGTGCAGCTGTGTTTCGACGCTTTCGTCAACAGGAGCTCTGTGGGAGCCATATCGAAAAAATTGCTCCCTCCCACAACACCCCTGGAGAAACCTCAATGTATTATTACTAGCATAAAACGACTCAACGATTACTCTGCAGCAAAAATTTATGTTCCATTTTGGTATGAAAATATGTGATGTCAAGTTAATCAGAACATGAGTGAATTTTTTTCTTAGCAGCTGGACCTGTATAGTAACAACGGAGACAGACCGATCAATTCCATGGAACAAGAAATCATCTGAGGTGTGTGAAAGATATTGTAAAAAAAAAAAAAAAAGAGCCGTTCCTGATTTGGGACATAGCAAAAGTACAATAAAGATGTCATTGGAAAAATCAAATCAAAACATGTTACAGAATGTGTGGCAAGAGATTATCATCTTGATAATTTACATGTTACGAAAGGTACACACGATGAAGTTATTTATTTGTTGAAGTGTATTTGCTGTTTTAAATATTTATATAATGTCCAGAACATAATGAAAAGAGACATATAATGCATGTTTCAAATAAGTAGTTATGTGCCAAAGCGTTACAGTGACATACCAGCACTTACCACAGTTCGGTACCACCGAAAGTTACACATAAAAGTGACACAAAAGGCGACGAAGGAGGTTTACACTAGCTTTCGGAAGTTTATATTTCCTTCGTTAGGTAGGAGAAGGAAAGAGGAAGGGGACAAAAATGTTATTCACAATCTAGGTCATGAGGTGGGTTGGGTGAATGTTGATGTAAGATATGTGGCATCTTCACAGATATTGCATGATTTTGCATGCAAACATGTAGATTCACTCAAGAGTATAGCATAAGGAATATAAATGAAGCTTCAGAAGCACACACCTCGGCATTACAGCGACAGTACGACTCTACAGACACACAGTACAATCTATAGTGTTATATGGCGGCCCAGTTTGGGGCTTAGCTAGTCCCACACAAATAAATTGCCTAAAAGTATTGAATCACATGATAAATAGATACGGCATGATAGGCGATATACCTGGATTGTTGACTTGCGTGCTGTACTACATCTAGATATAAGACTTGTAGCGGTTAGGAAACGTTCCACAAAGCTAAGGTAGACAATTTACGAGATACAGTCCACCACATTGGAACACTCGATCGCACACTACCAGTGCCGTGTCAAAGATAACCATGTACCATGATCTTTGGTATAATAACTTTCAAAAAACAAATATTACGTGGAACCACATTACGGTCCTTAAGAGTTAACCTCAAATGCTAACAAATAAAGGGAACACATAACTTTTACTACATTACGTTCAAAGTGTGGATCGCCGATGGCGATGGAATTCAACGGTATGGCAATAATGATAAAAATGCCACAAGAATTGCTCAAATTACCTGTGAAACTGCATGATTATTTATTTAGCAATTTTGGAGAATTATGAGTTCTAAGTGATTGACAGACATAAAAGAGATTGATCAAAAACTTTATCGTCTTTTCCCAATTTTTATGAAACAAAGCCTATATGTAGCCACAATATACACTCGATTACCTGTGGAAACCCCAGTCAAATTCGTGAAGTAATTTAGATGACAAAATATTTATAATAGATGGACAGACACGACGGTTACTCCAAACACGAAGGGTGTTCAATAAAGCGTGTTCATTAAAATTTAATCTTCAGATATTCTGTTAGCTTAATGTGAAACAATCGCGCCGTAGTAGTTATTGAGACTCCGGGTTCCCTCCTGGAAAAGGCAGGCAAGTTCAGACATTTCAGTGTCGCCTTCCGCTGCAATGGAAATAAGACTCCATGGACAATACGCGGCTTTGAAATTCTGCTTTCGTCTTCAGAAATCTTCATCTGAGGCTTATACAGTGTTACAGGAGGCAAGGGAGAGTGTTCTTCCCTACAGCACAGCTCGAAGGTGGTTTAAAATGTTTAAAAAGGGCAGATAATCAAATTCAAAGGTAGGTGGACCCGGTGCTCCAGTTACTGCTCTTCCGGAAGAAAACGTCAACACTGCTGCTGTCACTGTCAAAGAGGATCGACGAATTACCTTAAGATCACTTTCTGAAATACAAAACACGTTACTGGGTGTTACGCTCACTTTGGATGGTGACAGAAATATTACACATGAGAGGTGTTTGTGAGAGATGGGTTCCAAGACTGTTGGCATACGGCCATTGTTGTTGTTTAATATCTTGCAAAAATATACGCGAAGTGCATCTGCCACCCTTCCTATAGTCCGTATTTAGCATAATGTGAATTTTCCTATTTCCTAACTTGGAGAAATGCCTTCCTGGGAAGCATTATCCATCATCAGAAGCAGTGGTGAAGGCTCCAGAGGCGAGTTTGAAGGACCTTTCAAAAATGGTTTCCAGCATGTATTTCAAGACGGGCAGAAAGGCTGGATCAAGTGCACCGCATTCATGGGAGATTATTTTGACAAAGACCATCAAAATTATGAGGATGAGTAAAGGTATGTAGTCAAATAAATAAATAGAATAAAATGAAATAAAAGCTATCATCATTCGTTATTGAAAAGCCCTCATAAAATAACGATAACGTACTTTTTTATTCGTGATCAGATTTTGATGAAATCATGCCAACATTGAGCCAAGCTTCCTATGAAAACTGCATGAAAATTGTTCTTGTAGTTATGAAGATTCAAGTATGTAACGATCAGTGGCGCCATGTGCTTCAGATGACTGGGATTCCACTTCTTTGAGTGCCCGTTCTCTGCTCTGCTCGTCGATGTTTCAGCGCTCCCCCCTCCGCCAGGTGTCCAAAGAAAGTATTTGGCGCACCTCTTCGACTGTCAGGTTGGGAAATGTTGCGAGCTTAAAGCTGAGTAATTTGTTTCTAAACAATACTGAACGTTGTTACGATGAAGAGACAATCGGATCGTCGAGAGGCTTTAGCATTTGATGTGCCTTTAATTGATAGTTATATTTTACCAAATACGACGTGTTTTTGATAATTGTTCAATGCACCAAAAGCAAATACATGGAGGATTTGCCCATGCGCAAGGCGAGATGCGCAATATCTCCATTGTCTTGCTTTGGTAGCAGCTCGAGTAGTCAGGACCTGGTTACCATCTGCCGGCCGCAGTGTCCGAGCGTTCTGCAGCGCGCCAGTAACGGTCTGCTCGGCCACTACAGTCGAGGGTTCGAATCCCTCCCCCTCGGACATGCATATTTGTGCCGTCCTTAGTATTAGCTAGTTGATAAGTAGTTTGTAAGTTTAGGGACTGATGACCCCGTAGTTAAGTCCCATAAGCTGTACAAACATTTGAACATTGTTGTTACCATCTCAAACGCCAATGTTAAAAGTGGCGTTTCCCCTAGCCCTTCCCTGCCGCGGGAGAGGAGCCCATATGTTCAAAATTACTAAAAATTTCCGGGCTGTTATGCTGTGGTCTAGTGGATTTATTATTAAAACCCAACGTTTCGTCCGCGACTGCGGAGGACATTCTCACGGGGGATCGTGGCACTTTTGGATGTCCGATTCACACCCTGACTCGCTACTGACTGAAGCCAAATTCCGTTTACAAGGGCTCGCGCGCAGTGGTGTGACGTCAGAAGTTTTTGACATGCGCGCGCAATTCGTCGTTGCCGATTGCCTCCGTCCGTTAATTTCGTCCCAGTGATATCTGGATTCCGGTTTTGAAGAAGAAATGTAACAGTCTTCCACCATGGGACGACATTAACGGACGGAGGCAATCGGCAACGACGAATTGCGCGCGCATGTCAAAAACACCTGACGTCACACCACTGCGCGCGAGCCGTTGTAAACGGAATTTGGCTTCAGTCAGTAGCGAGCCAGGGTGTGAATCGGACATCCAAAAGTGCCACGATCCCCCTTGAGAATGTCCTCCGCAGTCGGGGACGAAACGTTGGGTTTTAATAATAAATCCACTTGACCACGGCATAACAGCCCGGAAATTTTTAGTAAATTTGACCATTCCAGCCGTGAAAGTTTACATTTTATAACGAGCCCATATGCTGCCTCCAGGGGGTTCAGAAGAGAATTTGAAACTCAGCCGTGCATGCGCATTGCAACGCTGCGGCCACTGACGCCTATATTAAGCTGATGCGCTATGCGTCGTATAACCGTTGTCTCCGCGACGTTAAACGTTTATCAAGTGACAAAAATTCTTAGAATGTGCATATAAAATAATCTGATAGAAGAACGAAAAGAAGAATGATAGTTTAAAAACATTTATTATTATTATTATTATTATTTTTTTTTTTTTTTCACGGTGGCATTTTATTCGGGGGTTCACCGAACCAGTGAACCTTTAGGACGCGCCGCTACTGGTAACGATAGAACTACACGTAATGTTTTATTTTTAGTATCGATTGCGGAGCAGTGCCTGGTTTGTTAGTATTCTATAAAGAAGACGGCTGTTTAAGAAATGAGATGATTACTTGCACACGTTCCTTATAATTCAAAATAAATTGCAGAAAAAAGGGAGAGCAAGCGAATCGAATAGTTCCAGGTAGACAGGACGGGAAAAAAAGAATTGTGCGTACACAATATAAATTTGACGCGACTGTCAACGCAGCCTTGTTCCTCTCGCAGCAAGTTACACGGCGGCGCTTCCATTATGGAAGTGGGAAACGATTTACGGAGCCGGAGGCCGCATACTTCTGCCGGCGGTCCTGGAAGCGCCCAGTCTATTTTCCGCGCGAGCGCAGCCCCAGATATAATATTTCGCGGTCGCAGACGCGGCGCGCGCGCGCAAAAACCGGGCCTCGCTATGCGGGCAGGCCGCGGCGCTCCCGTTACAGCGGCGCGGCGCGCGATACGTAAGAAAAGCGGCCCTTGCCTTACCGAAGCGCGCGCCGGAAAAAGGCCGCGCGATGAACGGTTGCCGCGCCGGAAAGGAAGTTGTTACACGTGCCAGTTTTGACAATTGTCAGCGCGGACGTCCGCGGCTACAAGTGCGGCGACACGGCGCGAGCAGCAGCAGCAGCAGTAGGAGGGACGCGGCAGTAGCAGATGCGGCCGGCCGGCGGCGTTTTTGTTGTCGCACAGTCGGTCGTTAAACGCTTCTGGGAAAATTTGCGTGCCCGCCGAGGTCTGCGCAGCAGCGACGACTAAGTACTCTCACCCGAGCGAGCTCTACATCTACATGGGATACTCTGCAAATCATTTTTAAGTGCCTGGCATTGGGTTCAACGAGCCACCGTTATAGTATTTATCTCCCATTCCATTCTCGAATAGCGCGCGGGAAGAAAGAACACATGAATCTCTCCGTTCGAGCTCTGATTTATCGTATTTTATTCTGATGATCATTTCTACATATGTAAGTGGGAGTCAACAATATATTTTCGATTAATAATGGTTTTGCAGCCAAGATCGCATTTTTCATTTATTATGTTACCGGTTTCGGCGTGCCATCTTCGCCGAGGGGACTGAGGCGCTCCAGTCACGGTCTGCACGGCCATTACGGTCGGGGGTTCGAAACCCCCACGGGCATGGATATTTGTGCCGTCCTTAGTCTTAGATAGTTCATAAGTAGTTTGTAAGCTTAGGGACTGATGACCCCGTAGTTAAGTCACATAAGTTCTAAAAACATTAGAACATTAGATTAGACGCCATCTTCAGACCTGTCGTAATTTACATAACTTCACGACATTTTTTATATACTAAAAGAGTACACCCAGGTTGAGGCATCACCAAACATAAAATTACTAGTCACAAATGAAATATATACATCCATCTTCGAATGGTTCTGAAGCGAGGTACTTGAAAGTCTAAGTTCAATATCAATTTAATGACTTTGAAGTACCTCGCTTCAGAACCATTAGAAGATGAATGTATATATTTTATTTGTGACTAGTAATTTTATGTTTGGTGATGCCTCAACCTGGATGTACTCTTTTAGTATATAAAAATTTTTGTGTCCCAACTTCGTCGCCGCTTTTGTGTCCCAGCCTCGTCGTCGGTGTCGGTGGCCGAGTGGAATGAGACCGACACGCTGGTGCAGGTACGGAGGGGAGCAGCCAGAAACTATAAACACTCGAGTAAATTAGAAAGAGATATATTGCACAGAATGTAACAATACTTAACTTTTACATAGTACCGCAGAATGTTGATACATAGTTGTTAGAGGCCTGCCTAGTGCCTGTACAATAGCAAAGTCTTCAATGGTGCCTATCTGATTAAGAAGGTCCTAACTCGTGGCTATCTCAGTCCGAAGTCAAGTGCGAAGTGGCCGATGTCCTTCAGTGGTGGCCACGAGCGGCGTTGTACCAGAGGGCGCTCGTGGCTGTCGTCGCAAGAACGCCGCGCCGTGCATGCATGGCGGCGCGCGGCGAAAGTAGGTGGCGCGCACTTTGTACTTGTGCGACACCACACCCCTCCCCCCCCAAACCGCCGCGCCGTCGTGGCGTAGGGCTGAGGGCCACGGCGACGGCACTGGGAGGAGGGCCTGGGCGGGGGCGTTACTGGTGGGACGGGCGTCGTAGCTGAGGCCGGGATCGAGACGCCGTCCGCGCCCCGGCATCCGCCTTGCGATCCTCCAGGGAACCCGCCGAAACCTGGGGAAGGGCGCCCGCCCCCGCCCAGAGGGAGCAGGTCATCTTCTTCTGAGGTGCGTGGCCCAAGCTGGGGGGGCCCGCACGGTCCCGGAGTCCCTCTCGGTGACGCTGTCATCTGCGGCGGCGGTACGTCGACGTCCATAGGGATCTCGTAGTCCGGGGACGAACGATGTGGCTGTGCTCCCTGGCGGTGAACTGGGTCTGGAATCAAGAAACCCGAGACAGGATCGCGCGGTCTGTGCAGACGCAATTGGTTTGCGTGGCGCCGCAGCTCCGACCCTGTGGAAGAACGTACAATAAACATATTGCGACCAAGCACGCGCTGAATGGTGCCCGGCAACCATGTCTTCTTGTTTCCAGCAAACACCCTGTACAGCACCGGCGTAGAAACCTGAAAACGCGTAGCGCCATACGAACCGACTCGGTGCGTGGGAGGCTGCAGCAGGTGAAGGAGAGTGCGGTGACGGCGGCCGTGTAGCAGCTCGGCAGGAGACGGGCCGTCACGTGGCATGCATCGATACGTAGACAGGAAAATTTGAAGAGCTTGCTGCCTGGAGTGCTGACCTTTCATCTTCTCCATGTGAGACTTGAATGTTCGAACGAAACGTTCTGCTTCACCATTGGACTGAGGGTGAAAAGGTGCGGTGGTGATATGCTGAATGCCATTCACGCGACAAAACTGTTGAAATTCCGCACTAACAAACTGAGGTCCATTGTCACTGACGATAGTTTCAGGCAAGCCTTCGATGCAAAACACTGATGTTAAGGCACTGATTGTACTAGAAGCTGTCGTTGAGTTCATGCCAATCACAAAAGGAAACTTGCTGAAAGCGTCTACAACAATTAACCAGCGCGTATTCCAGAAAGGTCCGGCAAAGTCAATGTGTAAACGTTGCCATGGTCCCTTGGGGCGTGGCCAGTCTGAGAAACGCTGTGGAGGAGCCGCCTGATGCTCTGCACAAACTGTACACTGTGATGTCATGCTCTCTATCTGAGCGTCCATACCAACCCAGGTACAACGACGTCTGGCCAATTGCTTTGTCCTAACAATGCCCCAATGTCCTTGATGCAGGAGGCGTAGCACTTCTCGTTGCAGGGAACGAGGAACAATCACTCTTGCTTGGTCGTTGTCGGTATGCAACAACAGTACACCCTGACTTAAAGATAATGCATGACGTTGTGCAAAATAACGTCGAACCAGAGGCCGATCAATGTCTTTGGCTCTGTCAGGCCACCCTGAGCGAACAAAACGTGCTACCACACTTAGGTCTGCATCCGCAGCTGTTTCCTGTGCAACCCGACGAGAGTTCAAAGGAAAGTCTGCGACAGCGGAAGCATCTCTGGAGTCTATCTGACAACATGCCATTTCTGAAGAATCAAATGATACATCCTGGCCAACCGGAAGTCGGTAAAGTGTGTCCGCGTTGGCATGTTTAGTGGTAGGTCGGTACAAAATCTCATACTGATAATTTGACAATATCAAGGACCATCTCTGAAGCTTTTGTGCCGTTCGTGGCAGAATTGGCTTTGTGGGTGAGAACAACGACGTGAGAGGCTTGTGGTCTGTCAACAAATAGAATTTTCTGCCATAGAGATAATGATGAAACTTTGCGACGCCGTAAATGATTGCTAAGGCCTCCTTTTCTATCTGACTGTAATTCTGTTGCGTCGGCGTCAGTAGCTTGGATGCAAAGGCAATAGGACGATCGTGAGAACCAATACGATGTGAGATTACTGCGCCGAGACCGTACGATGAGGCGTCAACTGCTAACACTACAGGCTTCTGTGGGTCAAAGGGAATCAAACATGCATCACTGAGTAGTGCAGACTTTAATTTGTCAAAGGCAACCTGACAATCTTTGGACCATACAAAAGGAACCTTCTTCCTACGTAAGTGATGCAGTGGTGCTGCAATCTGAGAGGCATTGGGAATAAATCTGAAATAATAGTTCAGCTTCCCCATTACTGCTTGCAACTCGTGCACATTCTTAGGAGGAGGCAAGTCTTTGATTGCTCTAAGATGTGACTGTAAGGGATGAATTCCTTGGGCATTAATCACATGGCCTAGGTACTCTATTTCAGTTTGAAAAAACGAACACTGTGCTTTATTGCAACGTAGACCTGCTGCAGTCAAAACTTTGAAAAGGCACTCCAGGTTTGCTAAATGTTCTTCAACTGTACGTCCGGATACCATAATGTCATCTAAATAGTTCGAGCAACACGGTACAGAAACTGTCAGCTGTTCCAAAAAACGCTGAAAAATAGCGGGGGCGGAAGAACTGCCAAAGGGTAGGCGTTGAAATTGAAAAAGGCCCATGTGAGTATTAATGACGAAAAACCTTTTGGACTCGTCATCAAGTGGAATCTGTAAGTATGCCTCTGCTAAATCAATCTTGGAAAAGAAGCGAGACTGTCCTAATTTGTCCATCAGTTCCTCAGGTCTGGGCAGGGGATAAGTGTCTACAATTGTTTGACTGTTCACTGTAGATTTGAAGTCCGCACAGAGACGAAGTTTTCCTGTCGGCTTGGGTATAATTACTATAGGCGAGGCCCACTGACTCGCAGAAACAGGAGAAATCACCCCACTATCTTGCCAACGTTTAAGTTCTTCGGCAACTGTATCACGCAATGCGATAGGCACTGGTCTAGCTTTACGAAATTTTGGAACTGCAGAGTCTTTTAAAGTTACATGTGCCACGAAGTCTTTTGCACAACCTAGTTCCGGCGAAAACAAGTCACTATATTTGTCACACAATGCATTGATTTTATCCTGAGGCACTATTGACGAAATTTGAAGCACATCTCTTTGAATTGATAAACCAAACAAGTCAAAAGCATCTAATCCAAAAATGTTCTGCGTAGATTTGGCCTGAAGAACAACAAAAGCAACTGTTTTCGTAACACCTTGAAAAGAGGCAGGCAGGCTACACGTTCCTAGCACGGGAATATTTGCACCTGTATAAGCTGTTAACACTTGCTGTGACGGCGACAATTTTGGCGAACCCAGAAGTTCATAAGTATCTTTATTAATTAAGGTAACAGCGGAACCAGTGTCGAGCTGAAATTGCACAGTCTTATTGTCAATGGAAAGATTCACAAAAAGTTTTTGCTTGCGGCGCTCGACAGGTGCGCGAATGTGGGCAACGTCTGCTACGGTTTGTTTACCGCGCTTGCGCGGGCCGCGTACGGTAGGAAGCGGCGCATACTCGGCACACAGCGGATTAACCACACTGTCACTAGATGACACTACCGCCGGATCGGCGTCCGCGCAATGCGAGGCTACTGCACTAAAATTACTTTCAGTATCTACAACAAATCTACTGTCACTAGCTACACAGTACGGGGCACTATTACAAGGAGCAGTTGCAGAAGGCACCATTTTCACTACAGGAATGCACTGTTCATAGTCATTTTGCTTGTCCCGAACCCTTTTCCGTTGCACTGTTTTACGCGCTCGTCGGCCCTTGCTACGTGGTGCACCATATAGATTTGCCATAGGCGCAAAACTACTTTCTTGCAATTGAGATCCAAGGAAAGCAGTGTTCAATTCCACAGCCCGTATAACATTTCCAGAATGAACTGTTCTCGCACTCTGCGAAGCACTGTTTCTAACGTTACTGTTCTTTGAGTTTTTAATTTGCATACACACAGACTGCACATGTCCCGATTTGCCACATTGATAACAGGTTGCGTTGCGACTAGGGCAATGAGCACGCTTGTGGCGAGACACACACTGGGGGCAAGATTTACGTACATTTTTCTGAAATGAGCGTTGGCGCCCGTTATTCAAATTACTGTTTCTAACACGACGGGGCGACCTTTGTGTCGCACTTTTACACTGGCTACTGTTCACTGTCTGTTCAGCACGGCCGGTAGAATAAGAAACACTAGTGCTATACTGAGAACTACGGCTAGGAAAGTGTCCGGTACGGCGCACTGAATTAACACTGTGGCTTTGCATTTCTACATCCGCTAAGTCAAAAGTATCATGCGCTTCAATAAGCTGCAGTACACTGTCTAATGAAGGGTCAGACTGTTTCAGAATTGCTGCTCTAATTCTGGGGTCCTGAATATTCTGCGTAATCGCATCCCTCAACATCACGTCACTATATGAAAATCCACAAGAGCAAGTAAATTTACATTGGCGGGTTAAGCCCTTCAATTCCGTAATCCACTCTTGGTGTGACTGCTGCGGTAATTTTTTAAGTCTGAAAAATCGGTACCGTGCAGCGGCTACAAGAACTTTTCTCTCATAATGAGCATTCAGTGCATCTACAATTTGTTCAAAGTCTACATCACGAGGAGATGCTTGCGGGAACAGTTTCTGCAGTAACACAAAAGTTTTGGGGCCCACCACGGACAATAAAAGATGCTTAACAGTCGGACCTGTAATTTGATGAGCCGCGACGAGTTCTTGAAACTGCGCGAAATAGTCACTCCATTCTTCTTCACGTTCGTTGTACTGGCGGAACGTCGGAAGCGGTGCGGCGGCAGGTGTGGGCTGCTGATGTGACGACTGTTGTTGTTGGTGAGCAGCCTGTGTCGTCAACTGCGACACGGCCTGGAGAAGCTGAGTGATTTGCGCCGTCTGTAACTGAATAATTTCCATTAAGTTTGGGTTCGGGGTAGTGGCCATGCTGACCGATTAGGCGCCGCGTATACAAGTAACTTATAACAAAACACAAATACAATATGAAAGAGGACGCTCTGCAACAAAAAAGTCCACAAAACACGTAACAAAATATCTTTCCCCAAAATTCTTATAATAAGGGTGGGTGGGCGGGAGCAATTTCTGCGTGCTCCGACTGCTGCTGTCTGGCTGCTACAAGCGGGCTGGTCCACGGTTCGTCTATCACTCCTCGTCGCCACTTTTGTGTCCCAACTTCGTCGCCGCTTTTGTGTCCCAGCCTCGTCGTCGGTGTCGGTGGCCGAGTGGAATGAGACCGACACGCTGGTGCAGGTACGGAGGGGAGCAGCCAGAAACTATAAACACTCGAGTAAATTAGAAAGAGATATATTGCACAGAATGTAACAATACTTAACTTTTACATAGTACCGCAGAATGTTGATACATAGTTGTTAGAGGCCTGCCTAGTGCCTGTACAATAGCAAAGTCTTCAATGGTGCCTATCTGATTAAGAAGGTCCTAACTCGTGGCTATCTCAGTCCGAAGTCAAGTGCGAAGTGGCCGATGTCCTTCAGTGGTGGCCACGAGCGGCGTTGTACCAGAGGGCGCTCGTGGCTGTCGTCGCAAGAACGCCGCGCCGTGCATGCATGGCGGCGCGCGGCGAAAGTAGGTGGCGCGCACTTTGTACTTGTGCGACACCACAAAAATGTCGTGAAGTTATGTAAATTACGACAGGTCTGAAGATGGCGTCGAGCACGCCGAAACCGGTAACATAATAAATGAAAAATGCGATCTTGGCTGCAAAGTCATTATTAAACAATTATAGATCGCCCCATCGAACTATGAGTTCCTTATATAACATATTTTCGCATTCGGAGGAGAATGTTGGCGATTGGAGTAGCCCACCCCGCAGCGATAAGCGCCGTTGTTGTAATGATTCCCATCGCAGATCCTGTATCATTTCCGTAACGCTGTCTCCCCTGAATCGTGACAATAGGGAACGAGCTGCCATTTATTGGTCTCTTTCGATGTCCCCCGTCAAACCCACACTGGGCAGCAATACTCCAAAAATGGACGGACAAGCGTAGTGTATGCAGTTTCTTTTCTGTATCTGTCGCTTGTTTTAAGGGTTCTGCCAATAAAACGCAGTCTCTGGCTCGCCTTTCCCATGTCATTATCTATGTGTTCTTTCCAGTTACACACACATACACATATAGAGGGTGGAAGGAGAGAGTGACTGTGGTACTTACTTTGAAGTAAATACAAGAGGTAACAATTCTCTCTCTCTCTCTCTCTCTCTCTCTCTCTCTCTCTCTACCTGTCTCTCTCTCACACACACACTCTCTGTGCCCCTCTCTCACACTCTCTCTGTGCCTCTGTATCTTTCTGATTTCTCCCCCCTCTGTCTCACCCTACAGACATTAACTCCTCGTCTTGTGCCCTGCCCCGTACTTTATTCCTGAAAGTTAAATACCTATGTTAATTCGTCTTCAAATTACTATTAAATTAATAAAAAAAATTTCGCCCTGTTTCATTATGTTAACAAAAATAAAAAATTAATTGTAATATTTTAAATCTATTGTACCACAAATAATTAATATTAACATATTAGATATTATACAACTTAAGCTCATGACATATCCTTAATCAAATATGTAATTACCAAATAATGCAAGTGTCAATCAAAGGGTGATGTACCTGTGCAATATCTTTGGCGAAGATCTCTGGTTTGTTTACACTTGTATAGCGCGTGGAAACTGTTTAGTACAACATGTATGAAGTCTTTAACAGTACAGGAAATATGTGCATGCTACCAGTTATGCTGTGTAATACGTGTGAATTGCATAGCAGCACAATTAATGTGTGCATGCTACCATTTGTGACAATGGATTTATGGATAGCGCAAACTGTAAGTACCAACATTTAGGCGTAATTATTACGTCAGTTATGGTCACCACATCACCTTTTCCACTACACATCATGTGCAATATAAAAAACCCGTTCACCATGATGATATGCTAGGCATATCGAAACCGGTAACGGGAGAAATGTGATAAAAACATTTTGCATAAAAGTCGACTGGTTGCTGTCATTCAAGATACCTTAGTTCATTAGTAGTTTGTAAGTGTAGGAGCTGATGACCCCGCAGTTAAGTCCCATAAACTTTACAAACATTTGAACTTTTTTTTGTACCCATACAATTATGTGGTTTGGGCTTTCACTACAAATTTTTATGATCTGCACCATATTACAGTAACATGCCTCTGAAATGAATGACATAATAACATAACAGGATAATATAAAATCAACTGGCTGTCAGATATGATAGCTTCAGGTGTCAAACCAAGGATATCAACACCTTGTCAACAAGTCTATCTTGCCATCACTGTAAGTGTACTGGAACTTTGTCGCAAGCTGGTACCACACAGTGTAGAAACATGGAACTAAAAGACGTTACACCACAGTCCATCAACGATTGTTTGATACAGGCCCGAACTTTCTAGTGTCAATAACAAAAAAATAAAGCGAGCAACATGAGAACCGCGCAACTGTGCGTGGGCCTGAAAGGGGTAGGAAAATGATGAAATTTAAGATTGGGTGCGACAGGGCAAGATGAAGACCGAGAACAAGTTGGATCGATACAATAAAGACGAGTTTAATGAGGAGGAACCTGGTGTAGAACCAAATAGTAGAAGAAGAATGGTGGAAAGACCGAGGAAACTAGAGAAGTACCATTGATATCCCAACCTAGCTACATGTTGGATTGAGGGGAAATGAAGACGACGAACTAACACTGAAATGGGAGGGAATGAAGTAGGTAACATACTGTATAGACCACTAACAAATGAGACTAACATGATGTGCAAAATGGCTAAGTAAGATGGTTTAGAGGGCAAATGAAAGTATGTAGAGGAATGCATAAGTACGTGACAGACAGATATAGTCTACAGAAAAATGAAAAGGACATTTGGAGGCAGCTGTATAAAAAGAGCTCAGATGGTAAACCCGCTCTGAGAAAAGAAGGGAAACCTGAAAGTGCAAACAATATGTGGAGGGGCTCTACAAAGGGAACTTCGAGACAATATTCTAGGAAGAGAAGAGGAAGTAACTGAAAATGAAATAGGAGATACCACACTGAGAGAAGAATTTAACACAGCACTGAAAGACCTAAGTCGAAGCAGGGACCCTGGAGTAGAAGATAGTCCCTCGAAGCTACTGAAGTCTCTGGGAGAGCCTTCCATGACAAAACTATTTCACCTGGTTTCCAAGAAGTATGTGACAGGCAAAATACCGTCAGAGTTAAAGAGTAAAAATAAACTTAGTAAATTGGTTAAAGAAAAATAATTTAAAAGTCGCATTAAAAACTCCACCACAGCCGATTCATAGTCCGGAGTCTCATCTCGCAAGTCATTAGGAAGGAGGAGGGGGAAGAGTAACACTCGTTATAAAAACTGGGTCCATCTGGCTCCTGATGGTAACACCCTGTAAGGGCCCCTTCGTACTGTTACTTGAAGAAACCTGGTGAACAGTCTTGAAGACGGAAAAGGTAATTCTGATCCCAACGACGGAGAGCGGAAGAACCACCTTCAGGAGTCACTGTCTTTGATGCATTTTTGTGGCCTTTGGGACACACCCAAAATCACTTTTATCAATCATGGAAGTGGTCAAATATTTTACCCTAGGAGGGCGATCCACCGTATCCCAGTACGTTAGCAGATATTCGGATTCTGGGCAGTCTGCAACATTGCATAGAGACAAATCTCATCTAAATTCCAGCATAGACAACCTACTTAGCAACTGTGAATGTAAACTCATTACTGAAAACAAAAACATCTAACAGATACGCTAAAGAACCACAACATACTCATAACTGCCATTCTAGAAACGCGATACATGGATACATGTACCTTCGATTCCGCAGGTTTTAGGTTATAGAAAGGGAACGTGGGAACATCTTGGAACAGCCTTTATAATCGACAAAAATTATTGAACTCAATCGTTGATTTTGAATCCAATCGAAGAGACTCTCAAGCTTTAAATTTTGAAGCACAAACAAAATCTACAAAGTTATCAATGCGCTTATACGAGGAAAACAGAAAAAAAGACAAAGTGGAGGCCTTCTGAAATCAACTAGATGATATTATTCAGAAAATTCCGGATAAAAATATCATCTTTCTTCTTGAAGACTTTTATGCACAGATTGGTAAAGAAAAAAAATCTAAGAAAATTGTGGGAGATTATCCTGCCCATAAACAGAACAAACAGAAATGTCGTTAGACTAGTAGAACATTGCCAAGCACACAGTTTAATTCTTAAATCTACAATTTTCGAAATCCTACCACGAAAACAAATCGACATGGATATCCCCAAATCCCAACCTAGGGGAATTATGAGGAAATCATGAAAAATTGTCACGAAGAAATTATGAATGTTAGAGTGATCATGAGTGCGAACTTGGATTCGGATCACTACCGTTTTATAATTAAGTTCAGAGCCATCCCAAACAGGAAATACAGCATGAAACAAATCAAGGTTCGGAACTAAAACACGTAAAAGTATTAAAATAAGATGAATTCACAAAGCAACGGAAACAATTAAGAGCCTTAGTTGGTAGGATATCAGGGAAAACCTAATTACTACAGTCGAACGGATACGACATCCCAAAGAAATAAAAAAAAAAATGAAAACATATCTGGTGGTCGCTGGAATGTGATGCCCCAATAAAAAAGAAGAAAAAAGGCTTGGCAGAATTAGCAATCACAGAAAACAGAAGAAAGCAGATTAAAATTCATTGAAGTTAGATAACTGGTACATTAAAGTGAAAAGGAGATTAAGAAGATACATAAAATCAAAACGTTCCTCCAAACTGATAAAAAATTTACTAAAACAACACAAGAAGCTTTTACATAACTTTAAAACAACGGTTATAACGGTACAAAGCACTTACTCTCCAATTTCGACCTGAGAATGGGAACATAGATCACAATAACTCCTAAAATTGCAAGATACTATCAGGCTACTTTAAGAAGGTCTTAAATTGTAAACCCATGGTTGAAAAATTGAAATGAATGACAAATAACTTTTAGAAGACAGTAACTGAAGAACTACAAAAGGTCATTTCAGAACTAAAAATACGACAAAGCATCTTGAAAAGAGCAAATAGTGGCCGAACTAAGGGAAAAATGGACAAAAGTGCAATTAAGTCCAACCATTGTGTTTTCAGTAAAATCTGGAAAGAGCTTTGTCTTAAACGTTAAACCCCTTCTACAAGAAAGGCTTGAAGACAGACTCCCAGCAACTTGCTTGATGTAAGCCACAAGTGGACCCACAGATCGGAGAATAACAGGTAGGTTTTAGAAAGGGAAGGTCTTGATCGAAACCAATACTAAATAAAAAAAATATTATGGCGTACCAAAAGTCAAGAGCAAAGACATACGTAATCTCCTTCATAGATGTCAAAAAGCATATGATTCGATTGATAATGAAACTGTTATCAGTCTTGGAAGAAATGGTTTGCATAAGAAAATAAATATCACAAAAGCGACCATTACAAACACATTTTCGAAAGTTAAATTCATGGGTGAACAGTCGGAATCCTCTGAAATAAAAACGAGGATGTGACAAGGGGATGGGCTCTCACCGTTGCTGTTCAATTGTGCGATTGCGAAAGAAGTCAGAGAACTGAACACAAATATAGTGTGTGGCATGAGACTGGGTTGCAAAACAAGGAACCTGAAAGTAAATTGCATTGCTTTTGCAGATGATATGGTCCTGTCTGCTGGAACAATGGATGAAGCACAGGAGAAAATTCTTGAACTGAAGAAACAAGCAGCTAAATTAGGCTTTCACATATCTTTCGGAAAACTAAGATCATGAGAAACATCAGGCACCCATATAAAGTCCACGAGCAAAAGATTGAAATAGTAATGAATTCAAACATCTGGGGAAACTGATTAGTTGGAATGCAGGAGAACGCAAAGAAATGGGATCCAGAAAAAATAACTTTCAAATGGGCTTCCAGCTAACGAAAAAAAAAAAAAAAAAAGTCATGGGGATACACATTAAAGGTCGTTCATTAAGTCAGAAGCATTGTACGTAGCAGAAAACTATACATAAATTACAAAGGCCTAATGGAGAAATTGTTATTAACGGAAAGGAAATTTCTAAGGAAAATCATAGAAACAAAATTTAGATATAATAAAATAGTATATATCAAGAATAAATCTCTATATACGAAAAACTGGAAAACTTGCAGATACTATGTGGAAAAAGGGGTCATCTTCTTAGAATGAACTCTAACAGATTAACCAAACAAATCTTTGACTTTTTTCTGTTACCGCAATACAAAAACTGGTTTAAAGAAACTGAGAAATATCTAGTAGAATCAAACATTTCAGAACATTCACTAAGTGATAAAACATCTAAATTAATTACTAAAGAACAACCATCCGACTCTTAAATGTAATCTTCTTTCTCTGCTTTGACAAGTTATTCCACAGTATCGGATATATAGTCTTATTCACGTTCCTTCCTTTCCCTCTATTCTTATTTATGTCCTCATCTCTTCTATCTTCATTAAATATAACTCCTAGATACTCATATTCATTCACGTTTTTATCTTTCCTCTCTCCAGTTCTTTGTCTTGTCCTTTACCCCCTTGACGATTTACTTTGTTTTCTCAGTATTAACTTCCAAACCCCATTTACCATATTCTTAAATTAACTTCTCAAGCATATATCCTGATGATCTTCTGCTATTACTAATTGGTCATCTGCAAAGAGAATGTTATGTAAATGCTTGCGTCAAGATGTATACCTATCGGTCTACATTTCCTAATCCAGTATTCCAGGGCCGCATTCAAGTATATTTTTAATTAAATTGGGTAAGAGACAGCATCCTTGCGTTACCTCCTTTATTGTTAAAAATGAGTCAGAGGTACAATTTCCGATTTGTACTATGGTCTTATTATTAATATTCATGCATTTTATTGCATGTACGTATATTTCACTTATTCCAGTTTTCTCTTAAACAGGCCATAGTGTCTTCAGTGGAACTGAGTCAAAAGCCTTTCTAAAATCTACAAAAGTTACATGTAGTTTCCCTCCCTTTGAAAAACATTTTTCAGCTAAGAGTTTTATAGTGAATACATTGATCTTTCTGCCCTAAAACCATTATGCTCCTCCATTTCATTCATCTCTTTCTCTATTATGGTTTTAAAACCTTTCCGAACAGTCTTCCCAAAGAGGACGTTATGCTTATACTTCCATAGTTACTGCAAACTTTTCTGTCTCCCTTCTTTTAGGTTGAAGAAATGTGGGACTTCTACGAACATTGAAACTGGTACCACGATGGCAGCTTTATATCGGTAATCTTGGTGACTGCGTAGAAATGAACTGTTTTACTTTGTTTTGTTACATTTTAAACTTTTTTGTAACCATGGACAGCCACTGTAGACAGTCGAGACTGAGCGAGGAGTTCATGTAGAAATATTGATAAGAAATTTTATCAAAGTGTCTTATCAACCTAATTAAAATACCGGTAATTATTGAAGTACACAACGGACGCCTTGATCAACATTGTCCTTTAGTAGAAACAATAATTCAGATTTCTACCACTCTGTATCGGAGTGTACAAGTCACTCGCTGTGCTCATTATTTACCAGTTCAACGTTACATGGCTTCGGAATATTAGGTTTTTGCATCGTGCTGCACTCGTACTCCTTTCTCCTAGATACTGGAAAGTAAGCTGTGCAACCTATTATGCGTTCTTCAATAATGCGGTTTAAGGTTAATGTTTATTACTAAACGCTTTCTTTTAGAAGTTTGGTCAAAAATCTATTTTGTTCAAAGAAGTAGACTGCAGCCGTGTAAACTAAACCTCATTTTTTTGTTATACCTGAACCAATAATTTTTTGCGTTTAAAGCACTTGCACACACACTTTTTCTCTTACAACTCTGTTACGGATACTAAGAGTATAAAGGGGAACGCTGATCAAAGAAATCGATACTTCTAATAGTGAGGTATGTTGTTAGTGCAGCAGATAATGGGTTTGATAAAGGCAATTAAATAGTTTAATGTTCCACAATCAACACTTATGAGGTTGTACAACATGAAGCAGCTCTAATTTTGGTTAAAGATCTTCTATATCCACATCTACAAAAACACCCCGCAATCCACTGCAATTTTCCTGGCAGAGGATTCCTTGTATCACTATTAACCGTTTTCTTTTCTCTTCCATTCCCAAGGAAGAACTAAAGAAAAACCAATACCTGTGTGTCACTGTACGAAAGCTAGTTTTTCTTACCTTATTGTTGTGTTGTTTCCGAGAAATGTAAGCTTCGGGCAGTAAAATCGTTCTGCACTCAGCTTCAAATTCTGACCTTTAATTTCCTCAACATAGTTTTTCGAGTTTCCCTCCACGGAATCTCGTTTCAGTTTTCTAATCATCTCTGAACACTTGCACTTGCTAGTAACTAATCCTGTCGCCCACCTCTGAATTGCTTCTGTCTTCCTTTAATCCGATCTCATGGGGATCCCAAAGATTAGTTAAATATTCAATACGGGGTCGCATAAACGTTTCTATGCACGTTCTCCTTTACCGATGAACCACATCCCCTGGTAAATCTCCCAATGAACGGAAGTTGACTACCCACCTTTCCCACGACTATCCTTAAACGCTCGTTCCATTTCATAGCACGCTGCAATATTACGCTTAGATATTTAATCTACGTGCCTATGTCAAGAAGCACATTACTTATTCTGTGTTCCAACATTATGGATTTGTTTCTCTTACTTATCTGTATCAGCTTACATTTTTGTCCATTACAGAGAAACTGATTTGATATTTTCTTGTTATGGCAGCTTCTTTCTTCGGAGAATTGGCATACAGTAGGTTGAGAGAAGTAATGGTAACACCCATTCAAAGGTGAAATTGCTATGAGAAAGCCCATTAATGAATACACTCCGCAAAATCATTAAGTTAGTAAGTATAACATGTCGCTTGGGTTCAACAAAAACATAGAATTTATGTGCCCCTTGAAAGATGTTATATTATGCCTTCTTTATCTGTTTAAATACCATTTTCGTAATTTCATCAGTGATGTTTGGTTATTTTAATAAGCGATCTGGTTGTGGTAGCTATTTTTCAAGTTGACATAGCGTAACATCTAATTAATTCTGATAGTGTTACATGGTAGGTACTAAAGGTTTTAAAAGAAATTTTTTTAATCACAAAAATAATGGAGTCCAGGTTTGGCATTTCCCTGTATTAATACTAAACATTACATTCTGTTTTTAATGTTTTTGTGTATTAGTGTTGTTGTAAAGTCTCATAAACGGTACGACTATCGGCATTTTTCTCATTTTTCAGTTTCACGGAGATATAATACATATTGTCTAAATGTAATTCTAATAATTGCTCTAAAATCTCCGAGGTATCTGTACCACAATTTTGGAAAGATAAATGTTCTAAAATCTAAAAAATAAAACACAGTAGATGAAGAGATACAGAGTGGTATTAATTATAAGCAGATCTTACAACTTTTACCTTTTCTACTACAAACTGCATCGCTATAAACTTTCTCTACTCTACCATTGACTACAGAAATTTGGTTAATGTAATTAATATTTATTTTAAATTTTTTCTCATGAGTCAACAAATTTGAACCCATCATTCATATTAATTACCTAATGTGTTAGGATAGTTCTGGACTTAACACTCAGCTGTTCTTTCCGTATAGTCTGCTTTTCACATAATCCTACTTGATAAGCGTTCCCAACTGACTAAAGAATAAGGTAGGGATGTTTTTTTAAGTATCTTCACCTTGAGTGAATTACTTTCTTTCGTAATTTTTCCTTTCACTCTTAGTTTAGTGGCAATATTTCATGCAATAGAATTATTTAACAATTTTGTAGCGTCATACAGAGTTTAGTTGTAAGTAGAATGCAGTTAAAGAAGAAACTGAAGAACGTATTGGACACTACCCCTTTCCACAAACCTCACTATGTCAGCGACTTGACTACTGAAAAACACTTCATATAACTGCGGTAAATATTTCAATGAGTAGATTCTTAGTTAAAGGGTAAAAATAGGAAATGAAAATAACCCATGTCATTAGTGCTACCCTTTTGGTTCCTGACAAATGTTTTTATTTGGAAATCATAGTTAACAAAATACTAAAACTTTATTGTGAACCTTGTTGGAACTTATCATTATGATAACGGTATATGTGGTAAGCTAATATGCAAAGATGGACATCCATGATGGTTAAAAGTTGCCTAGTAACATAGTGTCAAAGGAAGAATCATTCCAGTCGCATATGAGTAATTTATAGTTTTGGATAGGCACTTTCCTTTAACCAACTGGTTAGAGTCTGATCCATCAGGGAACTGATCTTACGGTACCCGTTTTTTAACTGTTGTTATTCTTTGTCCGTTAGGGTTTCGCATTTGTTCTTGGGAGATTCGATAAAACCGAATGAAGAAACGTTCACATACCGTCCTTTAAGGTGAACTGTGGAAAGTATGGACGTCATAAACGATTATATTTATGTACGAAACTCATAGTTCGTTGGAGCGATCTAAATAAATCTATACAGGTTTCCAGCAAAGATCGCGTTTTTATTTCTTAGGATGACGGCTTTCAACGTTACTTCGACATCATCTTCTGATCTCCTGTTTCTCACAATGTCACATCTCATATGGATTTAGCTATATCCTCTCATTACAAAGTTGTATGCCGTTATACAAACGTGAAATACAAGCATAGGTGGTAAAGTTGAATACATCATTAGATTTACAATATACATTTCCACAACGGCTGCACAAGAGTCACTAAGTGTAAGTTTGGACTACTTTCAAATTGTGTCGTCGTAACGTAAACTACGATTGGGTTATAAGGTTTCATGACACCCTTCATGACTACATTATCGCACGTAGACTCTGCAAAAAGTTTTATAAATAACAAACGTGTCAATACATCATATTGGTCCCAAAGCCTCGGTTGTGAGGCATATGCCGGAACTGGTAAGTCACTCCCCCTTATTCCTGAGTGGCATCCTACACTGCCTAACCATCAGCCTGTCTGATAATTGGCTCTTTATGGGTCACATCTCAAACAGCTCTCCTCGGAATGGAGAAGGAGAGAATTTTTTCCCCTTTTGTGACGCAAATAAGTAGATTTACGCTTCTACTATGATTTATGCAGATGCCACAGGTAATTATTTGCTTAGCTGTGACTAATGTGGCTGTATGCAGTATCATTATTGTAGGAATATATATATATATAAGCTGTTGCTTGGACCATATCAGATGCCGCTGATGGGGAGTTAAGCGACTGAACACTGATCTGGCATATAAAAAAAATAGCTTGTGGTGTTGATGTACGATATTTTTTATTATTAACAGCTTGGCCACAAGCAGCTACATCGTCAGCCATGTACTTCGTATGGCGTTGGTTGAATGTGGTTATGTAAATCTTATCCTTTAAAATAGTAAATAAAATTGTTTACGACATCTCTACTACTTGTCTAAAGAAAAGTCTTTGGAAACGTATAAAGATTTACAACGCAGAAATATGGTTTCAGCTAAAATTAAATTATAACACTTCCATTTTATTGAGATTGCTAAAAAACGTTAAGCTCTAGTTATCATTTTTAGTACAAGGAAAGAGCTTCAAAGCCTTAAGCTCATCTTAATAAAAACTAAGTAATATATACAGGGTGAATCACCTAACACTTGCACCACAAATTTTGCGGAAACGGAAAGTGCGATTGATGTGCGGTTTTAACAGAATTGGATTGGTAGTCAAAGACTCGTATTGTTAGCCAATAAAAAGATTGTAAAAATACCTAGAAAATGTATTTCTTTATGCAAACATACAATTTTTCTAATAGAACTTCAGTGGTTTTTATCATGCACTGGAAGTTTTGACACCAGCTGTATACAAAGAATTAAGAATGATATTTCTATCACGGTTAGTTTGGCAGCTACAACCATTCAAAATTTTGGAAGCGGAGGCTACGACAGCGTTGCTGACTGGATGGTGGTCATGAGACAGTGGGCTGTGCCCCAGGGTCTAGCCACTCGGCCACGCTACGCTATTGCAGCCTCCGCCCCCGAAACGTGATAAAAATGTCATTCAAAATTCTTTGTACACAGCTGGTGTCAAAAATTCCAGTGCATGATAGAAACAACCATTGTTTCATTTAAAAACTGTATGTTTGTATAAAAATACACTTTGTAAGTAATATTACAATCTGTTTGTTGGCTAAAAATACAAGCTCCTGACTACCAATCCATTCTGTGAAAACCGCACATCAATCGCACTTTCCGTTTCCGTAATATTTGCGGCGCATGTGTTAGGTGATTCACCCTATATACGTTTTGAGTTTCCCAACGGTGCCAAAAAAATTGGTGACCTCATAGAAATAGTGATTTATTTAAGTCTTTTAACTTGATATTCAATGTATTATGTTGTACAATACTGTAGAAACTGACAGATCCAGATAGAAAGTTTGTAGGATTATCTATAAATGTGAATGTCTGTTCGGTGTACGTTTATCACGTCTGAACCACAGGACATAAAGAGCTAAAAATTTGTACAGTTACTAATGTCTACCCGGGGAAGGTTTTAGGCACGGTTTTATGGCGATCGGATAGCTATTTTTCTGTATATATTAATGTGAATGTCTGTTCGGTGTACGCTTATCACGTCCGAACGACAAGGCGCAGAGACTTAAATATTTGTACAGTTATACCTGAGGAAGGTTTTAGGCACGGTTTTATAGCGATCTGATAGATATTTAGTAATTTGAAGAGTATAACGCGAAATGCAGAACATTAATTCTCTTTGAAAATTATATTTACTCTTTGAAAATGGTTTTATTGGGTGCATTGTTGCTTGAGGGTTGATAATGATAAAAGTGTGGAGTACATGGAAAGTTATCGGTGTATATAAAATACTACGCGCGCGCCTATATATATATATATGTGTGTGTGTGTGTGTGTGTGTGTGTGTGTTTGTGTGTTAATATTTCGCTCTGCAGCGAAAACTACAGAACGCAAACGAATAGTCTGTGTGTAATTGTTGTCCCAAGTCTCCCGTTGTACACCATAGCAGTTCCATGCCGATAGCTATAAGGAGGTGGAAGATATGGTGGTAGAAAGTTGTCAAATTATATATATACATAAAAAAATTGGACTGAAGGCCAGCGATGACGTTTGCGACTCAATAGCAAGGAGGTTACATACAGCGAAACGTGATGCCACAGACCATATCTTTGGTCTATGCGTGCTACAATGTCTTCAGCTCTTTCTCTGTAAGGATAAGCATACGAACAAGGAAATATAAGAATATATAAATAAAGCAGTAAAAAATAAATTTCTTTTAATAAATTTCATTAAAAGAAATCGATTTGTTGTTTCGTGCATTACATAAAGTG
Source organism: Locusta migratoria (assembly GCA_026315105.1). Classification (NCBI taxonomy): domain Eukaryota; kingdom Metazoa; phylum Arthropoda; class Insecta; order Orthoptera; family Acrididae; genus Locusta; species Locusta migratoria. The sequence continues at coordinate 223,465,693 of CM048748.1, read as the reverse complement.
ATCGATCTGTGATATTTTTACAATCATTATTGTTGAATTTCGTGATTGGATTCTTTGAAACGAGTGCATTTTTACGTGTGATTTGATCTACACTACTTACTTTCCTGAAAGATACACACTACTGAAAGATAGCTTATCTATCGTAATCAACCAACACGCGAGCGGAGCCGCGGTTTTAAGCTAGTTACACAATAAAGCTAAAAACTGTTGCACTTCGGTGGCATTGAACATTATATCTGGTCTTCTGATACAATAGTGAAATATTGCCATTAGAAATGATTTATTTGAAACGAATAATTCTTCATTTTTGTTCGAAGGTCTTTTTTTAGCATAGTGGGTGAATAGTGTCATAAGCTCATCTCTTCTCGGGCTGGTATCCATGACAGAACTCATTACTATTTTAAACTTAGATGGAACTTTAATAATTATCAGACATTCCTGATGCGTCAAAGCAAGCCAACAAAAGTTCAGCTTCAATATTTTCGCTTGAGTATACATACCTCTACATCCAATATGCTTTAAAGTTGCATAAAAGACTATTATCGTGTTTAAGGTAATGATTAACGTTTCTACTTTAACTGCAGTACAAATAATGTTTGCTTTTTCGTATAAATAAATTTCATTAAGGTTTTATACGGCTTAAGTACAGAGTGTAAGTTATAATAGCTGCTCATGAACGAGCTCCATCTTTATAGTCTAATGAATACATCCCCACTGATTGTGGAAACAGACTTCGGTAAATACTCGTACTGACGTCTAAAATTCTAGATGTTCTGCCATTACGGCAACGAAAAGATGCACAGATGCGCTACGCTTCATCATATCTTTTCTGTGGTAGAAAATTGTGAGTGAGACACAAATCTTTTCTTATCTTTCAAAATCTTTTACTTATGAGCTTTGTATTGATTGTTACAAAATTTGATATATCATTTCCTTTCTGTTTTCTAAAGAACTATCAAAAAGAAAATGTTGTTAATGACATAAACTTTTAAAAATTTCAACAGGCAATTATGTACTCATACATGTACCCTTATATTTTTCTTGCTTTTGATATTGGAGTAACTGATGATGATTGTTTACTCTAAAAGATGATGTTTCTTTTATCTGCCTTTTCTCTTATCTAAAATCGTATTTTTGATACATTACTACATGGACGACCTATGAAAATATTGTAAAATGTATTCCGTGATCAATGAGGAGAACGGAAGATTATAAAAGGTAAGAAAATGCTCTCGCTAGTTACTTTGTTCAGCTTAGAAAGCCATAAAGGGTGCGTGAACAAACACCGTTCCTCTATCAGTACATTCTTCCGCGACGTTTTGCTCGTTGGAGGGTGTGTGGCAGTTTTCACTCGGGAGGCAACATACGGCAGCGCGATCTCCATCTGTGGGCAGCTTCTGCAACTATGGCGCACGCATGCGTGCTTCGCAGGCTGTGTGCCTTCTAGGGGAAGGGAGAGCAAGTGTTTGCACGCGACTTCGTCTGCAACAGATGCAGGGCGTACGTCGTACTACCTAGCAGTGACTTCCAGTGATCGTCGAGTGAAATAATTCTATAAATGTTTTTTCTAGTGAAATTACGAAGGCATAAACATTCGATAATTCACTTGTATTGTGTAATAACGTGAATATGACGTGACATTCTTTTAACTGAAATACACAACAGCGGGAGCACATTCACACAGTTTGCTAATCTGTATATTACTTTGAAGAGTTCTTCTTGCTTCATCGATGACATTGAGACAAGCCATTCTGTCTACTGAAATAAAATTTATACTCAAATACTGCAACCCAAACAACATAAATAATTCTTTTAGAAAGAAAGAATGAAGTGTTATAGTAATTATGCCCTCTGGCTCTTGTTATTGGAGGGCATCAAGGAAAGACAATGTTTCCGATGAATTTGACGAATATGATATCTTTAAATGTTTTGAACAAAAGAAAAAAGAGTTTAATAGCTACATCATCAACGCCTTAACGTGTGATGGCTAGGAAGGGCAACAACCAATCTCCGCTTCCAGCACCCTGTTACAAATAAAGAAAAAGGGAAACTCGTCTTCAACATAAGAGCTCGTAGCTTTCTTTTCCACTGAGACAGGCGTTGCAGTTCCGTATTACGTGCAGGGACGTGCAAAAATGTATTCGATACTGACGATAATCAGTTATACTGTGAACAATCTGTCATGCAATCTTACAAATTTTTCGCCCTTCGCTGCCGTTTCCTTTCAAAGGAAAATAAAAAAAAAAAATTGTTTCGGTTCTTAAGGTAATCATTAAAGAGGTACGTTCGCGTCAGTCAATGTAAAGAAACAAGGTGGTTAACAATGTTTTTCACCATTTCTCAGCTCTTTCACAAACAAAAATAATTTTCAAACGTTTGTAAATCTGCGGTTATCAGTCCCTAATTTACAAACTACCTAAACTAACTTATGGTAAGGACAACCTACACACCCATGGCCGAGGGAGTGCAAGAACCGCCGACAGCGAGCAGCTGCGCGCTCCACAGCAAGGCACATTAAAGCGCTCGGCCACACCACCGCGGCTTGTAGAAACACTTTCGGGAACAATTTTGTTTCTTTCGCACCATTTGTCCTCTTCTGAGAAAGGAATATGAATTTCCCCCCTTCCCCCTATTTCATAACAGGGTATGCTCATGTGTGACTGCACTGTGTTTATTTTCTACATGGTTACGTAATGACCTAAAATGTGTAGGTGTAACTATCTTGAGTATTTACATTTTTATTTATGATACTGGTTCGATAGTTTACAAGACACAAACTCCAATAAAATCCAATTACGTCAAGTTGAGGTGACGAGGCGAAAGTGCCGCTTTGCCGTTTCACATAATCTTGCATAAATTATTAGATAGAAGAAAACTTAAATCTACGTCTTAAAATATAGGCACAGCAGACATCTCCCTATATCGAAAAGGCAAACGTAGATTCTTCTCAGACATAAAAGAAAAAGCAATTAAAATAAAATTGTTAAGTAGGTTCAGAAAATTTCGTCGAAATATGTAATTTTACATGTGGACATACTGTAGGTAAAGGGCATTATTTTCTCCGTGCCACAGACACCATCTTTCTGCAATGTGCAACTTTACGCAATTATCCTGCACCGCATTTATCACAGCTATACCTGCGTGTTGGGGCATGTACGGTTCAAATTTAGGAGTTTGCCTCGATGTTATGTTGGGGTCTAACCGTACGTGTCTGCTTTCATACCCCAGAAACTATCTCAGTTGCATATATTATCTTTCACCTGTGATCGTGTAGTAAAAACCACTCGAAGCTTAGGCTATAGTTTGCGAAATAAATGAGAAATATTACGTAAAATAACTGCTTCATTCACAAAAAAGGGTTTGCAAATGATGTATGCACAGTCAAAGGTTTTGTTGAATAAGATTTATTGAATCAAAATAGTTCCTTATTGGACGTGGTCAGATGAATTATTAACCGTAAACAGAATGAAATGGTTAAACAGTTGCATTTTCTGCGGTATGAAATTGGTAGCACTTTGCCCCAAGTAACTTTTAAGAAACATAGAAAGTCTGTAATTTCGCGAGCACTCAATATGAAATTATCAATAGTTCAAAACATTGTCAGTTTACAGATCACTATTTCTACATTCGGAAGTTCTTGTATAAGCACATTAACACATATGAACTGCACTAGTTCTCGCCAAATTTAGAGTCTCGAGAAGCTACTGTTCGCAGATCAGATCTTAACACTCTCCCCGATCGAATCACTTTAATCATCCAGGAGGGTCCTTCTTCTGCCAAGACTAGACATGGAGTCTTCTTTTCCACGCAACCCTTCGCTCACCAGCTCCTTCTCAATGACACGCTCCACACCAGTTCTATCCTTAAGTCGCTTCCCCATTGGCCGATCGCCGTCCCTTCCAATATCGTATATACCTTAACATGAGATATTTCTTTGAGTAAAAACTGGCCATCTGAAACCACTTCTTCAGTTATAATATTATTTTGGTACCCAGACCAAATAATTCTGGCGGCTGATCGTGCTTTTTTTTTAAATATTTTCATTGCAGTTTGTCAGTAACAATGTGATACCCTACCGATCATGGAATTTATGAAAGTTTATGATGCAGCTCGTGAATAGTGAAGTGCATGTTTTTGTTTAGACAGCTTACTGTCATTAATCAAGACCTGTCACAAGGAGTTTATGAGGCAATTCGCCAAAACAGGTGTTTCAATATTAACGAGTTGCGTCAGAAATTTCCGCAAGGTTCCAAATCAGTGGTTTGTTACTTACAAATTCACTACTTAAAGATACGACGGTGAGGCGCAAAGTTCTTTGATGCTGAGAACAAAAACTGCTGCTACGCCTTATGTTTATATGTTCACGTTGCCAATATTGAAAACGTGAAAATGCGCGTATTTAGTTTGTGATACCATATACATTCATAAATAAAGTTTGTCTTACTTCATTAAAAATTAATTCTTACTTTGCAAATATTCCTCTTATTTATATTAAATCAATAAATAATCATTTATCGTACAATTTACAGGATAAATAATTTTACTTTAGCTCCCCATCAGAACTAGTTTCATTTCTTGGTTTTAAGTCAGGCAAAAAAGTTACGCAATTATAAATGCTCATGCTTCTATCAGCCAATACAACAGAGCAAACCTTAAGAAAGTGGAATATTTGTGAGAAACGTTAGAATATCAAGCATCAAAATTACAAGTATAGCACATAAAAATTGTAGTGGGAGACTTTAATGCACAAGTGGGCAAAGAAAGAAAAAATGTAAATTAGTAGTGGAGGACTATCCAGTACATGAAACAACAAACAGAAATGAGGAATGGCTTGTAGACTTTAGTAAACAATTTAACTAAAACTTAACATTTTTCAGAAATTTGCAAGGAACAAAAGAACGTAGGTGTCGCCAAATCCCAGTGAATAGGAATATGAATTTCATAATGGGGCAATAAATACTGATAACCACAAGGAAACTTTTGATCTCGGATTGAAGAAGGGGTTAAATATAGACTCAGGCCATTATCTAACGGAAATAAAGATCAAGTTTCAACCCAACAGACGTAAAAATTTTCAATAAAGTTCTGCAGGGTATTAGAACGCATCGTCATTGTGTAAAACCAACCGAAGTTTCGGCCACTATTGCAAGTCGCCTTCTTCAGGGTATCCGTCTGACGATTATCCTGAAGAAGGCGACTTGCAATATTGGCCGAACGCCGGTTAGTTTTACACGATGACGACGCGGTCTAATACCCTGAAGAACTTTACTGAAATGACAAGTGTTTACAATGACTGCGGGAGGCTTACATTTAGACGTAAAAATATTTCAAAGAGTAAACACTAAATTTAATTGTAATCAAATTGTGTGGTTGTTGTATATCGCCACAAATTTGCGACTGAATTGGGGATTTCCTGTCAAAGAGGACACAGTTCGTAGTAATCGATGGTAAAGAGTCGACTTAAACCGGGGTGATACCAGGCGTTCCACAAGGTAGTGTTATTGGTCCTCTGCTGCGCCTTATTTACATAAACGATTTAGGGGAAAATCTAAGTAGCTCTCTTAGATTTTTTGCAGATGACACCGTCATTTATCGTCTAGTAAAATCATCTGAAGATCAAAACCAATTGCAGGACGATCTGAATAAGATATCCCTTTGGTGTAAAAATTGGCAATTGACTCTAAATAATGAAAAGTGTGAAGTCGTCCACATGAGTACGAAAAAAATTCGTTAAACTTTGTTTACAAGATAAATCAATCAAATGTGAAGGCCGTAAACTCCACAAAATACCTGGGAATTACTATTACTTTTAAACTGGAAAGAGCAAGTAGGTAATGTCGTGGGAAAGGCGAACCAGAAACTGCGTATTATTGATAGAATCCTTAAAAGATGCAACAGAACTATTAAAGAAACTGCATACACTGGGCTTGTCAGTCCTTCTTTGCTTTGGAGTATTACTGCCCAGTGTGGGATCCTTATCAGGTGGGTTTGACGGAGGACATCGAAAGAGTCCAAACAAGGGCAGCTCGTTCTGTATTGTAACGATACAGGAAATAAAGCGTTGCGGAAATGATACAGCGTCTGGGATGGGAATCATTGGAATCATTACAACAACGGCGCTTATCGCTGCGGCGTGGTCTACTTATGAAGCTCCAATCACCAATATTCTCCTCCGAATGCAAAAATATTTTGTTGACTCCCATTTACATAGATAGAAATGATCATCAATAAAATAAGAGAAATCAGAGCTCGATCGGAGAGATGCAGATGTTCTTTCAATGGAATGGGAGATAAATAGTATAAAAGTGGTTCGATGAACACTCTTTCAGGCACTTGAATGTGATTTTCAGAGTATCCCATGTAGATGACGATTTTCTCATGAGAAATCGAGATAAATTCTGTTATATATTAAACACACGAAATAAGGGAGACTTGGAAGAAATTGGAAAAAAAATTAAAAATGGAGTCAGTTAAAGAAATTGGACTTCAACAAAGAACAGGAGAACACAGATTATGGTATGAAATGTGTGACGAAGGAAATTTATTATACTGTTTATTAGAATCGAGTGGCACGATAACATTATAAGACGTGGATTTGTTAGTACGTTGTCATAACGATGTAAATTTTTCGAGAGAACGTCTTGACCTGTAACTAGCTCAAGCACCGAAGCTTGTGAGACTTTTGATTATCTTCCGATGAGAGCAGCGTACCACAGAGAGAAGTGAAATGCGTAGTTTCACACACGCGTCGCACCGAGCTGGGATAAAACTGAGTCGGCCATTATAGAGGCAGGCGCTCGGCCGCTTTTCCGCTCGACGACGCATCTGCCACCCCACTGCGCCGTAGCCGACGGTAATTAGATTTTAGGAATGTGAGCATCTTTACACGGCGGAGTTCTAAGCTAATTTTCAATTCCATTTGCAAGTTCAGAACGGCTTCAGAAGGAGATTTTCCTCCTGTTCATTAAAATTTCATTTAAATTTAATAGGCGCCTGCAAGCGGCTTCCGAGCGTCTTGCATTGCAAATTTAGTTTCTATGAAATTACGAAGATGGAACAAACAGAGGCGCTTCGCATCCTGTCCCTCCTCCCCCCCCCCCTTCCGCCCTGCCGCGCTACATCCGCGAAACGCATTCGCTATCTCCGTCTGCCGATCTCGCTCCGCTTATAATTCCTTCAATTGTAGTTTCTCTCTTAATCGAAACGTCTTGTTTCTTACCTCTCCCGTGACAGAGCGGGAAGCGAAATGACGCAAATAGGAGCGAGGGAGTCGTCCCGCGGAGGCGGGAAGTGACGGAAGATGAGGCAGTTGGGTGGAGGGGGATGGGCGGAGACAGTCGCGGAAGGAAGGGGCAAATTTCTGGCCCGGTGCCTTCGCACTGTATACATACAAGGAATGTCCCGTCATCAAAATGCTGAGGCGTCGGGCAGAGATGAGAGCGGGGCAAGAAACAGCGAGTAGGGGGGAGGGGGGAAAGAGGCAGAAATGGAATTAAGGAAAACGGGCGCCGCGTATCCAATTATAACTTGGAAACGAATTTCTCATTTCGAGACAATTAAGCGGCATATTATAGTCACTGAGGCGTTGTACAGAGCAGCAATACAGCGAGGCCTGCCTCTCCACAAATTATACTTCTGGGACGCATTAATTCTGCAGAGCCACCGGAGGCGCTACCCGCTGTGACTGTGAGGGGCGGGGCGGCGGCAGCGCAGGTAGTATAGGGGTGGCGGCGCGCCGTAGGCTCCCCGAGGACTCTGACGGTCGTCACTCTTCCACGTCTGCTGCTGTCACAAAGTTCCCTCCCGTAAGTATGCCTTAATCTGGTTAATCATGGACGCAAAGGCTGCTTTACTTCTGTAGATCATTATGAAGCCAACAGATTCTGTACTGCGTTCTGTTGTAGGGTAAGGTGGTACAAATTCGATATAGGTAGGGGAGACCGGGGCACATTTTCCACCATTTTACGTTTTTATTTTTGTACTTCTCATTTTTACCGATTTTGCTGTAAACAACGGATCATTATATTTCCTACACCTTTATTTACAGTCTTGTACAGATATTTTTGAAAATAGTAAATATCATTCTTGGTAGTAAATGGTTTTGTCTGACCATGTTACGTTGGAAAATTTGCCCCGTATGTGGGGCAAGTTTTCCAGCTTACTTAAAATGTACAGGGGCAAATATTCCAGTTATACTTTCAATGTTAAAACAGAGATAATTATCTTGATTTCACTGAATACGTATTTTTATCATGAATTTACAATACATTACAAAAGAGGATAGTAAAAATAGCCACATGAAATAAAAACTAATGCTATTTAATGGTATTACAAAATATGTGACTTAAATATTTTACAAATACAGACATTTTTAACAATACATGTACTGATTGTCTGAATCACAATGTAAGCAAACAAAAAATGGAACAATCCCTTTCGTACAGTCTCCATGCGCCCATTTCGTGCACTATACACACTTTTCATTTGTTTTAGACTTGGCGTAAGGCTTAAAGCAATAAGGAATATGTGCCCAATATGCACTCAGAAAACGTGCCCCGTCGCCATATTCGGAACTATAACAATACGTCCATGAGTAACAGTGTAAGCTATTTACAAAACAAATGCACAGTTACGTGAAGAAAGAAACCCACTTTTAGTGTGTGCAACGTCAAAATAATAAGTTTAATGCTAGAATGTTTATTTTAAGTTTCAATAAAATCGTGAAAGTTTACTCACATTTGCAAAAATGACGAAAACAGCCCTACCGACGTTGTAACTGATGGTACAACACTGAAACTTTCGTAAATGAAGCGTGCTTTGTTGCTACTTCCTACAGTATCGCCGGTGGTAACATCTAGCGGTTTGTTTCGAAAATAAACGGATTTGGAAAACTTGCCCCTATGGAAAATGTGCCCCGGTCTCCCCTACAATTCCGATCAACATACGTTTTCGCACCATTTGTCAATTTCAAGGTGTCTCGTTGTGTGGCGTTGTACTGTAGCAGTTTTCTACAGCTCCTCCTGTCTTTCCAAGAATACATCACTTCGTGCTACGGAGATATAATTTTTTTCTTCCTTTTAAGAGGTAAGTGAAGCTACTTAGTCCAACGCGCTCTTATACATTTTCTGGTTAAGTGTGATTGGATTCGTTGCTAAATATGCAATGTTTGCTACCACGAAGTGTTCATTGGAGCCTTAAGGAAAAAGTGCTTTCTGTGGTGTCGCACAAGTATAAAGTGCGCGCCACCTACTTTCGCCGCGCGCCGCCACGCACGCACGGCGCGGCGTTCTTACGACGACAGCGAGCGCCCTCTGCTGCAACTCCGCTCGTGGCCACCACTGGACTGCATCGTTCACTTGGGACTGAGATAGGAAATAGCTAACACTTCGGAATTAGATAGGCACCAGTGAAGACTTGGCTATCGGATAGACACTAGGCAGGTCTCTCTCTATATAAACTATGTATCAGCATTCTGCAGTCACGATGTAAAAGATAAGTATTACTAAGTCTCTAAGAAATATATATATCGTTCTAATTTACTCTAGTGTTTCTAGTTTCTGCTGTCTCACTGGCTGGTCACCTACCTGCACAAGCGTGCATCCTTCATTCCTATGTCGGTCTTTCTACTCGGCCACCGACACCTACGACGGAAACGAGACACAAAAGCGGCGACGAGGCTGGGACACAAAACTTTCTATGTGGGAGATGCACATTATCAAAATTGTACGAGGAAGTGATTATAATTGTACCTAGTGTGATGTATTTTCGATCGATTTTTCTCAATTCCGTTACCTGTTCAAGTGTTTATACCAACAATTGTAACTGTCTAATATTTGTGTTATATATTCATTAAACATCCGGGAACAAGTGATATAGTTAAAATTATTTATTTTCTCAATATATATATATCCAGTTACAATGACATTTGTCCGAAATGATCGAAATTGTACCATCTTACCCTAGTTGTCTAGCGTAATTCTTTACCAGCGTTGCTTATAAGGTACATCATACTTCTCGAGTTCTGCTACATATAAGATTTATCATAGTTTAGGAGCACACCACTCTAATTCTGAAGGTGAAGTTGAAACCATCAGAACTGCAGTAAACTAGCTAAATAACTATTTGCACAACTTCTAATATATAAAGCAGAGTGTCCGTATATTTGTACGTGTTGCATACAAATCTACAGTTTTGCTCCAATCTTTATGAAATTTTGTACGCGTAAGCTTCAATCCATGAGGACGGTCGCCGTAAGTGTTAAGAATCACATACGATATATAGTTCACGACATATGACGTCATAAACAATGCGATGCGCTAAAAACTTTTGCACTTTGCGACAATGCTGCTCATTTTCTCCTAAACTATTGGACCGATTTCAACCAAATTTGGTACACACATTCTTTACCGTGAGATAACAATTGCTGCATCATTAAGAATCACATACGGCACATGGTTCAAAAGATATTACTTCATAACCAATAAAATCGCAAAAAATGCCATGTAATGCGGCGAGATTTTCGAAATACACTGTATGAGAATGACAGTACCTAGCGACTTGCAACAAACTTTAAACATAATTTCAATCCTTCATTAAATATTTTCTCGCTGGCAACCATTGTAAAATGATGAAAGGAAAAAAGTTTCTCGCTTAGTACTTTTCCGTTGTGTACGGAGTAAAACTACGGCTCTCGGTATGACGTTACAATTTATAATTTGAACAATAGAAATTGTAGCGACAGGAAATTTTACAGACAGTATACACACATATAGCTGAATGTACCTTCTAAATTGCATCACAGTACGACATGTAGTTCATGAGATATGAGCACGTAAACAGTAACGTTCCGCTGTTCATGGACTAAATTATGGCATTCGGTATGACGTTACAATTTATCATTTCTATACTACAAATTGTAGCCGCAGGAAATTTTACAGACAGTATACACGCATATAGTTGAGTGTACATTCTAAATTGCATCACAGTACGACACGAAGTTCATGAGATATGAGCATATAAACAGTAACGTTAATGGAAAACCGTCCCTTACATCACCAAGTCTTAATCTATTACTTCTCTACTACTAACTGGATTTCCAAGAGATTTTACAAACATACAGCTCTTATACAAATAAATATATACCTTAAAATGACAGGAATAAATAAACAAATACCTGAGCAACGCCGGGTTTCAAGCTAGTATTTGATAAATCAGTCATATTCTGTGACTCCAAAGCAGCAATATCAGCAATTGTTAACTTAATAGATCCAAAAATTGCTAAAGTAAAAGATATCCAAGAAATAATTAAGTCCCTACAGCAACACAACAAGAAAATGGCAATTCAGTGGATACCATCTCACTGTGGCGTAGATGGTAATGAGAATGCTGATTTCCCAGCCAAAAAAGGGCACAAAAATTAAACAAATTGGGATAAAACTACCCTGTCATATTTTGCAGTAAAACGCATTATTAACAATATTTTTAAAGAAGAATTGGGAAAAATCAATAAAACCTCATGTAAGGGATAGGGCTGTGAAACCCTCTTGGATAACCAACTGATATCAGATGGACTAAGGAGGCAGTACCAACATTCCGCCTGACTACTGGACACGACAGTTTGGCCTCCCACCTGCACAATCTCCAACTTGCCGTCTCCAGAACGTGTTCTGTGTCACAAGAGTGGTACCATAATGAACAGTGATCATTTGAAAGAGTGTTCAGAATTGTACAATTGTAATTTAGACTTAACAAACTTGTACTGGGAAGCAAGAAGGCGAATTACGTTAAGTCAAGTACCAGAACATTAAAATAATAATAATAATAAAACATATAAGATTGCATGTAACCACTCTTTTAGACTGTTTACGTTTGCTTGTTTGTTAAGCTTTTGGGACTTAACTGCGGGGTCATCAGTGCCTAAACTTTAGTTATGAACAACATTATACTAAGGACGGCACAAACATCCATGCCCGAGGAGGATTCGAACCACCGACGGAAAACGGCCTCGCGCTATGTAGCATAGCGCCTTAGTGCACTCGGCCGCTCCAGCCGCGGCTTAACAAAATCCCAGAAGATTGGACTAAAGGAGTCATCATCTCTCTGTTTAAAAAGGGCAATCGGCGAAAATGTGGAAACTACAGAGGCGTCACACTGCTGTCCCACACACTGAAGCTGTTAGAAAAGATCGTAGAAAGTAAGGTAGTTGAAACCTTGCTTGAGGAAGAACAACATGGATTCAGAAATCACCGAGGTTCTATGGATCTTATTTTTGCAATAACAATGCTAATAGAAAAGTACTGCGAATATGGAAGAAATCTTGCTATTTCATTTGTAGACATCTAAAAATCATATGGCAATGATCCTCGAAGCAAGATATGGAAATGTTTGGAAAACCTAAAGATGCCACAGTATCTGATAGATAAAGTCTAAATGCTATACCAAAAGTGTTATAGCTGTGTCCAGAAGAGCAACGGACGATCAGGTTGGTTCGAAACAAAGAGAGGAGTCCAGCAAGGAAGTGCCCTATCACTATTCCTATTTGTAATAATAATGGACACAATTTATAAAATCTATCAAGAAAATAGCGAATCTAATACCCTTGTTTTGCCTATGATTTGATGATATGGGGAGAGACAGAAGCTGAAGCACAAACTGAATGATTGGAATAACACATTCAAAAATTTCGGACTAAAGATAAGTAAAACAAAGACAGTAGAAATGAACATCAAGAGGCAAGGAATAACATCAAATACATTTCTAGATGGGGCCAAAGTAGAATCTGTTTCTCATTTCAAATACCTAGGAAGCATGATCTCTAAAGACATCAGAAGATATTTAGCAGAACACAGAAAGCATCCAAATTTTACAGTCAAATAAGGAATCTTCTCTGGGATGATAAAATGCCACAAAAAGCAATAGCAAACATGAACCATACCTATTTCGTTCCAATCCTTACATACAGCTTAGAAACGTGTACCCTACTAAACAGAGACCTCAGTAGAATTCAGGCAATGAAGTGAGATTCATTAGATGAATCAAACAAGCAGACAGGAAAATTAGGAATGAGATGAAAATAAAAGAAAAGTAGCTGGTATCGAGGTTCCTGTCAGCAGCATTACGAGGAAACGTAGACTTAAGTGGTATGGGCACTTAATGAGAATGAATAATGAAAGACCTGATAAAAATATTTGTACCTCAACCTCATAGGAAGAAGACCACGTGGAAGACCAAGGAAACTCTGGATAGAGACTGTAAGATCAGATGTGGAGGAGAAAGGACACAAGTGGGAAGACATTCTGGAACAGAAGATGTATGAAGACAGGAGGAGATGGGGAGCGCTTGTACACCACACCCGGGAAACTGGAGTTGGAAAATGATGATTATGATGATGATGGCAGTAGTAACTATTGTTGACAATAAATGGTACGAACTCAGGATTAGGAAACAGGAGCCGCGGCGGAGTGGCCGAGGGCATCGAGGTGCTCTGCTGCGATGCTCGTGGGCCTTCCCCGTCGGAGGTTCGAATCTCCCTCGAGCTTGAATGTTTATTCCGTCTTTAGTATAAGGTAGTTTATAAGCAGTTTGTAAGTTTAGGGACTGATGATCCCCGCAGTTAAGTTCCATAAGCTTTACAAACATTTGAACATTTGAGAAAGCAGGTAATCATTCTTGCTGCCGGCCACAGTGTCCTGAATAGGCGATAGAGACAGCCTAAAATACGCCGCGAGTTTTACAGTTTCGTTTGCAGTGAAATAATTTTCATACGATGCGACAATCTTCCCTGGTAAGGTACTTCAGGAATATTTCTTGAAAAATAAAAAAAAAATAAAAAATAAAAAAAAAAAAAATAAATAAAAACTGTGTTGCTTATAAACAACAGTGAAGTTCATTCGTCAATTGAAACTTCCGGGCTAAATTGCCATGGTCGATCGGTAAAACTTCTGAGGTGAATCGACAACTCACCTCAGAAGATGTTTTCCGGTGTTGACAACGAAACGTCAGGGGGAAGAAGTTTTACCGATCAACCTCGGCAATTTAGCCCGGAAGTTTCAATAAACGACAACCCCGACCGTGAAATCCTACATGTTATGAGTGAACTTCTTTGTAAGTTCCATTATTTAGACCACACTTTACAAATCTATTAATACAGATACTTTAAAATTTTCTTTACAGGTGTAATATCTTATCCTAGGTCACTTTTAAACAATGGCGATGTATTTTGGTAAAAAATGCAACCAACTGCTTTTATGGAAATTTTTTATTCTATAACTAGTTTTCAAGCCACTGCAGGATCATCTTCAGTGGGTCAGTCACAAAGTACCAAAATTACTGAACTTTAGTAATTGGGATCATAATACAATGAAATTAAACGTTAGGTTGTTATATTTTACTATGTTTTATTACAGGTATTAGCACGACCATGATGTTCATTGGGTACTACATACTAGCAAAATTCATTCTGATGTTTAAAATATAATTTAGTCGCTTATATACATTTTCTGGATACATAATGTCTCAAACCAAAGAACATTAATTAGTAAAGTGTGGCATCTAGCATATCTATCATCTTTAAACTTCATTATGGCGCCAAATGTAGCAACATCTCATGTGTGAAATTGTCAGTGCCCAATGAACAACATGGTAGTGCTAATACCTGAAATAAAAACACACTACGTACATAAAATATAACAACATAACGTTTAATTCCGTTTTATTCTGTTCCCAATTACTAAAGTTCAGTTTACCAACAGAGCCTGAATCTACACTTGCTGCAAGATAACAAATGTTCCTGTAAATTATCCACAGAAGATGACCCTGCAGTGGCTCGAAAACTAGTTATGGAATAAAAAACATTTATAAAAACAGTTGCTTGCATTTTTTAACCAAAATATATCGGCGTTTTACGCTACAGCAGTAGTTCGCATACAACATGTTTATTTTGAAACTTTTAAACATTACGTCATTTTGTGTACTATTTGACTGACGCATCAAGTCTACTACGCGGCACGTGTGAAGTTCATCTCTTTCTTATTGTAAATAGGACGTGTTTCAGCATATTTAATGGAAAACAATGTTTCACAAGACTACGTAAAGAGAACCATCAACATCTGGTGACATGTGACTAGATACATGAAAGTAAAACTGTGAAATGAGCCAACGTTTTAGCAATATATAAACAAAAATTTGCTAATTATTTAATTAACATAAAATTAGACATTTCTAAACTGTTAACAATAAAATTACGCTGAATACAGTTCTAATCTCTTAAATGTGACGAATAAACCAACATTTTGCTAAAATAAGCTTGTTGTTGTGGTGGTCTTCAGGCCGGAGATTGGTTTGATGCAGCTCTCCACCCTACTCTATCCTGAGCAAGCCTCTTCAACTCCACATAAGAACGGCAACCTACATCTGTCTGAATCGGCTTACTGTATCCACCTCTTGGTCTTCCTCTGCGGTTTTTACCCCACACACTTCCCTCCAACGCTAAATTCGCAATTCCTTGATGTCAAGAATGTATCCTACCAATCGATCCCTTCTTTTAGTCAAGGTATGCCAGAAATTCCTTTTCTCCCCAATTCTGTTCAGTACCTCTTCATTAGTTAAGCGATCCAGCCACCTAATCTTCAGCATTCTTCTGTAGCACCACATTTCAAAAGCCTCTATGATACTCTTCCTGTCCGTACTGGTTATCGTCCATGTCTCACTCCAATACAAGGCAACACTCCACACAAATTCCTTCAGAAATGACTTCCTTAGGCTTAAAAATATTCGATTTAACAAATTTCTCTTTTTCGAGAACGCTTTTCTACCTATTGCCATTATGCATTTTATATCCTCTTTACTGCGACCATCATTTGTTATTTTACTGCCTCCTTTAATGTTTCGTACCTAATCTAATTACTTTAGCTTCACCTATAAGCTTATGTATGTTGAATTTTGTTTCTATGGCGACATTGCCTTGAGAACCACTGTTGCTTAAAAGTAACACAAAACTAATATTTAATAGAATATTTCAAAACGTTATATCTTATTTCAAAGCACCTAATTATGTGAAAGAAACGGGCAAATACTTTTTTTCTTGGAAATTCTTTAAAGAAAGAGCTGAGAACCTTACTGCCTATCAGTGCAAATTGAGCCAGCTCCACAGCAGAGAATAGTATGTTTCTGCATTGTTTCGTAAAATAAGAACGGCCTGGGAGAGTGGAAGCGAATTTGAAACAATATGGAAGCACTACTTCCGTATGCAGGCAACATTTCGTCCAAAATCAGCAGGCTACTGACGCAACACAACATCGCGACCACCAAACAAGACGCGCAACCCTATCAAGAACAGCAAAAGAGTATTTTTGACTGAAAAAAGCGATTGTATACAAAACTAGCTGTAAATCCGGCGTTGCCCGGGTGTTTATTTATCCTACACTCTCGTAGTTCACGTCCCCTTCCCTCCTCTATCTGCATTCATCTCTTTCTTTCCAATGTCTCTGTTCGTTTCTACCTTTCCCTTTCTCGGTAATGTTTTCTTGTAAGGCACCCACTGTCATGTATCATACGAACATCTTATATCTTGTGACCTTCCTCTTGGTATAAGTGTCGTGTGTGCAAAAATTCATCAAGATCTGAGAAAACCTATTCATTTTGTCAATGTTCGTATGTTAAGTACCCTCCACCGTGCAAAATTTCTTAAATATCGGAACAAAACTATTGATTTGTATGCAATAGAAACACAGAGTCACATTGAAAAACGCACTTTATTGTTCTCAAATTTTCCAGTTTTATTTCATACAACCTGTGTTCTGAGCATAATGAAAACAACAGAAAAGGACCTGTGAATGTGGTCGAGCCGTTCTCAAGTTATGGCGCGACCAACATACTTAGGGATCCGTTTTTATCTTGCAACGTACTCTCCCCCATGCACCGTATGAAACTTTAGGTAGACGGTGACCTTCCTTTTGAAGGTCAAGTATGCAAAGTTTCGTGAATGTCGGAATGAAACTGTAGATTTCGTAAGTCTGTAGGAAAAGTACCCTCCGTCTTATTGTAAATTCTTTCTTAGCTAACATTTTCTACCTTTAAACTACATACCGGCTAAATTTCAGCATCATAGGTGCACATCTTTTTAGAGGTTTCGTTTTTAGTCAGTGAGTGAATGACCTTTAGCTTTTATATATATAGAGATGTATCCTGAATTGTGGGTTCTGCAAAGACTTTATTTACCAGGTGTTGTAAATTGATTTGGTAGTAAAGACGTAGTAAATTACATCCTCATGCTTTTTAGGGCGAAGTTTGATCTATTTCAATGTCTTTGACGTCATAGCACCTGAACTATGTGTCGTAATATGATATTATTTCGAAGGTACATCCAGTGGTACATATGTAAAACGTTTGCAAAGTACGTCGCGAATAGAGTTAGTACGAAAGACGTAACAAATCAAAACGTCATGCGTGATTTGGCGGTTTTTCATTAACGTAATTATATCTCATGAACTGCATGTCGTAATATGATAAAATTTCGAATGTACATTCAGTGGTATGAGTGTATACTGTCTGTAACATTTCTCGCGAATACAATTAATAGTTTACGAGTAATAAATTGAAACGTCATGCTAAAGCCGTAATTTTACTTCGTGAACGCCGAGAAGGTAGTAAGCGACAAACTTTTTTCCTATCGAGACAGAAAGCTTCCTAAAGGTTTGAAATTATGTTTGAAGTTTGTTGTATGTCGCTAAGTCCTCTCCTTCTCAAATAGTGGACTGATAAAGTCACAGTCTCACGTGCCGCAATACGGGGAAGTTTTCATTGTTTATGACGTCATATCTCCTGAACTATCAACCCTATCGCAAAATCCTTTCTTAGCTGACGTCTTCTACCTATGAACTACATTCCTGCCAAATTCCATCTTCATAGGTGAAGTAGTTTTCGAGATTTCGTGTTTAGTCAGTGAGTGAGTGAGTGAGTGAGTGAGTGAATGAGTGAATGAGTGAGTGTCTGAATAAGTGTCCTTTCACTTTTATATAGATAGAGATTCCATGCAGCTGTGATAAATCCTGTACGTACGGTTAGTTAAAAAAATGTTCAAATGTTTGTAGAGGCTATGGGACTTAACTACGGGGTCATCAGTCCCTAAACTTACAAACTACTTATGAACTACTTACAACTAAGGACGGCACAAATATCCATGCCCGAGGGGGAGTCAAACCCCCGACCGTAGTGGCCGTGCAGGCCGTGACTGGAACGCCTCAGTCCCCTCGGCCAGCGCGGCCGGCACGGATAGTTCGCACAGTGGAGGAACTATACAAGGAACACCAACGACTCACCTACCTATGCCAAACTGGGCAGGTGATTGCCTACATAGAGAACAAAGAGACATCCATGAAGAGAAAAAAGTCGTTGGCAGTATTAAAAACAACTGCTACTTTAATTAAGCCGTGGAAATCCGAGAAAAAATAACCACAGGAAACAGGGATACTGGATTATGGCATTCCATAGTAAACTTCATCAGAGAGAATGTGCGCGAGCGGACACGAGGTCCTTCCGCCACGGTCGCTGTAAATGAAATGCGTCCGCTCCCCACCACCAGCGACCGCGGCCCCGGCTTCTCACACCATCGTGCACGCCACGGACTGCCGCTGGTAAGAGCTGTCATTCCACTTTCACGAAAACGATAACTATATGGTGGACCACTTTATCACGTGTGTGTGTGCGAGTGATCAATGTTCAAATGTTTGTAGAGCTTATGGGACTTAACTACGAGGTTATCAGTCCCTAAACTTACAAACTACTTATGAACTAGCTTCAACTAAGGACGTCACAAATATTCATGCCCGAGGGTGGATTCGAGCCCCCGACCGTAGTGGCCGTGCAGACCGTGACTGGAGCGCCTCAGTCCCCTCGGCCACCGCAGCCGGCGTGTGGGAGTGAGATACGTGAATGTGTGTAAGCACGAGAGCGAGAAGAAAAGCATAAAACGTATAAAAATGAAATAAAAAGCACAAAATGAAACAAAAATATTAGCTTTAAGCTTATCTATACTTATCTATACTTAACCAAACAGCCAAGACATACATGTGCGCCGGCCGCGGTGGCCGAGGGGACTGAGGCGTTTCAGGCACGGTCTGCACGGCCACTACGGTCGGGGGTTCGAATCCCCACTCGGGCATGGATATTTGTGCCGTCCTAGTTCGTAAGTAGTTCATAAGTAGTTTGTAAGTTTAGGGACTGATGACCCCGTAGTTAAGTCCCATAAGCTTTACAAACATTTTTTTGAACATATATGTGCCTCTCAGTGTACAACCAAGACAGACCAAACACACAAATTTTTGCACTAAAGTACGTGAACCAAAAGAGGCCCACTTAACGTTTAGAAATATCGTATGTAGTATGTGTAAGTGGTAATATTCCGAGATCGTAGTGCAACATCTTACAACTATATTCAGTACAAAAATAAATTAAAATGTAAAGTTTATGTAATTAATATAATCACTTTAAAGAAAATGTTTAACGCCGCAAGTAGGCCTTGCTAGGACGCCTTGTTCCTAATATAGTCCGTAGCCACATCTAGTTCATATTAACATTCTGGGGCACGTATAAAATAGCAGGAAAACTCTGCCGGAGTTGTAATGTAATTTTACTTTAGACATAAGTGGAATGGGATGATACATAGACTTTTATATTTACTGTAACTGTAAGCGTAACACAGGCGAGCTGCCTTTATTTTATTTTTGACTTTCTAGTCTTTTGCCAGCATGTTGCATAATTTTATAACTTTGGACTCGAGCACACTGCTCGTAATTGCACGTCTTATGTTTTAGTTTTTATTCTTCTGATGAAGTCACCCTTAGATGGTGCCAAAATCTAAATCAAGGAATTTTATCAAATTCTGCAACTGGTTGGGCTGAACTTTGTCAAATATTTGTAAATCTACAGTTCCTGCAGTCGACAAGTTATGTTTAAAAAAATCAGTTTAAAGCTCAGTACTTATTCAAGTTACATACTAGGCGATGGAGACACTTACGGGAGTATGCCGAAATAGCTAAGGCACTAGCGTGCCAGACTATGATGTAGATGATCAAGGTTCGATCCTATTTAAAGGTAACATTTTATGCTTGTAATTTGTTTTAGAAATTCGTTACCGTCTGTTATTTGAATACAAGCAACTGGGCAATAGCTGTACTCTGCCTTTCTAGGAAGAAATCGGTTCCTCGTATTTATAAAGAATATTTATAACACTTCGATAGCTTACAAAATCGCCTAATTTTTAATAAAATTGTAATGGCAATAGTATTACAACTTTAAACTACCTACATTAATTGTAAAATGCATATGGAATTATTCCATTAAAACAGGAAATATCGTAATACAAGTTTTAATTATCTGAAACCGTCATTTCATAAACAGAATGTTCTTTCTGGTGCAAACGATGATGTATAACAGCACGTAATTACTAAATAATATTATCCATCCTGTTGCGTAAGTAGAAACTAGAATATTACATTTATACATTTTATATAGGTTTATGCACTGATGACAGCTTATTTATAGAAACCGATTGAAAATAAGCAACACTTGAAAGCTGCAGAGCAATCAATAAACAATATAATAAAAACAGCCCTGATCGTCGTTTACGTATGATGCGCTTTATTTAAAATTTGTTATAATTTTCAAAACAAATAATAAAATAAAATATTTCCCACAAGTAAGATCGAACTCTGATCAGCTGCAGGACAATGACGCATCCTACTGCCTGGTTTGCTACACTGCTGTACAAGTCTCAATGACTACTAAATAAGGTATACACTACTGGTAATTAAAATTGCTACACCAAGAAGGAATGCAGATGATAAACGGGTATTCATTGGACAAATATATTACACTAGAACTGACATGTGATTACATTTTGACGCAATTTGGGTGCATAGATCCTGAGAAATCAGTACCCAGAACAACCACCTCTGGCCGTAATAACGGCTTTGATACGCCTGGCCATTGAGTCAAACAGAGTTTGGATGGCGTGTACAGGTACAGATGCCCACGCAGCTTCAACACGATACCACAGTTCATCAATAGTAGTGACTGATGTATTGTGACGAGCAAATTGCTCGGCAACCATTGACCAGACATTTTCAGTTGGTGAGAGATCTGGAAAATGAGCTGGCCATGGCAGCAGTCGAACATTTTCCGTATCCAGAAAGTCCCGTACAGAAACTACAACATTCGGTCGTCCATTATCCTGCTAAAATGTAGGGTTTTACAGGGATCGAATGAAGGGTAGAGCTACGGGTCGTAACACATCTGAAATTTAACGGCAACTGTTCAAAGTGCCGTCGATGCGAACAAGAGGTGACCGAGACATGTAACCAATGGCACCCCATACCATCACGTCGGGTGATACGCCAGGATTGCGATGACGAATACACGTTTTCAGTGTGCTTTCATTACTATGTCGCCAAACATGATGCGACCATCATGATGTTGTAAACGGAACTTGGATTCATCCGAAAAAATGGTGTTTTGCTATTTATGCACTCAGGTTCGTCATTGCGTACACCATCGCAGGCGATCCAGTCTGTGATGCAGCGTCAAGGGTAACCGAAGCCATGGTCTCCGAGTTCATAGTGCATGCTGCTGCAGTCGTCGGACTGTTCGTGCAGATTGAAAGTAGCTTCTTAAATTGTTTAAGTAAGATCTCGGGCAGTTGAGATCTGCAAATGCAAGTTAAAGCGCTCACTGCTGCTCTAAATTACTTTGCGTGTGGCCACAGTACTTGCGCAACGGAAATTTATTTAACTGCTCACTTCTTAAGTGAGCAGCCAACGTTTTTACAAACACCAATATCACACATAAAAACGAATAGATAATTAAATATGGGGTGGAGAGCATGAAATTATAAAACAGCGGTTTGATACTTTAAATCATCATCTATTCAATAAAATGAACAAGCAAATAAATCCTGTAATAAAATTGTTTCTGCCCTTATTGAATATCCAGGTAACGTGGGAGGAAACTAGCAAATACACAGCGGATAGGGAAAGCACATTCATTCACTAACAGACATGCGCATAATGCTTGCGACACATGCGAAAACTCTTGTTAGCAGTGGCGAAAGGAATTGGCGGCGGCGTGTTGACGAGATGGCGGGTGTCTTCAAGCACTATTACACACACAACTATGCACCAAAGGAACTCATGTTCGAGGTGGCAGCAGCATACCATTCTTAAGAACCACGTGGCGTTCGACCACGGTGAATTACATAGAATTTACAAAAGAAATTAATTTAGAATATGCAAGTGAAGCACACGCGAGAATTCATATAGAAGAAAGCTAGTATTAGTGAAAGCATAGCTGATGGCCGGAGTAACGACCGTTATAAAAGCACTTGGTGTTATCGGTCATACCCAGATAGGAAAGACGGAATCAATCCATAAAATGTGAGAAAAATTTAGCATACTTACAAACACAGACACGACGTGAAAATGTTAATTAAAAAACAGCAAGGAAATTCAAACATACTAAGCTTACACAAAGCCTGAAGGCCACACACGAGTATTCTAACTTGAAAAAAAAAAAAAAAAAAAAAAAAAAAAAAAAAAAAAAAAAAAAAAAAAAGACGAACACAAACACTGAATTACTCGAGTTCTGTAAATTATGAAACACTTCGCCTCGCATAGCGAAAGAATTACTCAAGAAAATTACCACAGATTAACCAAGACTGCCTGATCACAAAGAAAGCAAAATCCTAACAGCATGCCTTTCCCTCAGCATGATTTCACGATGTACTCACCTCGCCATCTTGCCAAGCAAGCTTGTCTCTGGCCACCCAACAGACGCCAGCGCAGACGACAAACGAAGCCATACGTTCATAATTAAAGTAAACGAGGCCTAAAGCGAGACGCGGTGACTGTAAGCCATTGCGCGGCAGTCAGTCAGTATTAAAAGCAACCTTCCACATTAATACGATCAGACAAAATACAATGGCACAGGAGGAAACACATATAAACGTAGGGAATTGATCATTAATAAAAAGAATAAAATGATTGACATTTAAATAAATAATATTAATGGTGCAGAAACACTTAATAGTCATGAATAACTCAAATTGGAACACGACCACACATTCAATGGACGTGTTTCAAGATGGTTGTTGTCTTGCAAACATCCCCATGTTGACTCAGGGATGGAGACGTAGCTGCACGATCCGTTACAGCCATGCGGATAAGATGCCTGTCTCGACTGCCAGTGATACGAGGCCGCTGGGATCCAGCACGGCGTTCTGTATTGCCCTCCTCAACCCACCGATTCCATATTCTGCTAACAGTCATTGGATCGCTACCAACGCGAGCAGCAATTCCTCGACACGATAAACCGCAATCGCGATGGGCTACAATCCGACCTTTATCGAAGTCGGAAACGTGATGGTACGCATTTCTCCTCCTTACACGAGGCATCACAACAACGTTTCACCAGGCAACGTCGGTCAACTGCTGTTTGTGTATGAGAAATCAGTTGGAAACTTTCCTCATGTCAGCACGTTGTAGGTGTCACCACCGGCGCCAAACTTGTGTGAATGCTGTGAAAAGCTAATCATTTGCATAACACAGAATCTTCTTCCTGTCGGTTAAATTCCGCGTCTGTAGCACATCATCGTGGTGTAGCACATTTAATGGCCAGGAGTGTGTGTGCTGCGCTTAAGACTTTAGAGCCCTTTCTCTTGAAATTTTTTGGGTAGTGCACTTTAAAATTTCTTCCAGTGGACACCCTCGAGGTAATTCATATCCAAAACTGAATTTTCGGGACTTCATTATTTTGCTTCTTCTCCTCCTACTGCGTTTTAACATCTCACGACTCCACAGACTCATCTATTCTTTCAAAAGCCGCATATAATCTCTACCTCTTAACCTTATACTTGTGACGTCAATGTGTATAATTGGACTACTATTGTTGGCGTTCGTTTGCTGCCGAATCTTGTAGAAACAACCCTATAATCGAACTGTTGATTGTAATTCAATCTCTTTCCTAACTTCATAACAAATTCTGCTCCCGTTGTTCGTTTCATGCTGTTGCTGATTTTGCTGTTTATATCTCTGACTAGAAATCACCTTCTTTCTATTTCCCTCTTCTATACCTGCATTTCATTATTTTAGGATTTTTAGCTTCACTTTCATGTTCAAACTTGTGACATTCACTTTGCGACACCATTTCGTTAATTAATTAAGTTTTTCATTATATTCAACTTAGCAGTACGCTCTTGGAGATCTGAATGGAGGGCTCATGTGGAATGTTGTGCCATTGGAGAGATTATTATGACAAATTCCCAGTGACAACACACATGTTCTGTGCGTATGCCTTGTGTGTCCTCAGAGAAATGGTTTCATCATATTTGAATCATAATCTTATTATCGGAAGAAACACGTCAACCCACTTCTTCCAGAGTTCAGGCTGCAGATGGTGTTTATGATGTCTCGTAATGGTTAAGACGTGTTTTACCTATTTCAGTATTTATTACAAAAACCTACTACATTTTTTTTTCATCTTCTACTGATATTTGTGGTTTAGTGCCGTTACAGACTGGTGTTACGTGATATTTGGGTGGTAACTTAACAAAATAAAGTGCACGCCCTTAACTTTTTAATTTTTTTTTGTTTCTAATATTTAAACTGCTCTTACTCGTTTACAAAAATAATTGAGTTTCTTCCTTCCTTTCGGGAATGCTACTTCGTCAAGGTTTGCAGGCGAACGTCTTTGAAAGTTAAGTGATGCGTTACTGGTAGAAGTAGGGTTGTGAGGGCCGGTCGTGAGTCTCACTTGGATGAGCATCCGGTAACGTACTTGCCTGCAATATGCAAAAACTCCAAGTCCGGTTCCCTGTACGTCACACAATTTTAACACACTACACTGTTTCGCTTTTATTACTCGCTGCAATAGCAGCGCACCAAGCGGCTAGGGAAATGCACTTTTCAATAATGTAAATAACACTTACAGTGATCTGTAACATACTTATGTATAAGCTCGAGTAGGCTGCACATATAGCTCGATAAAAATCGACAATAACAAAAGAAAATAATGGCTTCACAATTGTCTGTTTTTGTTTCCTAAGTACGCTAGGAGTTACTGAAAGTTGCTTTACGTGGCAGTTTGTTTAATATTTACATCTACAAATATACTCTGCAAATCACATTTAAGTGGCTGGCAGAGGATTCATTAACCATTTTCATAACTTTTCTCTACCGTTCCATTCTTAAAAAGCGCGCGGGAAGAAAGAACTCTTAATCGTTCCGTTTTGGATCTGAATTCTCTTATTTTGTTGGGATGCTCATGTTTCCCTATGTAGTTGGGTGCTAGCAAAATATTTTCACATACAGAAGTAAAAGTCGGTGATCTTTCGTTTAATGATTTCCACCTCAAATCGTGCAAAACTTTCTTGACGCTTTCCCCTCTGTAAAGTGATAAAACGAGCTGCCCTTCTCTGGACCTTCTCAATGTCTTCCATTAGTCCCTCCTGGTGAGGGTCCCACACTGAGCAACAGTACGCCAGGAGAGGACGCACAAGTGTGATGTAGGCAGTCTCTCTGGTGGAGCTGTTGTATGTTCGAAGCTTTATACCAATGAAACGTCACGTTTGATTCGTCTTCTCCACAATAATTTCTATGTGTTCTCTCCAGTCTAAGTTGTTCGTAATTGTAACTACTAGGTATTTGGTAGAATTTACGACCTTAAGGTTTGACAGATTTATCGTATAATTGAGTTCAGCGGATTTCTTTTAGTGGCCCTGTGTATTACTTCACACTTTTCATTATTTTGTGTTAATTGCCAATGTTCGCACCAACTAGAAATTTTGTCTAAATCGCTTTGCAGTTGCTTTTGATCCTCTGTTGCTTTAACTAACCGATAAACTACAGCGTCATCCGCGAACAATCTAAGAAAGCTATTCAGATTGTCTCCTAAATCGTTTATAAACACAACGTAGATCTGGGGATCTATAACGCTTCCCTGGGGAACGTCTATTTTACTCGATGACTTACCATCAGTTACTACGAACAGTGTCCTTTCTGAGAGGAAATCGTGAATCCAATCGAACAATTGTGACGATATTCCATAAGCACGCAATTTCATTAGAAGCCGCTTGTGATATATAGTGTCAAAAGCCTTTCGGAAATCCAGAAACATGGAAGCGATCTGAGAACCCTTGTCGATGGCACTTATCACTTCATGTGAATAAAGAGCAAGCTGTGTTGACGGTTAATAGGTCGTTCTCTTCAATGTAGTTCATAATGTTCGAACAAAGTTTATGTTCCAAAATCCTACAGCAAATCGACGTCAATGAGATGGGCCTGTAATTTTGGGGATCACTCCTGTTGCCTTTCTTGAAAATTGGAGTGACTTGGGCAACTTTCCAGTCTTTGGGTACGGATCTTTCGCTGAGTGATCGGTTGTATATGATAGCGAAGTATGGTGCTATTGCATCAGAAATATTTTCATATTGTACGGATATTTGCTGTAGAAGGTCGTTTTCCTTTAACAAATAATTTACAATAATACAAGTGTTTTAGAAAGTCGATTGAAATCTAAGAATGAGCCAATCGTTGACTCCATCCAAAATTATTCTTACGTCGACATGAAAGGTATTGATAATAATAACGGGAAGACATATTTGCCTTTTCACGCGTGATAACCATATCTGTATATATTTTCTCTTGATTTCGGTGAACTAAGATGCACTTGTAGACACACTAGGCTTATTACACGGCGTTGCCTGGGAGTGTATTTAGTCCTTCTTTCTTTTCATTTACTCCATCTTCTTCTTCCCCCTCTGTCCATCGCTTTCTGCCCCAATCTCTTTCCAATTCACCTTATCTGTATTCTCGTAGTATTTCAGATGCATAGTGTTGATAACAAAGACATAATAAATTAAAACCTAATTCGCGATAGGGTGGTTTCCCATCCGTCTCGATGTATGACTCCATGTTTCTTGTATTATGTGTGGTACTAATATATAATATCGAAGTTAGATTCTGTTGTATGTGTGCATACCACTCGCAAAATACAGTTAGTACCGCAGACGTATGAACATCGAAAAGTAATCAGCGAATTTTTGTGTTTCCTTTCATCCTCTCGCTATTGTTAGCGACAAAAATTTCGTTAAGATTGAAAATATTTTATAAATGAGGCCGCTAAGTTCTATCATTCACACATACTGAATTAAAGTCTCAATACTCAAACGTCGCATTATACAGTGGTTTCCCGCGCATCTCGTTGCTTAAAAAAATGTTCAAATGTGTGTGACGTCTTATGCGACCAAACTTCGTGGTTATCAGTCGCTAGACTTGCACACTAATTACTTGACTAATTTAAACTAGCTTACTGTAAGGACAACACAAACACCCATGCCCGAGGGAGGATTCGAACCTCCGACCGTAGCGGTCGTGCAGATTGTGACTGGCGCGCTGCAGACCGCTCGGCCACTGCTGCCGGTTCTCGTTGTTTAGCTGCGCGCGATGGCCGCGTGGTATAAGGCGTCATGCTACGGACATGTCTTTATGTAAGTTAATTTAAGTAATATGTAAGTCTAGGGACTGAGGAGCATAGCAGTTTGGTCCAATAGGTTTACAGACATGCCGTTACGTATGACGTCATATCTTCTTAACTATGTGTATGTTCTTAGCAAGGAATATGTTTACCACATTTATCTTATGCAGTCGTTTAGCTAGAAATGTATACCAAACACGTTCATACCTTAGAAATATTCATAATATATTGAGATATAAAGAATTTCTTCATGTAAGAGCTGCAGCTTTTGTCACGGAATCAGTAAAATTTGAGTGTTTTTACATTTTGTACCATAATTTATATCTCTGGTCATTTACTAGAGCTTGGAGTACAAGGTATAAGTTAATTAAATAAAATGAGGTTCATTCCTATCTAAGTTTCCTGGTAATGAAAACAGTGTTTATGCTTCATACATGAATACAATCAACTACACACATTTAGTAAACAGAATTATAGATTACTAATTTTCCGTATAAGGTTGATAAGCTCCACACTCACAAAATAATACAAACTCTTGCGAATTTTAATTCTAAATCTGTTGAACATTCAAGAGCTAACTTTATAAAGGGCGTTTTCTCTAAATATAACGGACACATTAGAAACTGTCAATGATTTCAGAAACAAGTGCTTAATTTACTCATTTTTGCTAGATAATGATATAGGCAGTCAGTATAAATCTTCTGTCTCATTACTCTTCTAAAATATTGTTGCATATTCATAACTGACGGCAAAAAATTTTGATAGTCAAAATCTCTTTCCTTTAAAATTTAGGCTATTCCTTAATGGATAATTCTGAACCTTTAAACTATAGCGAAAATGTGGCTATTCTAGTTCTCCGTTTAAATCCCCGGAGTGTCCGGATGTATGTACGTGTTGCATACAAAGCTATAGTTTTGATCCAATCTTTTTCAAATTTTGTACACGTAAGCTTCAGTCCATGAGAACGGTCGCCGTAAGTGTAAGAATCACGTACGATATATAGTTCACGAGATATGACGTCATACACAATGAGATGCGCGAAAAACTGCTGCATTTTGCGACAATGCTGCTCATTTTTTCCTAAACCATTGTACCGATTTCAACCAAATTTGGTACACACATTCTTTACCGTGAGGTAACAATTTCTGCATGATTAAGAATCACATACGGCATATGGTTCAAAAGATATTACTTCATAACCGATAAAATCGCAAAAAATGCCATGTAATGCGGCGAGACTTTCGAAATACACTGTATGAGAATGACAGTACTTAGCGACTTGCAACAAACTTTAAACATAATTTCAAACATTCATTAAACTTTTTCTCGCTTACAACCATAGCAAAATGATGAAAGGAAAAAAGTTTCTCGCTTTCTACTTTTCCGCTGTTCATGGACTAAAACTACGGCATTCGGTATGACGTTAGAATTTATAATTTGTACACTACAAATTGTAGCCACGGGAAATTTTACAAACAGTATGCAGGCATATAGTATCGCAGTACGTCACATAGTTCATGAGGTAGGAGCACATAAACAGTAATGTTCCGCTGTTCGTGGATTAAAACTACGGCATTCCGTATGACGTTACAATTTATAACTTCTACACTACAAATTGTAGCCGTAGGAGATTTTACAGTCACACATATAATTGAGGGTACCTTCTAAAATGTATCACAGTACGACACGTAGTTCATGAAATATGACCACATAAACGGTAACGTTCATGGAAAACTACACCATTACGCACAATGTGTTAATATATTACTTCTTTACTACTAATTGTATTCCCAAGAGATTTCACTGGCAAACAGCCCTTATACAATTTAATATATACTTGAAAAATGGCAAGAATACATAAATAAATATCCGGGCAACGCCGGGTCTTCAGCTAGTATACATATATATGCAATAATCCGGGCAGGGAATCACTATACTTTTAAATTATGTATAAATAACTGACAAAAACACACAGAGAGTTCGGCATCTAATGACCACGATGTCAACAGGACTATTAACCCTAATCTTCCTTCCTTACTATCTTACTGACAGAAATAATCAATCTTACTAAATGATAACAAGGTCAAGGACACTATGTAAGATATCCCTGCATGATTGTGAGAGGCAGTGATCTGTGTCTCGTTAGATAATCACTTAAAGAATACTGAGCAGAAACGTAGAATGATCTGCTGTCGGGCCATGATTCTACAATTATAACCACAATATCCGTGAAAGTAAAGAATTACTAAAACCGTGGGACTTGCTAACACACAAGAAATCAGCATGGACAAAACGTAACAAGCCACCATTGAAACGGTTCTTTAGAGGCACTGTGCGAACTAATTACGAACTCGTGACTCAACAAATCTTGTACGATTGATGCTCTCTGCATATAACTCACAGGCAAAACGCCTGCAGAGAGCCGTGAAAAAGTTTAAAAGAAACTGCGCTGAAAAATTCTTCACTACGTGTTATACTGTTGCCGTTGTGCAGTAATTACAGAAAACTAATTTAATACATGCAACTGTGCAGTGTATCGATGACGTCGCCAGCACTTACACACGTAATGGAGTGTCTTGGCCGTAAGTATCACGACGTACTGGATTATAAGGGGTTGACTCAGCAAAGTACCAAAGGCGATGCCTCTGCCTACTCCTTTGACGTAAATGAACCTTTCATTTCGTGTTATTACGTCCTTTTACAGGAGAATGTTCAGATACCAATGGTAGAACAAGTTGCAACATAAAGAAAATGTAAGAGCCAGACAATTCAAAACGAGACACAGATGAATAAGTAAGTAAACTATTATTTCAAGTGAAAAAATCTTAACTTAGGGCGCGAAATTTCAGTTCTGACGTCACCAGCCAGTCAAACAACGTTGGTAACCACAACCCCTTTATATGAACATGAAAAAATTTCTCGTTCTTGCTTTCCACCATCCGTCACTTTTCAAATGATATCTTACACATCATACCATATGAAGTGGGTTAACAGAAACATACATACCAGTACCATAGTCTATAGGCCT
The DNA here is from genome assembly GCA_026315105.1 of Locusta migratoria. Classification (NCBI taxonomy): domain Eukaryota; kingdom Metazoa; phylum Arthropoda; class Insecta; order Orthoptera; family Acrididae; genus Locusta; species Locusta migratoria. The sequence goes on along the minus strand of CM048748.1, from coordinate 223,435,143 downwards.
AGCACTTCATTTTTGTGTAGAATTGTCTTTCTACTGAGAAGCACAAGTTCCCAGTGGCACGTTTGGGTCAAAGACAGATAAGATCCATTCACAGATATTACCGGCAAATAGTCCAGTGTATCTGCCTCCAGTCAAGTCCTGTACGCTGAGTTTAGTATTTAGTAATTGGTACTTGCTGATAAGTTTTTCGCGACATTTCTGGTTGACTTCTCGCGGATTAATCAACTGATGTGTAGAGGTGTTTCATTGGATTAATTAAAATACTTGCATTTACACCTGACTATGAAAAATAAATATGAAATAGCGGAACGCGCGAGCTGCAATAGCTTTCAAGGCTTTTAAGAAACAGCCACAAATAAAAACACGAATCACTTGAGTCGAATCCCACTCCAACTCAGACAGCTCTGTGCACTCGCGTATCTAGCAGCTTACAAGTGCCAGAAAAAAAAATGTTTCCGAGTAGAGTCTGCTAATCTGACTGCTTGCTGTCATTGCTTATACAAGAAAAAGCAACAATACAAGTACACAGAAGCATGAGAAAGCGAAACTTATATACAGTTATGCACATGCATGTGAACCCACTGTAAGCTGCTTTAACAGACCTAAAGAGTACGGAGAAGGTTCTGTAACCGTGATGTCAAACAAAACTGCCATTAAATGAGGTCCGTTATTCGCACTAATACTGAGAAAGGATGTTAAAAAATTAAAAATAATGACACAACTACCTGGAAATGCAGCCCTGCTATATTCACCATTATAACAACCGCTTACCTTTTCAGGTTTGTACAATCCTGAAACTATCAACCAGTGATTTCAGTCGCGACCTGGTGACTGTAAATTTTCGCACTCTGCCGTAACTATTAACAAATGTATTCAATTGTCTTGAATGGAAGATATAAGAAGAATATTAAGAAGAGTAAAACGAGGTTAATGGTATGTAATGTCAGAAAATCAGGCAAAGCTGAAGGAATTGGATTAGTTAATGCGACAATAAAAGTAGTAGATGAGTTTTGTTATTTGGGTAGCAAGATAACTTCTGATGACAATGTAAAGAAGATATAAAATGCAGAATGGCTATGGGAAGAAAATCGTTTCTAAAGAAGCGAAACTTATTAACATCCTATATTAATTTAAATATTAGGAAGTCATTTCTGAAAGCATTTGTCTGGAATATAACACTGTATGGGAGTGAAACATGGACGATAAGTAGTTCAGACAAAAAGATGATAGAAGCATTTGAAATGTGGTGGTACAGACGAATGATGAAAATTAGATGGGTGGACCACGTAAATAATCAGAAGGTGCTTAACGAAATTGGGGAGAAAAGGAGTTTCTGGCGTATCCTAAGAGAAGGGATAGAGATCAAGGAATTGTCGACTTAGCATTAGAAGGAAGTGTGCGGGGTAAAAATAGTAGAGGGAGACCGAGGGACGAGTATAGTTATCAAACGGATGTAGGTTGCCGTACGTATTTTCAGATGAAGAGGCTTGCACAGGACAGGGTAGCTTGCAGAGCGGACTCAAGACCACTACAACAACAATGTCTAACACATTATCTCCACGAGTCGGCTCTCTAACTGCTGGAGGTTATTTTAAGATACAACATTTTGTAAAATATTGATCGATTCTATGACCCTGCTACCCGAATTAAACATATGTGTCTCCTAGTCCATATCCGGTAAGTTAAAATCTCCACCTAAAAATCTACGGGAAATATTTACAAGTTTTCCCTTATATGTTCTGCCATTAGTGCAGCAGAGCAAGGTGGTCTTTAAAAATTTCCAATGACTTTGTTTAAGCCACTTTTACGCTAACTTTCATATGTTAATATGTTTGTAAATCTATGGGACTTACATTACCTAAAGGCAACACCCATTCCCGAGGGAGGACTCGAACTTCTGACGGCGAACGGCTGCGCGCACCACAGCACTGCTCAGAATCTCACATTGTTCACGCGCAATCTACAGGAATCATAGCTGTGGATGAAACCTGGATCCATCGTTCCACTCAAGAGACCAAACAACATGAGTGGAAAGAGTGTGCCTAAACAGGCGAAAACTGTTTTATCAGTTAGAAAGGAGATGGCCACTGTCTTTTGGGATTCCCAGGCTAAAATCCTGTTAGAATATTTGGAAAAAATGCATATCCATAACTGGGCCTTATTATGCTGCTCTGTTGAATCGTTCGAAACTGGAACTAATTGAAAAACGTGCAAGATTGGCACAGAAGAAAGTACTGTTATCATGACAGTGCTCCAGGCCACACAGCAGATATCGCAATGGCAAAAGTGCACGACTTGGGATTCTAATTGGTTCCTCACCCACGCTACTCAACCGACTTGGCTCCCAGTGACTTCTTCTTATTCACAAACTTGAAAATTTGGCTTTGTGGTACAGTCTGTTTTGCATAGTACGACAAAGCGTCCTTTGCCGTTGGGTTTAATAAGTTGGACACTCGCTGAACCAAGTGTATAGCTTTGCAAGGAGACTTTTTCTGCCAGACTTATCAAAGAACCCTCGTGATATCTTCTTTCTTCGTGTAGTGCACGCCCGACCTATTCAGGGAGTGAGAAAATTGCATCCAAGATCACCACAGATCGTCTGAGCCTCTGGTTTAAGCCTTCCACTCGGTTACAAATCAGAGGACCGCGATCGGTTCTGGGAACAATGCTGCAAATCGAAAGTCTGTTTATACCACGCGAGCGAAGCTATCTGTCTTCACCTAAACCGCCAGTCGCCTGAGGACACCGAGGATGATCTCAGAACCGGGTCGGCAAGAGTCATTTGTGCAGGCTAGAGCAACTATCTCCAGTCGAGTAAACCCGTGGTATCTATCGCCTCTACCAGAGCCTTGTCCACATCTCTGATGAAACTCTCCGGCAAGAAAACAGAGTGCACATTGGCTTTCTTTCCGGACCGTATTGTTATTTCCGTAAGGGGTTCGATAACGCTCTCCTATGTTTGGGGCTTCCAATTACCAGGAAAACCATTCTTTGCGTCTGTCCGGACCTCTCAGAAGGATTAACCACTTCCACAAAAAGCGAGGCAGCGGAAATCACCTCAAACGTATTACTAAGTCGAAAGGGTACAGCCTTACGACCGGTTTCACCTTCATCCCGGAGTTTCGTGATACCCTTACAGTTCTCCAATCACCACCAGGCAGCTGTAGACTTGGAGGGACGTTGGAAACTTTAAGGATGCCTGAACGGGAACGGGCTGCGTTTTCAGACCTTGCTTTCGGAACACAGTACTTTTGATTTACAATGCGGAGCAAGTTGTGATTTTGTACCAACACTGAATGACATTAAGCTGTAACAGACAATTTGTTGAAATATTTGTTATAGTTTAAGAATTACAATATTCTGTTTAATAGATGTTTCTATAACACACGTTCGTATTCTGGAACCATTTTCTGGTGCATCGTCAGTATGATATCGTTTAGACTATGGCAGGCTGCTGGCAACATTCATAGGATAACATTAAGGCTCTTGTTTTGTAGTTTGGGCTATATCTGAGGAAACAGAAAAATCTTTATTACATATCATTACTATTTTGTCTAAAATATACCGTTAAAATTACATACAGGATGACAAACATAGATAATTTCTGCAATAATACAAATATAATGTCACAGTCTTCAATTAATAGAAATTTGGTGAACATAGCTAAAACTACCGTGGAAGAAGGTTTGAAGATTGTGTCTCCCTTGTGCACGCTGCCAAACATGGGCTCCAACGTGTCGGTCCAGAGTTTTACAGGCGGGTATACAGGCGCTGGTTCCAAGATGGTGTAAGGCACTTGAGAGGGATCGGGATAATATGGAGAAATGAAACTATTTTCCCTAAAGGATGTATCTACACACTGAAAAACTTTCATAGATGTAGAATAAAAAGTATATTTAAAAATATTTTTTTCTTTATTGTGATTTCAATTCCCCAAAAAAGGGGCGGGCTGGCAGCGCTCGCTGGCGCTCTTCAGCCTACAGAAATAAAATTTGACACAGGAGAAACATACGAACATAAAGGAGATAAAATTTTGTAGATAACACATACATAAAACGGAGATGTAAAATGGAGATAAAAGAAAATATATAAAATGAAGAGAAACGGTGGCGTCATAAAAGATTTGGAACGGCGATAGTGGAGAATAAACACAGCTGCTAGAAGGTCAGTGGCACACACACAATTAAAATGAGCGCAGGGCGGTGGCTATGGTTAGACCGTCCGCTGTTGTGGAGTTAAAACGAAAAACACATGACACACACGGAGAAACACACAAGTTAAAACTGATGGTGTTGGCTGCGGGTTGGCCGTTCACTGTTGTAAAATAAAACAATGTAACTAAAAGGCACCACACTTGTCGAAGCACTCACATGGAAGCACAAAGAAGGTGCCACAGATGGCGGAGCACTTGCAGCATTGAATATGTGGTGCGGGGGGCAAAGGGGATGAGAGGAGAGGGAGAGGGTGGGGAGAGCCACAGGGCCGGTGGGGAAGGTCCGGAGGGGGGGATGTCCCAGAAAGGCATGGGGAAGGAAGAAAGGGGAGGGCGGTAAGAGGAGGATCCAGAGGGACAGCTGGGTGGAATTGAGGAGTTGAGAAGGAGCGGGAAGGGAGGTATAGTTGGGGCCCTCAGTGAGAGAAGGGGGAGAGGGAGCAAGGGGAAGGATCACAGCTGGTATGAAGGGTAGATGACAGGTCGGAGGGCATCATCCGAGAGGGGGAGGGTACGGAAGGTGCCACGGGAAAGGATCTGGAGTGTGGACAAGTGGAATACAGGGGGAATACAGTGGTGGAGGCGCGGCAACGGACCAGGTGCAGAGAGGAGGGGATGGACTAGATGATCAGACGCATTTTTTTTTCTTTATTGTGGTTTCAATTTCCCTAAAAAAAGGGGCGGGCTTGCAGCGCTCACTGGCGCTCTTCAGCCTACAGAAATAAAATTTGACAGCGGAGAAACATAAAAACACAAAGGAGATAAAATTTTGGAGATAACACACAAATAAAACGGAGATTTAAAATGGAGATAAAACAAAGTACATAAAATGGAGGAAAACGGTGGTGACATAAAACACTTGGAACGGCGAAAGTGGTGAATAAAAACAGTTGCTCGAATGTCAGTGGCACACACAAGATTAAAATGAGCATAGGGTGGCGGCTATGGTGAGACCGTCCGCTATTGTGGAGTTCAAACAAAAAACACAACACACACTCGGAGAAATACACCAGTTAAAACTGACGGTGGCGGCTGCGGGTTGGCCGTTCACTGTTGTAAAATAAGACAATGTAGCTAAAGCACACTTGTTGAAGCACAAAGGAGGTTCTGTAGATGATGGGGCACTGACAGCATTGAAGATGTGGTGTGGGGGGAAAGGGGATGAAAGGCGAGGGAGAGGATGGGGAGGAGCCACAGAGCCGGTAGGGAAGGGACGGGGGACGATACGATGTCCCAAGAAGCCACTGGGAAGAAAGAATGGGGGAGGGTGGTAAGAGGAGGATCCGGAGGAGGGGAGAACGGACAGGAAGGGAAGGATAGTCGGGGCCCTCAGGGAGAGAAGGGGGAGAGGGAGCAAGGAGAAGGATCACAGCTGGTATGAAGGGTAGATGTCAGGTCGGAGGGCATCATCCGCGAGGGGGAGGGTACGGAAGTTGCCACGGGAAAGGATCCTGAGGGTGGACAAGTGGAGAGCAGGGGGAATACAGTGGTGGAGGCATGGCAATGTACCAGGTGCAGAGAGGAGGGGATGGACTTGAGGATTAGGCGGATCTGATTTTCGGGATATGTAGCGGAGATGTTCAATAAAGAGAAAGAGTCGGGGGAAAGGAATGAGACCATAGAGGATCCGCGTGGGTGAGGGGGGATAAAGGGGGATACGAAAGGCGAGGTGGAGGGCATGGCGCTCCAGTATCTCCAGAGATTTGTAGAAGGATGGGGGAGCGGAGATCCAGGCTGGATGGGCGACACAGAGGACAGGGCAGATGAGGGATTTGTAGGTATAGAGGATGGTTGAAGGGTTGAAGCCCCATATTCGGCCAACAAGGAGTCTGAGGAGGCGGAGGCAGGAGAGGGCTTTTTCTTGGATAGTGCGTAGATGGGGAGTCCAGGAGAGGGTGCGATCAATTGTGAGGCTCAGGTACTTTAGGTTAGGGGTGAGACGAATGGGACGGTTATGGAGGGTCAGATAAAAATCTCGGGGATGGAAGGAAGGGGTAGTACGACCTACGATGATCTCCTGGGTTTTGGTAGGATTTATAGACAGGAGCCACTGGTTGCACCAAGCGGCAAAGAGGTCAAGGTGTTCTTGGAGCAGGCGGTTGGAACGGGCAAGGTTGGGAGCTAAGGCAAGCAAAGTGGTGTCATCAGCATATTGGGAAAGGTGTACGGGAGGGGCAGGCTTAGGCATATCCGAGCTATACAGGAGATACAGGAGGAGAGAAAGGACAGAGCCTTGGGGCACACCAGCAGAGGGATAAAAAAGATGGGAGTCGGTGTTGTGGATGGTAACATAGGTGGGGCGGTTGGAGAGGATGGAGGCATTGACCTGGACGAGGGTGACGGGAAAAGCATAGGTTTCGAGTTTGAAGAGCAGGCCAGAGTGCAAGACCCGATCGTAGGCCCGTTCGAGGTCTAAGGACACAAAGATGGCAGCACGACGGGAATTTAGCTGGAGAGAAAGGAGTTGCATAAGTCAAAGGAGTTGATCGTCAGGAAGGACGAAAGCCACATTGGGTGTCTGGGAGAAGGTGGTGGAGGTGGTGATGGATGCGACGGGACAGAATGGATTTGAAGACCTTGCTGAACACTGGGGTGTGGCAAATCGGGCGGTGTGGGAGGAGGCATCAGAGGGGGGTTTGTTGGGTTTGAGGAACATGAGGACTCGGGAGATTTTCCACAGGTGGGGGTAGCAGCCAGTGTAGAGGATGGTGGTATAGAGGGAAGCAAGAGTGGTGAGGAAAGGGAGGGGACATTCTTTGAGGTGGCAGTTTGTGATGCGATCGTGGCCGGGAGCCGTGTTGCGTTTGGTGTGCAGTATCAATTGTATGTTGTGTGCAGTGATGGGGATGTTAATGTCTGATGGGGGGATGTGTTCCAGGTAATGGAAGCCGGGAGCCAGGGGTGGGATGGAGACATTGGTTTTTACATGGACATCTGGGAACAAGGAATATTCATAGCTAGGATTATCAGGGATGAAGAAGACATCAGAGAGGAAAGAGGCAAAATGGTTAGCCTTACTGGCATTATCAGGAGGGGGCTGGTCAAGGTGGAGAAGAGGGTACGTGGGCATAGGTTTCGATCCAGTGAGGCGGTGGAATGGGTTCCAATACCGGGACGAGTTGATTGGGAGGTGGGCATTAAGCCGTGTCACTGTCTGACGCCAGTCCCGGCGTTTTTCAGCAGTCAGGAGGCTGCGTACATGTCGCTGGAGTTGCCAGTGGCGGAGGAGTGTATTCCGATCACGGGTTCGCAGGAAGGAGCGATACAGGCGGCTCAGACGGATCTGATTTGCGGGGTATGTAATGGAGGCGGAGATGTTCAATAAAGAGAACGAGTCGGGGGAAAGGAATGAGATCATAGAGGGTCATCGTGGGAGACAGGGGATAGATGGCGATAAGGAAGGCGAGGCGAAGGGCATGGCGCTCCACTATCTCCAGAGATTTGTAGAAGGATGGGGGAGCGGAGATCCAGGTTGGATGGACGACACATAGCATAGGACGGATGAGGGATTTGTAGGTATAGAGGACGGTAGAATGGTTGTGGCCCCATGTTCGGCCAACAAGGAGTTTGAGGAGGTGGAGGCGGGAGCGGGCTATTTCTTGGATAGTGCGTAGATTGGGAGTCCATTAGAGGGTGCGATCAATAATGAGGCCCAGGTACTTTAGGGTAGGGGTGAGGCGGATGGGACGGTTATGGAGGGTGAGATAGAAATCTGGGGGATGGAAGGAAGGGGTAGTAAGACCTACGATGATCGCCTGGGTTTTGGTAGGATTTATAGACAGGAGCCATTGGTTGCACCAAGCGGCAAAGAGGTCAAAGTGTTCTTGGAGCAGGCGGTTGGAACGGGAGACGGTGGGAGCTAAGGCAAAGAAAGCGTTGTAATCAGCATATTGGAAGAGTTGTACGGGAGGGGCAGGCTTAGGCATGTCAGAGGTATACAGGAGGGGGAAAAATAGTGTGCACTTCTTTTGGAGTGCCCTCGTAAATAAGTGAGAATAAAGCTCCTAAAATCAGAAACACTAACGAAATTTAAGAAACTGTACGATAATGAAAGTGCTACTTAGAACTCTGAACGGTGTGACGCAATCAGCAATAATCCTAGGAACTAGGATTTTTGAACTAAAGGCTTTCCACGGTAATCGGTCGATGCTCAGTAGACGTAGAGTGGCAGACGGCTAACTAGAGGGCAGTGCTGGTCAGAGGCGCATCGGGCAGCCGCGGCCTACGGTCTCTCTGATCCGCAGCCCTCCACTCAAGGATTACAGGCCGCGCAGAGTTCCAGGCGCAGCACAAGTCCTGTCGCGCAACTCAGGGAGCCCGGCAGCCGCGCGCGCTTAGTTGGGTACTGGAGTTCGCAATGGTCAGCGCTCTGCTCTGCTGCACGGACGACCTACCTTCCATTGAAGTTCCCGCCTCTTGAACAAGCCTGATTTACTACTGAGGTGCTTCAAATCTGTCAATATAACATGGGACCGTCCTATTTATTAGTGGGATGCTTCAAATGAATTTAAATTCCTTTCTGAAAGCATTTCTGTCGAGCGTAGCATTGTACAGGAGTTAAACGTGGACGTTAAGGAGTTATGAAAGAAGCATTTGAAATTTGGTGCTACAGACGAGTGCTGAAGGTTAAGCAAGTAGATCGCATAACTAAAATGAGGAGATGTTGAAGAAATTTGGGAGGAAAACAAATCTCTGGCATATCTTGACTAATAATATGAATCTGTTGGCGGGACACATTGTGAGACATCGAGGAATCATCGATTTAGGTTTGCACGGAAGTGCGTGAGGTAAAAGTCGCAGAGGGAGACCGAGAGAGGAAAACAGTAAGCGAGTTCAAAAGGGTGTAGGTTGCCGTCTTTATTTAGAGTTGGATAAAAACAGGGTAGTGTTGAGAGCTGCATCAAACCAGTCTCAGGACTGAAGCCCACTACAACAACACAATCACCTTTGTCAGTGATACAGCAAGAATAATGTTTGTGAGATGAAACTTTTGTTTTTATACCCTGTAAAGATAAGAAGGGAATTTACCCTACCACCAGCTTGTGAATGTCGGTTGTAAGATTACCGCCCAATAGAAATACTGGTAATTAATAGCATTTGATAATTAAACACTATGAAGTTCACTGCAAACATTGAGCGACCATGCCAATGCACTAAATGTTATACAATCTTAATCTTATTAATTATGGTAGCAATGTATCTACACAGTTGGGTGACAACATTTATAGTTAGGCCATAGGTAGAAATTCTCCACGTTGAGATTTGCTGTGTGCTTGTAGCTGACGGGAGGCCAGCGAGCAGGCCGACGTTGGTGGCTTGTTCCAGCTTAGGATTTTCTAGTTCGTTTCCGGTGAGGGGAGAGAGGGACAATGGCGAGTGCCAGGCACAGTGCAGTGCACAGCGTGAAATAAAATATTCTAATACTACTGGCATTTGAAGTAATACGATGCAGTTAGAAACCTTTAAGGCCCTCATTACAAAATATCCTGTTGACAAATAAACAATACATTAGCTGATATAGTCACATCTGACGTAATATGTTTAATTGACAATGAAAAGTAATAAATTATCAATGAATACAACACAGTTACACAACTAGCATGGCAATGTTTGTTTATAAAAATAGTATATTAACTATTTCTCATTTTATTTTCAATTAATCTTGTGTATTTTACCTTGAAATATTCAGTTAAATCACTTATCTGTGATATAAGAAATTGCACAATTATAATAAATAGTACAAAGGATGTTTATACTAATATAAAACGTCAGAAAATATTTGTTTAATGTGTAGTGTAATTATTTTGATTTCAAGTAAAGTTTTAGAAATGTATTGGCTGAGCGCTGTACGTTGGCAAATCGGTTAGAACAGCTCACATGGGGAAGTTGATGACGTACGGGAAAAAACTCCGGCAGTTGAGCTTCTGGCGCGCGAGGGCAGCAAGTGACGGAGTCGGCAGCACGTGAGGAATTGGCCGGGCGACGTCGCTCTGGATCAGTCGGCATGTGGCTTTCGAGGTGGAGACTTTAGATTTGTGTGTGGCAATCGCCACGTGTGGTTGCTCGTCGTAGACTGCATCAAGTTGAATTGAGTGCTACTGTGTGTTGTGAATATTTAGCCGGTGGAACAAGGTGTGCATCGCATTGAATTAAAGTGACTGTGATTTGTTAATGTAACTCGTGTCGTCGCATAGGCATGAACATAAACGGTGTTTGAGACAGCCACATGGTGTGAAAACAATTTGCGACAAATATTCATTTTGTCTGGGGTCTCACAAGCTATAACTTTATTTGATAAATGTGTCGACGTACAGACGTATCAGCCACAGGGTTTTAATATCGTGTAATAAACAACATAAAGTGAACTTTCGCGTGTTTTCAAAATTAGTTGTTAGTACACCCTTTTCTCTCATGAACTTACTTTATTATGAATTTGTTTTGTTAATCATATGCAGGGAAGGAAAGCTGCTAATGTGTGATATCATCCCCTAGAAAACGAGTCAAACACTCGCAATCACAGTTCCAGTGGTTTTGCATGTTTAGGAATTTGGTTCGCAGCTGGTGGTTGTGAGTTTTAAAAATTAATCTTTCCCAATTTTAAACTCTCACCCCGACCTTTACTCTCGCATGGTACGTTTTAATGGGCCATGCCATGGACTGCGTCACCGACCGCGCCCCCGCCAGAGGTTAGAGTCCTCCCCTAGGAATGGATGTGTGTGTCTATAATGTAGTACAAGTTACGTTAAGTAGTTATTAGGTATACAGATCGGTCCCGGCTGAGTACTTATTTCATAAATAGTTTGTAAGTTTATGGACAATCCCGCAGTTAAGTCCTATAAGCTTACCAGATTTTTCGATGTGATAGAGACCGTTAACCCTAGCAGTTTGCTCCTATGGGTTTACAAAGAACACATCTCCCTCGCCCGATATTTCATTTGTAACAGAGGCTGTGTATAAACTTAATAATTTTACACTGTTGCTATATTATGAACCGTTCTAAAATGATAGTTTGTTCCTAGAGGTTTACAAAGAACACACCTCCCTCACCCGATATTTCATTTGTAACAGAGGCTGTGTATAAACTTAATAATTATACACTGTTGCTATATTATGAACCACTCTAAAATGATAGACAGTAATTCATAAAATAATATCGATTGAAAAGTAGATTCAGTGACTAAAGTTACTACAGGTGAATTGCAGAACATCTCAAACACCTAATAAAATGTGCGCAAGTTCTGTGTCATCTAAGGTGCTTACAATAGATTTCAGTATCTTCAGATAATTTCAAGGCAAATGCTCGTAATGGTCTATCTCATAAGGCTGTGGTTAGGACTCGCCATTTGTCATATGACACGCATTGCTGTTCAGAATTATTATTTGCATCCGTAAAAAGGGTAGAAAATGTGTTAATGCAAAATTTGAATGCATAAATCTGATATCCGTTTCTGAATTTTTACTCGACATAAAACTGAAGGTATTTACATACACAAAGATATTGTATTTACAAGAATATCTCTGGGGAAACATATACTGTAGTTTGGTAAATATGCTTTGTAAACAACAAAAAGACGTGGAAAACTTATTTCGTAATTATTCCTAATCATATTTTCCTTGCTGACCCAGCACTGACGCAAGGGTATAAAAGTAGGAAGACTCGCTAAGAGGGTGTCATAAATTATTTCACGTTTATGGAGGGCCGATGACAGTGAGCAGAATTATACATGTGAATGCTGTGGAACTGCTGAATCCAAAAGCAGAATTATCCATAGGTCTATATCATATACGTCATGAAGGATAATTCAATGGGTAAAAATAACACATCAAACATACCCACTCTGGTTGCTCAGATTGATACTAATCACAACATCAAGTTGGTCAAAGATAAGTTACTGAGATTGAAATCACATTTTGCGAGATTAGAAGTTAGAGCGTTATGTGTTCATTTTGCAGAGTATGGTTGGACGTTTTTATTTGAATTTTGAGCTCATGAAGAAATGAGATCCCACTCTTATGAGATATGGTTGGACGTTTTTATTTGAATTTTGAGCTCATGAAGAAATGAGATCCCACTCTTATGAGATATAGCAGCAAGTACTGAGAATTTTTAGTTTAAGGATATTTATTTTGAGAATGTCAAAAAAAAGTACTTATATAGATATAAGGTGTGCTAACCAGATTTGTGTTGCAGTGTCCTAATGACAATGCGTCATACATGATAAAAATGATATTATGAGTAAGAATTAACAATATAGAAATCGTGAAGGAAAACTCTTTGAATACATGTCAATAAATACGGTAATTTAGAAGGAAAAGATACAAGTTCAACATGTGAGTACATTTAAAAATAAACCCTAATAAGCATAATATATTTCTGTTATATGATGAGATTCTTGTGGTTGTGTGGGAGTTGATCTGCTGCAGATATAATAGGTGTACACAGGAAGAGATCCTACAGTCAAATAGTAATGGAAATACAGGTAATGTTTGTTCACTATTTCTGGAGTAGTATATTGAAAGGGATTTATGCAGCATAGAAAGGTAAACATAATTTGATAAATAACAAGAAAACTAACTGACCATTTACCTCAATCTTCACCTTTAGGCCGATATCCTGAATTAAACCGTGAAGACATCTAGTAAGAAAGAAAGGAAGACAACTTCAAATAACATATTTTTAATTAAAATGTGCGACAAAACGAAGGATGTTAAAACAGCATGAGAAATAATATAAGGCGGGTGGGAATGGCCACACGGTCTAAGGCGCAATGCTACGGATCGCTCTCGCTGGAACTTGAGATTCTCCCTCCGGCATGTGTTGTCTTTAGAGGATGTTCGTTTCAGTAGTTTGTCAATCTAGCGGCAGATGACCTTAGCAGTTCAGTCCCTTAAGTTTACAAATATATGAGCATCTTTAAATTAATGTAAACACATAAATTTGTATAAGAATAGATTTAACGGCACATCAGAAGGACATTGATTATTATTTTTAGACGATACTAACGGAATGCCGATCCAGAGGGTTAACCTAGTATCGCGAGGGGCGATAATGTTATAGGAGAAAATATTGAGAGCTACGACAAGATGTAGTCGACTATTGAATTAATAGAGACACTGAAATTGAGGCATTCCTGACCCATTGGTGACTATGACGCCGATTGTTACTCAACAATTTAGACAGTAGATGGGAAAGGGAATATGATATTAAAATACCCCACTTTCAAATCGTGCAACAGAGGTGACAGTAGGTACACTACTATGAGGTGACGATCACAGTATTACAGACTTATTTTGTAAATAAAATTTACATGACCCATTGGAACAAAAGAAGGAGTGAAGAAAGCAACAAGACAACATAGATTGGCTGAGTAAAGAAGGCCATGCATACCAGGTGCTGTGAATAGATGGTTATTGAAGTATTGAAATGGAGGTTGCAGAATATACACCATGCAGTGTATTTAGGTCCAGCAACATTATTATGAGACTCTGGTCTGGACTACGATGACGATATGGTACACACTTAAAAGTTATACACATTCCAAAATTAATGAGAGCTATATGTTGAGTGTAAACAGACCATTTTATAAACTTAAATCAATTTTGATTCATTATGATCAACGTTAGGAGAATGTAGTTGAGACTTTTGAATTTGAATGAGAATTTGATTAAGATGTTTACAATGATTACCTATAAATAGGAAGATGTCTGTTTAACATACAGTTCGTATTTTCTAAAAAGATAAGGGAGTACATAAAGATCATGGTTCGAATTATTATAATAAAAAGAATTTAAATTTTGTACTTATCTGAAATTTTTGTTTTGAATTTTACAAGGGTCTAAGATTGTAGTATGGATAGCAAATCAAAACGTTGATCCAATAAGTGAGTGCAAATAAGTCAGGAGAATTACAGTTAATTTCATTACCAACAACATTATATCATAGGCGGAGGTTATGTAAGGCTACTGAGAGAATTTTAAGTCTTACATATGAAATCTTCTGACCAAGATGGTTTCATAGACATGACATGACATACTTTGCATTAAAAAAAAATAGCACGTTTTTTCAACTGATAGAAAGTAGTAACAGAGGTAAGCATAATTAGAATAAACACGTTACTGAAGGAGACAGAGGCAGGCTGTAGCTATTACAGCCAGGGGGGAGAAGCGCTCTCGAAAGATAAAGTGAGGTGGAAAGAGACACTTAGAAAGGTAAAATTCGTAGTGGTTAGCGACTGACCCGACAAATTTATTACTCTCTCTGATCCCTTTAGGATATAATGGGAAGAGATTTTCTCGGCAACTGTGTCCACAAAACGAAACTATGAAAAAAATTTGCTTTTCTGTAGCAAACACATCATGAGGGCCACGATGAATCTTTGATATGAGTCAGATGATGCCACGCAGAAAATAACAATAACGTGAGTGTGACTCGTAGTATGTTTTCAAACAGTGTGGCAAGGAAGTGAAAATTACTAAGGTAATAAATTTAACTTATGAAGCGCAGCTTCATGCCAGTTACATGAAAGCGCATGTCGTAGACAGACATTAAATTTAAAAAGGGAATCAGACTACATTACGTGGAAACATTGTGGCAAGCTGGTACACAGTTGGAAAATAAACGTGACAATTCATTGGTTAACGATCGTGGTGGAGTATGAACGAAGTAAAGGGAGCACTTTTGTTGTGTGCAAAGCTCAGTTATGGGATTACTGGTGGTCAGGACGACGACAAAAGACACGACGTATTTGATTACTGGCCACCCGCCCGGCTACACACGGGTGGAATTTATATTCTGTATATATAAAAATCGATGTGTGTAGGCTATGTATTTCATTCGTTACTACGTGCTACATGCTTACCACGAGGAGTATATGCTTGTACGATCCTCAGCGTGTGTAATACATATTTACATACTAATAATGTAGTGCAACGTTTACCTAAAAGTTTACGGGCCAATTATATAAACATGACTGACTAGAGGTAAATCTGACGTTACTTCGGAAATTCGTTCAGAGCAACGCTCTATTCTATTAAAGCTAAACCTAGATCCACCGAAGCTGGTTCAACATTGATGTGAGTCAGCATGGAAGATACTTGAAAATATCGCTAAAATCGGCTATCGACTTGATTATTGCTTTTCGAGAGAAGATAATAATCGATACACACTTTCATGTTGTAAAGATGGAAAGAAGGAAACAGGAAAATGAGCTGTATTTAACCTTCTCCTTACACGAAAACTTCTCCTTACACGAGAAAGATACCTCTAGAAATCGCACAATATGGGAACATATAGAGACTGAAAATACAAAGAAAAGGACCACGAAAGTACTTGCACATAAACAGATATTAATTTTTAGTCTCTCTTTACATTTATTACGGTTCATTACATCTATCAGTAAGCCTTACATATTCAATAACAATAATGTGAAATAGTTCTGTAGCCCAACAGTAAGAATGTCCTGAAAACTGACAGTATGCTTAATTAATGCAAGCCGCGGCGGAATAGCCGTGCGCACTGAGGAGCCATGCTGCGGTGCGCGCGGCCGTTCGCCGTTTAGGGTTCCAGTACCCCGTCGGGCATGGGTGTATGTGTTGTCCTTAGTTTCACTTAGTTTAAGTTGTTTATATACTGTGGACTATAATAACCAATCAGTTAAGTCCCATAGATTTACAAACATTTGAACATTTTTTTAATTAATGCAGCGGTGTGTAATGGTATGATAGTCTTGTTCCTAATTATTTTTTGTGACTGATGCTGTAGAGACAATTCTTGATATGGGAGAAATAAATGCAGCATGTAAGTAGATTAGAATTCAAAAACCTTTATACTACAGTTTACGAGTTTTTTAATTTTTTTTTATTTTATTTATTTATTTTTTGTAGCCATCATTACGTCCGCCTGTTGCGTACTCGTTAGCATTAGTTGACGCTTACTCATCAATGTACACGAAATTGCCATCACATACAATGTGTTCGGTAGTAAAAGAAAATAATAATAATAATAATAATAATAATAATAATAATAATAATAATAATATATTACGAACTGTACTGTTGCTGCAGCTCCACTGCAAATATTCATCAAGAAGACTCACGTAAGCAATGTTAGTGCTCCAAGCGGTAATACTATAATTTGAGGAGAATGGCAGTTGTCTCTTTCACTCCTAGTTGGGCCAATGTTGTTCCAAATACCATATGTAAACTTTTACGTATATGTTAATGAATATCTCGATGCGATCGCTACCAAATTACACAGGATCACCCGCTGCGATAATTTAAATATTTATTGAAGATTACATCAAAATTATCCCAGCCGTCTTTGAGTGTGACACGGCGGATTCAAATGTTCAAAAGTTTGTGAAGCTTATGGGGCTTTACTGCGGGGTCATCAGTCCCTAAACTTACGAAGTACTTATGAACTACCATATACTAATGACAGTACAGACATCCATGTTCAAGGGGGCATGGCCTCCCGCATCGCAGCATAGCGCCTCAATTCTCTCGGCCATGCCGCTGCGGACCCTGGTGGATTAGACGTGCGCATGGGCGTGCCCTGCTGTGATGCACGCGGCTGTTCGCCATCGGGGGTTCGAGTCACCCCTCGGGCATGGGTGTATTGGTTGTCCTTAGGTTAGTTTACCTTAAAATGTTGCAAATGTTCATCAGTCCCTAAACTTACAAACTACTTACGATCTACCTTATTCTAAGAACGGCACAAATATTCATGCCCGAGTGGGGATTCGAACCCCCGACCGTAGTGGCCGTGCAGACCGTGACTGGAGTGCCTCAATCCCCGTGGCCACTGCGGCCGGCTAGTTTACCTTAAGTAGTTTGTATGCTACGGACTAATAATGACGTAGTTGAGTCCGATAGATTTACAAACATTTGAAAATTCTTCGAGTGTATGGGGAACATTCATACATACATATACATATACACTTTTTATAGATTATTTCAAGAACCCTTCCCGATGCACTGTATGAAATTTTTAATAGACGGTGATGTTTCTCTTGTTTTGAAGGTCAATTGTGGAAATTTTCATGAAGGTCGGAACGTAACTGTAGATGTCGTCTGCCTGCAGGAAAAGTATTCTCCGCTATGCACATTAATTCGGCCCTGACGCAAAATACTTTCTTAGTTGACGTCTTCAACCTACAAACGGCATACCTGTGAAATTTCAGTTCACAGGTGCAGTAGTTTTCGAGATTTCATGTTTAGTCAGAGCGTGAGTGACCTTCCTCTTTTGTATATCTAGAGATTCGCAGAGAACTCGCTTACCACTCATGCTCTGAATCTTAGTGATGTTGCATGAACTCCTCCGTGTGAGGGACTCAGTCAAATAAAGTCTGATATTTATAGTGTCGTAAAGACAAAATGTTTGGATAAGAGTTCCGTAGAATGACTTGGCTGAGAATTAAGTGCGTGTGAAAACTAGTAAACGAACTTTGGGCTTTTTGACAATCGTGGATATACCGGACTAGTTGCGAGAATTCTGAACACAAAACACATGGCGAAAGCCATCTTAAATCTTCTTCCAAGAACTGTTTTTCAATTAGACAGACTAGGTGAAACAAACTTTATTCCGCATCACGGAAACGTAGGGATGTTTAAGCGTAAAATAACTGTGTCACGAAGAGAGTAGATTTATAGGATTAGAGGTAACACAGCGACAGAACAGTAAGACAGATTCATACGAACAGGCAGCTGAGGTACTTCTTAGAGTGCAGTAAAAATAAATTTTTACTTGAGAAACAGATATAAATATCATATTGTAAATTATAGTGTACAACAGAAATGATTTTTTATGATTCTAATTAACATTCAAAGAATAGTGTGTTAGGAGAAACATACATTCGGGGTTGCAAAAACAGATTAAATGGAATCATAGATGATAATTTTTGAGTCAGGAAAATTTTATTGTCAGATCAAGGCATGTAAAAAATAAAAATTATTGATCAAGAATGCATGTGCATAATTTACTTCAGATATTACTTTCTGTAAATTCATGTCAGACTACATTCGTCTAAATTTCGACGAGGCAATGAATTTATTAAAAAAAATTAATTGTTAGAGACAAAATTCGTTTCTTTTTTTCAAAATCCTTATTCAAGACACTAATTTAATTCTGACAGTTAGTGACTAGAATTGGATTTGAACAGGAAATGAACTATATAGGAAAATATCCCTGCTTTCATTATTAATGTAGTTACCGTACTTTGCTTCAGTAGCAGAAATTTAATTTCAGATAATATGGAATGCTAATAACCCTATGTCTCCTTCCCATTATCCAACCTCATACCCAACTCTTTATCACTTTTCCTTTATGTAATGTCAATAGAAGTGAAAACTCTTATTAGGCCTATGTAATAGAAATCATTGTGACAAATGAGAAGCACAATACAATTTTGTGTGTTATGGGAACCATCGACGAGTTATCTTTGTAACTGTATGCTATGTAGTGCTTTGTGCTTACGATCGCCTCACAGCTCAGCATGTATGCACATCCACCCCCCCCCCCCCAGCACCACCTTTTACCTCATCTAGATTCTGTAAAGAGACTACGATTTTGGTGCTTCTTAGAATACTTAATACTATGTAGCCTGAAAGATGTAAGACTAGAGTTTAACAGAAAATGTTTTGTATAGGACTCATTTAAAACCATGTAATGTAACAGAAAACAATTTTGTACGGGGCTCAGTTATTTAAAATTGTATAAAATATTGGGTCGTGTGTGTGTCAGAGTGTGTATGAGTGAGAAAGGAAGTGTGAGGGAGAGAGAGAAAGGAGGAGAACGACAGTATGTGTGGTAATTATTTCAGCAATCAGTCGTAAAAAATATAAATTTTTGTTTGCAAATCTAGATTTCGACCACTGTGTGGTCATTATCAATGTTAAAATAAATACAAAAGAGCCAGTTAGAATAACATACATGTCACATTATAAGCCAATTGTACAAATTTCAGTTAAAGTCAATGATAAAAATACATACCTTAAAACCAATTAAAATACTTAAAACATCTCGACCTCCATGTTGGAGGTTGCGTTTGTACTGACGCAGCTGTTACAATCCTTACACAGTTGACGTCAGCATGAGTCATTTGCGACTAAGGCGTCCTCTTTAAAGTTTCATATAAATAACAAAATTATATGATGTATATTTATGGTAGAAAAAGTTACATTTTATTGTAATTTTTTTAGGCATTTTAACTTTAAACTTTTCTTATTAATGAGTCTCGTTTGCTGTTTATATATAATTGGTAGTAAAAATGTGTACTAATTGGTGTCTTACAATATATATATACAGCAACTCTTTAAAATTTTTTTTATAAAACTGATGACCTGTTAATAATTTTGTTCACAGTCAAAATCATAAAATAAAATGATGTCAATTTTAAAAGTAGCTCTTGTAGTAAGTACAGTCGTCAGATGGTGCTAGCCAACGTCAATCCCAAAACTGACACCAATTAGTACACTTTTTTACTACCAATTATATATAAACAGTAAACGAGACTCATTAATAAGAAAAGTTTAAAGTTAAAATGCCTACTAAAATTACAATGAAATGTAACTTTTTCTACTATAAATATACATCATATAATTTTGTTATTTATATGAAACTTTAAAGAGGGCGCCTTAGTCGCAAATGACTCATGCTGACGTCAACTGTGTAAGGATTGTAACAGCTGCGTCAGTACAAACGCAACCTCCAACATGGAGGTCGAAATGTTTTAAGTATTTTAATTGGTTTTAAGGTATGTATTTTTATCATTGACTTTAACTGAAATTTGTACAATTGGCTTATAATGTGACATGTATGTTATTCTAACTGGCTCTTTTGTATTTATTTTAGCATTGATAATGACCACACAGTGGTCGAAATCTAGAATTGCAAACAAATAAAAAATTATATTTTTTTACGACCGATAGCTGAAATAATTAGCACAAATTAAATACAGTCGTGGAGCACCAGTTCCAACATGGAATCAAGCCTGATGAAGACAGTATCGCCATCTGGACATTCAAGCAGACATCAGTACGCTGTTGAAATTTCTAAAGAGATGTTCTGGGGTGAATTTTGAACATTTTTTTTATGTTTGATATGTGTCTATGACTCCAATTGTCTTAAAGGGGAATATTATAACACAGCTTTGGTGAGTGTACAGTTATTGTTACCTCATTTGTTACGTTTTAGCCAAATTTTAGATGCAATATTAACACCAATGTCTTTTAAAGCCTTTGATACTGACGTATGTCGAAACGCGAAAGGCTTTCATAAAGTTCAGTTGTAATCAAGACAGTTAAATTGTTTCCAAGTTCATCATTTTAGTAATAGATGTAGTAGAGGTTCAGGAACTGTCGGTAATTTGCTCTGACTACCACAGCAGCTTATGACTGCTCCTCGCAGATTTCAGTTCGGAGGAACCCCGAGAGGAACACCACCATGATGAATAACGTTTTCCGTGCAGCCACTGTACGTAATAGGCTGCAGCTTCACTCCCTACATCCATGGCGAGGTCCAACTTTGACACTTTAGACACCTTACAGCGCTGTACAGATGGACCCATAACCATACTGGCTGTGCTCGTCGGAATCGGCATCAGCTGCTGTTCACAGATTACACTCGCATCTGTCTTGAACCACACAATCATTGGAGACGTTATTGAGAGCAACCTGGTCAGCCAGAAGGTCTTACACACACCGTCCGACGAGTGCAGCAAGATTTCGTCATAATTAGGGGCCATCTACGTCACTGGTGAACACGGAAGGCAATAAAACTGCTATATGGTTCCGATGTTATTCAATTTGTACATCGAGCAAGCGGTGAAGGAAAGCAAGGCAAAATTTGGAATAGGGATTAAAATTCAGGGCGAAGAAATAAAAACATTGCGTTTTGCTGATGACATTGTAATTCTATCAGAGACAGCAAAGGACCTGGAAGAGCAGTTGAATGGAATGGACAGTGTGTTGAAGAGAGCGTATAAAATGAATATTAACAAGAGCAAAACAAAAATAATGGAATGCGGTCTTAGAAAATCAGGCGATGCTGAAGGAATTAGATTAGGTAACGAAACAATGAAGGTGGTAGATGAGTTTTGTTACTTGGGTAGTAAAATAACATGCGATGGTCGTAGTACAGAGGATACAAAATGCAGAATGGCAATGGGAAGAAAAGCATTTCTGAAAAAGAGAAATTTGCTAACATCGAATATTAATTTAAGTGTAAAGAAGTCTCTTCTGAAGGCATTTGTGTGGAGTGTTGCCTTGTATGGGAGTGAAACATGGACGATAAGCGGTGCGGACAGGAAGAGAATAGAGGCTTTTGAAATGTGGTGCTACAGAAGAATGCTGAAGATTAGGTGGGTAGATCGCATAACTAATGAAGAGGTACTGAACAGAATTGGTGAGAAAAGGAATTTTTGGCATACCCTGACTAAAAGAAGGGATCGCTTGGTAGGACACATTCTTAGACATCGGGGAATCGTAAATTTAGCATTGGAGGGAAGTGTGTGGTGTAAAAATCGCAGAGGGAGACCAAGATATGCGTATAGTAAGCAGATTCAAATAGATGTGGGTTGCCGTTCTTATGAGGAGATGAAAAGGCTTGCTCAGGATAGAGTAGGGTGGAAAGCTGCATCAAACCAGTCTCCGGACTGAAGACCATAACAACAACATGGTGGAGGTATGACCTCCTCCAACGTATTGTGGAACCATGTCGGCTACGTTTTGGTGAGGGATTGTCTTAACGGACGATAATTTTGTCTCTCACCATGCACACCTTTGAGTACCTTCCTTCATGATAACTACAACGCAAGATTAAATGGCCACGCCGCTGCGGAGTGGCCAAAAGCATTGAGGCGCTATGTTCCAATGCGCGAGGACGTTCCCCGACGGGGGTTTGAATACCCCCCTCGGGAATGGATGTTTGTGCCGTCTTTAGTATAAGATAGTTCATAAGTTGTTTGTAAGTTTAGGGACTGTTGACCCGCAATTAAGTCCCTTAAGATTCACAAACTTTTGAACATTTTTAAATGGCACCCAGGTACGAGTTAGACCACGCCTAGCCGCGGTGGAGTAGCCGAGCGGTCTAAGGTGCCTCGGTGCGGAGCGCGCGGTTGCTCTCCGTCGGAGGGTCGAGTCCTCCCTGGTGCATGGGTGTGTGTGTGTGTGTCTGTATGTGTGTGTGTGTGTGTGTGTGTTTGTGTGGGTTTGTGTCTGTGTGTTGTCCATATGTACGATTACTTAGTTTAAGAAGTTTGCAAGCTACGGACTGATTACCACGCAGTTTGGTCCGATAGATTTACAAACATTTGAACATTTGAGACCATACTTAGGAGCGAGACGACCCACCAGCCAATCTCAGAGATCCACCCCGAATCACCGTTTTGGAGTGTGACAATCTGGCCCAGCAGTCCTTTGATGATGCCACAGCGAATACAGGCATAATTCAGTGCAAGAGGACGTGTTATCGCGTATTAGCGGTACTGATGTATGCTGCCTCAGAATGTCTAGGCTATTGTCCTACAACTTGTCAGTTTCTGATTTGATGAGCATTAAACTGGAATGTTGTTTTTGTTCGAGGCGCGTTTGGTAATAAAATGAAATTGTACACAGATACAGAAGAAAGTTTTATTGCACAAAATTCTATAAGTCTTAAACTGCTTTTCCATATAACTGCTGAAATTTTGCAGGCATTTGTCATAGCGTGCCACCAGGTTTTGTATACGTTCTTAATAGAAATCTGTCGCCTGTGTTTTCAACCAGTTGGAAACAGTTTCTTTCAGCTCGTCGTCATTGGTGATGTGATGACCGCCAAGGAAAGACTTGAGATGTCCTCTATATTGTCACCAATTGCGTGAACCAGTTCATCTGTAACCAAAGGTGGACGCCCACTTCGTTCTTCATCGTGCACATCACTACACCTGACATTGAACTGTCGGACCCATCTTCTCACCATCGAATCACTCATCGCATTTGGTCCGTAAACATCGCAAATTTGCCGATAAATTTCACTTGGTTTCACTTTCCTCGCATTCAGTAACCGAATCACCGACCTGATTTCACAGGCGGCGGGATTTTCAATCAACGCCGACATTTCAAACAAGCACAACAAAGCGTACGTAACTGATAGCGATCTCCAAATGGCGCACTTTCTCCTCCTTGATACACATCGTCTACAGCGCATGTGCGGAACTGCAGTAGCAGTGCTGCAGCGGAGATAAATTAAAACGGAATTTACTTTCTGGACGCGCCTCGTAATTCTATGTAACAAAATTTAGGGTGCAAAAACCAGAAGGCAGGGAGTAAGGAAACGAGACGATATATCGCAGCTCCTCCTGCAAGTCACGGCACTGAAGACGACAAGTGCCGCCCGAGCCAGTGTGGCTCGATATCAATAGGCGGGCCCTGCTGGCTGGGTGGCTGGGAATGAAAATAATAGCGCGGGGACGTGCGTCCCCTGGGCCCCGGCAGCACAGAGGCGCCTCTTATCTGGCTGACGGCTCCCCACCGAGCCGAGGCTGCTCCCCCCCCCCTCCCCTCTGGCGTCGTGACGTGACGTGACGTAGCGCGCCGGGCCGCTGTGCTGTGGCGCGGCGTTTCCTAAAATCGCGCGCCTCTCAATCCCGTATGTATGGCGGCTGGCGCGTCCCAGGCGGCCGCCTTATCATCTCGAGCCTCCAGCGCCGCCTCCCCTGCCTCCGCCTCCAGATGGAACTCGTTTCTTCCGCCTGCGACACCCTTGCCAGGCGCCACGCCGATGCATCACATCCTGGGACTAGCACTGTACTCTTTCTATTTTGCAGATTCTTTCACGGCGGATGAATAACAACGCAAATGGCCTTTTCTTCCGACTCGTTACATTTTCTGAGGTAGAAGAACTTCCAGTATTGTGGTATACCACTTACTTTTGTAGTTGCATCGCCAGAATGAGTCCCTTCCTATCTCTCAAACAGTTATCTAAAATTTCAACTTTGGCCATGTTCTCGCACATGCAGGGTTGGCTTTGTTAAATCTTGATTTGGCGTGTTCATAATTATGAGGTGTCCGGATGCCCTTCCTGTCGCCTCCCCATGCCACCCGGGCTTATAGTGTTATATGTGTGAAAGTGCAAAGTGTTACGAAATGCCGCGGTGGAGTAGCCGGGCGGTTTAAGGCGCCTCGCTGTGGAGCGCCCGGTTGTTCGCCGTCGGAGTTTCGAGTCCTCCCTGAGGCATGGGTTTGAGTGTTGTCCTTCGGTTATTTTTACCTAGGTTTATGTAATTTGTATGCTACGGACTGATGACTACCGAGTTTGGTCCGATAGATCTACAAACATTTGAATTTTTTGTTACAAAATATTTGCGAAATGTGTAACTGAGGAGGGGCTTGGGGAGCAGCCCGGTATTCACCTAGGGGGATGTGGAAAACTGCCTAAAAACCACATGCAGACTGGCCGGCGGCACTCCAACCCCCTTCGTTAAAAGGGCCGGTCGGATTTGAACCAGTGCCAGTATGCCTCCCTGTCACGGAAATCGGTGCGTTAGACCACACAGCTAACCGAGCGGGTGTTTTTAAAACTTCTTCTTTTTTTCTTTAATGTTATTTCATTCTCTGGGTGGGACGGGCTGGCAGCATCTGAGGCGCTCTTCATCCTACAGAATTTGTATATGGAAAGAAGAATATACACAAAATACAATGGAGTTCAAAAGTAGACAATACACAGAACACGGCGACACAATAGAAGATGAGGAACATTTTAAATGAAGTATTGGTGTGCTGTACATAAAATCACATGGCGACGAAAACGGGGAAAGACTACACTGATGCACTGAATCACATGGACAGTTAAAAGATACAGGCTTCGGCTGCGGGTTGGCCGTTTGCTGTAGCATTAAAAAAAAAAAAAAAAAAAAAAAAAAAAAAAAAAAAAAAAAAAAAACACTGATTATTTACTCACTGATGGAGACTGAGACGAGATGAGGGAGGAGCAAAAACAAGGGGAAGGAAGAGGAGGAAGTGGGAAGTAGAGAGGAACGGGCGATAGGTGGGGACAGAGTGAGGAGGGCCACAGTGCCGAGAGAGAGGAAGGAAGTTGGATGTCCCCAGAGTTGGGAGAGGTGGGATTCTGGAGGGACCGGCCAGAAGAGGGGTGGCGAGGAAGGAGGGGAACGAGGCCCTCTTGGTGGGATCAGGGACGGAGGGATGGTTGGAGAGGGTAGATCAGAGCTGGTACGAGGGATAGAGGTCTGAGCAGAGGGCATCATCAGGGAGGGTGTGAAAATTGCCACGAGAAATGGTAAGAAGGGTGGACAAGTGGAGGGCAGTTGGAGCGATACACTGGCAGGGGTGTGGTAAGAGACAATAGGGTGAGGGGTCCCAGTTTATGGTAGAGGAAACGGAGACGAAGGTGTTCAGTAAAGCGTACAAGATGGGGGAAGGGGATGAGGTCATACGAGAGCCATGTGGATGATAGGGCATATGAAGGGATATGGAAAGAAAGGCAGAGTGCGTTGCGTTCTAGGGACTTGTAGGAGGAGCAGATATCAGGGCAGTATGGAAGACGCAGAGGATGAGCTGGATTGGGGATTTGTATGTATAAGGATGGTGCAATGATTCAGGCCCCAGATTCGGCCGACAAGGAGTTTGAGGAGGTGGAGGTGGGAGCAGGCTTTTTCTTGGATGGTGTGTAGGTGGGAGGTCCAGGAGAGGGAGCGATCTATGGTGAGGCCCAGATAATTGGGGGTGGAGTGATGGAGATGGAACGGTTATGGAGGGTAGTGTAGAAGTCACAGGGGTGGAGGGAAAGGGATGTGCGACCTACAATGATCACCTGGGGTTTGGTAGAATTTATAGACAGGAGCCACTGGTTGCACAAAGTGGTGAAAAGGTCAAGGTGTTCTTGGAGAAGGAATGGGCAAGGGTGGGAGGTAAGACAAGGAAAGTGGTGTCATCAGCATATTGTAAGAGGTGTATGGAGGGAGCGGGATTGGGTATATATGCGATATACAGGAAATAAAAGAGAGGAGAAATGATGGAAACTGGAGGCACACCAGCAGAGGGATAGGAAAGATGGGAGTCAGTGTTGCAGATGGTTACATAAGTAGGGCAGTCGGAGTGGAAGGAGGCAATGACTCAGACAAGGTTAATGGGAAGAGTGTAGGTTTGGAGTTTGAAGAGCAGGCCAAAATTCCAGACCCGATCATAGGCCCGTTCAAGGTCTAGCGAGACAAAGATGGTAGCGTGATGGGAATTGAGCTGGAGAGAGAGGAGTTTGGTGAGTTGAAGGAGTTGGTCCTCAGTGAAGAAGGAAGGACAAAAGCCAAATTGGTTGTCAGGGAGAATGTGAGGAAGCTGGAGGTGGCAATGGATGTAACAGGATAGGATGGATTCGAAGACCTTGCTGAATACTTGGGTCAGGCTAATGGGATGGTAGGAGGAAGCATCGGAGAGGGGTTTGTTAGATTTAAGGAACATGAGAATGTGGGAAAGTTTCCATGGGAGCGAGTAGTAACCGGTGTAAAGGATGATGATATAGAGTGCCGCTAGGGTGGTCAGGAAGGGAAGGGGGCATTCACAGAGGTGACGATAGTTGATGCGGTCGTGGCCGGGAGCTGTGTTGCGTTTAGTGCAGATAATCAGCTGTAGATCGTGTGCAGTGATGGGTATGTGTATGTGTGATGAAAGAATGTGTTTCAGGTATTGGTAGCTGGCAGCCAGGTTTAGGAGTGAGATGTATGTTTTCTCACGAACGTATGGGTAAAGGGAATAATTGAAGTGGTGATTGTCTGGGATGGTAAAGATGTCAGAAATGAATCAGGCGAAATGTTGAGCCTTACTGGCAACTTCGGGTAGGTGTTGGTCATGGTGTAGGAGGGAATAGGAAGCGGTGGGTTGGGAGCCAGTAAGGTGGTGGAAGGCTTTCCAATACTAGGAGGAGTCTATGGGAATGTGAGCATTAAGCCATGTAACTGTCTGTCGCTAGTCCTGACGTTTTTTGGCAGACTGTGCACGTGTCGCTGTAGTTGCCAGCGGCGTAGAAGTGTATCCCGGTTACAGGTCAGGAGAAAGGAATGGTAGAGGCGGCAGGATTCCCAGAGGAGAAGGACAGCCAGAGAGGAAGGGTAGGACGGTCAGGGTGTATGGTTTTGTACAGCATCAGACAAGGTCTGTTAGAGGAAGGAGGCCGTGTTGTCTATGTCGGTAGGGGAGCGGAGGGGAAGGGGGGACAAGGTGAGGAGGTGGGGATGGGCGAGGATTGTTGGTGCGATGAACATTTGGGGTAAAGGTAAGGAGAACAGGATCGTG
Organism: Locusta migratoria; assembly: GCA_026315105.1. Classification (NCBI taxonomy): domain Eukaryota; kingdom Metazoa; phylum Arthropoda; class Insecta; order Orthoptera; family Acrididae; genus Locusta; species Locusta migratoria. The sequence goes on along the minus strand of CM048748.1, from coordinate 223,407,647 downwards.
GTCAATGCCAATAGGGTGAAAGACTTCAGCAGTAACACACCCCAAGAGTTTAGGAGAATGATGATGATGCTGGGGTGATGTTGCTGCAAGGGTGGGTATGGGGGGAGAGAGGAATGACTTCGACACGAACTGATGCCACCGATAAAGTTTAATGGGAGCACAGAAATGGATATTGATATCGGCGGCGATCAATTAGATCGAAAAGGAGGAGTCATAATGGGTCAGGAATTCATAGTGGAGAGGGGTGCGGAAGTGAACATATATGGTGGCATAGGTAATGGTAATGGAAGGAAGGAAGGAAGAAGGTAGCGATAAGGTGTTCATAAAATATATTAAGTAGGGTATGTGGCTGAACCAGGTGGTGGTGGAGGTGATCAGAGGCCACTCCGCCATGAGCAGGAAGGGGGGAGTCGTGGCAGTGGAGGATGTAAAATGGTGGTGGGGAAGAGAAAGGTTTCGTTTAGGAGAAAGGCATCCACATGATGGGAGAGGGTGTTCATAAAAAGGAATTTGTTAGTGGGAAGGGAGCATATGTTGGCGTAAAGACAGGTAACTTCTTACTGCGCCATGAAAGGGATCACGGGGAAGGAAGGGGAAGGAGAGTGTCGGTCCGAGGAAAGGAGAAATGGATGTGGTTCTGGGATGCTGTGGCTTTAAAATCAAGGTTAAAGAGGGAATGGGCGGCAAAGGTGACTTGGTGAAGGGTGTGGGGGCATTGAAAGGGGTGGATATTTTGAAGGACAATGCTGAGGGACCTGATGACGTCCTCCACAGGGGGGGGCATACTGAGTTGTTGGTGGGGATAGCAGGATTGATGGGGAGGATGGGGACAATTCTGCTGACAGAAGGGAGACAGGATTTACACTTATAGGAGTAGGTGGGGTGAGCCTCGCTGCTGGTTTTGCAGGAGGGGGGGGGTACTGAGGTTGGGACAGGAGGTCACAATTCTGCTATGACAGGAGGGAGACAGGATTTACACTTGTAGGAGTAGGTGGGGTGAGCCTCGCTGCAGGTTTTGCAGGAGGGGGGGTGCCAAGGTTGGGACAGGAGGTCTGAAAATGGGGGACTTGGCAGTGGGACAGGAGGGAGGCAGCAGTTGCTCATTGTGAGACAATGGGAACAATAATAAGATAGGGGAGAAGTGCGGAAGGGTTCAGCGGACTGCAAGCAGTTATAGATGAGGTCCCCATTGCAGAGGAGGTGGTTGATGGAGGGCGCGACGTCTGTGAAGATGCGCATAAGATGGTTAGGGCTCGTCGCATTAACAATGTAATGGGTAGAGCGGATGTTGAGGTGGGGATGGCACTGCAAGTCCTACAGCACCTCAGCCTCAATGATCCCCAGATTTAGTTTGGTGATCATAGTGGTGATGGTGGGGGAAGCGGGCTGAGGGACGGGATTTGGCGGCGGGAGGAAGACAGAGGAGACATGGGGACCAATCCGAATACGGGGAATCTTGTGGAGGAGGAGGGAGTGGAGGTCGGGGTCTGTGGATTTTAGAATGACTGAATCCCTCCTGGGGACGATTCGGGTGATGGGTGCGAAGGGGACATATTGGTAGAAGAGGTGGAGGGTCCAGGGGTCGAGAAATTTGGGATTGGGGTTGGAGGGAGGGGTGGGGGAGAGGCTGTGGGGGCAGAGGCTGAGCTGGGGGAATAAGAGCAGCTTCAGCGTGGGTCAGTGGCGAGGGGCTCGGTAGCTTTCTTTGTGGAAGTGGAGGAGGCAGAATAGGAAGCAGCACGTTTGGACTTTCTTAATTTCTGGGGCTGGGAGGAGGGAGTGGGAATGTGGTTGAAGGGGAGAAGACGCAGTGTCCCTATAGCCACAACGTCCTCTGGAGCGGAGGAGTGTGGGGAGTCGATGGTGGTTCGCTGGGTGCTGACCATGGCGGTCGCACCCTGGGAGGCTGGAAGGGAAGTAAAAGATTCTAGAGCAAAGTTGACAGAGCTAATAGAAGCAGGGTCCTGGGTAGGGACATGGACAGCAGGTGCTGGGGTGGTGTGGGTAAAGAGGGAGGGGATAGTAGTGCGAAGGAGGGGGCTAGTGTAGTGGAGGCTGTGGAGACGGCGGAGAAGGTGATTGTCGAGTAAACATAGATGGAAGTGAAATAGCTGGACAGAGGGGCAACACACACACACACACTCAAAACAAAGAACACACTGAAAAACGGCGGGCGCGCTGATGGCTATGGTCCCGCTGGAGGCGGCGGTGCCGGCAGCGGTGTGCGATGGTGCACGCAACGGCTGTGGCTCTGGCCGGAGCCGGCGGCGGGGTCGAGCGCGGGGGCCGGTGGCACCACAGTGGACCGGGGCGGCGGCGGCGAAGGCTGAAGCGGCGGAGTAGTTGGGCCGAGCAGCGGCGGCAGACAGCTGCGGCAGCGAAGGGGCCGACAGAAGCCGGCAGGCCAATAGACCGCGGCGGGAGCGAGAAGCCGTTGTGATCGACCTGGAGGCGGCGGGCAGCGGCAGAGGGCCTGGCAGTACCAGACCAGGCCGGCGACACTTCTACCAGCAGCAAAGCCAACGGCGGGGCTTAACGACGTCGGGCAGCAGTAGGTCTCTTTGGCAGCGTTCGGGCAGAGCGATGACTTCGCAGCAGTGCAGCCGTTGCCGGCGAGAAATACAGGCCTGAGCGCGCACTTCACGCTACGTAAGCTAGGTAGTTCCGAGCCGGCGCGATCGCTAGCCGATTGGCCGGCCACTGGGGCACTGCCCACTGCGTCATAGTGGGCAGCCACTGAGCTAGCGATCGCGCCGGCTCAGAACTACCTTGCTTACGTCGCATGATGTGCGCGCTCTGGCCTGTATTTCCCGTTGGCCGCGCAGTACAGCAATACGGTGAGAACAACCTGCAAGAAGATAGCCAGAATTATCACTGAGCTATGCCTGCTTCCAGGCGGAGGATGTGTCTAAAACTTCAACTATTAGGCAATATACACGTTCCCATTTCTCTTAATGAAATGTAAAAACATTTATCACCATAATAGTCTTATTTTTCAATAAATTTGCATCTATAGGGTAATATGTAGTAGCCGGTAAATATAGAATACGACGATCAAACGGAGGAAATCAACTAAATTTAGGAAAAATGTATGCTTAATAGAAACATATGAGGGCTATTACGAAAGTAGGAAACGTTTCCGTATTACTCCGCTTGGCGTGCGCCGAACGTGTAGGTTTTGGTACGTGCCTGCTCGGCAGGTCAGTCGTCACCAGCCGTAACAACATGAACGTCTCTGCGCTTCCGGTTTTTTCGATATCCGAATTTGAAATGTGTGCTGCAATCGAAAATCCCGCTAGTAGTGAGGTGCGATCTGTGATACGGTTTCTGTTGTTTAAAAAAATAAAAAAAAAAGCAACTTTTCCTGAGCTGTGGGAAGTGTACGGAAACAACGTAATTAATGTTCCCTCCGGAAATGGTGCATTCGGTTTAAGAGTGGCCGAACCAACATTCACGATGAAATGAAGAGAGGACCACCGAGCATTGTGAATGACGAGCTTGCCGCTAAATCTGATGAAACGATTCGTGAAATACGTCGCTTCACAACAACGGAGTTTCCACTTTCTTTTCCACAAGTTTCACGGACGTTATTGTTTGACATTCTTACTCAAAAGCTAGGCTGAAGTCTCAGGTGGCAGAATTTTACGAGGAAGAAATTTCAAAGTTTGTCCACTGGTATGGTAAGTGCCTGAGTTTGTTTATTTACTATGTGAAAAAGTAGTATTGTAGTAGCTCTTTCAGATATACATAATAAAATGTTTTTATTGTACTTAGTCTTTTTAATACCGTAATGTTCTCTACTTTCTGAATACCCCTCGTAATATTATGAAGTCATTCTTAATGCAAAAAAATTAAAATAATAAGCCACCTGGAAAAGAAATTTATTCGACATCAAAACCGTTGAAGTAATTAATGTCGTAGTTAATGTCATGAATTCTGTCGTGGAAGGCCCATGGTCAGTACCGTGTTCAAAAATTAAACGTTGCATTGTTTGCTATTGGGACAGTATCTGAAATAAGTGTTATTCAACACGAAAAGTAGTCTACTCTGCTTATTTTCATTTTCTAGGTAACTCTTCTCATTTTACATGTGTTTTCTACACAGGAACTGGTGGTTCAAACAATACGTAGTGTAATCTCTTTACTTTCTTTTGTTACTAACAATATCTATTTTTTCCCTATAGTAGGCAGCTTTCACTCAGTTCATACTAGTTAGAAACTGAATTTGCACTTGAATTACACCTGCTTGACTTTCGTGCAGCCTTTTGTCGCATCCATTTTTAATAAGCTGCCGCAAGAATTCAAGAATCTTAGCAAAAATTAACACCCGTTCAAATCTAAAATGAAGTTCTTCCTCGTGGCTAACACTTGCTATCCTCTCGAGGGTTTCATGAAAAAAAAATTATAAACTTAACTGTTTATTCGGCAACCTTGCTCTCAAGCAATGTCAAAATTGCCCACTGTTTTCTATAACTCGTCCTCAGATAGACAGCGGTGCTTGAATTTAAGGAGGAAATTGTTTATAAAATAGCAGAGGAAGCCTAGAAGGTGAGTTATTATCCAAACGAGGTAGTGAGTCATTTCCTGGGAGAATGCAAATGCTGCGGCGAAGCGGCCGAGCGCATTGAAGCGCTGTGTTCCGATGCGCGAGGCCGTTCTCCGTCGGGGGTTCGAATCCCTCCTCGGGCATGGATGTTTGCTGTCTTTAGTATCAGTTAGTTCATAAGTAGTTTGTAAGTTTAGGGACTGATGACCCCGCAGTTAAGTCCCATAAGATTTTAGAATGCAAATGGGTTGATGTTTATTAAGAAGACGAGGCCTCGCAGATGACTGTGGAATGAGCAACCAGTCCAAAAGAAAACAACATCTCCCTTACCAGTGAAGTACAGTATAACAGTTTTGATCACTTACCAGTTTATGGACAAGAAGGTAAATGTATACTTTGTCTTCATGGGTAGACTGTAAAACTTGCAAACTGTGGCTTGTACTGGTATTTGTAGCAGAAAGGACATGTTTTCAGACATTTCGCATGGAATAATGCAAACAATTTTAGAGCCACAGGAGCGGTACTGTAAAGTTCATATGGTGGAACCCATGTGTCTTGATTGGGGAATGCTACAGGCAATAAACTATATTTTGAAAGTAAATCATGTAAAACTGTCCACAAGACCATATGCATTTAATTTTTAGTAATTTAATATGTATTCTTTGCAGTATTTCTGAGCGTGTCAAGTAAAGGGTTCGGAATTGATCCAATGACTGTTAGCAGAATATGGAATCGGTGGGTTCAGGAGGGCAATACGAAACGCCGTGCTGGATCCCAACGGCCCCGTATCACTAGCAGTGGAGATGACATGCAGCTTATCCGCATGTCTGTAACGGATTGTGCAGCCACGTCTCGATGCTTGCGTCAACAGATGGGGACGTTTGCAAGACAACATTCATCTGCACGAACAGTTCGACGACGTTTGCAGCAGTATGGACTATCAGCTCGGAGACCATGGCTGCGGTTACCCTTAACGCTATATCACAGACATAAGCGCCTGCGATGGTGTCCACAACGACGAACCTGGATGCACGAATGGCAAAACGTAATTTTTTCGGATGAATCCAGGTTCTGTTTACAGTATCATGATGGTCGCATCCGTTTTGGCGACATCGCGTTGAACGAACACTGGAAGCGTGTACTCGTCATCGCCATACTGGCGTATCACCCAGGGTGATGGAATGAGGTGCCATTGGTTACACATCTTTGTCACCTCTTGTTCGCATCGACGGAACTTTCAACGGTGGCTGTTACGTTTCACATGTGTTACGGCCCGTGGCTCTACCCTTCATTCGATCCCTGCGAAACTTCAAATTTCAGCACGATAATGCACGACTGCATGTTGAAGGTCCTATATGGTTCTTTCTGAATAAGGAAAATGTTCGACTGCTGCCCTGGCCAGCATATTCTCCAGATCTCTCACCTATCTGGCCGAGCAACTGGCTCGTCACAATAAGCCAGTCGCTACTCTTGATGAACTGTGGTTTTTGACTCAATGCCCAGGCATGTCAAGACCGTTATTACGCCCAGAGATGGTTATTCTGGGTACTTATTTCTCAGTATCTATGCATCCAAATTGCTTGAAAGTGTAATCACATGTCAGTTCTGGTATTTGTCCAATGAATACCCGTTTATCATCTGCATTTCTTTTTGGTGTAGCAATTGTAAAGGACAGTAGTGTATTATGGAAATTGGCATGAATGTTCTGTGCTTTCATTTCTTTCAAAATGTTCAAATGTCTGTAAATCTATCGGACCAAACTGCGTGGTCATCAGTCCGTAGCTTACAAACTACTTAAACCTAGGTAAACTAACCTAAGGACAACACACACACACCCATGCCCCAGGGAGGACTCGAACCTCCACGGCGAGCAACCGCGCGCTCCGCAGCGAGACGCTTTAGACCGCTCGGCTACTCCACCGCGGCTTCACTTCTTTACGAAGGACTTAATCACTGCTCGAATTTCCATTTTTTTCCTTCTTCGCAAATCACTCCGCGGGAACAACAACACACGTCACCGCCACAGCTCTCTTACAAGAGCATTGGCGTGGCGCGTGTTTACAGGCAACAGTCCAATGGTTATCACGTGAACAACTCGTTGCTCTAGTGCTAACCTCTCTTGGTGATTCCGAGAACTTTTCAAGCCTCCCTCGTTTGTTACTACTCTTACGTTACGTAATACGCACTCACAGTAATGTGATAATGTACTGAAACGTCATTCAGTTACGGTAGATCAGGATAAGAAGGAAAAGAAAACAATATCACGTAGTAAGTAATGAATTGTCACTGTGGTTAGTGGTCCTGCGGAAAAATTAACTGATGAGGCTAAGGGAGAAGCGTTGCAGAAGCAGGTAATCTTGGGCTGCTGCAGAAGAGCCTTCCCCAGCCAGGGGCAGCAGCTATGGGCCACAATATATCGATCGCGTGGGCAGGAGCGGGTCGAAGGCCGGACGAAAGATGACCGCCCGGGAGCCCGGGCAGCCAATAAAAGTGCGCCTCCAGAATAAGAATTATGGGCCCATACGAGCCAAGATGGACGGCGCGGCGGCCGGACGCGCAGCACGGAGCCGCTGGGGTCCGCGCACGAGGAGAGGGTGGGCAGCCGTCTGCGCGCGCTGGACCCAGTGAATATCACTGGCCAAGGGTTCCGTTAAAACGGAGACTGTGGTCTCAAGTCCTGTCTGCACTCACGTCATTACAGACAGCTGGTTGTGTATTTATTTTCCTATTTTCCATTTCGTTTCTCTTACGTGTGGTATACCTTCCTTGATCGTCTCATTTATGCGATTTGACGCCAATTTTCAAACATGGAAACAGAAAAGATTGTAACAAATATCGAGGTATTTCTTTAATTAGCGTTGTAGGCAAAATATTCTGAGGTATTGTTGAAAGGAGACTGCGAGTATTAATTGAGGACAAATTAGATAAAATCAGTGTGGGTTCAGGCCGCTTAGAGGCTGTCAGGACCAGATCTTTAGCTTACGGCAGGTAATGGAAAAGTGCTATTAAAGGAACAAGGAATTGTACCTATGCTTCATAGATCTAGAGAAGAAGCTCCTGTCAGTTCTACAAGGTTATGTTATAGGAGACAAACTACTGCAGGCAATTACACTGTCGGTCAACAGTTAGAGTAGATGGCAAATTAAGCTCATGGTTCAGGGTAGTTTCAGGGTTAAGGCAACGCTATAAGCTGTCACCGCTGTTGTTCATACTATTCATGGATCATATGTTGAAAACAGGAGTCTGGCAAGGCGGGAATAAAAAAAATAATAATAAGCAGTCTTTCATATGTGGATGACTTAGTTGTAAAGGCCGATTCGGTTGAAAGGTTGCAAAATAATATTTCAGAGCTCGATCAGAAGTGCAAGGATTATGATATGAAGATCAGCATCTCCAAAACGAAAGTAATGTCTGTGGGAAAGAGAGTTAAACAGATTGAGTGGCAAATAGGAGGAACAAAGTAAGAATAGATAAACAGTTTCAAGTACCTGGGATGTATTTTCTCACAGAGTGGCAACATAGTGAAAGAAATGGAATGGAGGTGCAGCAAAGCTAATGTAGTGAGTGCTCAGCTAAGATCTACTCTCTTCTGCAAGAAGGAGGTAAGTACCAAGAGTAATTTAGCAGTGCGCCGCTCTATCTTTCAACCAACTTTCTTGTATGGGAGTGAAAGTTGGGTGGACACAGGTTACCTTATTCATAAGGTAGAGGTTACAGATATGCAAGTAGCAAGAATGGCTGCAGGTACTAACAGATGGGAACAATGGCACGAGAGTGTCCATAATGAGGAAATCCAAGAAAAACTGGGAATTAACACCATAGACGAAGCAGTTAGAGCGAACAGACTGAGATGGTGGGGTCATGTTACACGCATGGGAGAAGCAAAGTTACCTAAGAGACTCATGAGCTCGGCAGCGGAGGGTAAGAGGAGTTGAGGTAGACGAAGAAGAAACTACTTATATTCAGTGAAGAATGATTTTAAACTAAAAGGCATAATATCAGACGAGGCATCGATGTTAGCATTGAATAGGGGATCATGGAGGAATTTTATTAGAGGTACTATGCTCCAGACTGAACGCTGAAAGGCATGATCAGTCTCTAATGATGATGATGATGATGATTCGTGATTTACTGTCAGAAATGATACAGTTTTCAATAATTGACGGAAAGTCATCGAGTAAAGCGGAAGTGATATCTGGCGTTCATCATGGAAGTGTTGTCTGGTAGCTTTGTTTCGTTGATGGAAGAGAAAGGTTAATGACGTCTTTCACGGCTCTGGTAACATACTAGTATAGACGATCCGATAATTTCTGGATGATGCATCTTGCATGCATCGAATATTTAGATTTTGATTTAAGAACGAACAGCGTAGTTGTTGTGGTATTCAGTCCGGATATTGATTTGATGCAGCTCTCCATCCTACTTTTTTCTGAGGAGGCCTTTTCATCTCCTCATAAGAACGGCAACCCACATCTATGTACATCCGTTTACTACATTCGTCCCTTGGTCTCCCTCTGCAATTTTCCTCCCCCACACACACTACCCTCCAATGCTAAATTTACGATTTCCCCATGTCTAAGAATGTGTCCTACCAAGCGATCACTTCTTTTGCGTCAAGGTATATCAAAAATTCCTTTCCTCCCCAATTCGGCACTTTTTCACTAGCGATCTATCCACCTAAGGCTATCCTCTTCCTGCCTAAACTACCTATCGTCCAAGTTTCACTCTCATACAAGGCAACGCTCCACACAGATGCCTTCAGAAAATTCTTCCTTACTTTAAATTAATATTCGATGTCAGCAAATTTCACTTTATCAAAAACGCTTTTCTTCCAATTGCCATTCTGCATTTTATTTCCTGAGTACTCTGACCTGAATACATTACTGTTCAAGCAATAAAATTCATCTACCACCTTTATTGTTTCGTTACCTATTTTAATTACCTCAACATCGCCTGATTTTCTAGGACCAATCCATTACATTGTTTCGCTCTCGTTAATGTTAATTTTATACGGTCTTTTCAACACACTGTCCATTCCATTCAGTTGCTCTTCCAGGTCCATTGATGTCTCTGACATAATTAGAATGTCAGCAGCAAAACGCAAAACCCTGAATTCTAATTTCTTCTCCTAATTTCTCTGTGTGTTCCTTCACACCTTGCTTAATGTACAAATTGAATAACATTGGAGAGAGGCTATAACCCTGTCTTATTCCCTTGCCAACCACTGCATTCCTTTGATGCCCTTCAATTCTGATAGCTGGTATCTGATTTTTGTACACGTTGTTAACAGCTTTCCGTTCCCTATATTTTACCCCTGCTGACTTCAGTATTGGAAAGAGGGTATTCCAATCATCATTGTCAAAAAATTTCTCCAAATCAACAAAAGCTAGAAATGTAGGTTTGCCTTTTCTTAATCTATCTTCTGAGATAAGTCATACGGTTAGTATTGCCTCCCGCGTTCCTACACTTCTCCGAGCGCATCTTCCCTGAGTTCAACATCTATCAGTTTTTCCATCCTTCTGTAAATAGTCCGTGTTAAAATTTTGCAACCATGACTTATTAAGCCAAAGCAAGGCATCCTACATTTATAATGAATGTATCTCCGGTTACGGGGATTCCGTAACGTAACACCGTGTGGCACATGAAATTTGGAGCAAACAAGAAAACGTGCACCGGTATCGATTCGGTTAATGAGCCCGAGAGAAAAAATAATTTGATTCCAACCCTGGTTCGGAGTAATTGTTTATACATGTATGTCACCAATAAATTGTACAGCTGGTACTGATCGATATTCGCAGCTGTTAATTGATTTCTTGTACAATGATGAGTACTAGCTCCTTTTCAAAGTGGTAGGCAAAGATGTATATCCAAATTAGAATTTATACGCATACTAACTGTAAGATGAAAGGTGCTGATAAAATTGAAAAGTCAGTATCTGTAAATATTCCATTATATACAATTTAAATTGTTAGTTTTAATCTTCAGTATATCCATATTACATACTCTGTAAACTGCTGTCTATTTTGGTAAAAGAATTGTAGACGCACACATCAAATTTATCTAGTTATTGTTGGCCGTAGAAGAGTTACTCGAAAATTATTGCTTGAGTAGCTACTAAAACCGGTATTGCGCGGTATACTTTTTCCTTTCTTATCTTAGTGCATCTCGTTCTTCCCTTTCCATCCATCGGCTTCGTTTCCAAGTAGCTCGATACTTACGACATCATATGTCCTTGACTATGTATTCCACAGTAATATAAGTTTCCAAATATGTTGAGAGTATTATTAGGAAACTGTCTGCAATGAATAAAGAGTGGATGAATGAAGTCTCGTAAATCAAGCGTCGAGTGATGGGAAAGTTTTTGTAACTTATTGTTTACGACGTCATATGTCCTAAAATATGTGTCGTAGGTAGTTTTAACCCCACAGCGATTGTTGTCTGAAGTAAGCAATATGCATAGTAAGTTGTTAAAATTGGTCCATTATTTTAGGACGTCATTTGAAAAAGTATCCAATGATGTAGCAGTTATTCGGAAATTTCATCGTTCATGACGTCATATCTCATGAAATATGTATCATACTATGATGTAAATTCGAAAGTACATTCAGTGGTATATGTACATAATGTCTGCAAAATATGCCGTGAATGGTGTTAACAGTAAAGACGGAATAATTCGAAACCTCGTGCGCGATGATGCGATTTTTCATTAACCAAATTATTTATGACTTCGTTTTTCACTGTGATATAGTATCTAATGAACATTCAGTGGTATGTATGTGTACTACCTGTGAATTGTCTCGCGATACGACTTACTGTCCAGAAGTAATAATTTGTAACGTCATGCCAAATGCCGTAGATGTACATCATGAACATCGGAAAAGTAGTAAGCAATAAAGTTTCTTCCTTTCATCACTTTGTTGGGGTTGTCAGCGAGAAAAGTTTCGTAAAGATATGAAACTGCAAGTCGCTAAGTGCTCTCATTGTCAAATAGTTGACGTCTAAAATCACGGCATCACGCGCCGCAAGATGGGCCAGTTTTCATTGTTTATGGCGTGATATCGTATGATCTAGGTATCGTAGATGGTTTTTGTAACGATAACAAATGATATGTCCCTAAAGAATATTTGTAACAAATTTGATTGAAACCGGTCCATTCGTTCAGGAGCAGATGAATAGTATCGCGAGATGCGACCGTTTTTCACGACAGTCATTGTTTATGACGTCGTATCTCCTGACAGTGATTGTTGCCTGATGGTAAGGAACATGTGTATCAAGTTTCGTTAAAATCGGTCCAGTAGTTTTGGAGGAAATGTGGAACATACATATCCACATACCCACATAGAGCCTAATTTAAAAGATGCATAGATGCCATCTAATTCTTTACTTTTCTCCAGGGAGTTAACAGTGAATCTCTGTAAAAAAAAGTGTGTTTGACAACACCTAATATCTAGTAAAAGACTTATCTAACTCACATCCCTGCAAAACTCCTGTGACACTGTTATTCGCTTACAATGACGATTTACTTCGTTCTGTTGGCTGCTACAAGAGCAAGATAAAAGTGTTCGTAGTTTTTTTTCGATAAAATATTTATTGTTTACTGAAGTTAGGATTATGTCAATAAAATCAAATTTTACATGTTTTTCTCTTTATGATAGTGATTGTGATGTATTTCCAATTCCATGCTTAATTTGGCGCTAGGAATTGAATATTACGTTGTACCTCGATTACAGTTGGACTTTAATTCGCTGTAATGAAGATATGTGGGTTCTGAAACATATGCAAACGCGCGCGACGTGTGGAATCACTCATGCGCGAAAATATTTGGCGCGCGGCAGCAGCGCGATGAGAGGGCAGAAGAACGAGTTTGAAATTTCGCAATCGCTCTGGCCTTTGAGTTTCAAAAGCACGCGGGGCGCAACAAAGCTAGCAGAGCGTTCCCGCACTCGCGTATTAATATCGCGTTTCGCTGGCACGTTTAAATGCATTTGCTGCTGATTGGTTTTAGAGCCAAAAGCTGAACGCATGAATGATCGCACACGCATCACCTGCTAAAGGGCAGGCTTCCCGCAGTATGCATATGCGGCTTTGCATCCATTTCAGTCACTGATTATTACAATGTGACGCTTTCTGAACATTCCGCCTTTAAAAAAAAATTATCATTTCGGTTTCGCTAACAGGTTAAACAAAAATGAGAAAATACGTTCTTTTCTACAGAAAAAGAATTAAAATCGAAGCTAAAAGCAATTCAAAATCTATGAAATGAAGGAAATCACTGAAGATACACCCCCTTAAGGAGAGCGCTAAAAACACAAAAATCTAACTTTTATTCGGGTCTGTTTCCGTCTTTTTTTCTTCCCAAAAACCTTTCTTTTTTTCTCTTTGTGCCGTAATTTTGTTGGTCTGTCCATTTTCTTCCGTTGTGTTTGTGTGGTGACTTAAAGTAAACTTTTTGGTTTCTGATTTTTCTTTCCCTACAGGTTTTGCGGTCTTGTATGTCTTCTATAGAGTTGTTTAATGTTTTCAGGTCTTCTGTGGTTTCTTTGTACCAAGATGTGCCCAGATTCTATGTACAAATTATGTTGAATATTCTTTTAGTTAGTCTGGTGTCGTTCATTCTGACGATATGCATGAAAAAGTTTGCTCTGCGTTTTCTTATATGTGTTGTGATTGTTTCAGAGTGTCTGTATAGTTCTTCTGTGGGTCTTTTCTGCCCGATATTTTCTCTAAAATCTGCATCCTGGACGTTTCTCAAAATTTTTCTTTCTTGTTCTTCAATCTCCTTAATTTTTTGAGCCTACTGGACAAAATAATAAAATAATTTCCTTGATTTTTCCCATTCCTTTGGTGCTCATAGTTTCTGATGCGTAGAGAGCTTCTGGTAAGACTACTGCGTTGTACTGTCCTAGTTTTGCGGCCGTGGAAATACATTTTTTAATGTAGTGAGACCAGGTGACTTTATAGACTCTCTGTAATTTTGAGACTCTTTCTTCGTTTGATTTTGTGTTTATCCCACATTTTTGCATAATTTCTCCTAAATATTTAAACTCACCGAATTGTAAAACATTTCCGTGCTTTGTATCAAAAAATTGTGTTTTTACGTAATAAATTTGTAGACCGGTTTTAAAGGCTATCTCGTGAAGTTTTTCTATTGCATGTTGTGCTTCCGTTCTGGTATTCGAGAGTATGGCGACGTCGTCTGCAAAAGCGAGGCATTTTATGAGGGTTATCTTTTCCTTATTTCTGCCTAGTTGAATTCCTTTGACTTCTCCTTCCCATGTAGGAATAATTTTCTCTAAGACTGCATTGAATAGGATGGGTGAGAGACCATCGCCTTGCCGGACGCCGGTTTTGATTTGAAAGGGCTCTTATAATTCTCCCATAAATTTCACTTTGAATTTAGTGTTAGTGAGGTTTTCTTGAATTAGACTCTCTTAGAGTCCGGAAGACTGTGTCTCGGTCAAAGGAGTCATAGGCTTTATTGAAGTCTATGAATGTTTTGTATGTATATATATATTACACACCTTATAAGCCTTTGTATCAGACCGCGCGAAACATTCATTACTGCTGATTTTTCCTGTTCTTCCAGAGTATTCCTTCATTTTTTCACCACTTTCGTCTTTGGGCTTTAGGTGCTGTTTTCTTTGACATCACTTCCCACTTGTACGCCTTGTGTCTAAAAACATTTTCGACGATGTCAGTTGAATATATATTTGCCCTTTCCAGACCAGTTTTCACTTGCATCAATCAGGTTGTAGTGGCCTTAGGACCATAGATGTACCTGAGGATTCCGTCGGTACGTCTGGTCTGTCGAAGTCTGCTGATGTGTCCATAAAATTTCAGTCGCCTCTTTCTAATCTCCGCTATGATGTTGGAGAACTACTCTGTCGTATACCCTTCTATAATCATTAAGTATCGCCACCAACATTAACTCCGAAATAAAGATACCAGTTAAAATGTTCGTGAGACAAAAATTGCATTGAACAACGGGGGGGGGGGGGGGGGGCAGAATATGAGGGTGGGTTTTTGTTGCTAGGTGAGTTTGTTTCAAAGATATGAAGATTACTTTTTTTAATGGGATGTTATAGTTTGGTACTTATATCCTTATATCAGCTATCGAAACGAAAACAACAATAAGTTCTTTCAAAGTCAACTTAAGGTCAATAAGGTCTCATGGACGTCGATTACGGAAGATGTTCGAAACTATGACCATCAGTGCAACACTGCTATCTCCTTATTTTGGAGTGGTATTCCGTATCACTTCGGCACTTATAGAAGCGCATGCTCTGACAATTCTCTCTCTATATCGAGCAAATAGTAAATTTTCGCCGAATACCATTTCGCCGTTGACCATTCGAGGGTTGCGCAGTAAAACAATAATAGGAAAGGTAAGACTAATATCGTGGAAATAAGAGAATGTGAATGATGTGTTCCATCGAAGAACAAGTCGATATGGTTCTCATTTACGGAGATTTCCAACGAAATTCATTGAGAGCTAGAGACTGGTACGCTGAAAGATCTTCAGCGTACTCACCCTGCACGTCGTACATTAAAATATGTGTATTATAACTTGAGAACAACTGGATCTTAACGTATCGGAATCATATGTGGCAAAACAAAGTTACTAACGAGGAAGTGGAAATTGGTACTGTTGCCACTATTGTTCGAGATGCTTGTGTTAGTTCCCCTCAAATCGCAAAGGAATCTGGAATGAGCCAGAGTAACGTTGTTCCTGTTCTACATCGCAATAAATTTCATCCTTGCCATATCAGTTTCCACCAAGAATTATCTGGTACGTATAGTATGCGTCGAATAAAAATCTGTCGATGGGCTCAAAGTTAGATTGAGGGGGATGACAAATTTATTAACTTGATTTTATTTACTGACGACTCTACGAATAATATAAATCCATGTTGGCTTCGCAAGTTGGACACGACAGACTGTGGTCGATGAATGTATGGCGTGGGATTCTGTAAAATATTTCGGGTAGTTGATAAAACGTGAACGTCCTTTCCATTATCAATGAGTCGACCCCTGAAGAACACAAAAATGTGGATAGCACAAAAGTCAGAAAAGTGCACTTCTGAAATAAGCGATTAAAAAAAACATAAGGTAGGTCGTTGCACATTACGTAAGGGAGTTGCTAGTCGCCGCAAAGAAAATTTAGTCTGAAGTAGGGAAGTCACAGATTGAATTTACGGTGCTCGATTGTACTCTACTGTTTTATAGAAATATTTTCAGCAGTCAGTTGTAAATATTAATTTATTCCGTTCTAGATTTCGACCACTGTGTGGTCATTATCAACGCTTAATACAAAACGGAAATCTAAGTTATTCGGTCTACCAGCCGCATAGAAAGAGCAAAGTGCGGTAGAAAATGCATATCACAATGTTTTCCTCTACAGTCTTGTAAATGTTTCAAGCTTCAGTTTACAGAATCCTGTATAAATGTAATCAATTTTAGATATGAATTTCTTGATTTCATGCCGTAATCTCTAGAAAGTTACCCATGGAACACTAGTGGACATTGCCTTTGTAAGCAGTTTTCTTAGCAGTGATTTATCAGAAAGGAGTCGTCATGGACTTGAAATGGATGACAGCAGCATTCATGAAGAGTTTAAAACTGAACGTCATTGACATATGCTGTACTGTTAACACTCACACCGGTTCTTATCGGTTAGGGAATGTCGTGTTATTTGGTTCTAAGAGAAACTTCCGTCCTTTAAAATCACATTGAGCAGTACACGGTAATACACAAAGAATTCGGGCACTTTCATTTTCTATGTGGTTTTGGTAACGTTAAAACACGGTAAGCTGTTGTCTAACCCTCTGTGGCGTCTGCTCCTCGGCCCTTAAACACTGACTTCTTACGATCGACTGACTCGTCCCACCTCTCACTGTGATGATGATTCAAGAGATCACTGTCGTAAAAAATGACAAAAATAAAATTCTATTGAAAAAATTATTTCATATTGATTACAGAATTAATTTATTATAGTTTGTGGGCATTTTAGTTTTTCGTACATTCTTGAATCTATTTTGAAAGCTATGTCGCTTATATGTTACACCCATCTGACAGTTCATAGTGCGTCAGAATACGTGATGTGTGTTCTTCCGATTTTCCGTCTTTAGTTACACATAGAGACTGGTACATGAATATACACTCACGAGATTCCTGCCTAGAATTTCTCAGAATACAAATACAGCTTCCACAGCTGCATTAGGGAGCAAGAATACAAAACTGATTTTGTTGGGTTGGCGGATTTAAAAATAGCTGTTATTGACTCACTAATGATAGTGATCGTTGAAATGTCTAGTATACATCTTAGGGAACAAATTGAATAAACAGACAGGAAGAAATGCTGTTTCAACTTCTAATTGCTATGGATAGTTTGCGTATAACCAAAGCAGAAACAGCTGTAGAAGCTTTACCAAGGAAGTCAGGATAAAGAAAATAACGAAGAGAAAGAGTACGGAGGGCAACGAAACAGGTGGAAAAATAGCATTTTCAAAATCTGTATAGTGAAAGTTAATAAGCTTTTTTGAGAATTATCGAAAACTTGATTTTTTCTCCTAAATGACTGAAAATAAAGTCACCAATAATAGCACACATAATTAGAATGACTTCTTATACATCCATTGGCTACTAGTTCCTGAGGTATTTGGGCTCAGAAGTTTACTTACTGACATAAAATACATTACTTGCATTTTCCGGCATCAAAGAAATTACATACTGGAGATATACCAAACTTAACTGATTGTTGCAGGCATTTTTTCCAAGCTACAACGTCAACGACCAGAAGAGTGTTCTGGTATTTGTACTATAAAGAATTTTTTGGTTTTTTGATTTTTACGAAGACCACACTGAAATGAATGTCTCAATGACTATCTCAGAATTTCTTTGGCTAACAACTCTAATTGCCTGCACAAATTTTGAGCTGCCTCTAATTAATACATCAGAAACTATTTCTTTAATTTTCCCCCTTGTCTGATTTATTTTTAATTTAAATCTGAGAGCATTTTGCTTGTCTCATACATCTCGAAAAAAAGGCGTAACCGTTTCTTCCTGACGCTCTTTCAACGTGTCAGTAGTTTAGAGGGAATATCGTCTACTCCAGGGGCCTCGTAACGACTCAAATATTTCAGTCCTGTGTCAAATTCTTCTCGCAGTGTCGTATATCCTCCCATTTTCATCTACTTCCTCTTCCTTTCCTACAATACTGCTTTAAAGTTATTCCCCTTGTATAGTCCCTCTATATATACCTTCTACATTTCAGCTTTCCCTTCTTTGCTTGATACTGGTTTTCCATCTGAGCTCTTGACATTCTTGCATCTGCTTTTCTAGTCCACAAAGACTAAAGAGCGATATCTAGTTTCCCCCTAGTTATACGTTCTTGCTAGCTACGGCAACTTAGCCAATCCGCACTTCTTCCTGTCAACCTCATTTTTAGCTCTCCATAAACCCTTCTGTCTGCTTCACTTCCTGCATTTTTGTGTTGTCTCCTTTCATCAGTTAATATCAGTATCTCCTGTGTTACCCATGGATATCTACAATTAGACCTTGTCGTCCTACATATACGATTCTCTGCAGCCTTCATTACTTTATTTCTCTAATATACCCATCCCTCTTCCGTTGTATTGCTTTTCCCTATTTCGCTTACACCTTGCCTAATGCTCCCTCTGAAGCTCTCAACAACTCAAGTTCCTTCAGTTTATCCAGGTCCCATCTCCTTTCTTTTCTACTTTTTTTACAGTTTCTTAAGTTTTACTCTACAGTTCATAACCAATACTTTATGGTCAGTTGTTCTCAAATATCTCGAAAAGTTCCTGATCAATATTAAAAATACCTCACACTGCAGGATCAGGAAAGCGATCGGACGGGTCTGATAAGAACTTTGAAATCGACGCCACAGCAAAGACAGCAATGTATTCAAAAGTCCTTTATTTAGGAGGCGTGTTTTTTTAAATAAATACCGTTTTGAAATTTAAACAAGACGTGCCATATATCTCAATAATTTTATTTTCACATGAAAGCCTGTACGTAAACTAAGACCTATCTACATAATTTCCGTCAATATCGAGTCACTTGTCATAACGTTGTACCAGTTTGTGAATAACCTCCGCCGGCCACGGTGGCCGAGGGGACTGAGGCGCTCCAGTCACGGTCTGCACGGCCACTACGGTCGGGGGTTCGAATCCCCCTCGGGCATGGATATTTGTGCCGTCCGTAGTGTTAGCTAGTTCATAAGTAGTTTGTAAGCTTAGGGACTGATGGCCCCGTAGTTCTACGAACATTTGAACATTTTGTTCTTGAATACCCTCCTCATAGCAGTCTGCTGCCTGACTTAACCAGTGCATCAAAACTGTTTTGACTTCGTCATCGTCTTGCTCGGTTAAAATTCCACACAAAACGTTACAAGAAACATTAGAAAAGTCATCCCGAAGGAGGAAATCGGAAAAGCATCTGTTTTCTCTCACCTTATTGCCCACTTCCTGCACCGAATTTTCATTAACGACCGAAGGACGCCCACGCCATTGTTTATCATGCTCATTTTTGCGGCCCTCTTTAAATGCTCTCGCCCACTTTCTTTCCATTGCATCACACATGATGTTTTCTCCGTAAACTGCACAGATCTCACGATGAATATCGATCGCTTTTAGGCCTTTAGCACTAAGAAATCTCATAACAGCCCGTACTTCACAGTCGGCGGGTATCACGATTATCAGAGGCATCTTAAACACTCAGTACACAACGTAAACGAGGAAGAACCAGACTGTAATGGCGGTAGAGCATAGACAGCAGAAGTAGGTACCCAGTGCGCATAAAATTATTGAGATATATTAGGACGTCTTTTTTAAATTTCAAAAATGGTACTTACTTTTAAAACGCGCCTCGTACTTATAACCGATTTCATTGATCAGTCAACCACTGGTAGATAGTTGTAAAATTCGCAAAGAAAAAATATATTAGCTTGTAAACAGTGTACGATGTCTTATCTCTTTTCGTCACAGGAGATTCATTGCGAAACCACTTCTTGCTGTACCGTATTTCCTTGTAGCATAGGTGACTGAATGTGAAACCGTCGTCTCATGCTAAATCCCTAAAAAGACTTTTAGAATGAAATTCTCTGTGGACAAAAGAAAATTCAATAAACTGCATTTCATATCAAATCGAAGGGATTACAATTTTTAGTTCAAAACAGAAGCCACCTAGGACGAGATGCTCATGAAAAGTGTGTGGTGTTGGAATATAATGAAAAATGAAAGCAGTGCTGTATGCGATGTAGTTTGAAATTGTGCATGAAACGAAAAAAGTATTTTTCGGCTTTAGTTTAAAAAATAAAAATATGAAAGAAAGTATTACTAAAATTTCAAAATTAGTGGAGTCTTGCAAATCCATTGAAAAATTCTTTGCGTCACAGTGGTTTCACAGCGAAACCACCTCTGTATATACTTTATATATATATATATATATATATATATATATATATATATATATATATATAAATTTCACTTTTTTAAAAATTGTAATGTGCTGCATTAAGCCAATAAATAGGGATAAAACCAAATTTCAGGGCTTATCGTATCAAAAAGTTGTTAAATTTATGAAGAAATTGAGGCTAAATAAAGGACTGTAACGCGGGAAAGGCCGTGCTGCCCGTGGCGCCGCGATACTGATCGCGCGTCCGCTCCCGTCGGAGGTTCAATTCCTCCCTGAGACATGGGTGTTGTCATTGTCCACATCATAATTTTGTTTCAGTATTTTGTAATCCTAGTGATCAATAACGACAGCAGTTGTGTCCCTTAAATTTAAAATAAAGAGATCCTCTTAAACCTTTTCACCTGCATCACGACCGCACTGATAACTAACTGAACTAGCATTCATAAAGATGGTGATTCAAATCCACCTTCGGCCAACCACATTTGGGTTTTCCCAGATTTCTCTAAATCACTGTAGGTAAATGTCAGGACAGTTCCTTTGGAAGGGCAAGGCCGATTTGCTTCCTTTTTCTTACCCAAACCATCTCAACCTGACCAGTGTCCCTAATGAATACGCTATCGACGGGACGATAAAACCTTCCTTCTTGCTTACGTGACTTATGTAACCTCAATCTACTTTTTCGTGCCCGTGGTTCATATTCATATTCAAATGTTTGTCTTTATGGTTGAAAACAAACAATCTTCTTTAGTTCTACTAATTCATGGTTATTTACCAACTCGTTTTTGGCTTATTAGGCCATCTTAAGGTCAACATTTGACAGGCGTCGACAGAAACACTAGTGCGTACGTTTAAAACGTGTTTATTAAAGATACAACACACCAAAACTTTAGTTCTTTGCTTACGACATTAGTTGAAGTTGTCAAATTGACCTCCTGCCATATAGGTTTGTGCTGTGTGACAAATGCCTTGTTATTTATAATTGTACACAGTGAAACACGTTACATATATCTTATTGCGTCATTCTAAGCTACGGTGAAATTATTGAACTTGTGACATGTGTTGAGATCCTTACCTTTAGTGTGCTTTTTACATGTTGTACATCTATATCTATAAATGTCAATGTCTGTTCAGTGTACGTTTATCACGTCTGAACCACAAGACATAAAGAGCTAAAAATTTGTACAGTTACTAATGTCTACCCGGGGAAGGCTTTAGGCACGGTTTTATGGCGATCGGATAGCTATTTATCCATATATATATCCGAACGACAAGACGCGGAGACTTAAATATTTGTACAGTTACTAATTTGTACCTGAGGAAGGTTTTAGGCACGGTTTTATAGCTTTCTGACAGATATTTATTAATTTGGAGAATATAACGCTAAATGCGGAACAATAATTACTCTTTGAAAATGGTTTTATTGGTTGCATAGTTGCTTGAGGGTTGATAATGATAAAAGGGTGGAATATATTTGGATGGAAAGTTATCGGTGTATATAAAATTCTACGTGTGTGTGTGTGTTAATATTTTGCTCTGCAACGAAAGCTACAGAACGCAAACGAATGGTCTGTGTGTGATTGTTGTCCAAAGTCTCCCGTTATAAATACGCTATTTGAGAATGAGAATACTTAGCAACTTCCAACAAACTGTCAACATAATTTCAAACCTTTATTAAACTTTTTCTCGCTGACAACCATAGCAATATGATAAAGGAAAAAGTTTCTCGCTTACTACTTTTCCGCTGTTTATGGAGTAAAACTATAGCATTTGGTATGACGTTAAAATTTATAAGTTCTACACTATTAATTGTAGCCACAGGAAAATGTTACAGACAGTATACACACATATAGTTGAATGTATCTTCTAAATTGTATCACAGTACCACACACAGTCTATGAGATAAATAAAATAAATAGTAACGTTTATGGATAACCGCCCATTCCCGCACCAAGTTTTAATCTATTACTTCTTTGCTACTAACTGGATTCCAAGAGACTTTACCGACATACAGCCCCTATACAAATCAATGTATACCTGAAAAATGGCAGGAATAAATTAATAAATACCCGGGCAACGTCGGGTTTTCAGCTAGTGTGATATAAATGGCCTTATTTAATATTGTCTAATGTAATTTAGAACTGATTAAAATGAAATACTATATACTTAATATTAGTCCATTAAATGCTACGGTACAATTTTATTGTGGTTGTGACTTAAATTGAGATCAACTTTCGTGTGCATTAAATACGTTTTTTTCATACTGTGTTTACATTACTCACTGCATAACTTAGATACAGTTTACTTATTTAATGTCTTATAGATATTGCTTGGTAATAAAGTCTATAAGGTAATAAAGGGAACTGTTACAGTTATATGTAGGAACGTGAAAGGTGGAGTTGTTAGTGGTAGATGGCTGGTTGACTACATTATAAGAAGCTTAATAATGGAGATGTATTCTGCTGTATTTGGTTATACAGGACTAGACTGGGATGTTTGGCTAAATGCTTGTTTATTTCCTGTGCTTCCAACAGGTTTAGTTTCCTACCTTTGTTGGCATTATGTAGCACTTCTGTTTAGACGTAATAGTTGTGTCCTTCTTTCAATACGTGATCTGCAAAGGTGAAGTCTGACCTCTGCAATCTCCAGCTGTCTTCGAGTTCAGTAAGCCTGGTGTATCTTGCCCTGCCTGTAGACGTATATACAGCTTGCTGCAGTCATCACAAGTGATTTTCTTACCCCCATTATTACTGAATACCTCTCTTGTATATTTGCTGTTGATTAAGATGTGAGCTGCAGTGCCTCTTAAATAATACGAAGTTTTATATTTGCAGGATTTTAGAGTTTTGCCTAATTTAGTAGATACTTTTTCCTCAATATGGTATAGTACACTAGTTGGTTTTAGTTTTGACTGTTTCTGTCTTGTGTTACTACTTTCTTTTCTTTCTAGAATGTTATCCATTAGTTAAGGTTTATAGCCATTGTTGTATGCGATGTATTTAATGGTGTTGAATTCTGTTTGAAAGTCCTAATTAGATGATTGTATATTATATATATAAGGCGTTGCACCATGGAGTGGAAGGCAGCATGTTTGTGCGGTATTGGATGTTGTGAACAGGATGGTGTTACAGTATCTGTTGCTGTACGTCAAAAAAGAAACATTGAAGCTGTGTGTGTGTTTGTGTTGATATTTATGGTTAGTTCTAAGATTGTATGGATTTTTCACCAAGTTGCATTGTGAACTATATGATTTTGTGTTCTGAATTACGTCAGTTGTGTATATGTGCCATTCCACGAGCACAGTACACCGTCAACATATCGGTACCAATATGTGATACTATTACTGAGGGGTTCTTTATGAAACTGTTTTTCAAATTGGTCCATGAAGATTTCTGCTAACAGGGGTCTAAGAGGGGATCATATTGCCTACCCATGTAAATCTATGGGACTGAACTTCTGTGGTTATCAGTCCCTAGGCTTACAAACCGAACATGCAGACAACACACACAGCCCTGCCCGAGGGAGGACACTAACCTCCGACGGGGAACAACCGCGCGCTCAGCAGCATGGTGCCTTAGAGCACTCGGGTACAGTTTATTGGGCCTTTTGTACAGATCTGCAGCAGTAGACTATATGTTTTGCCAGGGGTTTAGTCCACTTCCCGGTTTCAGGTCTATTGTTAGTCAGCAACATCAGAAGAATCTAATAAGATTAGAAAACACTGTTGCGGGAGTTCAGCGTTCTGTTATAACAAGCTAAATTAATTACACAGTTTAAGAACGCGATATTAATTTTTAAAATGACCGTTTAGGCAAAAATCTATTGCCATCTTCAGATGCAATCCACCATTTGGCTGTTGCTGGTGGTCATTCATTAATTTCCGGGTCCGGTGGGTCAGCATTTCCGAAAAACAGCAGCTGCGATAGCGTTGATATTTCCTTCGTAAACATCTTGTGTCGTGCATGGGTTGTCCAAGAGGGGGCACACGAGTAGTTGGCTTGGATTTTCTTCAGTCGCAACAGATGCCTGCGCTCTCTGGAAGGATTCCCCATTTATTTAGTTTGGTCTTGCATCGGGGTACACCCAATCTTAGGCGGTTAAGGGACCTCCATACAGGATATTGTAGGTTTGCGCCAGGAGATATTTCTTCTTTCGGCGATACGTATGCGGGCAGTGAGCTCTTCCATGTTGCGAGAAAATTTGCGTCTGCTGCTCTCTCTAGTGGCGCAGTCCTAGAAAGGAAACTCTTGCCGGTGACCATACAGAGGTTGTCGATGGTCAGTCTCCTGTTTCGTTTCCAGGGCTCTCCATCAGAACCACCTGAGGATGGCGGAAAGGCTATTCGCCGAAATATCGTGGGACTTCAACAATCGCATCAGGCTGGACACCCGAAAGCCCTGGAAACAACACATACACCCGGAAAGCCTCCGATCATATAGTCTCCTGTTTTGTTCGCTCATTGTCTGCAGCAGTGGTCCTCCGCATATTGGGTGTTGGCTTCAAGCATCCTGCGATGATCCTTGCTGTATCGTTGACCGCAATATCGACTGGCTTAGTGTGCTCTGCAGCGTTCCACACAGGTGCAGATTACTCAGCAGCTGATATACAAAGCGCAAGAAGACCTTAGGAGTTACTGGTGGTCATGAGCAGCTACGTTCCGTCAGTCAGTAAACTGCTCATGACCATTAGCAACAGACAAATGGTGGATTATATCTGAAGATAGATTTTTGCCTAAAGCGGTCATTAAAAAAATTTAATATTGCGATCTGGGACGATATAATTAATTTATCAGAACTTCCCTTGTTGGAATTCCGCCCCTTCAGTCGCGCCGCGCTGTAGTATCGCCTCTTTGGGTAACACGCAACAGCTTCACTCGGAAGGTGCGGCGCCTAAGGAACGCGAGCGGTTGAGTGAGCGGCGGGGAGGGTAGAAGCAGAAGGATCCAAGGCACAAATCCGCAACCCTGTAAACATCTTTCCCGCCCTGTAATCCACACCACCCCCGGTGTCTGGCGAGGTCAGTTATGAATATGGGGGTGTCGGCGCGCTCACAAACAGCGGTCCGGCCATTCACGACGCCTGCACAATACACCGCCGCTGGCCGTTGTCATCGTTACACTGCTGCAACCGCCGGAGCGGAGGAGCAGCCGACAGACGGACGGCGGTGAGGGGTTGCGGCGGGGAAGGGGGTGGGGGGACGGGGAGGCGGACGGCGCGCTTTCAGAACGCATCCGGAAAACAACCCGTCGCGTCGCCGCCGCTCTGGGCGAGTCCTTGGGACGCGGCGCGGACCAAATTATGTCACAGGTAGCGCTAAATTGTCTTAAGAGGGGTGGCCGCACAATGGAGGCGGCGGCGGCGCCGGACAATGCGACGGCCGGCCGCGGGCCGCCGCAAACACTTCACGTCCGCGTTGCCACGGTAACGGACGGCGCTCCGCCGACAATCACGCCGCGCGTGCGTCCGCCTATTCACGGCCGCTCCGCCTCACCCGCGAAAAGAAAAACACTGGGGGCGAGGGAGGGCATTTTATCGCCGCTTGTCAGCGGGGCAGCGTGAGCGCCGGGCGCGCAGGCGGCGCTGCAGTCGGAGGTAGCCGGTTCGCATCTCGGCGGTGGAAACCGATAGTCAGCTATCGTATCACAGACGCTCGGGGAAAGCCAAGGTGACAACTGAAAGTGAAAAGATTACCTCGGCTGTTAACAGTGGTACAGTATAAGTTGGTTGTATATCCCGGATTTACCCGCTACAGTTTCAAGAAAATTTTATAAATGCTAAGTGATTGGTCAAAATACATGTATGGCACCGGAAGTTTCTTCAGGATGTGTAGATGTTAGTAACAGTGAGATGACGGCCACTTATGAGTCAGGTGAGGATGTCCAACGAGAATATCGTTCTTTATTTCTCGTGATTCACACACACTTCGATAATTTACAAGATGCGTGGCATATCGAAGTCGTGGATCGTCGCGGTCACCAAAGTGTAGACAATATATTCAACACACAAGCAAATAGTGGAACGCAGTGCCGAATTTCTAAATTAGTAAACATGAATTGTATGAAAGCGCATCGCCGCGGTGGAGTAGCCGAGCGGTCTAAGGCGCCTCGACGTGGAGCGCGCGGTTGCTCGGAGATTCGAGTCCTCCCTGGGGCATGGCTTTCTTAGGTTAGTTTACCTTAGTTTCAGTAATTTGTAAACTACGGACTGATGACCGCGCAGTTTGGTCCGATAGATTTACAAACATTCGAAACATTTGAAAGCGCATCACTTGAAAATGGCTTCTCCGATCTCACTGATCTGGTTCTGTTCGTAAATTATCTGGACCAGGTTTGTAGGAAATAAAATTTGTGGAAAATCTATCGCAAAATATCAGAATTTTAGAAAAACTGAAAGTACGCTTCCAGCTCGGATCATTTTCTAGATTCTCTAATATTCAGATTATTCATTCGCTACTCCCCTAGAGACCAAATACTCTGTAACGGAGCGAGCGAACTACCCCAATAAGGTTAGAATAAAGGGAGAAGGCGTTATGCACACAAAGTTAAAACAGCCAGACAAATTTAGCATGAAATGTTGTTAGTTTAGAAACGCCTCCGTATTACTCTTACCTCCATGCTGTTATGGATATGATAATATTTTTGGGACGTTGCAAACATAGAATTGATGCGAGTTCGTGGTATTTTTTAATGTTTTATTTTTTATATTTATATATTTATTATCAAAGGGCGTACGCACACCGCAATAAAGATTAATAAAACGCAGTACTTATGAATTTAAGCTGTTGTCTTCACGACGGATGTCAGTTTCCATTACTTATATAGACCGGTGGTTTCATTATGATTTTTCTAATCTTTATGGGTTAACAATCTATACTCGCAAGAACACTCTGTGCAATTATCAGTACTGGATAGTTTCGGTGTAAATTAACGTAGTGTTAGAGACGACAAACTCGTCATCAAATTATTGTCGTCCGTAAGAACTTTAGTCAACATTTCACCAGATTTTACGAGAGTTCCAGTCACTGTTTGAATCAACATTCGCTCCCCGCACTTACACTGTCAACAACGTTGCACACGATTTCGATATAATTCGCTGCAGACCACAACAATCTTACAAATTACGATTGTGCTGTCGTATCGCGCTCCTGTCCAATCACGCACAATAGAATATGGGCATATTGCTACAAAACAGCCAAATTATTTATGACAAAACTTGAACTTAAATTAAATTGTTGCTTGTTTCACTTGTAGCAATTGAAGCGGTGTTGTTAAGTTTCAGCCAAACCACGAACTTGAAAACAGTGACGTATTAGTACAAAACATCATAAGTATTTTAAGAAACAACATAAATAACAAACGACACCCTAATACACTCTCCTCATGTGTGTCATTGCGACCAAACAAAAACATAGCGAACTTTGCGTAGATTTTTCCGGCGTAATACATTTTGATACCTTTCAATGCGCGCATTTATTGACTGATTTAAAAAAAATTAAATAATTAAATTATTATGTTTATAAAGGGGTATAATCGTACGTAAACTTTAACAAGATAAGACAAGTGTTACTATTAGAAACTATGTGTGTGTGTCTTTCAGTTAACGATGCTACTATATGCCAACTCTATTCATTGATGGAATATAATAAAAGTAGACGCCTTCCGTCATACTATTTCGAATATGTCTTTAGCAAACCTTTAATCTTTATTTATTGATACTCCAGCACACACAAAATTATGAAATGGAGAATCGTTTATCGGTACTATATATTAGGCATTCTTGCATTCGAACTTTAAAAAAATACATCTAAATATTACATCACTGTATACTACTTAGTTCGGGAATATGTCGTGATAAACACAAAAATGCGACAAAGTACATTTACATATATACTCCGCAATCCACCATAAATTACGTAGCGGTGGGTGAACTGTACCACTAGTAGGCATTTCATTTCCTTTTCCACTTCCAAATAGAACAAGGGAAAATAGAAAGCCTATATCCCTCTGTACGAGCCCTAATTTCTCTTAACAACTAGATGATTACTGCTATTAAAGGCGACGACAAGGATGAAAGATGACGTGGCAATTATTGTATGAGAAGTCTTGAAGAACTGTGAAACCATAATTAGCTGACTGGGTGTTGATGATTCGCTCAACATTTCAGAACGTCTCTTTCAAGAAAATGGTGAAATGATTTTATAAGTGTTATTTTACCAACATAGTTTATAGCAATAATGCAAAAGGAAGTTTTTCTGATTACATAAAAGTTGACATTAGTTTAATTGGTAACAAGCAGTCCCACAAGTCGATTTGTAATAAAAACACTTTATCCAGATTTCGTCTTCGTTTTAAGTATAAAATTATGTATTGAGACGTAAAAACTTAAGTATGTTGTGCTCAAGTCGTATAAAACAGTATTCAGTTTATTCATAATTAAAAAATACGTTCCAGATGAGTGCCAGCAGGGTTTACAAAGTTAAACAGTGTGGCTTGCCAGTACGCACTGTAGCTTAATTGGACACCGCTCCTATTACTATGGCAGCACATTACCTTTATAAGCCCTGCTAGTATTCACCTGGCATGTATTTTTCATTATGAAAAACTGGATATTATTTCATACGCCTTGAGCATAATAAGCTCTAATTTTTTACGTCTCATATCACAATTTTATACTTCTGATGAAGATACCCTTACTTGACTTATTTCCTGTATCTCCTAAGTGAAGCATAGTGTATCAATGAACTTCCGCCACCAGACTCTGTCAGGCGCCAGTGTCTTGATTTCAATCCAAGTAGTCCCTCCTTTCTCGGTGTCTTCTGATATTACACTCCTCCCCAATGTATTCCTTGGTCTGCCTCTTCTCCTATTGCCTTGTGGGTTCAATTCTAGGGGTTGTCTTGTCACGTTGTATTTACCACGCCTTAATATAAGGCCAATCCACTTCAATTTCCTACAATATATCTCAATATCAGTGGGTGTTTGATGCGTTCTTCTCCATAGTTCTTCATTAGAGATTACTTGTGGCCACCATATCCTTTCATATTCTATTCACACATTTTTGAAGTATGCTAATCAGCTGTTTGCTAATTTTCCATAGTTCACACACATAGATCAGTACCGACACCCTTAGATGAAATCGAAATCTGGATAAAGTATAAGGCAACTCGTGAGGCTAGTTGTTTCCATTTACAGTAAATGAACTATTACGTTTGCTGCTTTTAAGATAAGCTGTGTTCAAAATCGTTGACTTCTTCCTCCCACCCCCATCCCCAGCCCCAACCCCGCAAAAAGTCAAATATACGATCTTTTGTAGATGTCACAGGCTTGTTTGTTCCAAAGTAAAGTACTAGTGCAAAGAAAAAAGTTTCAGAGCACACTATTCAAATGTTCAAATGTTTGTAAATCAATCGGACCAAACTGCGTGGTCATCAGTCCGTAGCTTACAAACTACTTAAACCTAGGTAAACTAACCTAAGGACAAACACACACACCCATGCCCCAGGGAGGACTCGAATCTCCACGGCGAGCAACCACGCGCTCCGCAGCGAGACGCTTTAGACCGCTCGGCTACCCGACCGCGGCAGCACACTATTCAGTACACATGCTATACATGTGGTTCCTCAGCAGAAGACCCCCTAATTGTTACCGTGTTGACTCAACTACTTTTCCAGTTGCTATTTGCAGTGAGCATGGATGAGTCTGAAACGTACACCATCCAAAACGAGACACGTGGTCAGTAAAGTAACGTTTTCTTCGTACACCAGGTCAACGATTGTGTCCAACTATGTCATTCGAGAGAACGGCTGGTCGAAACACCCACTGCTCCACGGATGCAGGCCTGAGAGGGCTGTACTACGGTACTGGGGACGTTCACTTGTGCTCTTAGGAGACCTGGTTGTGGTAGGCTAGATAACCTAACAACAGAACATTACTTTTGTGCATCATTATTATTGTTATTATTACCTTTTTATGCAGAGATTAGTATTATGACTGGTTTGTTGCCGCCGATCATGAATTCCTCCTATGCGTTAACCTCCTCATTTCAATGTACCTCTTCATTCTACCTGCTCAATTTGCTGGATGTATTCTACACTTTGTCTGCTCCTAAGACTTTACCCTCTAAGGGTCCCTCTACTACTGTGGAGACTATTGCCTGAACCTTGAAACATGTCCTACCACTTACCCCTTCTTCTTGTCACTGGTTTCCATATGTCTTTTCTTCGTCGAATCTTCCTCATTTCTTATCAGTACATCTGATTTTTGAAAATTCGTCTGCGGCTTCGTCCGGTTTTCCAACTGTCCAAGTTTCACTTTCATTCAATTCTGTTCTCCATACGTACATTCGCAGTAGATTTCTCGTCCTCATCACGCCTCTTTTTGCCTGTGCTGGTCTACGCTGTACGACTTACTTGCTTCGTCATTGCGACTCAAGGATCGTATTTACGTCTTGATCAAAGGTTATTCGGTACTTTAATTTCAGTTCCCTCCGATGAATTATGGTAAGTTCCAAAAAGGATAAAGCCAAGCTCACTAGTATATAATTTTATTTCAACGACCGGTTTCGATGGTGTTTTTTTTTTTTTTTTTTTTTTTTTTTTTTTTTTTTTTTTTTTTTTTTGCAAAGCCGTCATCTGGTGATGTCAAAAACTGTTGTATAACATAATTTAAATTATTTTATACATTAACTGTTGACATCACAAGATGACGGCTTTATAAAAAGTTGTAGATCAGAAGACGATGACAGAGACCATCGAAACGGGTCGTCGAAATAAAATTACATACTATCGAGCTTGGCTTTATCCTTTTTGGAACCTATCATAATATTGGATCGTCTCCTTACAATATAAACGGACGGAGTCCAATGAATTACTTCTGTCTTTTTGCGGTTGACTCTCAAACCTTACAAGGCACTCAGATAATTCATTTAATTCAAGAGTTCCTGTAATTATTCTTCACTTTCACTCTGGATAGCAATGTCATCAGCGGCTTTTATCAATGATATTCTTTCACACGGTATTCTTATTTTGAACAGTACTGAGGATAGACTGCACTCTTGTCTTACACCTTTATGGTCTGATTATTATCTATGTTTATTGTAGATACTATGCATCACGCGTATTTTTCTCAGAATTTCGTGCTAACACTATTTTACCTTGGTCGAAAATCTTGTGAACTTCGTTTTCCTTCGGTCTCGCTTCCATTATCAAGCTCAATATCAGGACTTCATCTCCATTGCCTTTACCTTTCCTAAGGCTACACTGATCGTCACCGAGCAAACCATCAATTTTCTTTCCTTCTATTCAGTACATTATTATTACCGTCAGTAGCCTAGATTCAAGAGCTGTCATCCTTGCTATCTTTGCAAATGTGAATATTTTTCCGAAAGCATAATGGTACGTTTCCAGTGAACAGATTCTACATGTCAACATCAACAGGCGTAGAAATTTTGATGGAATGTTGTCCAAGCTTTATGCCTTGTTTTATTTCGAGTGTTCCAGAGCTCTTTCAGATTCTGACTCGTACTGGATTCCCCTATAAGTAATATATCCAGTTTCTTGTTCCCTTACATCACCCTCTCTCTTAGAGCCCTTCATCTACTCTTTCAAATGATCTTGCCACTCTCTTCTGGCTTTAATAGTAGAATTCACATTTCATTATTAATATTATTATTGTGTTATCAGGTTTTCATCCGTTATTTTGTTGATAGTTACATGAACTACTTGTGTAGCAGCTCTTGTGGATTTGTTTATCTTCCGAGGTAGTAAAGAGAAGTGACCTGGTGAGTGTGATTACAGTTTCTCGTAACTTCTGAACGTCTTCAGTTGGGTTTTGTTACAGATATGTTCGATAATACGCGGGTATTACGGTTTTCTTCGGGATGCGAATTACTTCCCGAGGAACACTACTGAGAAAATAATTGGGAAGACATTTGAAGATTATTGCATAACGTTCTGCAGCCACCTACTTACATTTCCCATAATGACCACAAGCACATGAGAATTAAGGTTTAGTATTGATATGGGACAGGAAAGGAAATAACTAGTAGTGATATGAGGATCTCTAAGTCACGCACCATATGGTTACTTGTACAGTATATATACAGTATACAGATGTATCAGGTGATTACAATTATGCTTTCCCTATTTAATAGGTTATAACACGGTAACTTACTACTGTACGTGTACAAAATTTGGTAGAATTGATCCGTGTCAAGGACACAGGGAAGAGAAATGGGAATCAATTCAACTGAACATTTTAATGTGCAGCTACGGTACATCATATCGTTACATACCGGCTCCCTTACTGCTACAAAAGGGGCTCATTATGGCCCGCATCAGTAGCCGGAAGAGACTGAAAGCGCACTCTTCACGGCAGAACGAAGCATGTAGGTCTTCTGGTTACCTCTCTTGGTATGAAGAGCATTAGATAAGGACAAACGCTGTAGTTCAGGTAGGCCCACAACCAGAACCCAGAGGGAGTGAGTTCTGGTGATAGTGACGGCCAAGCATTTTCCAATGTGTTTCCGGAAGAGCAGTAGGACTTCAAGAATGATGTACGATGGGGTCCTATCTTGCATGAAAACTCTAGAATTCATTGTGTGTCTCTCCTGTATGTCGCGTATGACATGCTGGGGAAGCATATCGTAGTATTCACGTTCACCCGTTAAAAAGTGCACTGTGACTGGTTAGGTGTGTGAGGCTATGAAGGACGATGACAACGCGGCACCTGTTTGCCATGGTTGGAACTGGACGGTGGCGCTGTGATCCACCCCGTACTTTGGATATTACAGTTAATGATGTTAACTGGTCTCGCGGGAGTAGCCGTGCGGGGTGGAGCGCCATGTTGTGGATCGCGCGGCCTTCCGCGTCGGAGGTTCGATTCCCCCCTCGGGCATGGATGTTTGTGTTGTCTTTAATATAAGTTAGTTCATAAGTAGTTCGTAAGTTTAGGGACTGACGACCCCGCATTTAAGTCCCATAAGCTTTACAAATATTGTTTAGTGTTATCTAAAGGATGTTTAATTGTAACCATCCAGGCTTTATTGGATTTATTTCCCCTTCACTTTACAGAAGAATTCTAATTTGTTTGAACTCACGGAATATGACTGGACTCTATTTGGTTACCATTAATGGACCAGTCCATCCACGAAACCTGCAAAAATTTCTTACTGGAGATTTATATGAAGCAGAGTATCTGTGTGTACGTATTGCGTACAAATCTACAGTTGTGTTCCAATCTTTATGAAATTTTGTTCACGTAAGCTTTAATCCATGAAGACGGTCGCCATAAGTGTAAGAATCACACATAGTTCACGAAATATGACGTCATAAACAATGAGGTGCGCGAAAAACTGCTGCATTAAGCGACAATGCTGCTCATTTTCTCCTAAACCACTGGACCGATTTCAAAACGTATTCCTTACGTGAGCTAACAATTGCTCTCGAAGTAAGAATCACATACTGCACATGGTTCAGGAGACATAACGTCATAGTCGCGGCGGAGCGGCCGAGCGCCTTGAGGCGCTAAGCTACGATGTGCTAGGCCGTTCCCTGTCGGGGGTTCGAATCCCCCCTCGTGCATTGATGTTTGTGCCGTCTTTAGTATAAGGTAGTTCATAAGTAGTTTGTAAGTTTAGGGACTGATGACCCCGTAGTTAAGTCCCTTAAGCTCTACAAACATTAGAACATTTGACATAACGTCACAAACAATAGGATCTGCAAGAAACTGCAGACGAGACTTTATAAATACACTATATGAGAATCACAGTCCTTAGCGAGTTGCAACTAACTTTAAACATAATGTCAAATCTTTATTGAACTTCTTCTCAAATTTTCAAATGTCCCTAAACTTACAAACTATTTATGAACTAACTTATATAAGGACGACATAAACATCGATGCCTGACGGGGGTTCGAACCTCCGACCGCAGCGGCCGCGCAGACCGTGACTGGCACGCCACAGACCGCTCGGCCACTGCTGCCGGCAAACTTTTTCTCCCTGACAATCACATCAAAATAGTGAAAGGAAAAAAAGTTTCAAGCTTACTACTTTTCCACTGGTCATGGAGGAAAACTACAGCATTCAGTATGAGATTGCAGTTTATAATTTTTACACTACAGATTGTAGTCGCAGGAAATTTTACAGATGAATGTACTTCAGAAATTGGATCACAGTACGACATGTAATTCATAAGGACAAGAGGAGGTAATTGGCGTAGAAAGGGGTAAGTGGAGATACGCAGAGAAAGGGGGGCGGGCATCAGGATATACCAGAGAGAGGGGAGATGAGGTGATGAACGGAGAGAGAGAGAGAGAGGGGGGGCGAGGAGATGGGCAAAGGAAGTAGACAAAGGGGAAGGTGAGATGGACTAATTAAAGTCTGGAATAAATTCATACCAGGGGGACGACGGGTTTTCAGTCAGTAATATAATGATATATTATGTTGAACTATAAAACAGTTTTATACAATTATTTTTCAACATATATTTTTATATCATCATATATTCTATGTAAATATGGAGTATTAAAAATTAATTGTTAATATATATATATATATATATATATATATATATATATATATATATATATATATGACGTACAAGGCAGGTAATGTTATTTTAAATATTGGATTCTCCTGGTTAACATGTGGCATCTACTGGAATTGAACAAACGTAAGTACTGACGAACAAACCAAAAAAATTTAAGAAAACGGTAATAATAGGAAGAGGAAGCATAGTATGTTACTGGATTCAAGAGTTGAGCACGTGGTTAAATACACAGACGCAAAATGATAATAATTCTTGGTTTCGAGGGATGTGCTCTGCAAATGTGATGGAAGATATGATTCAGCACAATTCTTGTCGTAAATGGGCCCATAAAGAAAATGCAGGAGTGAAGTAGGAAAAGGGACACTTCTTCATTTCTCCTGTGTTTTCAGCAAATAAGCTGTCTATGCTGCTGCTCCATTCTAGAAACGTCGCATTAAATTATAGTTATTGGTTATTGTTTAGTTCTTGGTGACAATATGATCTTATACTATTAATTGAATTTAAGTTTATGAAATACAAAAGAACAGTAAACATCACGTATTCGACTTCAATTAGTAACAATATTTTCACATTTTGACCTGAAACGAATAATGTACGAGCAATTCATGGCAACATATTTTATTGACAGAGGTAGTTGCCGTCGATTGACCTATGTTACTTTCTTCTCTTATTTTATTTAATT
This sequence comes from Locusta migratoria, assembly GCA_026315105.1. NCBI lineage: Eukaryota > Metazoa > Arthropoda > Insecta > Orthoptera > Acrididae > Locusta > Locusta migratoria. Next base: position 223,372,439 of record CM048748.1, on the reverse strand, counting down.
TTTAAAATTATTGGTCGCCATGATCTGTATGAGGTACTGCATATAAGCAAATTTTGTGAATAATACACAATGTTATCGGCAGGAAAACGCTTTCAAAGTAGGGAAATTACAACAAATCAAACATAACAAATGTTTAAAAATAACCCTTATTCTTCAATTAACTGTGCAATTTTCTTCCGTCGCCAGGAAGAAAGTTATCGTAGTAATGGACATAATTATTTTTCATCAATGGCACAGGCTATCAGCTGTTACTACAATACGTAATGAAAGCCTTATCAACTGCAGTTGAAATAGGTCTGGTAGGGTTCAAAACGCTTTTTAGCGCCAAAAGAAATGTTAAACTGGTCGTACTTGGTTTGATGTCCGATGTTCGTCCACAAGGTGGATGGATTTTCTCATTATTTGCATTTGTATTGGTGGTCCTGTTTATATGCGGGATTATTATAAAATTTTACTACTTTTAATTGCAGCCGGGCGGACAATGTAAAAACTGTTGCATATTCAGGCATTTATAATGAACTGTTGCCTACAGTAATAACAATGTAGGAAAAAATTTATGAGACAGTGTGTGAAAAAAATTAAAAAAATAAAAATAAATAAAGATGCCCTTTCAAAGGAACCATCCCAGCAGTTGCCTGAAGCGATTTAGGGAAATCACGGAAAACGTAAATCGGGGTGGCTGGAGGTGGATTTGCACCACCATACTTCCGAATGCGAGTCCAGTGTGTTACCACTGCGCCACCTCGCTCGTTGTTTGCGCCATTGGAACATAGAATAAGCTATTCAATGCCCAGAGATGAACGCAATAGAAAACATAAAAATCACGTATACTTTTCATACACCTAAGCCGAGTTGGACTAATAATTGCAAAAGATCAATAATTTCCACCTCAGACTCGTGACGAAGAAAGACGAACGTATGAATAGAGAAACTGGAACCAGTGATTAAATTAAATGTGTATATCCTATAATACGTAGAATAAGCTTATGATATTCTCACGCGAGTAACAAATTTATACCACGACAGGAATCGGTAGTATAATAAATGGTAAGTAAAAACATGATTCTTCTTACCATACCAGTCATATCACTTTAAAACGATGTTCAGTACATTCTTCAGGATATTGTACTACTTTCTACTTCGAATAAAGCGTTACACTCACTGTAAGCATTGTAAAAAAAAAAACAAATCACACGCTCCAGTTCAAATGTTTGTAAACCTCTATTGGATCAAGCAGCTATGGACATCGGTCTCTAAACTGTTTAAACTTACATTAAGGACAACACACATACACACACATTCACGCACACACACACACACACACACACACACACACACACACGCGCGCGCGCGCGCACACGCATGACGCCTCATACCACGCGACCATTCCCCGAAGTTAGGACAGGCCAACGAACAAGTCAAGAAATAAAATTAATTCGGATACCTACAGGAAAATCGTAAGCAATTGTTTCATTCAGCACAGAGACGGTAACCGACTAAAATGGAAGAAGCAGGATGTTAACGACTTACAGCCGAAAGACGATCAAGTTATTAAAAACGAACTGTAGGAGAAGTATAAATTGAAATACTACCATTCCTTTTTCCAAGGAACTATCCTGGCCTTCTCCATTTCCGAGTCACATGAATAACAGCTATTTCAAATTTCTAGTTTTGTCTAGAGGCTGGAAATCCAGTGCCACTGAGCAAAAGTGTACTTCTTAGCGTGATAAAAATGGTGTTTCCTTCAAACAAATAATTTCAGGAGCATATATAAATGTTCTTTTCAGATGTTATAATTTCATGTCCACTCCCATGAACCACAGACATTGCCGAGGTGGGGTGGCTTGCGTGCCTCAACGATACAGATAGCCGTGCCGTAGGTGCAACCACAGCGGAGGGGTATCTGTGGGAAGGCCAGACAAACGTGTGGTTCCTGAAGAGGGGCAGCAGCCTTTTCAGTAATTACAGGGGCAATAGTCTGGATGATTGACAGAGCTGGCCTTGTAACGTCAGCTAATGTGGCTTTGCCACACAGCTACTGCGAACGGCTGAAAACAAGGGGAAACTACAGCCGTTACCTTTCCCGAGGACATGCAGCTCTACTGTATGAACATATGATGATAGCATCCTCTCGGGTAAAATGTTCCGGAGGTAAAATAGTCCCCCATTCGCACCTCCGGGCGGGGACTACTCAGGAGGCTGTGATCATCATGAAAGACAACACTGGCATTCTACGGATCGGAGCGTGGAATGTTAGATCCCTTAATCGAGTAGGGAAGCTAGAAAATTTAAAAAGGGAAATGGATAGTTTGAAGTTAGGTATAGTGGGGATTAGTGAAGTCCGGTGACAGGATGAACAGGATTTCTGGTCAGGTGAGTAGAGGATTATAAATACAAAATCAGTTGGGGGTATCACAGGAGTAGGATTGATAATGAATAAGAAAATAGGAATGCGGGTAAACTACTATGACCAGCACAGTGATCGCATTATCATTGTCAAGATAGATACGAAGCCAACACCGACAACAGTAGTACAGGTTTATATGCCAACTAGCTCTGCCGATGATGAGGAAATCGAAGAAATATATGAGGAACTAAAGGAAATTATTCAGACAACTAAGGGAGAGGAAAACTTAATTGTTATGGGAAACTGGAATTCGGTATTAGGACAAAGAAGACAAGGGAGGATAGTAGGTGAATATGGTCTGGGCAAAAGGAATGAAAGAGGAAGCCACTTGGTAGAATTTTGCACGGAACATAATTTAGTTATAACAAACACCTGGTTCAAGAATCACAAAAGAAGGTTGTATACGTGGAAGAGACTAGGAGACATCGGGAGATACCAGATAGATTTTATAATGGTAAGACATAAATTTCGGAACCAGGTTTTACAGTGTAAGACATACCCAGAGGCAGATATAGACTCTGACCATAACTTGCTGGTTGTGAACTGTACGCTGAAACTGAAGAAACTACAAAAAGGTAGGAAAATAAGGAGATAGGACCTGGATAAATTGAAAGAACCTGAAGTTCTTAAGAATTTCAGAGGAAGCTTTAGGCAACAATTGACAGAAACAGGGGAAAATAAAACAGTAGAGGAGAAATGGGTAGCATTGAGAGATGAAATAGTGAAGGCAGCAGAGGACAAAATAGGTAGGGAGGAAAGACCTACAAAAAATCCTTGGATATCACAGGAGATACTAAATTTAATCGGTGAAAGGAGAAAATATAAAAATGCAGTAAATGAAACAGGCAAAATGGAGTACAGACGACTAAGAAATGAGATTGACAGGAAGTGCAAAATGGCTACGAGTAAGCAGATTCAGACAGATGTAGGTTGCCATTCTTATGTGGAGATGAAGAAGCTTGCTCAGGATAGGGTATTGTGGAGAGCTGCATCAAACCAGTCTCCGGACTGAAGACCACAACACCAACAATTTCATGTAGGCTCTCCACAACTGACTGATACCTGCTCTAAGGTGTTACGCTTACGATTTCATCTTACCGTCGGTAGTAAAATGGTAACGAAAACAAGTAACCAAGTGTCGAAAAATTTAGAATCGTTTTCGTTATCAACCGCTGATTTTACTTAGATAAAGTACGTAAAATTCCTGTATTTGGTTCTAGTCGAACACTTACAAAGTGTGACATTTCTGTAGTACGTACAGTTGTGGAAACTTTGACGACATTTATAGTCTGGTTAAATGTGCCGTATGTCGAAAAGATAAGTGCGCTGCAAATTGCGATTTCCGTACGTGCCTCGCGGAACGATGAATCTGTGGAGTTTAAACTATTATATGTTTCACCAATCGTTTAAATAACACCGACGTGGTGGACTGTATCTTTAATATTCGGTAAGCGGCAGTATGGTTGCATTTGTGGCGAGCAACGGACTTTTCTTTGTACCTCAGTCCCAGATCCGAAGCGAATATAATCAAATAAAAGTCCGCGTCATGGCCGTTGGGTCGGTGAGTATAAGCAAGAACCAGGAGGCTTCGCAAGATGATGAAAAGGTGGGCCAGCAGTCGATTGAATGGAGACCCTCACAACATATCCACTGGGGCGGCAATACAGAGAGAGGCGAGGACATTTCCTTTGAGAAACACGAACTCCCTGATACTGGAAGCAGCCCGACCCGCTGCTAACTCTGAGATTGTGCTTGCCGGTGTGTGTGTGTGTGTTTGTGCGAGAATGGAAGAGAGAGGGGGAGGGGAAGAGGGAGCAGGAGAGAGTTTGCGTATTAGCAACGCCCTTGTACACGCTCGCAATCGTGAGCTTCTGAGGTATTTAATTCACTGCAGGACCTTATAGGTACCCAAATCAGTTCCTCAATACTGCCAAACTACTGAATGACATGACTCGGCACATGCCACGTACTTCAGCAACATTGACATGCCATTTACAGAAAAAACTATTAGTTTAGGAGCTTATGTCTTAAGCAGGGTATATCCATCTTTATCAGTGTATATGCACTGAAAATAAACCATTTGGTTGCAAAATATTTGAGTAAAAAAGTAGTACATGGACTTGTCATAATATTTTAATGACCTAAAATAGCTTCCACTCCATCAGACCGTCTGGTTTACAAACAATAAAATATAACTTCTAATAAAATACAGTCTTGGTTGTTATAATTACATTTTCTTTAAAGCGCCTTTTTGGGGCATCATCAGAAATTTGTAAATTTTCCAGATTCTGATGATGCACCAAAAAGGTGAAAGCGTTCAAGTAAAATAAATTATTGTCACCAATTCTCTGTTTTGTTAGATGTTACACTTTAATTACAATTATCGCTTAAAGTTCATAGCAGGCTATGCAACACGAAAGGAACAGTCGAAATATGTTTTGCATTCTGGGGATCTCAAACAGTTGAAAGTGATATTTCATTTATTTTCCACTAAATCGTGTGAACGACCGTCCAAGAAATAATGTACCAGAGACCCTGTCCATTTCCGTGAATACTCTCAACTTCTGTAATAGGGAATACAAGTGTATTACTCTCAACTTCACTCAACGATTTTATCGGATCTAGCTACCACACCCTGGTAGGAGAAGATTTTCTCCTACCAGTCGCCGGGCGCAGTGGCCGACCGGTCTGCGGCGCGCAAGTCACAGTCTGCACGGCCGCTACGGTCGGGGTTTCGAAACCCCCCTCGGGCATGGATATTTGTATCGTCTTTAGTAAAAGTTAGTTTATAAGTAGTTTGTAAGTTTACGGACTGGTGACCCCGCAGTTAAGTCCCTTAAGCTTAACAAACATTTGAACATTTCCTACCAGTCTCGACATCTGAAAGCGTAACAAAATGTTCAAATGTTTATAAATCTAAGGGATTTCTCTTCTGAGTTTATCAGTCCATTGGCTTACAAACTACTTGCTAAGGACAAAACACACACACCCCCGTGCGCGAGGGAGAACTCAAACCTTCGACGGCGAGCAACCGCATGCTCAGCAGCAAAGCGCCTTAGAGGGCTCGGCCACTACATCGCGGCCCCTCTGAAAACTGAAAACTAATTCTAACATTCTAGTGAAATAAGTAGTATAGATGGATTTTATGAAATTTCACTTCGGCTGATATTAATGTTTATGTTTTCACAAACAAAATTAGCATTTTACTGTAAAAGGAATGTTATGAAGCTTCCTGTTTTCCACACAGTTTGTTCGCATAAGTAATTAATAATTCGATTAATCCCTTGAAAGCCACACTTGTAAGTACTTGAGACTCTCTCCTTATTGTGATCCAAAGTGGGATAACGATTAGCCTTTAACTGCATACACTACGCTTGTCCGTCCTTTTTTGGGGTAGTGCTGCCCAGTGTGGGATCCTTATCAGGTGGATTTGACGGAGGACATCGAAAGAGTGCAAAGAAGGGCAACTCGTTTCGTATTGTCACGATACAATGGAGACGGCGTTAAGGAAATGATACATGATCTGGGATGGGAATCATTACAACAAGGGCGCTTATCGCTGCGGCGTGGGCTACTTACGAAACGCCAATCGCCAACATTCCCCTCCGAATTCGAAAATATATTGTTGACTCCCACTTACATAGGTAGAAATGATCATCAGAATCAAATACGAGAAATCAGTGCTCGAACGGAGAGATTTAGGTGTTCTTTCTCCCCACGCGCTATTCGAGAATGGAATGGGAGATAAAATAGCATAACGGTGGTTCGATGAACCCTCTGCCTGGCGCTTAAATCTGATTTGCAGAGTATCCCATGTAGATGTAGATGTAGATGTAGACATAGATGGCTTCGAGCCCTCTTACCGAGCACGGTGAGCTACCACGTTGGCAATCCTCTGACCTAGCACGCTGAACTATCGCGCCCAGCAAGTTTTGAACCACCATCTAAGATGTTCGTGCATCACAAACTAAGTCACCGTCCATTGCTCTACGCTGGACAGCTGAGAGAGTAATCCGTAATTCTCGTACCATCGATGGCAGCTGTCACCTGCTAACATGGCATTTGATTATAATTCATTGTCCTAAAAACGACCTGTTTTTGACAGTTATCAGTGCGCCATTACTTTGAAATGACAAAGCTTGGGTTATAATAAGAAAATAATGAAGTACACAAAGCAATATTGCGTATGCAAAAGAGAGGTTTGGGCAAGGTTTCGGGCGAGGGATGCCACGTGACTGATTTCCGAACGTCAAATGTACGCAACATTCTTCCACAGTATACTCATTCGAAACCATTTTTTGTTTGCAAAAATCATAAAGCTACAGGCCAAAAAACGTTGGAAATGGAGGACCTACGAATTGAGCCTGAAGATATTGACAGAATAGCTCAGATGCTGACAGAACTCAGTGATCATGAAGAGCACAATACTGATAGCGATGCTTCGTATGAAACCGAAATTGACGATAAATTCGTTGATGAAGACGAAAACATCAGTTCAAGCCAAGCAGTAGTAAATCCTATACATACACTCTACGCTATACGCTCTACGCTACGTCCTGTGAAGAGAGAGAGAGAGAGAGAGAGAGAGAGAGAGAGAGAGAGAGAGAGAGAGAACAAAAAATTCTTTAAAAAATTTTAAAAATAAAAAATAAATAAATAAACACAGAAAGTCTAAGAAAAGGAGAAGACTGGAAGAACCCCCAACCGTCAACCTCTTCGGTTGTCAGATATACGACAACATAGGCAAGAAGAAGAGATTGTGCCAGTTGAAAGAAGAAGTTAAGATTGAAGTACAAAGAGCACAAGAGGATTCCTCTTCCACCTCATCAGATCTGATCGTTATTTGTGAAGAAAAAGAGCTCTTTGGGAAAAGTGGATAGAAATGGGCGACGACGACCAACCGTTCGATCAGGACTCCTGCCAGAAACATTGTTCACATTAACCGTGGCCCAACGCTCATTACTAACTACAAAGGAATGTTTTGCTCTATTCTTTTCACGTTCAATCATGGAAAAGATTCTTCTTCATACTAATGAACAAAAAGTAAGGATGAACTATAAAAACGTAAACTCTTGCAAACTGACTGCGACTGTTGGGGGGACAAATCGTAACATAACAATGGATAATTTGTTCGTCAGCGTTCCTCTTGCTACCAAACTGCTCGATAAAAAAGCTAACTATGGTGGGAAAGATAAAAAAAGTAAAAGAGATTTGTTCCACAACATTGTTGAATGGGAGTTATAAAAGAACTTCGTTTTACTTGTATCGTGATAAAATCACAGCAATATCGTACAAACCAAAATAAGACAAGCTGATTGTATTTGTTTCTACGGTGCACCCAGAAGGCTCAATCAAACAACCATCTAACAAACGAGAGATAGTAATGACATAGAAACCCCGGATTAGATACGAAGAGCAATGACTTGCAGCAGAACAACGAATAGATGGTCATTACGTTTTGTTTATAATATGATCAATATCGCGCTTGTGAATTCCTACGTATTGTATGCGTCTAATTTGATAAAATGTCAACAGAACTAAGTATTAAAAGAAAGTCTCGTTTTTAGTTTGCCACGGCCTTGCGATCTCTGCTTGTGCAGGTCTGGTTGAGGCGCAGGCTGAACATCATGAACATCAACAATATTACCAGGAATTGAAGCTAGCTATAGAGAATTGTCTCGTTGAAAATGAAAAGGAAGGGGCTCATGTAAACCAAAATCTATCTAAGCTTCCATCTGACAGCAGCACTCAGAAGATGTAATCAGTCGCAAGTATGTCATTACTGTCGCTGATCTAGATTTAGTTCACTATGTGACCATTATCAGTCCTAAAATCATACATTACAAGATACAAGCCGGCCACGGTGACCGAGGGGGCTGAGGCGCTCCAGTCACGGTCTACACGGCCACTACGGTCGGGGGTTCGAATCCCCCCTCGGGCGTTGATATTTGTGCCGTCCTTAGTCTTAGCTAGTTCATAAGTAGTTTGTAAGCTTAGGGACTGATGACCCCGTAGTTAAGTCCCATAATTTCTACAAACATTTGAACATTTTTGAACAAGATACAAAATTATTCAATCTACATGTTGAAACACTACGTTCACACAGAAATTTTTTCTGTATGTTACGTTTCAAGCACTAATAATGCTCACGCAGTGTCCGAAGTCTAGATACGCGACAGTAAAGAAATATTTGCGACTGCTGCTTTTCATCGTCAACATTTTTTGAAACAGTCGCGTCGACATCTTTAAGCCAGCCACTGAGAACAATGATTTCGACGTGGAATGGACAAGTGACGCTAGAAGAGTTTACAGACTCTTGTAGGGAGCCCTAGCATTATGATGAATGCGGTAATCATAGGATTACCAGAAAAGAGGACATTTCTAAATTAATAAAAGAACTCTCTTTCTCTCTCTCTCTCTCTCTTGTATTGATAACTCAAGTACTAGTGATGTCTCTACTGTATTATCAGGCTCTTATTTGTAATACATCTTACGCAATTTGTTCATCTTCTTTCAAATTAAAAAGCATGAAATGTTGAGACCCGTAGAAAGAATTACAGGACTCCATAGCAGTGAAGCCCTAATATTTCATCACTTCACCATTTCTAATTATCGTCTTAAGCGCTTAACATTTTTTCCATACTTATAAGATACCTTGCCGATCATCCCTCTTTTCACCTGAAACTTTTTGCGATGCAACATTTACGGAAACCATAGTAGTGTTTACTGTAAAGTCGTCACGAATAAAGTAACAGTAAAAATTTTCTAAGCGTTCCTTGTGATAGCTATGCACCCTTTTCGGATCAGGCCGACGTGACTATATACATGATTAGCATCTAGATTTATTTACCGTACAAAGGCTCGCTATTAATTATTAAAAAACTACTCAGTTTTTAGGGCAAAAGCTTTAAATCGATCTTTTTCAATACACTGTTTATGTAGTTACGTCTCTTTGGTGCTACACAGGCGAATGGTGAAATGGCAATGGTTACTGTGGCATCTGATCTTATTTGTATGAAGTTTTGAAGCACGTTTTAACTTATGTAGCCTATAACGAACACCTGCACTAACTTTTCATCTTAAAGTCGTAAGTGTGGTTGACAGACAACACACAGAACTGCCGAGTCCCAGCACGGCATACTGAACGTCTTATTTTTGGGTCACACAACACTCCGACCAGAGATAAAGGGGAGGGGGCGAGAGTTTCACATTATACTATGTGTATTGCATTATTAAACTACAGGCTTATTTCATTGAAGTCAATTTGCAGCAGGGTTTTGGAACATATCCTGTATTAAAATATTATGTATTATCTCGAACAGAACGATCTATTGACCCAAGGTCAACACGGATTTAGAAAATATCGTTCATGCGAAACACAAGTAGCTCTTTATTTACACGAAGTGATGGGTGCTATCGACAAGGGTTCGCAAATCGACTCCGTATTTCTTGATTTCCAGAAGGCTTTTGACACCGTACCTCACAAACGGCTTTTAATCAAATTGCGTGGTTATGGTATATCGCCCCAAATTTGCGACTGGATAGGGGATTTTCTGTCAGTTCGTAGTAATCGATGGTAAGGCATCGACTAAAACAGAGGTGATATCGGGCGTTCCACAGGGTAGTGTTATTGGTCCTCTGCTGTTCCCTATTTACATAAACGATTTAGGGGAAAATCTAAGTAGCTCTCTTACGTTGTTTGCAGATGACGCCGTCATTTACCGTAATAATGAGAAGTGTGAAGTCGTCCACATGAGTACGAAAAGAAATCTGTTAAAATTTGTTTACAAGATAAATCAATCAAAAGTGAAGGCCTTAAACTCTACAAAATACCTAGGAATTACTATTAATTCAGACTTAAATTGGAAAGAACACGCAGACAATGTCGTGTGAAACGCGAACCAGAGACTGCGTATTATTGGCAGAACCCTTAAAAAATGAAACAGAACTACAAATAATAATAATAATAATAATAATAATAATAAAAACCTGCATTCAGTACGCTTGTCCCTCCACTTTTGGAGTATTGCTGACCAGGTGGGTTTGATGGAGGACATCCAAAGAGTCCAAAGAAGGGCAGCTCGTTTCGTATTGTCACGATACAGGGGAGACAGCGTTATGGAAATGATACAGGAACTGGGATGGGAATCATTACAACGGTGGTTATCTCTGCGGGGTGGGCTACTTACGGAACTCAAATCGCCAACATTCTCCTCCGAATGCGAAAATATATTGTTGACTCCCACTTACATAAGTAGAAATGATAATCAGAATAAAATACGAGACATCAGAGCTCGAACGGAGAGATTCAGGTGTTTTTTCTTCCCGCGCGGCCGGCCGCGGTGGCCGAGGGGACTGAGGCACTGCAGTCACGGTCTGCACGGCCACTACGGTCGGGGGTTCGAATACCCCTCGGGCATGGATATTTGTGTCGTCCTTAGTGTACGCTATTTCATAAGTAGTTTGTAAGTTTAGGGACTGATGACCACGTAGTTAAGTCCCATAACCTATACAAACATTTGAACATTTCTTCCCGGGCGGTATTCGAGAATGGAATGGGAGATAAATAGTATAATGGTGGTTCGATGAACCCTCTGCCAGGCACTTTAATGTGATTTGCAGAGTATCCCATGTAGATGTATGTTTTTAACTGGCCACCTCAAAGCTCGTATTCCGCGACAATTACCACGCCATTTATTTCAGTTGTTCCGAAGTCGCTTGACCTCAGAGCAGTGGCGGCACAGAAATGTGAAATTAAAATTAAAAAATAAATAAATAAATAAAATAATTAAAAAAATTACGTTGTTTCAAAAAAGGTTAAATTCTATACAGTTAGTGATTGTGACAGTTCAGAAAAAAATGAGCGTATGGCTTACTTGGCTGGGAAAACCCTTGCGGGTTTGTTCGGCCGCCTTAGTGTAAGTCTTTATTTGACGCCGCGTGGGCGACCTACGTGCCAATGATGATGAGATGATGATGATTAGGGTAGGCCGCGGTGGCCGAGGGGATTGAGGCGCTCCAGTCACGATCTGCACCGCCACTACGGTCGGGGGTTCGAATCCTCCCTCGGGCATGGATATTTGTGCCGTCCTTAGTCTTAGTTAGTTCATAAGTAGTTTGTAAGTTTAGGGAGTGATGACCACGTAGTTAAGTCCCATAGACTATACAAACATTTGATGATGATTAGGACAACACCCAGTCCCCTGGCAGGAATCGAAAAAAAATGTTCAAATGTTTGTAGAGATTATGGGACTTGACTACGGGGCCATCAGTCCAAAAACTTACAAACTACTTATGATCTAGCTAATACTAAGGACGGCACAAATATCCATGCCCGAGGGGGGGTTCGAACCCCCGACCGTAGTGTCGGTGCAGACCGTGACTGAAGCGCCTCAATCCCCTCGGCCACCGCGGCCGGCGCGTGAATAGAACCCTGGCCTTCTGCGTGGTACTCAGCGACGCTACCGCTGAGTTACTGAGGCGGACTGTGACAGTTCAGAGAGTTGTATTTACGCATTTTCAACTTGAAGCAGTTGCACAACGGAAAAAAGGACATTTCATCATTTTGTTAAAAACCCGGCTGGACCATTTTTTTAGGGTCCAAAAAAGTGGACATGCCCGGGTAAAAGAGGACGTCTGGTAACCGTAGGTAATCAGAACCGCGAGCGCTCTCGTTGTGTTTCCGCCACTGTGCGCAGCGGGCGACACAGCTGTCGCGGCGAGCGTCGCAATCCGCGGCGGTATGCGGCAGTTGCGCACAGTGGACGGGGCGGCAGCGGCAGCATTAGCAGCAGCAGGAGCAGGTTGTCATTGTGTCGGCGGGCGATGAGGCGCGGCTCGGCGGAGCGTCGCGCGCTCAAAGGGAGGACGCGCCGCCGCCCCACAACACCCCCACCCCTCACCCCCTACTCGCTCCTATTTTATCCCTCAATTTTCTGTCTGGATGGCGGCGCCCGTGGGGGACACCGCTCGGCAGATTGAAAATTGTCTTTCATGTATTCGATACAGTCGGCGGCGCGCCATTGTGCGCCCGCCATATGCTTACTTTGGGACGCGGCCTGCCAGATATTTGGCCGCGTCCCCTCGCCCCGGCCGGGCTGCATCAAATTTGTCGCTTTGCGGGGCGAAAAAATGGAACCAGGGCTGCACACCGCTCTCCTGTCCCCCGTCCGGTGCGGCGTCGCGCAACTACCGCCACTTTTCGCAGATTAGTGCCGAGTTTCGGAGAGATCGATGTTTCACTAGCACTGGAGACGGTCGCGGTTATTCAAACGACTGTTACGAAAATAATTAATTCCCTCACAATTTCGGAAAACTGTTAGTAACAGATATCAACAGCTGAAACTGTTCACGATGAATAAAATTGTCCGCTGCAGCTGTTTTTCTACTTCGCTTTAAGACACTGGTTTCATGACCTCTAGCCACATCATCAGGTCAGTCGAACAACTTAAGAGAGTACGAGGTATAGGTCCCTGATATGCCATCTCATGTATGAAATGAGGTTCCACATAGCATTTACAGTGACGTGCAGATAACATCAGAAACATTAACAAATGTGTACCACGAAGAAGATAAAGCAGTCAACTATCCGAAGATTGGTTTGAATACCACAGTGCTTTAGTAGACAGCCGGCCGCGGTGGCCGAGGAGACTAAGGCGCTCCAGTCACGGTCTGCACGGCCACAACGGTCGGGGGTTCGAATCCCCCCTCGGGCATGGATATTTGTGCCGTCCTAGTTCGTAAGTAGTTCATAAGTAGTTTGTAAGTTTAGGGACTGATGACCCCGTAGTTAAGTCCCATAAGCTTAACAAAAAAAAAAAAAAAAAAAAAAAAAAAAAAAAAAAATTACTAGGCATGGTCCTGTTTGGAGCTGGTATGCCGTTGACTTCCTCCAACCTTCGAGCTGACTCACCCAGCAAGTTATAGGGGGACCTACAGTTTAACATGGGTTCCGAACCACGGTGCTGCTCGATATTTTTCACATGAACAACACTGCCAGAGGTGAAAGAAACTTACACTATCTGATGATGCCTTTATAAAGCTACTGGGTCTAAAGTACATATGATTTAAATGAAGATGATTTATATTAAGAGGTAAGTGATACGAAGTTCACCGGTCATCGAGTCGACCCGGCAATGCTTCGTAATTGCTAATATGTATGTGCAAAATTTTATCGCAATCAGTTTTCCACAAATTTTCCTATTTCTGGCCAATTATTACATACTTCTACTTCACTCAAACCTTCTTCTCGCTTGAATGTCGAATGTGCAAAATTTTATCGCAATCAGATGAATTTTATCGCAATCAGATGAATTTTTTTCTGAATTTTCTAATTTTCCGGGAAACGTTTCCTAATTTTTATTTCATAAGGACGTTACTCTTGCTTTGAACGTCAAATGTGCAAAATTTTATCGCAATCAGAAGAATGATATTGATATGCCATTGCAAAAAGTTCTTTCATTTTCTCACGAATTATCAATTTTTCCGGGTAGCTTTCCCAAATTTTTAGTGCATAAGAATGTTCATCTTTCGTTGAACGTCAAATGATGAAAATTTCATCGCACTTTCATGAACGGTACTCATAGTGTTGAGTACATTTAGAAACACGTTGAAAAGGAACTTGGTTCGAATTTTGCGACCTTCCTATTTCACTGTCCCTATTTTTTAACTGAAAACTCTTGCAAGACCATAATGAACAAAAATAAATAAATAAATAAATAAAAAGGAATTGCCACCTCCGTCGTGCGAATAGTCAGGTATACTACTGAATTCAATCAAAAACACATTCATAAACGCAGTTTTTCGGAAATTTTCCGGTAGATTAAAAAAAATGTTTCCTACAAACCTTGTCCTCTCAAGCCGTACTCAAGTGATGCTCTTTCAACCATATGGCAATTGACTTTTATTCATAGAAAAAAATCGCTCTCGGTTTTTCCTAAATTTTCTTACTTTCCGGTCGACTATTCCAAATTTTTATTTAATTAATTGCTTTAAACATTAAATGTACAAAATTTTATCGCAAAATGGACGAACGGTATTGATAGCTCACTGGAAAAAGCTGTTTCAGGTTTTCCCGATTTTCTCTCTTTTCCAGACAACTTTTCCATATTTTATCACCGTTTAAATGTTCCATGGACTTACACGAATATTTCAAGACTAAAATTAGCGAAATCGGTTCAGCCGTTCGTGACTTTTATCAAGACTAACGAACAGAAATTCATTTTTATACATTCTCCGAGAAAAACATATTTTTCGTTTCGTGCTAAATAGCGCTGTAATCGGCAAAAAATAAAAATGAGTTGAAAATTGTTGGGAAACGACAGTATCTGGAATAAATAGAGATCTGACCCGTTCTCTATGTTTAGCACTTCCTTTTTAAACAGTTTGATAAAACTGCGGCAAGTCGTTGCAGAACGTACATTCGAATCAGTGGACTGATTAGCATATTTTTGAAGAACTTCTTCAATATTTGTAGTAGCCCCAGAGTTCGAGGAAATCATATCTAGTCCTCTGCAACTGTCAATATCGTGGTAGAACTGCGTGGTAATATGTACATTCCGAAACATTTAAGTACAATGAACAGTGTGAACAATGAACGGAGAGCATGTTCACAGTCAGTGCTTTATTCGATTGTGGAAGGTGTTAGATGAGTGCTTTATAAGAAAGATCATAAACTATTCTCCGATTTTCCTAATCTGATATGCATTTGTTTCAGATATTACAGTTGTTCAACAATTTTTAACTCCGCTGATAACAGCATCTTCTAAAATGAAAGGAAAAATATTTTATTTTATTCTCGGAGAATCCATAGTTGCAATAAAAATAGGAGTTCCTGTTTAAGATTTTCAAAGTCACCCCTCTTCCCGGCCTCGGGGGTGATGCAGGCAGTCGAGTATTTTCGTAATGGATGTGAACAACTTTTATTGCACCTTTTTTTCTAATGAGATATGCCTCTTTCCAAATATTCCGAAAAACAGTATTAAGTGTCTCGCCCTGTATAGGAGATTCTCCATGTGTTTCTGTAACTTTTTTTATTTATTTTTTTTTTTTCATAAGAATTTTCAGTTCCAATCTTGATACAATTTTGCTAACTTGATCTTCAAACGAAAATAAGGTCACGGTCTACCTAACATTTTGCATGGTGCTTGGCGGTGAGTACTTTAACAGATATCAGCACCAGTCTACTGTTTTATTCCGATCTTGATGCAATTTTCTACACTTGACTTTCAAAACAAGAGCAACGTCACTGTCAAAGTCCTTAAGAACCGTGGCAGAGGATGTCTTCCAATAACTTTATACACAGTTTTACCAATTGCCATAGTAATTCGTAGAAACATGTCATGTTTTATTGATTTATTTTTGGGGGGAGGGGGGGGGGAATGAACCGAGGGAGGCGAAAGAGGAGATGAACAATGCCAGGGCAGGAGAAAGTCGGCAGACGAGGGAAGAGGGAGATTCAAATGAATAAATACCCTGGTAACACTCGGTTTTCAGCTAGTCATAACTCTCATGGTTAACTTCAACCATCACCGAGCGAGGTGGTCCAGTGGTAAGGCCCTCAGCTCAGCATTAAGCAGGAAGATAGGCTAACCCACCTACGAATACGTTTAGGTCTTCAGTTGTTTCTCTAAATCGTTCGAGGCATAAGCCGTGATGTTTGCTTTGAAACGACACGGCCGATTTCCCTCCCCATCCTTATCCGGAGAGCCTGAACTCCGTCTCTAATGAAATAACGACAGTAGGCTTAGCGTCTAACACCCCTTCGATAGCTTGGTCGTCTGTGGCGGAGCTTACGTTCGGGTTGATTCGTTAAGGATTAAATCTCATGTACCCTTTCAAAAGAACCATCCAGGCATTTGCCTCAAATGATTTGTGAAAATCACGGAAGACCTAAATTTGGGTAGATTTGGTCCACCGTCGCCTCCAATGCGCCACCTCTCTCGGTCCCGTCTCAAACGACGTCATCGAAGATACAACCTGTAATCTTCCTTCCTTCAACTATATCATATCAACTTGTATCCATTACAGCTTACGGTGACTTAGCGCTATTCTTATGGATGGGACAGCAATCTTGGCATTTGCAAATTTGTATGAAGGTGAGGAAGAAAGACGGATGATGCCCTACACTTGGGCAACAAGTGAAATGTAAGTCGAACCGGGTATCGAACCCGAGTCTCCCGCTTCGGATGACAGGTCGCCTTAACCACTTTGCTACCCGCCCTTGGCTCCCGTCCATCTCCACAAGTCTCACACTACGGTCGCTGCAACCCCACCATCGTGTGCCATCTTACAATCGCCGTTTCTGAATCCCGTACGAGGTCGAATGTTGTTACAGCATCGCGTATAAATTCATACATACGGATTGGACATGTCCGAAAGAACAGACACGACATCAATCTATATGTAAACTTGTCATTGTTTTGAGTTTCTAAAAGGTACATGTTTACAAAGGACTATGGCCTATAATGTTTAAGTGTTGTAAATATTGTTGCAATAATTTGTTACCATAACAGTAGGAAAAGAAACTGCTACCACAACTTATAGTATAGGCATGAACAACACACACACACAGACACACTCATGCCCTAGGGAGGAATAGAACCTCCGACTGTGAGCGGCCGCGCAGTTCCTGACATGCCGCCTAGAACCCCACTGACATTCCTGTACATCGGTGTCATTTTTGGTCCTACCCGTGTTGCCCCTGTGGAAATTGTAATATATGGACTTGAAACAGAACTCAAAACGACAATAATAACGTGTATATAATAGAGTATCTGAAAACCCGAAATTCCAGTGCTCTGTTAGTCCATCCCCCTTTCTCTCTTTCTCTCCTCCTGTCCTTTTCATTTCCTCCGTCACGTCGCGCACTCCATCTCCTCCTCCCCATCCACTTCTCTCTTCCTCTCTTCTCTGTGTCTATTTCCTCTTCTGCCTTTTCAGTCAATTTCCTCCGCCTCATGTTTATGAAAACTCACTAACGTCAGCTGTCTTTCATGGTGATCGGCGATACTGTGCGGAGCTTTATTCTAAGGTACCCTCTGTTATGCACGATATGGTTGTTTGTAACATATTAGGGGGAAAGTAAGTAATGCAGTACGATCTGCAAAAGTAAAATATAACTGATATTACTGACAGGATATTTCTTCTCCGATGTGCCTAAATTTATGTTCCGTTTGTGTTCTTCACTTTTACATTAGAATAACAAACCATACTAAACTGTGTGTTTAGGTAAGATTGTTATTGTGTTGTACGTCCTAAACTACGCAATGTGAAACGATAACTTTGTAATGTACGAAATAAAATATAGAACATTTATAGCGAATCTTTAATTCAGCGCAAAGTTCCTAGTGATTGGAAAAAAGCGCAGGTGACTCCCGTGTATAAGAAGGGAAAGAGAACTGACCCATACAATTACAGGCCAATATCGTTGACATCGGTTTCATGTAGAATTTTGGAACATATTCTCAGTTCGAATATGGTAAATTTCCTTGAAACGGAAAAGCTTCTTTCCATGAATCAGCACGGGTTTAGGAAACATCGTTCATGTGAAACTCAGCTTGCCCTTTTCTCACATGACATCTTGCGAGCCATGGACGAAGGGCAACAGGCGGATTGTGTTTTTCTCGACTTCAAAAAGGCGTTCGACGCGGTGCCACACTGCAGACTGCTAACGAAGATACGAGCTTATGGAATAGGTTTACAGATTTGTGACTGGCTGGAAGACTTCCTAAGTAATGGAACGCAGTACGTTGTTCTCGACGGCGAGTGTTCATCAGAGACGAGTGTATCGTCAGGCGTGCCCCAGGGGAATGTGATAGGACCGCTATTATTTTCTATCTATATAAATGATCTGATGGACAGAGTAAGTTGTAATTTGCGGCTGTTTGCTGATGATGCTGTGGTGTATGGGAGGGTGTCGTCTGTAACTGTAATAGCATATAGGTTGACTTAGACAAAATTTCTAGTTGGTGCGAAGAATGGCAGCTAGCTCTCAATGTAGAAAAATGTAAGGTGATGCGCATGAGTAGAAAAAACAATCCTATAATGTTCGAATACAGCATTAGTAGTGAGCTTCTTGATGCTGTCGCGTCGTTCAAATATCTAGGCGTAACATTGCAGAGCGATATGAAATGGAACGAGCATGTAAGGGCAGTTGTGAGTAAGGCAGACAGCCGACGTCGGTTTATTGGAAGAATTTTGGGAAGATGTACTTCACCTGTAAAGGAGACCGCATATAAAACGCTTGCACGACCACGTCTTGAGTATTGCTCAAGTATTTGGGACCCGCAGCAGATCGGTTTGAAGGAAGACATAGAGGCGGTTCAGAGGCGAGCAGCTAGATTTGTTACCAGTAGGTTCGACCAATGCGCGAGTGTCACGGAAATGCTCCGACAACTCAATTGGGGATCGCTGGAAGAAAGACGACGTTCTTTTCGTGAATTTCTGTTAAGTAAATTTAGAGGGCCGGATTTTGAAGCTGAGTGTAGTACGATCTTGCTGCCGCCTACTTACATTTCGCGTGGTGATTACAAAGACAAGATAAGAGAAATTAGGGCTCGTACGGAGGCATATAGGCATTCTTTTTTTCCTCGTTCAGTTTGGGGGTGGAATAGGGAAGGAAATGCCTAGTAGTGGTACAGTGTACCCTCCGCCACGAACCTTACGGTGAATTGCGGAGTATGTATGTAGATGTAGATGTAGACACAACAAGTCTAAATGTAAAGAAAGAATAGGAAAAAACATCAGTATTTCATAAATTTTTTCATCAAAAATTACACATTTTGCTTTCACGCCACATGAATCTTATCATGGTATGCAATTACGGATTGCTGGTTGTTAAAATTCGATCTTCAGAACAAAATAAAACTGTATTATTTACCAAAATTATTGAATTTCAGAGAACACAATCATCATGCCATACAGTCGTCACCCAATTTTCAGTTACATAAAAACCGAGTTTAGTTCTATCCAACTACCACAAATTGTATTTGTTTTTAATGAAAATACATCCATTTTTTTATTACATGAAGAAAACACGTTCGCAGGGAGGAGGAAATCAGTAATGATTTATTAGCTCCAAAAGGAAAAAAAGGGCTAAGATCGTAGTTTGATTTATTTACTGATTAACGATTGGTTTCGATGTGCTATGCCGTTATCTTCTTGTCTTTTAAAAGGATGGACGATAAACAGAAAGTGCAACATTGTACTTAGTCAACATATAAAATTCATATTTTATACTATGGACTGCTTCTAAGAGTCGTCTCTTGCAAGCGGTACATAGAAACCGGCCGTCAATCAATAACTAAATAAAACTGCAGCTAATCAACAGTACTGTTCCTTTCTCTAACAGCGCACGGGGAAAAGAATCTCCTGAATCTTTCCGTTTTCGATATGATTTCTCTTATTTTATTAAGATTACCATGTCTCCCAATGTAGCTGCGTGCTAACAAAATAAAATGTGTTCAAATGTGTTTGAGGTCTTATGCGACCAAACCTCGTAGTCATCAGTCGCTAACAAAATATGTTCGCAATCGGAAGAGAAAGTTGATGACATACATTTCGCAAATAAATCTTGCACCAACAAATAACGAGTTTCTTTTTATAATTTCATTCCCAACTCGTACATCATTTCTAAATGTTCAAATTTTTGTTAAGCTTATGGGACTTAACTACGGGGTCATCAGTCCCTAAACTTACAAACTACTTATGAACTACCTTATACTAAAGACGGCACAAATATCCATGCCCGAGGGGGGATTCGAACCCTCGACCGTAGTGGCCGTGCAGACCGTGACTGAAGCGCCTCAGCCTCCTCGACCAGCGCGGCCGGCTCATCATTTCTGTGAGACTCCCTCTCCCCTACGTCGCGATAATACAAAACGAGCTGCCCTTCTCTGAACTTTCTCTATTCCGTCAGACGCTATTCACCTTTTTATTCAGCCAATTCTTTTTTTATTTGTAATCCTTGACTGTATGATTTTAATAATTTTTATATATTTGATTTAATTTCTTTAATTTTATTGTCATTATTATTATATATGTATCTATACACATAATGAAGCAAACTGTCCTTGATAAGCTCAAGAACTACTGAACGGAATTCCATACAGTTTTCACTAATTTAAGGAGTGATTCATTAAGTTGCGTAGCAGTGGGTGAATGTAGTGAGCAAATGTGCCCGAAATAACGCAATAATTAGTTTTAGGAAAATCTGTATGTTCTGTGAGTTACGAAACTGATCATACATTTGAAAATACGTTTACTGTTTCTTAATAAGATGCTTCCGTGGTTTCGTCATTCAGATTTTAATAACTATGACGATATTACGTCGTTCAATACTGACACCAAATAATGAAATCTCTTATAACGATTCCCTCAATCACCTTCTATTGATAATCAAAATAGTTACGAATATAAGAAACGTACAACACCTGACAGATTTTAGTAAGTTTATGTACCTAATCTTAATTATTATCATTTTTTTAAATATTTGCAAGATTGGAAACAAAATGTATTAAAAATATTGCTAGTAGGATTTTTTTTTATCTTTTAATCTTACCAGCACAACGAGGGAAAAATAAACGACAACACAACCAATCATGCCCGAGGGAGGACGCGAACCTCCGACGGCAGGCAACCGCGCATTCGCAGCATGGCGTCTTAGAACACTCGGCCACTACACCGGAGTTTCCAGGCCAATTGCGGGATGGTTTCTGTGAAAGGGCATAGTCGATTTCCTTACCCCTCCTTATCCCTTAATTCGAGCGTGAGCTGTCTCTAACGGCCCCGCTCTCCACGTCCGTAAAACGTCAAGGCTACTTAATTTTTTCTTCCCTACAGCGGCATTGCGCTTGGTGTGCGTATATATCCAAAGCCGAGTGTTCGTATGTGTGTATTTGTTTGTGTGTGTACTTATTGTATACAAATCTACAGTTTTCTTACAATGTTTATGAAATTTTGCACACGTAAGCTTCAATCCATGAGGACGGTTGCCGTAAGTGTTAGGATCACGTATAACACATTGTTCACGAGATATGTCGACATAAACAATGAGATGCGCGGAAAACTGTTGCTTCAAACGACAGTGCTGCACATTTCCTCGTAAACCACTGAACCGATTTCAACCAAATGTGGTGCACATATTCCTTACCGCGAGGTAAGAATACTGTCGGGGTAATAACCACATAAGACCCATGGTTCAGGAGATCCAAAGTCTTAAACTATATAGTTGCAAGAAACTGTCACGAAAAGCGACCAAACTTTACTCACAGACTGTATGCAAATGACAGTACAATTTCAAACTTTAATTGAACATTTTCTCGCCGACAACCATAGCAAAATTACGAAAGGAAAAAAGTTTCTCGCTTACTACTTTTCCGCTGTTCATGGACTAAAACGACAGCATTCGGTATGAAGTTGCAATTTATAAATTCTACACTACAAATTGTAGACGCAGGAAATTTTACAGACAGTATACACACTTATAGCTGTATGAACCTTCGAAATTGTATCACAATACGACACGTAATTAATGAGATATGAGCACATAAACAATAACATTCATGAAAAACCGCCCTATCACGTACCAAGTTTTATGCTATTACTTCTTTATTACTAATTGTATTCGCAACAGATTTTACAGACATACAGCACTTATACAAATGAATATATACCTGAAAAATTAAACAACTGTACAACATATAACTCAATAAATATGAGATCGTGCGAATTACATACGCATTTGTATTTTGATTGCTATCTTTCTTTGTTTGGATACGGTACTAAAATTTTGTACATAATGCAAAGCAGCCTTATTTCTTACTAGCTAAAAACCCGGCGTTGCCTAAGTATTTATTTATTTATTCTTGCCATTTTTTAGGTATATATTCATTCGTATAAGGGCTGTATGTCTGTAAAATCTCTTGGGAATACAATTAGTAATAAAGAAGTATTGGATTAAAACTTTGTACGTGATGGGGCGGTTTCCCATGAACGTTACTGTTTATGTGCTCATATCTCATGAACTACATGTCGTACTGTGATATAATTTAGAAGGTACACTTGCGTGTATACTGTCTGTAAAATTTCCTGCGGTTACAGTTTGTAGTGTAGAAATTAAAAATTGTGACGTCATACCGAATGCCGCAGTTTTACTCCATAAACAGCGGAAATATAGTAAGCGACATACTTTTTTCCTTTCATCATTTTGCTATTGTTGTCAGCGAGAAAAAGTTTCCTAAAGGTTTGAAATTATGTTTAAAGTTTGTTGCAAGTCGCTAAGTGCTCTCATTCTCATATAGCGTATGTATAAATTCTCGCCGCATTATGTAGCCTTTTTTTTGCGATTACTATTGTTTATGCCGTCATATCTTCTGAACTATGTGTCGTGGGCGGTTCGTACTCTTACAACAATTGTTATCTCACGTAAGAAATATGTGTACGAAATTTGGTCGAAATCTGTCCTGTGGTTTAGGAGAAAATGAACAGCATTGTCGCTAAATGCAGCAGTTTTTAGCGCATAACATTGTTTATGACGTCATATCTCGTAACTATATATCGTATGTGATTCTTACACTTACGGCGACCGTCCTTGTGGTTTGAAGCTTACGTGTACAAAATTTCATAAAGATTGGAACAAAACTGTATTTTTGTATGCAACACGTACAAATATACGGACACTCTGCTTTATATATTAGATATATTCTCCGATAAATTTTTAGATAAAAAGGAGATGGACAGAGAGAGGAGGGATAAGAGAAGTAATACCTCGAGGCAGGTATAAATAAAGGGAGCCGCGGTGGAGTAGCCGAGCGGTCTAAAGCGTCTCGCTTCGGAGCGCGCGGTTGCTCTCCGTGGAGAGCAGTTTGGTGCGATAGATTTACAAACATTTGAACATTTGAACCAAACTGCGTGGTCATCAGTCCGTAGCTTACAAACTATTTAAACCTAGGTAAACTAACTTAAGGACAAAACACACACCCATGCCCCAGGGAGGACTCGAACCTTCACGGCGAGCAACCGCGCGCTCCGCAGCGAGACGCTTTAGACCGCTCGGCTACTCCACCGCGGCGTATTCACAACTTACAGCACTTATACAAATGAATATATACCGGAAAAATTATACAACTGTACAACATATAAATAAATATCAGATCGTGCGAATTTTGTATGCCGTTTGTGTTTTGATTGCTATCTTTCTTTGGATACTATACTAAAATTTTGTACACTATGCAATTCGCCTTATTTCTTACATATTCTCCGACAAATATAACATGTATTTAGATAAAATGGAGATGGACAGAGAAGGAAGATGAGAAGTACTCTCTCAAGGGAGGAATGAATAAAGAAATACCCGGGCAGCGCCGTATTTTCAGCTAGTTAGAAAATAAATATCACCCCACTTCAAATGCCCACGAACATAAATGACGTACATGTGCTAAACGGGCCAGACACACCAGAGGAACGGGTCCTTCAGAACAGGTTACGTAACAGCCGTAAGCAGAGGGCGCATCGACGGCAGATGGCCGGCCGGCTCATTGGTATCTCGGAGCAGGTAGGCATTTAAGCCGTACGTGAGCTGCAGGCGCGCGTTCCGCCGCGCTGTAATAATGCGAAATATTGCAAAAGTGCGCGGCTGACAATCACACTGGCGGCGTCGCCGGCGCTGCCGCCGCTTCGTTTGCATTGTATAGGAATGCGCGGGCAGCGGCGCGCCGTATATGGAGCGCTGTGATATAGGGCCGCTTTGTCAATGGTGTATTATGCCCCGGCCTCAAAACAATGAGCGAACCAGACTGCTTGCTAACGGCAGCATATTATGCAAACATCTTTGTGCGTGACGCGTCCCTCTTCTGCGAGACGCGGAGGGGGCGGGATGGCAGGAGGAGGAGGAGGAGGAGGAGGAGGGAAGAAGGATATATGGACGAGCCGGAGGCAGGGGAGG
This sequence comes from Locusta migratoria, assembly GCA_026315105.1. Classification (NCBI taxonomy): domain Eukaryota; kingdom Metazoa; phylum Arthropoda; class Insecta; order Orthoptera; family Acrididae; genus Locusta; species Locusta migratoria. Next base: position 223,348,089 of record CM048748.1, on the reverse strand, counting down.
AACCTCGGGAGAGGTGAAAGGTGCGCGAGACGAGGCAAAAGGAAAACGCGACAATAAAATCAAGATGGCCGCCTTCATATTGGGAGGATCAAAACAGGGCGCGCGGGGGGCGGTGAATGCGATTGGCCGGTCCGTTTGACAGGAAAGCCGCGCCGCTTCCCCCTCCCCCTCCCGCCCTCGCGGTCGCGTATCTAGCCGCTGCGCGGGCAGGCATATAAACAGATCCCCCCGGCCGTCGCTTTATAAAATATTGCTATGAGCGAGCGGGCAGGTAGAATGGCCGTCCCCCGCGCTAATCTCCACATAATGAGGCGGCCACAGTCAACAGCTCCTGGCACTGGCAGCCAGGGGTGCCAAGCGCCCGTCTCTCTCGGCCACTGTGCGCCGTCAGTTGTCTGTCTGCCCTACCAGCAACTCAGCCAGTGAGGGCAGATTTTATTAAGCAACAGAGGCCGATTTACTAGTAGGCTGGAGCCTAGGGGTGGGTAATTTGAGGCCAAACTTTTTATGGATTTTTTTTTTCTTTTCATGGAACTTCCGATCAGATAAGTAAAAACAAATGGGTTTAACACTAGGATTACCACGTGGGTAATTTTCGTTCCAGCGGGGTGTTTCGGGTGCCCTACCCCATTCATATTCGTCGTGGCACAAAACCCTCTCGTGACTTTTAATCTTATCCCACTAGTCCACGTAAGAATATGTTATACCTTTTGTGTCCCAGCCTCGTCGCCCGTTATTCAAATCACTGTTTCTAACACGACGGGGCGACCTTTGTGTCGCACTTTTACACTGGCTACTGTTCACTGTCTGTTCAGCACGGCTTGTACTATTATAAGAATCACTAGTGCTACACTGAGAACTACGGCTAGGAAAGCGTCCGTTGCGGCGTACTGAATTTACACTATGGCTTTGCATTTCTACATCAGCTAAGTCAAAAGTATCATGCGCTTCTATAAGCTGCAGTACACTGTCTAATGAGGGGTCAGACTGTTTCAGAATTGCTGCCCTAATTCTGGGGTCCTGAATGTTCTGCGTAATCGCATCTCTTAACATAACGTCACTATAAGAAAGTCCACAAGAGCAAGTAAATTTACATTGGCGGGTTAAGCCCTTCAATTCCGTAATCCACTCTTGGTGTGACTGCTGCGGTAATTTTTTAAGTCTGAAAAATCGGTACCGTGCCGCAGCTACGAGAACTTTTCTCTCATAATGAGCATTTAGTGCCTCTACTATTTGTTCAAAGTCTACATCACGAGGAGATACGTCGGGGAAACGTTTTTTCAGTAACACGAAGGTGTTGGTGCCCACCACAGATAATAGCAGATGCTTCACTTTCTGACCTGTAATTTGATGAGCCGCGACGAGTTCTTGAAACTGTGCGAAGTAGTCGTTCCATTCTTCCTCACGTTCGTTGTACTGGCGAAACGTAGGAAGCGTTGCGGCGGCAGGTGTGGGCTGCTGAAGCGGCGGCTGTTGTTGTTGGTTAGCTGCTTGCGCTGTGAGCTGGGCCACAGCCTGCAGGAGTTGTGTTATTTGCGCCGTCTGTAACTGAATAATTTCCATTAAGTTTGGGTTCGGGGTAGTGGCCATGCTGACCGATTAGGCGCCGCGCATACAAGTAAATTATAACAAAACACAAATGCAATATGAAAGAGGACGCGCTGCAACAAAAAAGTCCACAAAACACGTAACTGAAAACGTTCCCCCAAAAATCTTATAATAATGGTGGGTGGGCGGGAGCAATTTCTGCGTGCTCCGACTGCTGCTGTCTGGCTGCTGGTCCACGGTTCGTCTATCACTCCTCGTCGCCACTTTGTCTTTTGCACAACCTAGTTCCGGCGAAAACAAGTCACTATATTTTTCACACAATGCATTGAGTTTGTCCTCAGGCACTACTGACGAAATTTGAAGCACATCTCTTTGAATTGATAAACCAAACAAGTCAAATGCATCTAGTCCAAAAATGTTCTGTGTAGATTTGGCCCGAAGAACTACAAAAGCAACTGTCTTTGTAACACCTTGAAAAGAGGCAGGCAGGCTACACGTTCCTAGCACGGGAATATTTTGACCTGTGTACGCTGTTAGCACTTGCTGTGACGGCGACAATTTTGGTGAACTCAGAAGTTCATAAGTGTCTTTATTAATTAATGTAACAGCGGAACCAGTATCAAGCTGAAATTGCACAGTCTTATTTTCTATGGAGAGATTTACAAAAAGTTTGTGCTTCTGGCGCACGACAGGTGCGCGAATGTGGGCAACATCTGACACCGGTTGTTTGCTGCACTTGCGCATGCGCGGGCTACGTAGTGAAGTAAGCGGCGCAGGATCGGCACACAGCGGATTAACAACACTGTCACTAGATGGCACTACCGCCGGATCGGCGACCGCGCATTGCGAGGTTACTACAGATTCACTAACTACTGCACTACACTCTTGAGTAGCTACAACAAGTCTACTGTCACTATCTACACGGTACTGGGCACTTTTACCAGGAGAAGTTGCAGACGGCACTAGGTTCACTACAGGATTGCACTGTAGATAGTCATTTTGCTTGTCCCGAACCCTTTTCCGTTGCACTGTTTTACGTGCTCGTCGGCCACCTCGTCGCCACTTTTGTGTCCGCGTTGGCATGTTTAGTGGTAGGTCGGCGTCCATAGGGATCTCGTAGTCCGGGGACGAACGATGTGGCTGTGCTCCCTGGCGGTGAACTGGGTCTGGAATCAAGAAACCGGAGACAGGATCGCGCGGCCTGGGCAAGCGTAATTGGTTTGCGTGGCGTCGCAGCTCCGACCCTGTGGAAGAACGTACAACATACATATTGCGACCGAGCACGCGCTGAGTCGGTTCGTATGGCGCTACGCGTTTTCAGGTTTCTGCGCCGGTGCTGTACAGGGTGTTTGCTGCTATGAAGAAGACATGGTTGCCAGGCACCATTCAGCGCAGAGTCCCAAGTGAACGATGTCGTTCACTGGTGGCCACGAGCGGCGTTGTAGCAGAGGGCGCTCGTGGCTGTCGTCGTAAGAACGCCGCGCCGTGCGTGCATGGCGGCGCGCGGCGAAAGTAGGTGGCGCGCACTTTGGACTTGTGCGACACCACAATACTGATAGTACTGATAGGAAAACACGGGAGGCAATACTCGCTTTACGACTTATTTTAGAAGAGAGGCTAAAGAAAGGCAAACCTACGTTTATAGCATTTGTAGATATGTACAAAGCTGGAATACACTCTTTAAAATTCGGAGGGTAACAGGGGTAAAATATACGGAACGAAGAGTTATATTCAACCGATATAAAAACTGGACAGCGGTTATTAGAGTCGAAGGGCAAGAAAGAAACGCAGAGGTTGGGAAGGCAGTAAGACAGGGTTGTAGCCTTTCCCCAATGTTGTTCAATCTGTACATTGAGCAGTGAAGGAATGGAAGGGGAAATTTGGAAAGGGCATTAAAGTGCAGGGAGAAGAAATAAAAACATTGCGGTTTGCCGATGACATAGTAATTCTGTGAGAGACCGCAAAAGATCTGGAAGAGCAATTGAATGCGATGGACAATGTCTTGAAAGGAAGATTTAAGATGAACATTATCAACAGTAAAACGAGGGTAATGGACTGTAATGTCAGAAAATCAGGTGATGCTGAAGGTCTTAGAGAAGGTAAGAAGACAATAAAAGTAGCAGATGAGTTTTGTTATTTGGGTAGCAAAATAACTTCTGATGCCCGAAGTAGAAAAGTTGCAGAATGGCTATGGGAAGAAAAGCGTTTCTAAAGAAGCGAAACTTGTAAACATCTAATATTAATTTAAATACTAGGAAGTTCTTTCTGAAAGCATTTGTCTGGAGTGTAGCATTGTATGGGAGTGAAACGTGGACGAAAAGAGGGTAATTTAAAAAGATGATAGAAGCATTTGAAAAGTGGTGCTACAGACGAATGATGAAAATTAAATGGGTAGATCACGTAACTAATGAGGAGGTGCTCAACAGAATTGGGTAGAAAAGGAATTTATAGCGTATTCTGACTAAGAGAAGGGATAGGTTGGTGGGACACATCCTGAGACATCAAGGAATTGTCAACTTAGCATTAGAAGGAAGTTTGTGGGGTAAAAATCGAAGACCGAGGGACGAATACAGTAAAAAGATTCAAAGAGATGTAGGTTACCGAAAGTATTCTCAGATGAAGAGACTTGCACAGGTTAGCGTGGAGAGCTGCATCAAACCAGCTTGCGGACTAAAGACCACAACAACAATATATATGACTAGCTGAAAACCCGGCGTCGCTCACGTAGTTACTTATTCCAATCTTCAATTAGTACATCTCTCCTTCCCTTTTCTCTTTCTGGTCACCTGATTTCTTCTCTCTCTGTTCGTTTCCTTGCTTACCCTCTCACTTTTACTCTCTATTCATCTCCTCATCCCTCTCTCTGTTGACCTGCTCCTCGCCCGTCTCCTCTTATCCCTTTCTCTGTGCATTTTCCCCTCCCCCTCCCCATATTCATCTCCTTTCACCTGTCTGTCACCATCTCCACTCTTTCATTCTCCTCCTCTACTCTCTCTCTCTCTCTCTCTCTCTCTCTCTCTCTGTCTGTCTCCTACTCCACCTACTCCTCTCCCTCCTATATATGGAAATATACATATATGCACCAATTTTCGTGGTGACTGGTTAAACGGTGAGAAAGTCGCAAGGTACCCTCCACCGTACTAAATTCTCTGACTTGCAGATTATAAAAAAATCCCTCATAAAAATGTACATTTATGTGCTCACTTTCATGGTGACCAGTCAAACAACTTGGATGTTTGTTGTAACACAACCTCCGCCATGCACCTAAGGAGTCTTACAAAAGGTATCCCATGTATTAATTCTGGGTATAAGCTATGTCTGTTCCAAATTTCATTCAGATCTGTCCATCTCTTTCTGCATGAACGATTAGCAAACGTAGTAACACATTGTATGGTACCCTCCGTCACTCACCAAACGGTGGATTACGGGAAATAGCCCATGTATGAAGCAGGGTATAAGCTACCTCTCTTCCAAATTTCGTTCATATCAATCCAGTCGTTTATAATCTATGTGTGTTCCAAATTTCATTTAGATCTGTGCATCCCTTTCAGCATGAACGACTAGCAAACATAGTAACACATTGTATGGTACCCTCCGCCACTCACCGAACGGTGGATTACGGAAGGTAGCCAATATGTTAATCAGGGTATAAGCTACTTCTCTTCCAAATTTCATTCATATCAATCCAGCCGTTTCAGCGTGAAGGCGCAAAAACGAGTTAACTAATTGTAAAGCACCCTACACCGTGTAGCATACGAAGTTAATTTTGATAAGTCTATAACGTTCACGCGAGTGCAAGTAATGAGATGACAAAGTTTTATCGCAAAAGGATATACGATATGGTCGTGCAAGAAATACGAACGCACAAACATTCAATTTTATATATTAACACTAGGAGTACTACGTGGGGATGTTTCGAGAGCCCTACTCCTTCCATATTCGTCGTGGCAACAAACCCTCTCGTGTCTTTTAATCTCATCCGCCTAGTCCACGTAGAAATATGAAAATTTCATTTGTTATATTACCATATATTACCATGAAGCTCATTTCTGACCCATACTCAGTTTAACACAATTTGACGTCAGTAACACCAGTTTTTGGGACATGAAATACTTTCTGCCTCAAAGTTACTCATGAGATGTCGATTACGATACTTTAGGCCAATAATAATGTGAAAACTAAAAATTATTAGGTCCGTCGACGCGTTATATCAACACGGCTTTCGGCTTTCTGTCGACTGGCGACATTCAGACCCATGAATCTCTATCGAAATTATTTTCAATACTCTTTTTTTCAGTTAATTTGCTTAAAAGTAATGCACAGTAATGACCGCATCGGCTTCGAATTGGTAACAATGTTATATGCCTACAATTTATTGTTTCTGACGTAGTTCTGGTAAGATTAAAATGTAACCAATTTTATCCTATTTGGAGAATGTTTAATATATTTTGTTTTCAATGTTGCAAATCACTATAAAATTAAGATTAGATACATAAACTACCTAAAATCTGTCAGGTGTTGTGCGTTTCTTATTATCGTGACTTTGTTCATTGTCAATAAATGGTAATTGAGGAAAACGCACCAAGAGATCAAATTATTTTGTTGTTGTCAGTATTTAACAACGTCATATCTTGAATGTTATTAAAGTATGAATCACGAAACCGGAGAACCATCTTATCATGAAACATAGCAGGAGCTCTCCAGCATGAAGTGATACTGGAGAGCTCCAGATTAATCGCACCTCTGTCTGAGGCACTGCCAATAGTTCTATGACACGACAGCAGCCGTCAGACGCGTCGTCCTTACAGTAGTTTCCTCTCTGCGTATCTGTGTCTCTGGTCAAGCCACGTGGGCTGAGGAATTCGTGCTAGCAGCGACGTCATCTTGCGATTTATTTTCTCGAGATAGCGTGGTTGAAGCTAGTATGGTGATACGCTACAGTCTTACATATGCTGAGATTCTCTACTATCTAAATTTTACCGACGCAATCGAGTGACGGATTTGGTTAACGAGGCAAGCGCAGAAGAGGACAACGGTTTTGTTACAGTGGAACCAGCTGATCAAGTATTTCAGATGCATCAAATGAACGGCAAAAAAGAATTGGAAACATCTGACAAAGATTTATCTCTTTTAGAACGTAAGCATGTACTATTCTAACTAAGTTTCTGGACCAAGAAGCGTGCAGTCCACTGTATGTCTTTCTTTGTTCTGTTATTTAGGTGTTGGGTTGATGCATCTCTTTATCCAAAGTTATGAGCCTATTGGATATCAGGTAAATGGCAACAATGAGAAGAAGCTCCGAGAAACCGTGAAGTTTTATAATGAAACCGATGGTGGAGTCGACGTAGTTGACCAAATGACAAGACATTACAGTGTCCGAGCTGGCACCTACCGATGGCCTCTACATGTCTTTTACAACATTCTTGACCTCCCAATTGTCAGTGATCACACATTTTTTTAAGTTATGTACGTGTAAGATGAGAAAGCGAGAATGTTTCGACAGAGTAGCAGATGGGTTTGCTGCCCCCTGTAAACGGCAGAAAGGAGCCGACCTCCCCTTGAAAGCACTCGGCAGCGGCGCTGGCCAATATGGAGATAGAAGGCATTTTCAAATCCAGGATTCCTACAAACAACAATATGGGAATAAAAAGCTTCAAAGCTGGCAACGCCTCAATTGTGAGCCCACACCAGCTTAGAAAATGCTGGCAACAATTTTGTTCCTAAATATTTCCAAACACAATAACAGACCATTTTCGTCCCTTGATTGCAATAAGAACGGAAAAAAATATTACACGTTTACTCGGAAATACTCGGAACTTGCCAAAAATATAAAAAGAAGGAAAAAAGTACTATTTGTAGTTCCTTTAAAGCGTCACGTAGTAAGTGGACAAATATAAGTACACTTTCTTCTGAACTTGTCATTACTATTGGTTTATTTATTAAGTATGAAAAAGAACACATCGTTCAAATTATACAACTAGACTTTCAAAACAAAGCTACACAAAATTTATCAAAACACATGAAAAATAACATAAAAACTAACCATGAAAGTGTATAGAACCTTCTAACACACAACCTCACTGGTTTTCTTTGTGCTGCACAAAGCATATCTTCTGCAACCACCTCTGACTGGTAAATGATTCCCAACATTAGTAAATTTCCACAATGATTTTACAGCTCTACCAATCTTGTTTTTCATATTGTAACTTGAAGTTTTTACTACGACATTTGGCTCTCTTTCTGAACCATACTGCAATAACTTCCACTCAGCTCATCTGCGAGTAGTCTACGGAAAATCAAATCTGGCTTCGTGTTATCGCTACAAATTGACAGTTGCATATTTCAGAATAGCAGAATCTGTGAGAAAATAGAACAATTTTATCCGCCATCTCCTAGTTTTACAGGTAATATTGTTGCAAGACGTATGTTGGTCAAACTTTCATTTGTTGTACTCATGTATATACAAAGGACTTGGAGTGTCTTCTTTGTACCTAGACTCCTTCTTCCTTCCAACTGTGAATTCACTTGGATTGTGCATATCTGATAATATTAATTTATTTATTTATTTTATTTTATGCCGGCCACGGTGGCCGAGGAGGCTGAGGCGCTTCAGTCACGGTCTGCACGGCCACTGCGGTCGGGGTTCGAATCCCCCCTCGGGCATGGATATTTGTGCCGTCCTAGTTCGTAAGTAGTTTGTAAGTTTAAGGACTGATGACCCCGTAGTTAAGTCCCATAAGCTTTACAAACATTTGAACATTTTAATTTTTTATTTTATTTATTTATTTTTTGCCTCTCTCCTTCCATTTACAGACTGATACCTCCTTCTGCAAAACACTGACTACCATTTTCAGGTAAGTGTGTTTGCTTAGAACGTCTTTTGCATAAAATTTTCTGATTGTCTGTATAGTTACATATGCAAACAAGCCCCGTGCCAGTAGATTTTGGAACAATTGTATAGCTGAAGAAATCTTTCAAAGGAGACACTGGAACCATTTGATTGGAACTCGATTGTCAACCAAAAGTGGCTACATATTCGACTGCTGAAATTCGGCTACAGTATTGTGGATGATAAAGTTCAAATCAGTTGCAGATGTATTCGACGACAGTGAAAGTGTCCAAATATTTAGCCATTATTCGTTAACCAAATTTAGTATTGTGAGCGTTGAAGGCTTACTGTGTACGTACGTCAGTGGTAACACCCCTACAACATTGTTCTCATCTGTTGTGGTGGAATGCCACGTTTTGCATGGAAATGACACACACCTCTGCCTGTTTAATACAGTAGATTCTTATTATAAGCATAGTTTTGTGCATTTTCTAGAGTATTAGAGGTTAAAAGTCTCCTAAATTATAAACACTCCACGCTCTGAATTTTACTCCGTCTACACGTGTAAAGATGTAAGTTCCTTTCCACGTATGTTAAAAAAAAAAAAAAAATAAATAAAAAAAATAAAAAAAATAAATAAATAATAAAATAAAATAAAATAAAGTAAAAAATAACAAAATAAAATAAAATAAAAAATAAATAATAATAATAATAATAATAATAATAATAATAATACTAAAAATCACTTGCAGTTGGGTAATATCAGCTTTCCTATCCGATCATAGCTCCTCGTTAAAAATTGCTTTCTTTGATATATTGGAGGTCCATCATTTTAAAATTCTGGGCTATCTTTCAATGCGACGAACGTCATTGCCATCTGCCGTTTACTTCCACTGGGGCGATCTTCTGATTACTGTTTATTTTCCGATTACATCCGAAGAATTAAATCCGAGGGAAAAAGAAAAAGAAAAGCCGGAGAAAACACGAAACCGAAACCGCTTTGTGACAAAGGAAAGCCATTTGTGGAACAGGTTCCTTTGGATTTCCTTTTTTTTTTTTTTTTTTTTTTTTTTCGCCCGAAGAGCGAGGGGAAACTTTCTTCTCCTCCTCTCGTCGTCGGCGGCGGACTTTTCTGATGGCTGTGTCAGTAATTAAAGTGGAGGTGTCGGATTTCGTGGCGAGCCTCTCCGCTGTCGCCGCCCGGCTCATTTCTGCGCCGTCGTCGGCCCCTCTCTGGAGAGAGACTTGGAGGCGGCTCTGGCGCCGAAGAGATGCCACGCGATGCTACTGGCTAGTGGCCGGCGCGTCTGCTACCCCTGGAGCTCACACAGCGCCCGCGGGGGCGTTACCAGACTTTAGTCATTTGCGCCCCACTTACGTTACGATGTGTTTCATGTTTTCTTTTCGTGGCGTCACAGAGGTATTACCCGTTCACTTCACAATTGCCGTTGCAATGTACCGTGTCCCTGACAGGAGGTCACAAATTCAATCGCACAACTGTGGCGATATTCCATTAGCACGCGATTTGATTAGAAGGCGCTTTTGAGGTACAGTGTCGAAAGCCTTCCGGAAATCTAAAATGGTAAAGGCTGAAAGAAAAAAAAAGAAAAAATTTAAAAATATAGATTTTTTTTTTCATGAAGTGTTTTGTAAGGGCTATCGTCGATGACTATAATTTGCTTTACCTTTCCTCAACTAAATAACTTCTACAGCGATTTTAAGGAGAAGCACTGTGTTAAGCGCCATCGGGCTAGTCACTATTTCACAGTTCTTCACAAACTCATGACAGTAACATGCGTACTATTGGCCCACTTTAGGTTACGGTAGTAACACTAAAAGTGGGCCTTTGCGATCGTCTTTTGACAGCTAGAAATTTAAATGCAAATAACGGCTTAACCATTCAACTGACACGAAAATTGAATACCGCAATTTCTAGAGGAGAAACTTCTCTACAACTTTGCTCTTTTATGTTTTTTTTTTTTTTTTCATATCTCGTATCGTTTCAGGGAAATTTGCAAAAATAACGGCGATTTTGGGATGTCTGTCTGCCTGTCTGTCCGTAACGTGTTCCCCGTTTTTAAGACGAACCGTTCAACCGATCAGCACCAAATTTTACAGACATAATTGTAGACCTTCAGACACCAGAACCTTCCTCTTTCAAATTTTTCGGACAATAAATACAGTAGTAATACCAAAAAAAGCCGTTTGTAATATAATTGTAATTGAAAACGAACCGTTCATCTGACAAGAAAATGGAATTGCTTAATTGGTAGAGGGGAAAATTCTCTACAACTTCGCTCTATTATTTTTTTTTCATATCTTACGTCGTTGCAGAGATATTTGCAAAAATAACGGCGATTTGACGATGACTGTCTGGATGTAACGTGTTCCCTCTTTTTAGGTGGAACCGTTCAACCGATCGGCACAAAATTTTACAGACATAATTGCTGGATGCCACAGACCACAACCTCGCTTTTTCAAATATTTCGGACAAAAAACACGTTAGTAATACCAAAAAAAGCCGTTTGTAATGTAATTTTAATTGCAAATAAACCGTTTATCTGACGCGAAAATTGAATAAACGAATTTGTAGAGGAGAAAATTCTCTACAACTTTGTTCTCTTATGTCTTTCTTCATATCTCGTATCGTTCGAGAGATATTTCAAAAATAACGGAGTTTTGACACCCTCCATTGAATTAACCAAAACCAGCCGTTCGCAGATGTCACGTGCCATTTCTCGCCCAGAACTCTCTGTGGCATACGCTATCTTGCGTTGCGTATTTGATGATTATTGTAACTTACACGTTATCATTTCAAAGCAATGCCGCACTGAAGAATTAACAAAAACATGTCGTTCTTCGTACGATAAATGATAATCTAGTGTCTACAAATGCCATATTAGCATCAGTTAACAACGGCCATCAATAGTATGTAATTAAAGGACTCACATTTTGATTGATTGCCGTAGCGTACTGGGCAATCCGTTGGGCTATGACGCTAAAGGTCGGTGGCTCGGAACCCACCACTACCTTTTTCCCTAAAAGGGTTTCAAACATTCTTATTAATTAACTTTTTATTATCAACATTATTATTTTGGTCAAAATGTTTGCAAAAACTTATAAAACTATAAATCTAAAGTGGGCCGTAAAACACGTCAGTGAGTTTTCTTTTCCCTAGTGCAAGCTTCTCTCGCTGACAAAATGTCTTCTTATGCATCGCAGAATTTAAACATTCCACCTGCAATAGTAAGGAGAAAAAATGGTTGTGTATTACTTGCCGACAGTCCTGCGTATTTATCAATACTAGCATTGCGTGTGATCCAAATTCGACCAACTGCGTTTGCAAAGTAACGAAACTCAGATTTAAAATGTAATCAGAATTTATAGGTAGGTATATTCTTAGTTCGTACCTAAACCCTACAAATTTGTTTATCTGAAAGCTAATGGAAAAGGAATAAGTCAAGACAAAGTGGAAACGTGAATGCAGTTGTATCAAATGCAGTAACTTCAGAAGTGAAATGTTTTGAGTTACGAAACCTGCGCCGGCCGCTGTGGCCGAGGGGACTGAGGGGCTCCAGTCACGGTCTGCACGGCCACTACGGTCGGGGGTTCGAATTCCCCCTCGGGTATGAATATTTGTGCCGTCCTTAGTCTTAGCTAGATCATAAGTAGTTTGTAAGCTTAGGGACTGATGACCCCGTAGTTAAGTCCCATAAGTTCTACAAACATTTGATTTGAACGAAACCTGCACTACAAATTAATTAAACCGTAACTGTTAAAGTTATATGGAATTTCTTTTGTTTTCTTTATTGTGTTTCACACCAGTAATACAAGCCAGTAGGCTAGCAGCAGCTCCATAGGCTGCTCTTCAGCCGAGAGATAAGAAGAGATGCATATGATGACATTTAAAAACATCGGGAGATAAAACAACGGAGAATAGTGGCATACACATTATGACTATATCAGAGTACAAACAGTTTGACAGATGACAAAAAAAAAAAACACACGTAGTCTGTTAAAAACGAGGAGCCACGGTGACATTAAAAACCATATAGTGTGACAAAATACACTGGACGGCGAGCACACGGAGACACAATATTAAATGAATAACCTCCAGTGCACATTTATAAATGCAACGTTGAACAAAACAGTTTCGTTATTTTTAGGTATGTCAACATACCTATTATTTCCTCTAGGCAAAAGTTTTGTCTGTCTAGCACTAGCTCTAAGCATAGCCTAAAACAAATATAATTTTCGTGAAATAGTGGAAGTAGAAAAAATGTAAAGCAGTGATTAAAAATTGGAAACATACTTGAATTCTCAAAATTTTGATGCTCACTACTCACAATATGGTCGACCTCGTAGTTCACTCATTCCACCACTAGATGGCTCTCGCTCTAGACCTGTACCTTTCGTGGTGTACCACCGATTAACAGCCCCTTTAGATGTGAAAATATCCATTGCCTTCAACCACTCTTAATAGTTCCGTACACACATGATTTTCGGTTTTTGCACATCCATGACACAGTCCCTCTCAAATTATATGTCATTTGCCTTCACAGAATTAAAGGGGCAAGAAGTAAACTGTATAAAATGTTCAAATCTTTTGTAAATCTACGGGACTTAACTGCTTGATTATTAGTCCCTAGCTTACAAACTAAGTTAATCCAACCTAAAGACAACACATACACCCATGGCCGACGGAGGACTCGAACCTCCGACGGCGAACGGCCACGCGCACCGCAGCACGTCGCCTCAGTGCGCACGCCTATTCCGCCGCGTCAAGTACACTGTATATAAATTTTACTTCTTGCCACTTTAATGCTGTGATTCTACTGCAGAATTTTATGTGATATTTGTATTTGTATATTATTCTAAACTGTTTTCTGTACAGATAACTGAAGAAGGGCAATAATTTATCGAAACCGGTTGTGAATAAATCTGCAACCTTGCAAATGGTGCCTGTTTTCTTTTCTAACGTATAAAACACAGTTATATATTTTTAACGACATTACAGTGTTCAATTAATGGAATAAACCGCAATTTTCGATGAGTTGTGGCTTCACTGTACTAGGTGTAGACGGAATACCAAAGTGCTGCTAGTACAGTGAAGCCGTAACTGATCGCAAATTGCGGTTTATTTCATTCATTCACTGTAACGTCGTCAAAAATATATAATTGTATACAAGCCGACACTGGGCTCCTGACGAAAATTAATTGTGTCACAGTACCTCATGGTCTGTCCTCCCTGATGCGGGCATTACAGAACAAATTGGTTGTGGTGTAGGAAAGAGACAGCGTGGCGAATGGAGATTTGGGTGTGGCGGGAGACGTGCAGGGAAGAGTCCTCTGCAGTCGGGTTGGTCACTGTGTCCTCGGTGGCGGAGTGGTCAACGCATCTGCCTAGTAAGCAGGAGATCCTACGTTCGCATCCCGGCCGGACACAAATTTTCATTCGCCGCACTTTCGTATTCCATCTAAACCTAGTACAGTGAAGCCATACCTGATCACAAATTGTGGTTTATTTCGCATAAAACACAATTGCTGCAATGGATAAATCTTTTAAAAATTTTGTTATTAATATTGTCTTCAAGCATGTAACGTTACTTTTATGTGGTCTCTCAGAAAATGAATAATGCAAATTATACCAGGTCGCCCTCGGGCGCCGTCCTTTTTAGTTTTATGTTTCCCGCATACGACAGTGCAAGACGTGTTGCCTTGTCCAGAGGGGAAGTGCTCTTACAAGCGAACCTCCACTGAGCTGTGCCGCCATCTGTGTACGTTTCCCTCCTGGTTTCGCTCTGACAAGGTCGTGTGGCCAGCCGGCAGTAGTCGAGTGTGGTCTTACGGTTAAACAGTTAACTTCTGCACTGTATTCCAGCGAAGACTACACAGATATAATACTGATATATGGGGAGACGCACTGCATTGCATCCGCTGCCCGAAGGCTATATTCATAACGTTTTCCAACGCGACGTCTACCTTTTGTGCACGTTTTCAGACGTTCAGAGAAGCGTTTAAGAACCGAGCGTGCTTTCCAAGTCCAACGAGTCGTGAAAAGACCAATCCGCGACGCACCTGGTGTTTCCCAGAACGTTATTAATTTGGAGCATATCCCACGCGAGATAAGTCTACCGTAATTGAAAATACGTACTAACTACGAAGTATAAACAAAAATGTTATCTTGCTACTTAATTTAGGTTACTTAATAATAATAATACGATCATTGTTATTAATATTACGCTATCACCCACTAATACCTATTTTCCATCGGATTTAGGACAAACCCGAGCTGGGGGTTTCGAGGAAACGATGAAAATGGTATCCCTTTGAAGTGCACCTACACTAACAGCTGAATGGAAACTATTTTCAAAAGCAGGTATCGTTGTGCAGACTTCTATCAAATAAAATAGTCGTAAATCCGAACTTCACCAGGCAGATTTCATGGGGAGATGAATGCTGTTTCGCTAATGTCGCCACTGTGAATAGACATAATCTACATTACTGGGCTCCTGCAAATCCTCACTGGTTACGATCACATCACATGCAAGCGCAATGGGGTGTTGACGTATGGGGCGGGATCCTAGGAGACCACATCGTTGGACCAGTCTAGCTGATCGGCAGTATTTGCAGTTCTTACAGAATGAGCTGGACCTTGGACGTCTCCTAGTAGACATTTCACTTCAGTTAGCTGTGAGGCACTGGTTTCAGTACGATGGTACACCACCCCATTATTATAGAGGGGTTAGGGAATATCTGAACAATATGTGCTCCGAACGGTGGATAGGTCGTGGTTGTTTCATTCAATCGCAAGCGAGATCGCCTGATTTAACGCCATTAAATTTTTTCTTATGCGGATACATCAAATCCAGGATTTACGACACGGAACTGGAAAATACAGATGTGTCGAAGGAACGAATACGTCATGCTTGCGCTTCAGTACCAGGAGAATTGTTAAGAGCTGTCCATGGTAATACCGAGGGGCACTTACACCAGGGTATCCAACAAGATGCATTTGAACATTTGTATTATGATTCAAGTAATAATGAAAATGTGTCAGTCTATAACATAGGTTTACAGCATCAAGCATTATATTCATTTCTCTTTATTGAAATTAAAGATAGAATACCATTTATTTCATATTACCCATTGTGAATCACGAATTCTTGCATCATATGTTGATTACAAATTAGTGTTGTTTATAAAGTAACACCCTTCCTACAGCAAGCAAGTTGTCTAGTGATAAACTGAAGGAGAAATTATAGCTGAAATTGGTGTGTTTTCAAGTGCCAGTATTAGGTTTAGAAAGGTCTCCTACCTGTTGATTTGGAGTCCCTTGTACTTATCTGGTTAGGCACTCCTTTCGGAGTCTGTGGTATCCGGGATTAGCTACCGCCATAAAAGGACGGCGTCTGTGGACCACCTAGTAGGGCTTGCTTAAAACTGTGTCCGAAGTTGGACTGATTTTCTGACGAATCATTATTTCAGATCACACAACTTAAGTAGCGAGAGAGGGAATACACATATTTTTATCGTATACGTTTGTTTATAAGATTTTCATTTAAGCATTTTATTGTCTGTCTCCCGGCAACCTACGTTTATACCTCTCAAAAGATACAGAGAAGCAGGACGTGATATTTATGTTTTCTTTAATTTATGGAATTCGAGCTGGTAGAAACTTATCACGGCGAAGATCATTTTAGATTTAGGAGGAACGTAGGAACCCGGAAGGAAATACTCTCTTTACAACTTATCTTAGAAGATAGGTTAAGGAAAGGCAAACCTACATTTTTAGCTTTTGTAGATTTGGAGAAATCTTTTGACAATGTTGATTGAAATACACTCTTTCAAATTCTGAAGTCAGCAGGGGTAAAATAGAGGGAAAGGAGAGTTATTTACAACTTGTACGAAAACTTAGAATTGAAGGGCATGACATGGAAGCATTAGTTGGGAAGGGAGTAAGACAGGGCTGTAGCCTTTCTGCGATGTTATTCAATTTGTACATCGAGCAGGCGGTGAAGGAAAGCAAGGAAAAATTTGGAATAGGGATTAAAGTTCAGGATGAAGAAATAAAACATTGCGTTTTGCTGATGACATTGTAATTCAAATGACCTGGAAGAGCAGTTTAATGGACAGTGTGCTGAAGAGAGCATATAAAATGAACATTAACAAGAGCGAAACAAAGATAATGGAATGCAGTCTTAGAAAATCAGGCGATGCTGAAGGAATTAGATTACGTAACGAAACAATGAAGCTGGTAGACGAGTTTTGTTACTTGGTAGTAAAATAACAAATTACGGTCGCAATTCAGAGGATATAACATGCAGAATGGCAATGGGAAGAAAAGCAGTTTTTAAAAGAAAAATTTGTTTACATTGAATATTAATTTAAGTGTAAGGATGTCTTTTCTGAAGGCATTTGTGTGGAGTGTTGTCTTGTACGGGAGTGAAACATGGGCGATAAACAGTGCGGGCAGGAAAAGAATGGAGGCTTTTGAAATGTGGCGCCACAGAGTTATGCTGAAGATTAGGTGGGTAGATCGAGTAACTAAAGAAGAGGTACTGAACACAATTGGTGACAAAAGGAATTTTTGGCATCCTAAAAGAAGGGATCGCTTGGTAGGACACATTGTTAGACATCGAGGAATCGTAAATTTAGGATTGGAGGGAAGTGTGTGGGGTAAAAGTCGAAGAGACACCAAGAGACGCATATAGTAAGTAGGTTCAAATGGATGCGGGTTGCCGTTCTTATGGGGAGATGAAAAGGCTTGTTCAGGATATAGTAGGGTGGAGAGCTGCATCAAACCAGTCTCCGGGCTGAAAACCATAGAAACAACAACACATATTCACGAGTAGCATTATTGTCTTTTCACTATTTTGTTTAAAAGCTGCATATTAGTCGTATTATATAGTTAACGTTATATTCACTAGTAATCTGATTATGGACATGAAAGACGGAATGTTACTGGGTGTCTGAACGCCACTCCGGATTGGTTGCCATCACCTCCCGTCTTTCATCGTGCCAGCTACCAAAACGTGATGCAGTAACCGTGTACCCAGAAACTGCGTTTTAACTATTTATTTTAGGCAGTATCCTAAAAAATTCGTATTTTGTAGAAGCGCAGCTAAGTAGTGACTGTATTTTTTTACAGATATTTTAAGGTAATTAAAACGTTCTGCTATAATTTTCTAATAAAATTAGAGTAGTTCATTATATATTCTATGATATGTATTTCTGGAAGGAGAGGGCGCCAATGAAGTATACTGTTGTACCACGGGAATCTTGGCGGGAACGTGGGGGGGGGGGGGGGGGGGGGTGCATACCAATAAAGTGTCGTACCCCGGGCGCCAGTTACGTTCGCTACGCCACTACCTTCGCAGTAGATCTCTAAGTCTTGCGGCTGATAGTTATCTTCTATCCCCTTCTCATATGAAATATCAATCAGTAGATGGGACTTGAGTAAATTGCGGAAACCTGAAGTTATTGATAATTTCAGAGGTACCTGTAGGCATCAATTGACAGAAACGGGGGGAAATAAAACAGTAGAAGAGGAATGGGTTGCATTGAGAGATGAAATAGTGAAGGCAGCAGAGGACAAAATAGGCAGAATGGAAAGACATACAAAAAATCCTTGGATATCACAGGAAATACTAAATTTAATTGATGAAAGAACAAAATATAAAAATGCAGTAAATGGAACACGCAAAATGGAGTAAAGACAACTAAGAAATGAGATTCACAGGAAGTGCAAAATAACTAAGCAGGAGTGGCTAGAAGGCAAATGAAAGTCAGTAGAAGAATTTATAAATAGGTAAAAATAGATACCCACTACAGGAAAATAAGAGAGACATTTGGAGACAAGAAAAACGGAACACCATTTCTCAGTAAAGAAAGGAAAGCTAAAAGGTGGAAAGGATACTTAGAGGGGCTCTAAAAAGGAAAGACAATATTGCAATAAGGGAAGAGGAAATGGATGAAGATGAAATAGGAGATACTATACTGAGTGAAGAATTTGATAGAGCCCTGAAAGACCTAAATCTAAACAAGGCCCCTGGAGTATATGTCATTCCCTCAGAACTACTAAAGTCTCTGGGAGAACCAGCCATGAGCAAACTATTTCACCTGATGCGTAAGATGTACGAGACAGGCGACATACCCTCGGATTTTAAGAAAAATGTAATAAAGAAAGCAGATGTAATAAAGAAAGCAGATCTCACTTTAGCAATCATTCCTGTCGTAGCTCATTTGACAGCTAACACTTATCAATAGCCTACCTGTGCACAAGTAAACTGCATATGTGACACTGCTCTCAATACTACTGTCAAAGCTGCAACTGCTGCAAAGTCAAGATTAAGTTCAGAATTCGCCAGTGTACAATGCGAATCCATTAAGTACACAAATCATATACATTATTTCTCATCGGTGTTTTTTTGTGGGTACGCCATATCTCCCGTATTATTTAGTCGAAATTAATGATTGAGGTATGATTTTCAAGGTTTCGTGCTCCAGTAAAGACGAAAAATATCCAGATAGTTTAAAGTAATTGTTTTCACAAAGACAACTTTATTTTTAAAACTGTGTACTGTTCGTACTATCTAATTTGATATCCGGCGAACGATCGTAAATGGGACATGTATTTACGGTTGCTCCCATCAGCCACCGCGCCAAATATCAATTTAGGCCGATATAAAAGCAGTGTAGAAGGTACCATCCATTGAGAATCTGTCTAACTACCATGAAAGACACTCTTGTAGTGCTTTAGATTCCTTATGCAAGCCGAAGACCTTCTTTAATGCAAGCATAGTTCATCACACAATTTCGGTTATACACATTGATGTAATGACGAAAAATATACAAATAATTTAAATTAGCACGACACCTCTTTCAGTTGTCTAGATTCTTTACACAAGCGTAGTTCATCACGAGATTTCTGTTTCACACGTTGATGCACAATAGGTGTTGGAATTGTTCACTTTCCTTAAGTAATCAGTGTGTAATGCGTAAATGAACTGAAATACCTCAACGTTCATCATCACATGTAAAGACCGCTTACTATTATAACTTATAATAATTTATTTTTTAATTCCCCGCTACTTTACAGTGCGTGAAATATTATCTTTTATACATATGTACTTGCATCTGCGTTTTCTCCATTACCATCGCGATTGCGAAGAATTGGCATGGATGAACTAGTATTACAAGTTCTCCATCTCTGTAGTTCCACAAAAAACAGGAATTGAGTTAGGAATGATGAACTTTCGAAGTTTGAGTTTAAAGAAATGTGAAAATATTTTCCCCATAAGAGAAGTTTCAATGGACTCTTTAAACAATAAACATTATACGTGTCTGGTGTCGGTGACAAAATGAGCGTAAGACTGTATCACAACAAAGCTCTACACCATTTCGGTTATACTTAATGAAATAATGAAATCCAAAATCCAGATATCCTCATCATATTTACACCTTTCCTCATCAACACATATTCCAAAAAATCATGTTAAATCCGTAGACTACCAAAATTCATATGAAAATCCAAGCTTGGCCCTTCATGCTGAATGGCTAAGAGATGGACAACAACTATGGGGAGCGCCTAACGCTTCCAAATTACCTTTATTCTTTAGGACGTAACTCCTTGCCTGCCTACATGACACACTGCCGCTGCTCACTAGGCAGTGGTGGGACTACCACTCTCTGCCTGCCCAAACGCAGTGTAGCCACGCTAAAGTGCGTATTCGCGGAGCCAAAGATAATACAATTCCTGAGACAACGTTGTCTTATTATAAAAAAAAGGTATTAAACATAAGGAGAGGCATTGAATTACAATTTATGCTGTGGCTGGTATTCGAACCTGGGATCTCCTACTTACTAAGTAGGCGCTTTAGACCACTTTTTTTCATGGTTAGTGCTATTCGTCGCGGACGCTGATCGTGTTTGTTCGTTCTTGTTCGATGAGTGCTTGGCTCAGCTTTTTTTTTTTTTTTTTTTTTTTTTTTTTTTTTTTTTTATTACAGGGGGCGTTAAGTCCTCGGACGAGCGCGCTGAGCCACTGCGCCCGGCAGATATCAATATCAAACCACTCAGCTAACACAGCGTTACGGAGAAAGCAACTACACGGACTGTCTTAAAGCACGTCTCCCTCCACACCATATATTTTAATTATGCCTCATGTTCCCTGTGAAATGCGCATCAAACTGCCAGGACTCTCCTACAATGGAATAGCACCCCATCAAATATCGCGATTAGGAACTATCCCGCCTTGTTCCTCAGGCCGAGGTGATATACATATCAAAGATATCAGTTACAGACATTCAACATAGCAGACCTCAGATGCGACAACTTCAAGTATATTTCAATATGTTCTACAATTCTGCTGCAAACCGACGTTAATGATGTAGGCTTGTAACTTTCGGAAACACTCATATTGCCTTTCCTGAACATTGGAGTGACCTTTGGAACTTTGGAGTCTTTGAGTAAGTATCTATTCATCTACATGGGATACTCTGCAAATCACATTTAAGTGCCTGGCAGAGGATTCATCGAAACACCTTTAAATTATTTATGTGCCATTCCATTTTCGAATAGCGCGTGGGAAGGAACTACACCTGAATCTCTCCGTTCGAGCTCTGATTTCTCGTATTTTATTCTGATGATCGTTTCTAACTATGTAAGTGGGAGTCCACAATATATTTTCGCATTCGGAGGAGAATCTTGGCAATTGCAGTTTCGTGCCCACGCCGCAGCGATAAAGCGCTGTTGTTGTAATGATTCCCATCCCAGATCCTGTATCATTTCCGTAACGCTGTATTTCCCTGTATTGTGACAATACGAAACGAGCTGCCCTTCTTTGGACTCTTTCGATGTCCTCCGTCAAACCCACCTGATAAGGATCCCACACTGGGCAGCAATACTCCAAAATTGGACGGGCAAGCATAGTGTATGCAGTTTCTTTTGTAGTTTTGTTGTATGTTTTAAGGGTGCTGCCGATAAAACGCAGTCTCTGGTTCGCCTTTTCCACGACATTATCTACGTGTTCTTTCCAGTTTAAGTCTAAAGTAATAGTAATTCCTAGGTATTTTGTGGATATTAGGGCCTTCACTTTTGATTGATTTATCTTGTATACAAAGTTTAACGGATTTCTTGTCGTACTCATGTGGACGACTTCACACTTCTCATTATTTAGAGTCAATTACCAATTTTTACATCATAGTGATATCTTATTCAGATCGTACTGCAGTTGGTGTTGATCTTCAGATGATTTTACTAGACGGTAAATGACAGCGTCATCTGCAAACAACCTAAGAGATCTACTTAGATTTTCTCCCAAATCGTTTATGTAAATAAGGAACAGCAGAGGACCAATAACACTACCCTGTGGAACGCCCGACATCACCTCTGTTTTAGTCGATGCCTTACCATCGATTACTACGTACTGTGTCCTCTCTGACAGGAAATCCCCTATTCAGTCACAAATGCGGGGCTAAGTGAGTCGTGGTATACGATAACCAGGTGTCTTAACCACTCCTAACAGCTGCGTACACATATGGTTTTCTCTTTGTGCACATTTATGACAAAGCCAATTATATACGTTCCAATAGCCTCCTTGTGTAATTAATATTAACAACCGGTACTTCAATTTCGTGTGCGCATTATTGTACACTGAGATTTACTGTAAATTTGATGGATGACAGCAGGTGAATATATCTGGCGGTCAGTAGTGCGTAGCGCCTACTGTGGAGGCACTGGCCGGTTGTCCGTCCAGCGCCGGGCTGCCTCCTGCTAGCCGGCCTCCTCCCCGCGGGGCGCGCGCGTCACGCCGCGTGCAGACGCCGCCCCTGGGACCGCAGTCAGCACTCCTCTGACGTCACGCCCCGCCCTGCCCCCTGCCACCCGCGAGGCAGAGCGCTCGCAACTAACACAGATCATGTACTGCGCGTATGACGATATACACTCGTCTCGTGTTGCCGGATTGCTACGAACACTGCAAGATGCTACGATTTATGATTAAGGTACAAAAATGTAAAATTGCGTTTAAAGGAATATGGAGATGCGCTGTGTACTGATGGGAATGTTTGACACGTGTGTGACATTTCGTCTGAATTCTTTAACGTAAGAACCTGCAGAGATGATCTGCGACCTCACTTTCCAATAAAATGGCATTTTACTTTAGGTGGTGTCCATTATGCTATTAGGAGTTACCATGGAAAGACAAACAGTTCTTGGTCACCCAAAATATCTCTGGAACAACAACAGCTATTGTAAAACGACTTTCACCGGTATCGATGTAAGGCCTGGGCTCATGACTGTACATACCGGGTGATCAAAACGTCAGTATACATTTGAAACTTAATAAATAACAGAATAATAAAAATATAGAGGTAAAAATTGACTCACGTGCTTGGAATGACATGGGGTTTCATAAAAAATAGGAAAAAAAAACTACACACACACATACACAAAGTATTTCT
Organism: Locusta migratoria; assembly: GCA_026315105.1. Lineage (NCBI taxonomy): Eukaryota > Metazoa > Arthropoda > Insecta > Orthoptera > Acrididae > Locusta > Locusta migratoria. The sequence goes on along the minus strand of CM048748.1, from coordinate 223,325,247 downwards.
AGACGCGTGAAAGATCTCTTGCGCGCGTCGTTTGAGGATGATCGTGTGCTCAACCGCCACTTTCGTCATGCTTGGCCTCCCAAGTCCCCACACCTCAGTCCGTGCGATTATTGGCCTTGGGGTTACCTGAAGTCGCAAGTGTATCGTGATCGACCGACATCTATAAGGATCTGAGAGATAACATCCGATGCCAATGCCTCACCGTAACTCCGGAGATGCTTTACAGTGCTGTTCACAACATTATTCCTCGACTAAAGCTACTGTTGAGGAATGATGGTGAACATATTGAGCATTTCCTGTAAAGAACATCATCTTTGCTTTGTCTTAATTTGTTATGCTAATTCTTTCTTTTCTGATCAGGTAAAGCGCCATCTGACGGCCATTTTTTGATTTTTTTTTTTTTTTTTTTTTTCTAATAAAGATCCATGTCATTTCAAACATGTGTTTCAATTTTTACCTCTATATCTACATTATTCCGTTATTTATGAAGATTTCAAATTTATACTGACTTTTTGATCATCCCGTATTTGAAACATTCTAAAACGAAAGTATATATAATTGTATTTAACACAAACTTCTTTTTTTTTTTTTTTTTTTTTTTTTTTAATGGACACCCTATATTATTTCTACAGCAATCTGTAACAAGACATATCACATAAACAATGGCGTTGATTGCATCGCAATAAAGCATTTACAACCCGAGATATTGTGAATGGACGTTGACGCTTGAAATATGCGAAACGCGCGATTAGCGCACGTCCTGAGACTCAGGCGAGAACCCCATGTTGCTCAGGACGTGCGCTAGCCGCGCGTTCCGCGTATTCCAAGAGTCAACTACTCAATATCTCGGGATGTAAATGCCGTACTGCGATGCAATCAACGCCATTGTTTTTGTGATTTGTCAAGTTATAGATTTCTCCAGAAATAATATAGGGTGTCCAATTAAAAAATGTTTGTGTTAAAAAACACATATTCTTTCGTTTTAGAATGTTTCGAAATAAACGCCATTCAACGGCGCTACGGAGAGTCCAAGTTACAGACACGAGCTCCTGCCGCTGGACATCCCCTCTAGCAACTTCGACTCTCTGTGCCGTCATTGGACGTCATTGGACGTTTCCGGGCATCGGTTTCCAAGCTCACTTTGTTCCTCAAGACACCTCCCATATCCCCTTGACGTTTGTTGGTGTAGTAGTGTAATTCTGAAACACACTGACGCATGGAACACACGTCCATCTCAATCTTCGAAGTGCATTTACTATCGGAAACATGCGCTGGGCGAAATTTTGTGAGAGACTATATTTATTGCTAGCATGTGAGGAATCGCGCTGCGTAGCCCGAATGCGCGAATTTAGATTCACCCTGTATATATTTACTTATGAAACTTGTTTTAATAATCGAACCCAGTACAAAAGTAATAGAACTTTGCACAGCTGTAACACCAGGAGAAAGGATGATCTTCACTATTCAGGGCAAAATCTCAGTTTGGCAGAGAAAGGAGTAAATCGTGCTACCACAGAAGTCTTTGGTCTATTGTATGTATCATTTATGATGAGGCATATGGTTTGAAAATGTACAAGGCGGTCAGAAACTAGTCACCTAATAAATTGTTAATGCAACTTCGACGTAAACTGTGAAGAATAAACACAAAAATAAAATCTTCAAAACAATGTTCAAATGTTTGTTAAGCTTATGGGACTTAACTACGGGGTCATCAGTCCCTAAACTTACGAACTACTTACGAACTACATTATACTAAAGACGGCACAAATATCCATGCCCGAGGGGGGATTCGAACACCCGACCGTAGTGACCGTGCAGACCGTGACTGGAGCGCCTCAGTCCCCGCGACCACTGCGGCCGGCAATAAAATCTTCCGTTAGCGTAAAATAGTAAAGATTACCCTACTACTCCGTATATTACGAGGCGCTTCCAGAAAATAAGTTCCGTTTGGTAATAAAATGAAATTGTACACAGATACAGAAGACATTTTTATTGCACAAAATTCTACAACTCTTAAACTACTTTTCCACATAACTGCCTAAATTTTGCAGACATTTTTCATAGCGTGGCACCAGGTTTTGTATACCTTCTTCATAGAAATCTGCCGCCTGTGTCTTCAACCAGATGGAAACAGTGCAATTTGAGGGAAGTCCATTGAGAGAGCACTAATTGTAAACCTACGGTTTTCCTGGATCTTGTCATCAGTCGCGTGAACCAGTTCTTCTGTAACCAAAGGTAGACGCCCACTTCGTTCTTCATCGTGCACATCAGTACACCCGCCATTGAACTATCGGACACATCTTCTCACCATCGAATCACTCATCGCATTTGGTCCGTAAACATCGCAAATTTGTCGATAAATTTCACTTGCTTTCACTTTCCTCGCATTCAGAAAACGAATCACCGACCTGATTTCACAGGCGGCGGGATTTTCAATCAACGCAGACATTTCAAACAAGCACAACAAAGCGTACGTAACTGACAGCGATCTCCAAATGGCGCAAGTTCTTCTCCTTGATACACATCGTCTACAGCGCATGTGCGGAACTGCAAGCGCAGCGCTGCAGCGGAGATAAATTGAAACGGAACTTACTTTCTGGACGCGCCTCGTATATTTCACACAAAAATAAGCAAACTGTAACGGTAGGCCATCGCTAGAAGATGTGTCACTTTGAGCTGTCAGAAATACGTTTTGACTAGTGAAACATTATGTAAATGCCGTAAAGAAAACCTTCATAAAATGTAAAACACTATAATAGGGACGAAATGATGAAATCAGCTTGGTTTTATACTCAACAATAACAATAAAAAAAAGTGACAGCACACCATGATGCATAATGGATGTAAGTACAGACAAATAATTAACCAGAATTACAATTAGTTATATAAATTTTAATGGACAATATTTACCAGCAGATAGCCTGATGTTGCCAATAGTGCCGAAATAGGCCTACTGCTAATGTACTGTTAAAAGCAATAAATAACAGCTATTGTAGTAGCATTGTGGTAACTACTGCTATTATTATTATGTCCTTAGAAGACATACACCATTCTTCAGGCCCAAGAGAAACGAAATTACAATGTTCTACTATTTTTTGCATAATTTTATAACTGATGAATATGATGAGGCACAGTGTATGGCATCTAATGTGACATAACTACTGTGGTTATCAGTCCCTAGGCTTACAAACTAATGTAACTAATCTAAGGACAACAAACACACACACACACACACACACACACACACACACACACACACACACACAAGTCCCAGGGGGGCTCGAACCTCCGATGGAGAGAAACCCCGCGCTATCCAGCATTGTGTCTTAGAGCGTTCGACCAGTACACCGGGGCTTGTGGCTAGTGAATTAAAGTCTGTCATTAATGGTAGCGCCAATGAGACAATGTGTCTTTTTGCAGTATAGCCTCATTCACACCACGTCTTGAACATGTATAACAAATTCAAGCGGGTATCAAAGATGGCAATATCGTTTTATTTTATTAGGAGATGATAAAAAAAAGCAAGTGCCCTCAATCGTGTTTTAAGGAAAGATATATTCCCGTATTACAGTAACGTTTCTAGTATGAAATTAGTGCTATACAATGTGAACGGTCCACTTGATTTTAATTTGTGCTGTTTGTTTGCTACATATCCGTAGAAAATGGTCACTAACCGATATCGGTATCCTGAGGGCATATATTTGTGATAAATATGCAAATAAAGCATACTTAGGTTATAATTCTGCTCTTTCGTAATTTCTGCCGTACACTACTATCTTATAATCTTGTGAGTGCAATGTACAGATTGTAGACAAATTTTCGGCTGTGTTCTGTTGAACTTTAAATGCTATAAATGTTTGTAGGCCTGCCAATAGCCTACCTATTGACGTACATCGTGGGAGCGGTGTTCATATATTTCTCCGAAAGGTGAACTGGTCTTCAGGTTCGCCCTTTTTACTGTAAATAATTCGTGCTATTGTTTGAAAGCATTGCAGTTGAACTGGTTCCGTCAAGTAAAAATCTTTAGGATACGCCGCTTTTTTGCGCTACATATTTATAGATTTGGACGCTTATAAATTGGCTAAAATGTTTCTGCGAGTATTGGCTTTACTTGTTTGAAGTTACAATTGATTACAGGAACAAAGTAGCACTGTAGTGTAAATATCTGCCGTTTATAAGCGACTGTACTCCAGATCTCGGACGAATACGCAGAACGCTATACTTAATTGCCTGTATAAACAGCAGTTCGGACCCTGGAATTCCTCTGCCACGCTACGTGCCATGTAGTTGGCTGAGACGGGACAGCTGGCATCAGACGTTTTGACTGTTCGCCAGCCGGCAGCCGGCATTCTTCTATCGCCTTTTTATATAAAAAGAAGCGGGGGGGGGGGGGGGAGCTGTTTGTATTCGCTGGCGCCGACGACTCTGCCTTTCCTCTGCGCCGGCGTCTCAAAAGAAAACAAAGTCCAATGCAGTCCTCGCCTGTACGGCACACATGGGAATTAAGACTGCTTCTCCTGCCAGTGGCGTGTGATTTTCCCTCGCGAGCAGATATAACAGGCCTCTTCGACCGTACTTCTCTTTCCGCACTAGCGTTTCGGGTAAGCTTTGTTTTGAAAGGGCACGTCACAACACTCTGTAGCAAGACGTCGCAGGATCTCTGAGGAAATACGTATCGGCGGAGCGTCAACACAAACCAAGTGGCGCTACACGACAAATACCGCGTCGCTTTCTGCCTGGGAAGGGGATTCAGAAAGCCACCATAGTAGCAAACATGAAAACTATTTTAACATATCATGTCTTATTATTCACCGACTATTTGAATGCCATCAAGTCAACTAGTGCTCACGGTAAATACAGTAAATGTCTTGTAGTTCTGTTCTCACTAAACCTAACAGAAATCAGTCCTTCCTTAAAATATTTCTGGCGTTTCTTTTCAAAATACAGGATTTTTATGCAATTACTTCATTGTTCTGCCGGCATTTTTGTAATGTCTACTCAGTCTTAAAAGATTTCTTATAATTCTATAGTAACCTTGCTTACATACTCCAGCTATTTTTTACCTTTAAGGTATACACATATCCATGCACTGGTCTATAGAAGTACAGTATTCAGTATTAAATTGCGTCTGTCTTTATGATTTCTCGAAGTTTTACTTGTTGTTGTTGTTGCGGTCTTCAGTCCGAAGACTTGGTTTGATGCAGCTCTCCACCCTACCCTATCCTGCGCAAGCCTTTTCCTCATAAGAATGACACCCTACATCAATTTGAATCTGCTTATTATATGCGTCTCTTGGTCTCCCTCTGAGATTTTTACCCCACACACTTCCCTCCAAGGCTAAACTTACGATTCCTCGATGTCTAAGAATGTGTCCTACCAAGAGATCCCTTCTTTTAGTCAAGGTATACAAGAAATTCCTTTTCTCATCAATTCTGTTCAGTATCTCTTCATTAATTACACGATCTACCCACCTGATCTTCAACATTATTCTGTAGCATCACATTTAGAAAGCCTTTAATCTCTTCCTGTCCGCACTGCTTATCGTCTATGTTTCACTCCCGTACAAGGCAACACTCCACACAAATGACTTCAGAAAAGACTTCCTTACATTTAAATTAATATTCGATGTCAGCAAATTTCTCTTCTTCAAAAACGCTTTTCTTTCCATTGCCATTCTGCATTTTATATCATCTGTACTGCGACCGTCATATGTTATTTTAGTACCCAAGTAACAAAACTTATCTACCACCTTCATTGTTTCGTTATCTAATCTAATTCCTTCAGCATCGCCTGAATTTCTAAGACTGAATTCCATTATCTTTGTTTTGCTCTTGTTAATGTCAATTTTATACGCTCTCTTCAACACACTGTCCATTCCATTCAACCCGTTTATCATCTGCATGTCTTCTTGGTGGAGTAATTTTAAAGGCCAGTAGTGTAAGAGATTAGATCAGATTGTCTCCTAAATCTTCTAATATATAAAGCAGAGTGTCCGTATGTATGTGTTGCATACAAATCTACAGTTCTGATCCAATCTTTGTCAAATTTTGTACACGTAAGCTTCAATCCATGAGGACGGTCGCCGTAAGTGTAAGAATCACGTACGACATATAGTTCACTAGAAATGACATCATAAACAATGATATGCGCGAAATACTGCTGCATTTAGGGACAATGCTGCTTATTTTCTCCTAAACCACTGGACCGATTTCAACCAAATTTGGTGCACATATTCCTTACCGTGAGGTAACAATTTTTGTATGGTTAGGAATCACATACGACACATGGTTCAGAAGATATGACGTCATAAACAATAGGAATCGCAAGAAACTGCCACACAATGTGGCGAGACTTTATAAATACGCTATATGAGAACGAGAGTACTTAGCGACTTTAAACATAATTTCAAACCTTTGTATAACTATTTCTCGCTGACAACCATAGCAAAATGATGAAAGGAATAAAGTTTCTCGCTTACTACTTTTCCGCTGTTTATCAAAAACACTTTGCGAGGTTTACATCCGTTCCGCCATTTAAGATATTATAAGATGTCTAAAAAGTCTAAAAATGAAAGAAATTCTTTTACTAACTCATCATCATCATCATAAACATTAGAGACTGATTATGCCTTTCAGCGTTCAGCCTGGAGCACAGTTCCTCTAATAAAATTCCTCCATGATCCCCTATTCAATGCTGAAATAGATGCCTCGTCTGATGTTATGCGTTTTGCTTCAAAATCATTCATCACCGAATCTAAATACTTTCTTCTTGGTCTACCTCGACTCCTCTTACACTCCACTGCCGAGCTCATGCGTCTCTTAGGTAACCTTGCTTCTCCCATGCATGTAACATGACCCCACAATCTCAGTCTGTTCGCTGCTTCATCTATGGTGTTCATTCCCAGTTTTTCTTTGATTTCCTCATTCGGACACCCTCCTGCCATTGTTCCCATCTATTAGTACCTGCAATCATTCTTGCTACTTTCATATCTGTTATCCCTACCTTGTGAATAAGGTAACATGTATCCACCTAACTTTCACTCCCATACAACAAAGTTGATCGAAAGATAGAGCGGTACACTGCTAGCTTAGTCTTGGTACTTACTCCCTTCTTGCAGAAGAGAGTAGATCTTAGCTGAGCATTCACTGCATTAGCTTTGTTGCACCTCTATTCCAGTTGTTTCACTATGTTGCCATCCTGTGAGAAAATGCATCCCAGGTACTTGAAACTGTCTAACACTAACGTTGTTCCTCCTATTTGGCACTCAGTCTGTTTAAATTTCTCACAGACATTCCTTTCTTTTTTGAGATCCTGATTTTCATATCATAATCCTCGCACCTCTGATCGAGTCTGAAATATTAGTTTGTAACCTTTCAATTGAATCTGTTATTACAACTAAGTCATTCATTCGCATATGCGAGACTGCTTATTTTGTTTTTACCTATTTTAATCCCGCACTGCCAGTTCACTATTTTCAGCATATGATCCATGAATAGTATGAACGAAAGTGGTGACAGGTTACAACCTTGTCTTACCCCTGAACCATGAGTTTAATTTGCCACCTACTGTAACAGCTGTCTGAGATTCTACGTAAAGCCCCTTAATTGCCTGCAGAAGTTTGCCTCCTATACCATAATGTTGTAAAACTGACAGTAGCTTCCTCCTAGGAACACGGTTATAAGCCTTATCTTGATCTATGAAACATAAATACAATTCCCTGTTCCATTCACAGCACGTTTCCATTACCTGCCGTAAGCTAAAGATCTGGTCCTGACAGCCTCTAAGAGGCCTAGAGCCACAATGATTTTTATCTAACTTGTCCTCAATTAATACTCGCACTCTCCTTTCAACAATACCTGAGAATATTTTGTCTACAACATTAATTAAAGAGATACCTCGACTGTTGTTACACTTATTTCTGTTTCCAAGTTTGAAAACTGGCGTATTACCGCTTTCGTCCAGTCAGACGGAACCTGTCCTGATTCCCACGCCTTCTCAATTATCATGTGTAACCATTTGAGACCTGATATTCCACTGTATTTGACGAGTTCCGGCTTAATTTCGTCCACCCCAGCCGCTCTATTGCACTGCAATCTACTGACCATTTTCTCCACTTCCTCAAATGAGATCCTATTTCCATCGTTGTTCCTATTCCACTCTACCTGAAAATCTGACACATCATTGAACGTTTCACCTACATTGAGCAATTCTTCAAAATATTCCTTCCATCTGCTCAAGGCATTCACAGGATTGACTAGTAGCTTTCCTGAGCTATCCAAAACACTTGTTAATTACTTCTTCCCTCTCTTTCGAAGATTGCTGATTACGCTCCAAAATGGTTTTCCCGCTGCTTGACTCAGAGTTTCTAGCTTATTTCCAAAGTATTCGCATGATTTCTGCTTGGAGTCTGCAATTATCTGTTTGGATTTGTTTCTTTCTTCAAATTAACTTTCTCTGTCTGCCTGATTCCTAGTATGGAGCCATTTTTGAAATGCCTTCTTTTTCTTTTTACAGGCAGCCTTGACTGTGTCATTCCACCAAGCTGTCTGCTTCTTCTTGCCTTTAGAAACTACTGTTCCAAGACATTCTCTAGCTGCTTCCAGTAGTTTGTCCCAGTAGCTAGACGAACTATGAAAACAAATAAAATTGTAGATAGCTCTCTTTTCAGACCACTGAAGATGTTTTATATTCACAGAAACGAAAGCGTGTCTGGTGAAAAACGACGGTACTTTTTAGTTGCGTAGACGGACAAGTAACACCTTTTACAATATGTACAGTTTATTTGAATAGAATTGGAACCAAATGTGCAAATGTTTGTTAAGCTTAAGGAACTTAACTGCCGGGTCATCAGTCCCTAAACTTACAAACTACTTATGAAATACCTTATACTAAAGACAGCACAAATATCCATGCCCGAGGGGTATTCCAACCCTCGAACGTAGCGGCCGTGCAGACTGTGACTGGCGCGCCGCAGACCGCTCGGCCACTGCGGCCGGCAGAATTGGAACCGAAAGTAACACAATACATGACGTAAGCTTTAGTGATGTACATGAACGCAGTGTCAATGAGCAGTTAGGCAGCAGAACGAAAGGCCAAATACTTGAAATGACAACGAAAATGTAAGATATTATTTTTATGTAGCCTTGTGTTTCAAAAAATATGTTTTGGTTAAGTACAAGAAGCTGACAATGAAAGTATTGTGCTGGTGTTTCTAAAGCCTCGTCTACGCCTTAAAGGAAAGGGTACAAATAAAACTTGCTGTTACCCCATATACGTATATTGTTGTAATACATTGCAGGCATTTTGCAGTGTTGAATATGTTTTCAGCTCACAGGAGCATCGAGGAATGACAAAAGTTTCACACTTGATGAGTGATTAGTTTGTGTGAAAATACCTAGAGGGCGTCCCATTTTTCGGGACCACGCAAAATATCTCTGGAACAACTACTATTGTGAAACGACTTTCAGCGGTGCCAATGTAAAGCAGGGGCTCATGAATGTAAATATTTTGAAACATTCTAAAACGAAGGCATAAGTGTTTTAACACAAACTTATGTGTTTTTAAATGGACACACTATAGTATTTCATCAGCAATCTGCAGCATGAGAAAATCAATGGCGTTGATTGCACCGCTATACACCAATTACACCCCGAGATATTGCGAAACGAAGTTGACGCTTGAAATCCGCGAAACGAGCGGCTAGCGCGCGTCCTTAACAGCATGGGGTTCTCGCCTGAGTCTCAGGACGTGCGCAAGCCACGCGCTTCGCGTATTTCAAGCGTCAACTTCGTTTCGCAATATCTCGGGGTGTAATTGGCAGATTACGATGCAATCAGCGCCATTGTTTATGTGATTTGTCTGCCATAGATTGTTTATGAAATGATATAGGGTGTCTATTTGAAACACACGTCAGTATTAAAATCACATATGCTTTCGTTTTAGAATGTTTCAAAATATTTACATTCATGAGCCCCTGCCTTACATTGATACCGCTTAAAGTCGTTTTACGATATCCGTTTTAGTTCTAGAGGTATTTTGGGTGATCAAGGTACATAGATCACTTTGTGTATAGAAGAGCTTTGCAACGTAAATAGTGGCAACACTACAGTGTAGACACTCTGCAATGGAATCTTACTGTCACCGATAGCAAATGTTATTGAGATACATGACTGACGCCCGAGCAAATGGACTCGCCCGTCCCACGTCACCGGCGTGCGCACAATAAAAGGAAAGCGAGCGGTCTAACGCAATGGTGTCACTATGTTTTCGAAACAGGAACAAAGGATACCGTCAACACACAGTATTACTGTTCGGTTTTGGAGCATCACCTGCGACCAGCTTTACACTTTCTGCGCAACCCACCCATCATTTTTCACGACAATGCGCGGGCGCATACAGCGCAAGCTGTGGCTGCTCTGTTCGGTCTATGGGACTGGAAAGTACTGTAGCATCCACCATACTCCCCGGACGTAGGCCTTGTGAGTATTATTTGATTCCGAAGATGAAGGAACCACTTTGTGGCATTCGCTTCAGAACTGTTCCAGAGATTCGATAGGCAGTAGACCGCTCCATTCTCACCATCAACAGCCTCTGCTAACGGAATACTACGCTTTCCACATCGCCGGCAACGGGCTCTACACAAGTGTGACACTTTTGAATCTGTTGTGAATAGTTGCCACTACTTAAGATCCAACCCTCGTAAAAGGCGCAACCCGACAAGGCCAAAACGTCCAAAAACGACTGCGTTCGCATGGGCATGAAAATTGGTTGAGGAATTGGGAAATTGTTTGATATACCTGTTTCCATAAATGATTTTGGAGCATTTACATGTATAACCAAAAGCGGAATAGGAAAATCGGTTTACGATATTCGATCTTAGGAACCCATGATAGGGACTGATGACCCCGTAGTTAAGTCCCATAAGCTATACAAACATTTGAACATTTGAAACATTTGAACCCATGTAAACGGGCTGAATATGTAACACAGTTCTTACTAGTTTATAAGAAGTCACAATTTTGTTTTACCGGCCTCTTTTGTGTTCGTCGGTTGAAAGTATACACACCTTCTCTAATATCTAGATGGTTGTGCTTGCAACGGTATCTTTCGGACTTCTAAATTTGTAGCGGCCCCTGAGGAACCATCTCAGGAAAAAAGAAATAGCTGACAAAGGAGGAGGATGGCCCCTCAGTAAATTTGATTTGGTACATAAATTCACTACAGACTTTTACAATGTCATTCATTAAGATTTCCTGATGTGTAAAATCGTTTTGTTTCTTTATGTATAGTGACAAATAATGTGTAGCCAAAGCGTTTTCTTTTGTAAATCGAATCAACTTATGTACTGTATTTGTGTTTGCTAGAATACCTGAATCCAACCAACAAACATGTAATATTACTATGTAATGGGACATGTCGAATAAATAGTCAATAAATAAAAATACAAGTCGACGGGGTTCCTCATTTTGTTTTGCCGCCGCCCCGAACTTCTTGCTGCCTTAGTCCGCTACTGGCTGTTATAGATAAACCTACCCGTCTCCTATTCCAGTGCAACGATGCGACTTGGCCGTCCATAAAGTGTCTTGTGTTCACTGCATCTGATTATTACCTATCGACGAGACAGCAAAAGTGAACAGACCCACAAGAATGTGTTTTTAGTTTTTATTTTTGCTCGCTCATCCTTATTTTCGAGGTTTACTTGTTGTTTGAATACTATGCCTTTTACATCGCTGGCAACGGTTGCTACACAACGCTGCTAACAGGTGCAAACGAATTGTAAACGACCGGAAAGACTTTAGATTTCACAGGAACCTTTTCATCGTGTTCAATTCTATGGGTCGGTCTCTACGCTCTCATTATCTCTATGGAGGAATAGCCGAATAGCCATCATTAAGCAAAGCGTGGCTATTCGTCCACAGAGATAAGGAGAGGGTTGAGACCGACATGTAGAACTGAAAACGATGAAATGGTTCCTGTGAAATCTAAAGTCTTCCTGCCTTTTATTAAGGACGCCACCGACCGCATCGATAACATTTTGACGAAACGGAATGTTGCCGTTATATACAAACCTACTCGGAAGATACAGAATCACTTGAAATCGGCGAAGGATGCTCGCAAACCGCTGGAAAAAACAGGAATTTATAAGATTCCGTGTAGCTGAGACGTATACGTGGACACCACAAAGAAGAACAGTCAAAACACGACTAGAAGAACACAAGGGGAACTATAGAAGGGGAAATTGACAGATGAGCTATTGCTGAACACGTTTTTCAACCAGGGTACCACCTTATTGAACTTGATAAGACTCAGGTTTTAGCAGTCACAAATGGATACCACGAAAGACTGTACAGAGAGGCTATATAAATTGTAAAACACCCCAATAATTTCAATAGGATGAAATGAAATCTGAATTCCGGTATTGAAGAAGTAACAGTCTTCCACCATGGGACGATATTAACAACGGAGGACAGCAATCGGCAACGACGAATTGCGCGCGCATATCCAAAACATCTCTGAGGTCACACCACTGCGCGCGACCCCTCGTAAACGGGTAGCCGGCCACGGTGGCCGAGGGGACTGAGGCGCTTCAGTCACTGTCTGCACGGCCACTACGGTCGGGGGTTCGAATCCCCCCTCGGGCATGGACATTTGTGCCATCCTTAGTTGTAGCTAGTTCATAAGTAGTTTGTAAGTTTAGGGACTGATGACCCCGTAGTTAAGTCCCATAAGCTTTACAAACATTTGAACATTTTCCCCTCGTAAACGGATTTTGGCTTTAGTCAGTAACGAGCCAGGATGTGCATCGGACATTCAAAAGTGCCACGATTTCCCTTGACAATGGATTTGAATAATAGATCCAAAAGACCACGACATAGTAGCCCGGAAAGTATTAGTAATGTTAGGTGCAAACGAAGCCGTCGTAAAGACAAAGGATGAACACCTGATATTAACAACCGATTAACGATGCGGGAAAGAGAGGGAGAGGCAGAAGTAGGTATCAGATGCTGGATAACATCAGCAAGCCACTAGCAGGGTACCAAAGAACGAAGGTGATCGCAAAAGACAGAGAATCATGCAGGGCTATGCAGTCTAAACCTGCCGTTCGGCAGACAACCAAATGATGATGAACGATGCCCTGGTACATTTACGAAGGTAGAGTACGTGCACAGTGTCAGGATAGCTGATGTTGGCATTCTCGAGTATCGCACAAACAGTTGCAAGGCCGGACCTTATCTGGTGGCGATGATTCACCCCCGGCCACAGAAGGGGAGCGTCCCGCGGCCCTTCCACCCCTGTGGCCGGCTGCCGCCCACGTACCGCCCCCGCTTGACCACGAGGAATCCGCGCGCGATTTCTGCGGCGGCCGGCCGCACGGGAATGCTTGTATTAAAAACGGGCGCGTCTTTGGCCGGCGTCGGATATTGCACATTCCGGGGGCGGGCAGCGGCGGGGCCGCAACTCACCTCAGCGCGCCGGCAGCCATCATAGGCTAAAAAGGCTGATGCTGCCGCCGCCGCCGCTGCCGCCGCTATTGTTGTCGGGACGAGAACAAAGCACGGCGGCGGAGGCGGAGGCGCAGGTGGGCGGCGCACCTCTCCGCCTCATTTCCCCGTATTAACGCCCGCACGTCGCCAGGGTGGCATGACTAAAAGGTTGACGGGTGCGAAACTACCACTGTCAGCACTGGCAATCCGGTATTCTGTTCCCACAGACATACATTACTAGTCTGCCAAACCGACACTGCCATCTTGCTTCACGTCACGTCAGAAAGTTTCCGTATGGTACTGCGACAGTCTTACATATACGGTCGCGACGCTCACTGCTGTATAAGTTGTCACCATCTGACAGTTTCAACGACACTAGCGCTCCTAGCGGAAGGCAAGCAGCCGAATGAGCAATGTTTGTTTATAATTATTTTTCTAAGTAATTAGCGAAACAAGTAGCGAGAATGATTGCAGGCACTGATAGATGGGAACAGTGGCAGAAGGGTGTCCATAATGAGGAAATCAAGGAAAAACTGGGAATGAACACCGTAGATGAAGCAGTTAGAGCGAACAGACTGAAATGGTGGGGTCATGTTACACGCATGGGGGAAGCAAGGTTACCTAAGAGACTCATGAGCTCGGCAGTGGAGGGTAAGAGGAGTCGAGGTACACCAAGAAGAAAGTACTTAGATTCTGTGCAGAATGATTTTGAAGTAAAAGGCATAATATCAGAAGAGGCACAAATGTGACCATTGAATAAGGGATCATGGAGGAATTTTATTAGAGGTACTATGCTCCAGACTAAACGCTGAAAGGCATAATCAGTCTCTAATGATGGTGGTGGTGGTGATGATGATGATTAGCGAAACAGTTACTATAAATTTTGCGTTACAAATATCAAGAGACATACGTGATCGGAAAATTAATGTAAAAACAGTCGAATTCCATTGATTCAGTGGTATAATGAACAACATTCCCGTGAAGAAATACTTATGAATGTAACTTCCTGGCAGACTAAAATTGCGTGCCGGAACCGGGACTCGAACCTGGGACCTTTTTCCTTTCATGGGCAAGCGAAAGTAGGAGGCGAGGTACTGGCAGAATTGAAGTTCTTTGGGAGCCGCGGTAGCTCAATGGTAGAGCGATTGCCCGGGAAAGGCAAAGGTCCCAGTTTCGAGTCCCGGTTCCAGCACGCAATTTTCATCTGCCAGTAAGTTTCATATCAGCGCACACTCCGCTGCAAAGTGAATGTTTCGTTCTGGAAACATCCCTTAAGCTGTGGCTAAGCCATGTCTCCAACTTATCCTTTCTTCCGGGAGTGCTAGTCTTGCATTGTTCGCAGGAGAACTTCTGTGAAGTTTGGAAAATAGGAGGCAAGGTACTGGCAGAATTAAGTTGTGTGGGGGAGCCGGGAGTCGTGTCGGGGTAGCTCAGTGGTAGAGCGCTTGCCCGCGAAAAGCAAAGGTCCAGGTTCGAGTACCAGTTACGGTACGCAATTTTAATCTGCCACGAAGTTTCATATCAGCGCACAATTCGCTACAGAGTGAAATTTTCATTCTACTTATGAATGTGTGTACATCTGCAGCTTATTCCTCTGAATAAGTAGAATATAAACATAAGAGAAATACTTATTTCAATTCTGGTCTGGTCCTACTATGACAGGCAGTGTTCTTGAAGCGTATACATTTGGTATAGAGTCTAATGATTCGCAAATTTTTACACTTTATTCGTGTTTCTTTTGCACGAATATGCTTTTGACTGTAATTACTTTTGCTTAAAAAGCACCGCGCGAGACTAGACGAGCTGTCTAAAGCGCCTCGCTGCGGAGCGCGCGATTGCTCGCCGTGGAGGTTCGAGTCCTCCCTGGGGTATGGGTGTGTGTGTTTGTCCTTAGGTTAGTTTACCTAGGTTTAAATAGTTTGTAAGCTACGGACTGTTGACCACGCAGTTTGGTCCGATAGATTTACACACATTTGAACATTTGAGAAGACGAGCGGTCTGGAGCGCCACGTTACGGATCGCGCTGCCTCCCGCGTTGGAGATTCGAATCCTCCCTCGTGCATGGATGCTTGTCTTTAGTGTAAGTTAGTTCGTAAGTAGTTTGTAAGTTTAAGGACTGATGACCCCGCAATAAGCCCCATAAGCTTAACAAAATTTTGAATATTTGATTTGCTTAATAAGCCAGTGTCTTGAAGATTTTTCGTTTGTGGTTCAGCTATAGCAACAATTCTGAAATATGTGTCTTTTTCGTTAGGAGACAGTTTAATTGCTTCTGTCGTTTTATCGCCGCGTCTGTGACGTTTTTAATTCAGCTACAGCTGTGGTGGCTGCTTTGGTACATTAAATAGTTTAGGCATTGCTTTCTATATACGTTTCTTACATTCCAGCCTCGCCCATTTTACTGGGATTGTAGTGAAGAAACCTTAAAGTTCCTGAGTGGAAAAATGTCTTTCTGTCAAGGGCAAGGCTTTTAGTTTGTCTTAGCCATTTTTATCTTTAACTAGTTAATTTCTTTAGTGGAAACCTGTAGGTTGTTAGACAATTGTAAATTAACTGTCCTGTCATTTAGGATCTTAGGAAACATGAAAAAGATAATCGTGGAGTTAGTTTTTAGTTATTAGCGATTTACATAGCATTACATACGTTCCCTATTGTAAAAGTATGTTAAAAACAATATAAATGATTCTATTCATACTCATCCTATATCGTATTCAGAAATGTCGCTTGCCGGCCGCTTGGAGCACTGCTGTAGCAGTGTATAAGAAAACTCAATGGTAGTGTCATAACTGTATATGCTGTATATGTTAGACTGTTGCACTAATATGATCTGATACGATAACACGTTGTAATCTTTACTAGTTGTTATGAACATGATTTGCATTTGAGCTAATGCTTCCGCAATAATTGGATTTAACACATAGGCGTACATTGTCGAATCGTGTTATGAGAACTTGTTATGAACGGTTAAATTTTACTTAGCGTCCTGGCGGCATCGCGTGATTATGTTGGCAATCATGTGATGTTGGCATTAGCTAATCGCGTTACAACGCAAATATTTTGTCATAAAGTCTACGAGGGCAACGTGGGTACATACAAGAACCTATCAACCGTAGAGCAGGAGCAGTATTATTTCTTTACTTCATCGTCTGTACGAAATACTAATCAGGTTACTCTCTGTGGATTTATAAGAATATTAACATCTTGGCGAGGGCTTTCTGCCATTTTGTTGATGTTGCCAGCGGGATGGTAAGTAAAATTTTAACGTACAGTTAAAGCAGACTGTACTTAACTGAAAAACACTCAGAAGAATAACAATATGTGTTACCCACGACAAATAACACATTTATAACATTTATACTATCAAAAGAAAAGCCGAAGTTAGGTAACCGACTAATAAAAAAGGAAACCCGACTCATTAGACTGTGTAAAAACAGACTGTAGATTTCGTAAGAACTCTCAAATGAATAAGAATACGTGTTATCCTCGATAAACGACACTTTTATGATGACCATACTAGTGAAATAAAATCCGAAGTTTAATGAAGTAGGTACAGATTAATAATAACAGTAATCGATGCAACTCATTACTGTATGTGTCAAAGTTTACTCCAGCTAAAAAAAAAACAAAACAAAAAAAAATGCTATATACAATACACGAATTTACCATATGTCAAAACATTAAAGTCAGTGTAGGTACGTCAGTTCATCCGTGTTTTTTGGACTGTTCTCTGTAATAACACACACGACGGCTCACACGTTTGTAGTATAGAAATATGGCGGCGAGACTTCACTGACACTAATGATACTGTATATGGCATTGCCAGTCTAGTAATATGTGTCTGCGGCTGCTCCTGAAACTTGGATATGCACTTTATTTTCTTACTGTTGTCGTAATAACTTATTACAACATTACAGAATTTACAATACTAGAACATCGTAAGTCACAGTTCTTTGCAAAACTTTATCTTTTCATAAACTACAAACAACGGCAAGTATGTGTACTGGCTGTATCAAAATTGATGACGCAAACTTACATGGTTGGAAGTACACGATAATTACGAATGTATGGTTCCAAGCTGCCGCTGACGTCGTTGTAAACATCGTCGTAGTCAGTACACATTAATTTGAAATTTAGACTTTACTATTAGGTTTTACATCGAATTTTGTTCAAATTTCACGCATGGGTAACTTATTGAAGGAGGTGTTCGAAGTGTTTTCCTTGCATCTGGATGCATACTGTGTTAGTCTTTGCAAAGAATTTCGGATTCTTTCGGAAACTCTTGGATAATTGTGGAATTGTTGATAAGCGTGTACAACTCTCTGCTCCAGTTCTTTAATCGTGTTAACGGGTATCCTGTATACTTGGTATGTATTATATTTGCAATATAAGTCGAGTAGATTTCCCGATTATGTTATAGTTTTGGGAGGAGATTTTAATTTACCCGATATAGATTGGGAGACTCAAACGTTTATTACAGGTGGCAGGGACAAAGAATCCAGTGAAATTGTTTTGAGTGCATTATCTGAAAACTACCTTGAGCAGTTAAACAGAGAACCAACTCGTGGTGACAACATATTAGATCTTCCGGTGACAAACAGACCCGAACTATTTGCAATAGTTAATGCAGAACAGGGAATCAGCGATCTTACAGCAGTTACAGCATCGGTAATTTCAGCCGTAAATAGAAATATTAAAAAAGGTAGGAAGATTTTTCTGTTCGGAAAAAGTGACAAAAAGGGGATTTCAGAGTACTTGACGGCTCAGCACAGAAATTTTATTTTAAGTACAGATGGTGTTGAGGAACAGTGGTCTAAGTTCAAAGCCATCGTACAATATGAATTAAATGAGTATGAACCTAGCAAGGTCGTAAGAGATGGGAAGGAACCACCGTGGTACAACAACCGAATTAGAAAGCTGCTACGGAAGCAAAGGGAACTTCACTGTAAACATAAACGTAGCCAAAGCCTTGTAGATAAACAAAAATTACACGAACCGAAATGTAGCGTGAGGAGGTCTATGCGAGAGGCGTTCAACGAATTCGAAATTCTTTGTACTGACTTGGCTGAAAATCCCAAGAAATTTTGATCTTATGTCAAAGCGGTAGGTGGATCAAAACGAAGTGTCCAGACACTTTGTGACATAAATAGCACTGAAACAGAGGATGACACTCTAAAGGCGGAATTACTAAATGTCTTTTTCCAAAGCTGTTTAACAAAGGAAGATTGCACTGTAGTTCCTTCCCTAGATTGCCGCACAGATTACAAGATGGCAGATATCGAAATAATTTGACAGGGGGATAGAAAAACAATTAAAATCGCTCAAAAGAGGAAAGGCCGCAGGACCTGATGGGATACCAGTTCGTTTTTACACAGAGTACCCGAAGGAACTGGCCCCCCTTCTCGCAGTGGTGTATCGTAGATCTCTAGAAGAGCATAGCGTTTCGAAAGATTGGAAAATGGCACAGGTCATCCCCGTTTTCAAGAAGGGTCCTCGAACTATAGGCCTATATCTCTAACGTCGGTCGGTTGTAGAATTTTGGAACATGTATTATGTTCGAATATAATGACATTTCTCGAGACTAGGAATCTGCTCTGTAGGAATCAGCATGGGTTTCGAAAAAGGCGTTCGTGTGAAACCCAGCTCGCGCTATTCGTCCACGAGACTCAGAGGGCCACAGACACGGGTTCTCACGTATATGCTGTGTTTCTCGACTTTCGCAAGGCGTTCGATACAGTTCCCCACAAACGTTTAATGAACAAAGTAAGAGCATATGGTCTATCAGACCAATTGTGTGATTGGATTGAGGAATTCCTAGATAACAGAAAGCAGCAGGTCATTCTCACTGGAGATAAGTCTTCCGAAGTAGGAGCTATGTCAGGTGTGCCACAGGGGACTGTCGTGGGTCCGTTGCTGTTCACGATATATATAAATGACCTTGCGCATAACATCGGAAGTTCACTGAGGCTTTTTGCGGATGATGCGGTAGTATATAGAGAAGTTGTAACAATGGAAAATTGTATTGAGATGCAGGAGGATCTGCATCGAATTGACGCATGCTGCAGGGAATGGCAATTAAAGCTCAATGTCAACACGTGTGATGTGCTGCGAATGCACAGAAAGAAAGATCCTTTATCATTTAGCTAACTATAGTAGGTCAGCAACTGGAAGCAGTTAATTCCATAAAGTATCTGGGAGTAGAAATTAGGAGGGATATAAAATGGAACGACCATAAAAAATCAATCGTCGGTAAAGCAGATGCCAGACTTAGATTCATTGGGAGAATTCTAAGGAAATGCAGTCCGAAAACAAAGGAAGTAGGTTACAGTACACTTGTTCGCCCACAGCTTGAATACTGCTCACCGGTGTGGGATCAGTACCAAGTGGGATTGATAGAGGAAGTGGAGAAGATCCAACGGAGAGCAGCGCGCTACGTTACAGGATCATTTGGTAATCGTGAAAGCGTTACGGAGATGATCGCTAAACTCCAGTGGAAGACTCTGCAGGAGAGACGCTCTGTCGCTCGGTACGGGCTTTTGTCGAAGTTTCGAGAACTTACCTTTACCGAGGAGTCTAGCAGTATATTGCTCTCTCCTACGTATATCTCGCGAAGAGATCATGAGGATAAAATTAGAGATATTAGAGCCCACACAGAGGCATACCGACAATCCTTCTTTCCGCGAACAATACGTGACTTGAATAGGAGGGAATATCGATAATGGTACTCAAGGTACCCTCCGCGACACACCGTCAGGTGGCTTGCGGAGTATGGTTGTAGATGCAGCTGTAGAAACAAGATGATCATGTTATGTAAATCAAATCGTAATACGTTAGGTTTGACTTGATAATGGGCTCAGGTAAGCCCGAAACTAGTCGTCAATAAAAAGAACCAGCTGTGTGCAACTTTCCTGTTTCCTGAAATTACTAATAAAAATAGTAAGTTGCTGTCCTGAAACCATCCAACACGTTGGAATTTCATAAATCAGTTATTGTCTACCTGTCTGACTTGTAAATTAAATCGAGTAAGTATTTATATTATAAAGTAAAAACTCGTGGAAGGTAAAATTAGTTTAGCTCGTTTACATTGAAAGAAAGTACCAGCCGCTGTTTTTACATTTTTTAAATAATTAAGCGACCGGTTGCGGAGCTATATTCGCACTATCTTCAGGCCCCTAACCAAAAAGACATACGCAGCAGTTACAATACTATTAATCAGCATATGTATAATAAAGTTGATATATAAATAAGTAATGTCAAGTAATAAACATGCCATATACAAATTATTGTTAAGCAATAAACACGTTACAGGGTCAGTACGTAAACATATTAAAATTTCTTACATCATAAATCATTCTTGTACATCGTCTGATATGCACTCATGTGCAACATTCCACATAGGTTTAGATAGACGTCTGTAGGTTGACAACCAATTCACTAGTATTTCATCATTACCTCAAAATCATTGTGTGAATTGTGGTTCCTATATTATCGTCTCTACAGTCCTCTATTTGATTCGGTTTCAATCTTCTTTTTAAAAATCTGACGTTCATCTGCAATGGCACTCACTATTACCACTCACAATGCGGAATCTCATTAGATTTGATTGTTAGATGGTTCTGCTCCGCAACATAATGCTAATCCAGATTAGGACCAATGTTGGGTTTGGTTGACTCATTGTTTGCTTACACTACTTCTAATTATGGTCTTGATGGATTGATATGTTATTACACGAGAGTTTAACCTGGATATGAATCGTATTAATATCTGTTTACTCTCATAAATTTTATCCTATATTAACACGATAATTATCATAAATGTTCGTATTATTCTTTCTGAATATTGCAAAAATGGGCCTTTTAATAATAATTAGTTTATAAAACTGTATTAGGTTATCAATTAAATTTCACAAAGCACTTTATGAATTTCCTTTTATTACCGTCTGTTTTTTCTATAACGACGCGTTAAACTGGAATTTATGATGTAAGTAACTTTACTCCGTTTATGTAGTGACCTTAACAATAACTTTTATATGGTATATTCATTACTTGACAGTACTTTTTATATATCGACTTTATTTTACATTAATTGTTTAACAGTATTTTAACTGTCTTTTTGCCTAAAAATGCCGTGGTCAGGTTTTCTCACGTAGTCAGCTGTGATAATATTTTTCAAAGATAAAATTTGATTATTGATTGTCAGTAATCAAAGATAAACAATATCTACCTACTCCGAAGACCGACAGTCCATATATCACTAAGCTGCATGGCTTATTCGCTCCTGTTAAAATTATCCCCATGCTCATGCATTTGAATGGATCTTCTTTATACAGACGCGTATAATAGGTCGTCGTTAGAGATGAAATTATAGTTCCAAAAAAACTTCATGATATCCTGATGGAATAGCATTCTCAGCCACTGTTGATTTTACGGTCTTTTGTAGTCTGCAAATACTTTCATTTAAAAATATCCATATTGGATTACGAACTGCAGCTGTGGTTTAAATATATTGATGATACGTCTGCAGTGGCTCGAAAACTAGTTATGAACGAATAGCCAAACATCCATAAAATCAACTGGTTGCACATTTTTTTAAGACTTTCATATTCTTTCAGTCTTTCTTTAAATAAACTATAAAGATTAATGAAGCACTCCCAAACGGAAAGGATAAACACCCTCTGTCTACTTTGGTCTATATTGGAAGTGCGAAGGGATAAGAGATAAAAGTTTTTACGACTACGAAAAACAGGAAAATCAACTGTGAGGACGCTCTCCATTCAGGAAATCAAGTTTTCCGAAACTAAAGTTTCGTCTGCAATGACGACCTTCCCCCATTATCGACAGATGTATAGAAAAGCAATTGAAATTACTTGAATGGGTAGTTTCTTAGTAAAACTTCTTTTTCTTGCATCCCCAGCCTGTCGTCTATGTTGCTGTAGAAATTGTTGTTGCGTCCTCTGAGCTTCTTTCATAGGCGGGCTTGTTAATTTACACATCGTGAGTTCTACGTTTCCTTATATTTGGGGTTTCTTTTTGCAATGGTTTAGATTCAAGAAAACATCTGCATCATTATGGTTCATCTGGATGGGCACTTCTTGAAGGTCCTTCTTCTTCATTCGGCTTTTCTGAGGACTGGACATTAGGTTCTTCACTCGGATATTCATGTTCCTTAGGACTGTCTATAGCAAGAGCATGATTATTTTGGTCGTCACTTACCCTAGTCAATTTGCCCCGTACGACAGTGTTAGAAACTTTCCATTATTTCGGCAGTTTAAAAAAGAAAGACAAGTGCAAAGACTTTATAAAAAGCACATTGTTTTAATTACTCGCGTATGACGAAGTGTAAAACAATACCTTTCCCATTCCTCTCCGATGTCCTAACTCATGACTGAACAAAATTACAACACGTCACAGAAAATTCTCGATCAGAGTATCGTAAGGAACGATACGACGCGAGCGGCGCAAGTGCATTATATTTTCTTCCTAGTCATGTGGAGTGCTAGTAGTATCCGTACAGTGCTATTACCTAGAAACTGGAATTTAAGCTAAACCCTTTATCATCTTGCCCCGGTCATCAACTTGCCCCTCTCTGCTCTACTACGTACTTTTTCAAACATAATAGCTACAAGAAAAGTTTTATTATATTTAATCAGACATTAGCATATCTTCATAATTGTTCTTTAGTCTCGCAGAAATGTTAATATGCATCCTGATTCACCGACAGTGGGAATGGCAAGAGAAGCTAATTGCAGTCTGCACGTTTCTGCCCGCTTTAGTAATCACATTTAAAAAATCGTTGCCTTATGAAACGTAAACAACAAGTTAACGGGAAATTACTTTATTGTATACACTGGCACACACAATTACACACGGTCTGCTAGCTCCGTCTGTGTTTACATCACGTGCTGAAAAATCTGTTACGATAATGTTTATCCTTTGTTTACCACCGAATTTGAATATTAATTGAATGCGCAGAAAACAAACATATTCGCAGATGTGCGGTGGGAAATGTGATTGGCTACTTTAAATGAACAATTCTGGTTTGATATCATTACGCGCTAAAGCTGAAAATTAAAATTAATCTGGAGCGAAAAAAAAAAGACCTCGCGTGTTTAAATTGAATCTGTTGCAACATGCAAGCTTTGCAGATTACACATTCATACTTTTGTCGAATTGAATTATAAATTCGCATCGCTTCGTCCAGTCAATACGCGGAACAGTGGGTAACACTGTGTGTCCGCAACACTTCGGCTTAAGTAAACTACACATTGCTCCAATTAGCTCTCTCTCTTCTTAAAGGGGAATTTATTGCGATTTCTCAGTCAGAAATCTCGACAATAAACGAAGAATTGAACTGTTATTGACAAATATACTAAGCTGTTTGCACGAACTGGATACATTTTTCCTCACTCTCGTCTAATTTAGTGTTAAACGCTCTTCCGTAATTGTCATGTTAATCGAATTAAGAGAGACAAATATAAAGTGAAGCTATTACGTATTTACTAAATGAGATGATCCTCGTCTTTTAAGAAAACCATTTGTTAAATTGGATTTAACCGTAAATGAAATACCAGGTACAGCATGTTTTCCTTCTGGAGGTAAAATAAAATATTGAGCAAATGACATTGAGGCAAATGTGTGTAGTTCCACGAGTGTGTCATGATTATTGTCTTCCTATAGCCTTCGGTATTTAGAAATGTCTGTAAATGTTATGACCTTATTCTAGTTTCGGAACAAATGTATTTCATGATACCGACGGGACGGTACAGATTAATACTCTGTCATTACATATGATGTACTTATAAACACAAGTACGCAATGAACTATCGAAGGAAATACATAGTTATTTTCAGGATCATTTGACGAGATTACTCGAGGATAAGCAACATCATCTAAGAAGGTACTCAGATTAGCCGGCCGCGGTGGCCGAGGTGACTGAGGCGCTTCAGTCACGGTCAGCACGGCTATCCATGCCCCCCTCGGGCATGGATATTTGTGCCGTCTTTAGTCTTAGCTAGTTCATAAGTAGTTTGTAAGCTTAGGGACTGACGACCCCGTAGTTAAGTCCCATAAGTTGTACAAACATTTGATTTGTACTCAGATTATCTTCTCTATAATTTAAAAATCTTTGGAATAGCAGACGGCTTATAAAGTTCCTCGGAGAACACCAAATATAAGTTTTAGTTTACTCGATAATTCTCTGGCAACTACGAGGAACCGTGATGTTTGTTAAAGGAATGGCCGAATCGAGAAACACAACTGAGACGACACTCCATACGTACGTAATCTGATTAGAAATCAGTCGTGAAAGAAGCTGTCAAAAACCCTCTGGAAGTATTGACGCTAGTAGATCCACTGCCGACGGCATCTAATACTTTGAATAAAAGAGAAGTGATTCATAAACCAACATATTTTCTGAACGTGCTGGCATAGTGTCAATTACGTCGTTATCTCTGAGGTATTTCATAACATTAAACACAGTATATGTTCCAAAATAAGTTTGTGTTATTACTTTATACGTCAGCAGATTACTTCTGGTTTCATTTCGTCCGCGATGGTGTTTGTATTTTCACAGTAAATGGCTGCAGTTTTAACAAGTAATACTTTACTTCACTTGTAAGATACAGACAGTATATTAATTGCTCACTGATCTTGCCGAGGTAATCTACTCTGAAATGTTCCTGTGTTTGTGTCACGTAAGATATTTCTAGGGGATAATTTTTGGATGTGAAGAATTCTGCCGCTGGCTGCCTGAAGTAGGCTGTCTGTTAGTAAGTTCCCTGGGTTTTAAAGAGGTATATTATACACAGACCTATATTTAGCGTCTCTGAGGTGCCATGCAGTATTTTAATACTACATACAGTGTGTACATAAAGTCCAGGAACACTTTCAATTATTTATTGCACAGGAACTAAACAAAGTACAGCTATTGCATTTTGAAGAGAAACTCTGAAAGTTATTTTGCAATTAATCGATATGCGAACGACGAGTGACCCGGCAGACCTCAATACGGCATTCGAATTCTTGCAATACCTGCCCCAGCATGGCGTCATCGACTGTGGCAGTCTCTTCCCGTATCCTCTACCAGAGCTGTGCTGCAGTACTTACACCAACCAGATCATTAATATGTCCCACGGAGTGAGATCTGGTGATCGGGGAGGCCGTTTCATGAAACAGCTGTCCCTTTCTGTAGCACAGCCGATACATCGATGCGGCAGTTCCGTGTTAAAAAAAAATCGCAATGACGTGTTTTAAGGCCCACTTTAGATTTGTAGTATTATAAGTTTTTGCAAACATTTTGGACAAAAATAATAATGTAAATAATAATAAATAATTAATAAGTGTGTCTGAAACCCTTTTAGGAAAGAAAAAAGTAAGTAGTGGTGTGTTCCGAACCACCGACCTTCAGCGTTACAGTCCAACGCTTTGCCTACTACGCTACAGCTATCAACCAACAGTTGTGCTCATTAATCTCATACTATTGATGTTGTTAACTGATGCTAATATGGCATTTGTAGACACTAGATTATCATTTATAGTACGCAGAACGATGTGTTTTTGTTAATTCTTCAGTGCGCCATTGCTCTGAAATGACAACGTGTTAAGTTACAATAAGAAAATCATCAAATACGCGTATGCCAGAGGGTGTTCTGGGCGAGGTATATCGCGTGACGTCTCCAAACGTCTGGTTTTCGTTAAATCAATGGAGGGTGTCAAATCTCCGTTATTTTTGCAAATATCTCTGAAATCATGCAAGATATGAAAAAAAACATAATAGATCGAAGTTGTAGAGAATTTTCTCCTCTACAAATTCGATTATTCAATTTTCGTGTCAGATTAATTGTTAAGCCGTTATTTTCATTTAAATTTCGAGCTGTCAAAAGACGATCGCAAAGGCCCACTTTTAGTGTTACTACCGTAACCTAAGGTGAGCCAAAATGTTTGTATAGCTTATGGGACTTAACTACGGGGTCATCAGTCCCTAACCTTACAAACTACTTATGAACTAACTAATCCTAAGGACGGCACAAATATCCATGCCCGAGGGGGGATTCGAACTCCCGACCATAGTGGCCGTGCAGACCGTGACTGGAGCGCCTCAGTCCCCTCGGCCAACGCGGCCGGCAGTTCCGTGTTCAGGTATCCACGAACTTCACGATGAAAATGGGGTGAAACCACATCTTGCTGCAAGATGAACGAAGAATCCGATTGTATTTGAGGCATCAGACATTGCTGCAACATGTCCAAGTAAGTATATTCAGTGACAGTGCACTCGGCGAAGAATAAAGGCCCATACAGTTTTCAACGTGACAAGGCACAAGAAACATTTACCGTTGGGAATACGACACTTCATACAGACGTGGAACGTGTCTGGTTAATAAAAGGCTTCTTTACAAGATATTAGATTACACTAAATATTACATGACAAAAATATTTTTATTTTTATTTAATTTTTTTTTTCTTTTTTTTTTAGATTTACTAATTTATATCTAAAATTCATCCAATGTATAGAAGGAGTTACCGTAGCGAAATTCTTTTAATTAATTTTTAAATCATAGTTGGCTATCTGTCAGGCTTTTGATGCTGTTTGGTAGGTGACCGAAGACAGCGTAATTCACCCCTTTCTGCCCAAAGTCTGATTTAACCCTGCATAGATAGGATCATCCTTTCTGGTGGAGTTACAGCTATGCACACTCCTATTACTTTTCAATGGGGTTGGATATTAAAAACAAATTTCGTAAGTGAATATATATACTGTGAAGTTACTGTGAGGATACTTAAATCCTTAAATAGATGGCTACGGGGTGATCTGTTAAGACGCTTTAATATTTGATCAGTGAAGGCATTTTTCTGTTCCAAAGCCTTTTTGAAAACTAATGACATTTAGTAAGTAATTTCTTTTTACAAATATGGGGGGCTGCTTTTGAATACATTACTTTCTCAAAAATTTTCGATAAAGCTGTCAAAAGAGAAGGCCAATGATATGTAATGATTCTACTTACAACTTGTAAAGCTATGGGACCAAACTGCATCAGTCATCAGTTCCTAAACTTACAAACTACTTAAACTAACTAATGCTGAGGACAACACACACACAGACACACCCCAGTACCCGAAACAGGACTCGTACTTCCGACGGGGAGCAGAAGGGGACTCCACAGCAAGGCGCCTTAGAGCGCACGGCCACTCCTGCGCGGCCCCTTTCTTCGTACCTGATAAATTACATTGTTATGGGACACATTATGCATAAATTAGCTGCGTAGAAACAGTACTAAAGTGTACAGAGATTGGGTCAGAAAGCGATGGACAGTGGAATAACAACGAGATGAGAAATGAAAGGAATAAACACAACGGGAGCTGGTTGTAATTAAAAAAGAGAAGCATTTCACACTGTCATAGTCGCGGCGAAAGTATGCAGTAGTATTTGACCGACATCGGGGCCCTGCTACCTGCTGGGAACTCTGCGCACCGCAGAAATTACAGAACGCGTTTAGCGATATCTCTGGCGGTGTGAGCGGGTGCAATCTCTGGCGTTCATTACCGCCAGCCAGCGGGGGCGAGCCTGGCGTGACTGGCCACAGTAGAGGGGGCCGCCCGCCGCCATCCGCCCGCACGGCACCGGCGAACCAATTTTCATCCGGGTAATGCGCCCAACTTCACAGCCTAATTTATTATTAGTGGGCACTCAGCAAGAATTCATGTCAATAAAACGCTCGTCTGTGGTTCTGAGGCAGTTCGGAAACTTTCCTAATTTTCAAGAAATCAAATAATTGTCAAAACTGACGTTTCGTTTCGATGTAGTCGTTATTACAAGTCCAATGAAATTCTTCAGCAATGGAAAAAACTTGCCTCTGTGGCAGAGATCTACAACGCACGCTATCAATGGTTTCTCCATGAGAAAAAAGATTAGTTGGATGACGTGTAAGATGAATACTGATTTGTGTGTGAGTGTGTGTGTGTGTGTGTGTGTGTGTGTGTGTGCGTGTGTGCGTGTGACTAGGAGAGTGTATGTGTGGGGGGACGGGGATGACGATCATGCAAAATAAACAGAGTATATATGTAGAATGAAACTTTCATTCTCCAGCGGAGTGTTCGCTGATATGAAACTTCCTGGCAGATTAAAATTGTGTGCTGGAACCGGGACTCGAACATGCGACCTTTGCTTTTCGCGGGCAAGCGCTCTACCGACTAAGCTATCCCGACACGACTGACGATGCCGCCTCACGACTTCCATCAGTACCTCGCCTCGGTTCCGGCACACAATTTTAATCTGCCAGGAAGTTTCATATCAGCGCACACTCCGCTGCAGAGTAAAAGTTTCATTCTAGAAACATCCCTTAGGCTGTGGCTAA
The DNA here is from genome assembly GCA_026315105.1 of Locusta migratoria. NCBI lineage: Eukaryota > Metazoa > Arthropoda > Insecta > Orthoptera > Acrididae > Locusta > Locusta migratoria. The sequence continues at coordinate 223,296,417 of CM048748.1, read as the reverse complement.
GCCATGTCTCCACCATATCCTTTCTTCCAGGAGTGCTAGTCTTGCATTGTTCGCAGGAGAACTTCTGTGAAGATTGGGAAGTAGGAGGCAAGGTACTGGCGGAAGTAAAGTTGTGAGGCGGCACCGTGAGTCGTGTCGGGATAGCTCAGTCGGTAGAGCGCTTGCCCGCGAAAGGCAAAGGTTCCAGGTTCGAGTCCCGGTTCAGGCACACAATTTTAATCTGCCAGGAAGCTTCAGGGTATATGTGACTGTCGTGTGCATGGATGTAAGTGATCTAAGAACGGTAACATTTCGCACGTTCAAAGTGTCCTAGTAGAAACTCAACACTGATGCTTGCAGTGCAATCTGTCGTGGGCTTTTTGAAGGTCTTCTGCCCAGCTTTCGAGCACGTGAGCTATAAGTCTTTGTGATAGGAGGCAATCCATGGTGATAAGGGTACCAGGCAAGGGTATAAATTGGAAACGAGCGCCTGTGTTATTTCTTCAGACTATTTTTAGTGCGTCGTCTTCTGTTCACAAAGACAAACTAAAGAGCACGGACACTGGTTCATAATTTCAAAAGGGCAAAGTTTTATATCACTTATTAGAACCAATGTGTTCAATGGCACGAATCACCAAAGGAATTTATTTTACTACCAGTTTCGGCTTGACAATGAAGCCATATTTGGTCTATTGAAGGAAATGTGTGAATTCGCAAGACAATCTGAATAGACTCCTAGTACTATCAAAGGAGGCCTGAAAATGGCTTCAATGTAAAGCCGAAACCGATAGCAAAATCAGTTATATATCTACATCTGCATGTCATATAATGATAGATCTAATCAGATAATATAACAAAAATATCCACCGTGGAATATATGGTTACATAAAAAGTGCAGACAACGAACCACAGAAAGAAGCAAATTCCTACAATCCAGTGCGACATCTTAGGTTCAGCTGCACATCATCCAGTATGTCACAATAGTCAGAGGACATATAGGCAAAGACGGGCAGACGGTATCCCTAGCCCAAAGGTAAGTTCAGGCAAGCTGTTGAAAAACCTTCTCTAAAGAGAAGCCTCATTAGGTACGGTTTTCCATTCACAATGTTACTGGCGAATCACAGTTTATCCAAAGCCATTTGACTGTAATAATTGTTTATTTGCACAACCTGGTTTCGGTCTTAGACCATTATCAAGTGATAAAACTCTCCAGACAGGTTCATTTAAGTCATTGTTATGTCAATAAAATCATTAGGGCAAGTTGATAAGTCGATGTCATTGACATAAAATAGGTACCAAATTTATCCCGCACGTTTGTTTAGAATAATTACACAGATGTGTATTCATTACAATTTTAAAAAAGTTCTTCCATTCAGAAAGATGGAATAAAATTTACCCGTAATGTGCAATACGGCGTTATTGTCGTTCTTTTAAAAGAAATTAGTATCAACAGAAGAGAATTAAATTCGTTGCCTTTGAAAGGGGGGGGGGGGTTGGGGGATCGCCGAAATATTTTTAGTTAGATGAGGGTCGCGTATTGAAAACGATTGCGAAACCCTGACCTAGAACATTGGACACTACGACAGATGAATATTCGTGTTTGTCACAACTATACTGATGTGAATATAGTTCCACCGACTGGTGGGAATACAATGTATGAGGCAGTATCACTCGACAGACACACACACCTGCTGTGGCAGGCGTGCTAGGCCCCACTGCACCGACGCGACGGAGACCATATCGAGCGGCGACCCGATACAAACATTCATACTCTAAACAGAAAGATCGGGCGAGTACGGGCGAGCAAAATCCCCAATATGCAGACCTCTACTTCAACTACTTGCTGTGTCGATTCCACATTGTGTTTCGGCATTTAGATGGGAAAATGAGGTCTGACAAGACTTTTGTGACCTCACTTTCTTCAGGTTCCCCGTGCTTTCAGCTAGGTAGCGCGTCTTCCCGGTTAATACACATTTTGTAACTCCTACACTTCTGGTCATTAAAACTGCTACACCACGAAGACTACGTGCTACAACGCGAAATTTAACCGACAGGAAAAAGATGCTGTGATATGCAAATGATTATCTTTTCAGAGCGTTCACACAAGGTTGGCGCCGTTGGCGACACCTACAACGTGCTGACTTCAGGAAAGTTTCCAACCGATTTCTCATACACAAACAGCAGTTAACCAGCGTTGTCTGCTGAAACGTTGTTGTGATGCCTCGTGTAAGGAGGAGAAATGCGTACCATCACGTTTCCGCCTTTAATGTATTGTAGTCTATCGTGATTGCGGTTTATCGTATCGCGTCATTGCTGCTCGCGTTGCCGCGTTGGCTGTTACCAGAATATGGAATCGGTGGGTTCAGGAGGGCAATACGGAACGCCGTGCTGAATCCCAAAGGCCTCGTATCACTAGCAGTCGAGATGACAGGCATCTTATCCGCATGGCTGTAGCGGATTGTGCAGGCGCGTCTCGATCCCTGAGTCAACAGATGGGGACGTTTTCAAGACAACACCAATCTACACGAACAGTTCGACGACGTTTGCAGCAGCATGGACTATCAGCTCGGAGACCGTGGCTGCGGCTACCCTTGACGCTGCGTCACAGACAGGAGCACCTGCCATGGTGTACGCAACGACGAACCTGGGTGCACGAATGACAAAACGTCATTTTTTTTCGGATGAATCCAGGTTCTGTTTACAGAATCATGATGGCAACATTCGTGTTTGGCGACATCGCGGTGAACGCACATTGGAAGCGTGTATTCGCCATCGCCATACTGGCATATTACCCGGCGTTATGGTATGGGGTGCCATTGGTTACACGTCTCGGTCACCTCTTGTTGGCATCGACGGCACTTCGAACAGTGGCCGTTACATTTCAGATGTGTTACGAAATGTTCAAATGTTTGTTAAGCTTATGGGACTTAACTACGGAGTCATCAGTCCCTAAACTTACAAACTACTTATGAACTACCTACAACTAAGGACGGCACAAATATCCATGCCCGAGGGGGGATTCGAACCCCCGACCGTAGTGGCCGTGCTGACCGTGACTGGAGCGCCTCAGTCACCTCGGTCACCGCGGCCGGCCCAGATGTGTTACGACCCGTGGCTCTACCCTTCATTCGATCCCTGCGAAATACAAAATTTCAGCAGGATAATGCACGACCGCATGTTGCAGGTCCTGTACGGGCCTTTCTGGATACGGAAAATTTTCGATTGCTGCCCTGGCCAACACATTCTCCAGATCTCTCACCAAGTGAAAACGTCTGGTCAATGGTGGCCGAGCAATTGGCTCGTCAGAATACGCCAGTCACTACTCTTGCTGGACTGTGGTATCATGTTGAAGGTGCATGGGCATCTGTTGTTGGTGGTGTTTTTTTTTTTAGGGGAATGAACAGGTACGTCATCTGTCCCGTGCTCCTAGCTAAGAGTCCACTGTCAAGAATGTAAAAAATAAAACTAAGCTCCGAAAATAAAAACTTACAAAAGGGTCAGACTGACAATGGTCAAGTGGCTGACAACACAAACCGAAGAGACGCAAGGGGTAAAACAAAGTCATGAACTCAACTGAAACTGGACAGCAGAGTCCCATGGCTGGCTGATCACAGAGATAAAACGAGCCAGCCATTCTGTACACACTAAAAATCCCTAGGTAGTGTACATAAGGGTCTTAAAAAGTCTTTAAATGCGCTGGATAGGTAGGGACCTTTGGTATCAGGTTGTAGCACCCACCACTAGATGGAGTTGTAAAAACCAGCTACGCGAATAAAACTTAAAACAGAATTAGCCATGGAGGCATCGTCACCTAAAACTAAGGTTAGCACGTCTGGTAGGTTAAAAGACTGCCGCAATGTGGCTAAAACTGGGCAGTACATCAAAAGATGGATTAATGTCAGCGCTGCCCCACAATGACATGTAGACGGGGCCTCACGGCGAAGGAGATGGCCATGGGTGAACCAGGTAGCCAAGTACGGGGGCTGCAGAGGTCAACCGACACTCGGCGGATCGGCAGCAGTGAAGATTTTCACAGTTTCACTGCCCGAATCTTATTTGGTGCATTCGCCGTAGCCCACTCAGTGCTCCAAGCCTCACGCACCTTCTTGTACAAAATCAAATGAAATCAAATGTTTGTAAATCTATCGGACCAAACTTCGTGGTCATCTGTCCGTAGCTTACAAACTACTTAAACCTATGTAAACTAACCTAAGGACAACACACACACCCATGCCCCAGGGAGGACTCGAACATTCACGGCGAGCAACCGCGCGCTCCGCAGCGAGACACTTTAGACCGCTCGGCTACTCCACCGCGTCCTTCCTTCTTGTGCAATGCTAACTTGACGTCCGATTCTGTGTCACCAATGGTTAAAGGGGCGCTGTGGTGGCCTGTTTGGCCATCTGGTCGACATGTTCGTTCCCCGGTATGCCAATGTGGCCAGGGGTCCACAGATAAAAAAAAAAAAAAATGGTCAAATGTTTGTAAAGCTTATGGGACTTAACTACGGGGTCATCAGTCCCTAAACTTACAAACTACTTATGAACTAGCTTATCCTAAGGACGTCACAAATATCCATGACCGAGGGGGGATTCGAACCCCGACCGTAGTGGCCGTGCAGACCGTGACTGAAGCGCCTTAGTCCCCTCGGCCACCGCGGCCGGCGGACCATCTACATCTACATAGATACTCTGCAAATCACATTTAAGTGCCCGGCAGAGGGTTCATTAACCACTTTCATAACTTTTCTCTACCGTTCCATTCTCTAATAGCGCGCGGGAAGAAAAAACACCTAAATCGTTCCGTTTTCGATCTGATTTCTCTTATTTTATTGGGATGGTCATGTCTCCCTAAGTAGGTGGGTGCTAGCAAAATATTTTCACATTCAGAACTAAAAGTCGGTGATTGAAACTTCGCAAACAGATCACGCCGCAATGAATAACGTCTTTCTTTTAATGATTTCCACCCCAACTCGTGCAACATTTCCGTGACGCTTTCCCTCCGTAACGTGACAAAACAAAACGAGCTGCCCCTCTCTGAACCTTCTCAATATCCTCCGTCAGTCCCACCTGGTGAGGGTCCCACATGGGGCAACAGTACTCCAAGAGAGGACGCACAAGTGTGATGTAGGCAGTCTCTTTGGTGGAGCTGGTGCATCGTCTAAGCGTTCTGCCAATGAAACGGAACCTTTGGTTCGCCTTCCCCACAATATTTTCTATGTGTTCTCGCCAGTCAAAGTTGTTCGTAATTGTAACTCCTAGGTATTTGGTAGAATTTACGACCTTAAGGTTTGACTGATTTATCGCGTAATTGAAGTTCAGCGGATTTCTTTTAGTGGTCATGTGTATTGCTTCACACCACAGAGCGGCCAGATTTGCCAAGATGGTAAACAGTATGGAGGCATCCAAGCCCTCTTTGACTCAATGCCCAGGCGTATCAAGGCCATTATTACGGCCAGAGGTGGTTGTTTTGAGTACTGATTTCTCAGGATCTATGCACCCAAACTGCGTGAAAATGTAATCACATGTCTGTTCTAGTATAATATATTTGTCCAATGAGTACTCGTTTATCATCTGCATTTGTTCTTGTTCTTGGTGTAGCAATTGTAATGGCCAGCAGTGTAATTGTGCTTCTCCCTCCGTCAACCGTAAAACGTTGCCACAAATGGTCTTGACTCTGGAGACAGAATATATGTTATCCGTTGGAGGCTCTGAGGAGGAGATGACGGCGAGTGACAATGGCGGCCGTCGGTGCCAAGGCGCCTTTTGTCTGGCTATCCCAATTTATCAGCGCGTCGCATCTCGGGGCGTCGCGGCGCCACGGGCGGGGCGGGGCGGGGCCGGACCACACAGCGCTGTGGCGCGGCGGCCGACCGCGGAAGATATACGGGCCGGGCGGGCAATCAACGGCCCAGATTGAAACGGACAGGAATCATGCGCGCCGCCGCATAAAAACGCGGGTAAACTTTTAATTTAAGCAGCCGGCTCTCGTTATAGCCGGCGGCTGGACGCATGTGCGCGACGCCCGGGGCCGCGCGCTAAATTAAACTGTCGTCGAGGCCGGAAAAAGGAAAAGGCGGCACCCGCTCTAAATTGCTTCTGGATTATTCTGGCATTGCGCGTCTACTGCAGGGCGGCGGCGGCGGCGGCGGCGGCCGAGGAGGGGACTGACGGCCGTCGGGCCCAACACATGCGCTCCCCTGCAATAGACTTGCGCATAATAGTTCGCGATCGGGGGCGCTCAATTTAGTTCACTCTTTTAGTTCGTCCGCTCCCAGTGACGGCTGAGTGGCGTGTTCTGCGCACGCAGGTGGAGGGAGAAGTTCCCCCACCTAGCTGCTTCATGCGCTTGCTGCTTCAGCCGCTAAAGATATCACGCAAACCAAAAGAAACAGTTTGTGGATAATTTCTCGCGTTGAAGTTATCTCTTTATCTTGTCGTTATGGAATTTATTAGTCAGATTCTGCAGAGTGCAGAATACTTCGAACAGAAGGCAAACACGTGATTTTAATTCTGCTGGAGGCATCTCGCTATTGCCCGTCGGTCATCGGAAAAGAATCCAACGAACTAAGAAGCGAGATACGTTTGGCATAATAGTTCGCATGTTTTAGTTCGCGACCGATTGCACATATTTTAGTTCACGACCGGTAGCTCTTCTTTTAGTTCGCAGCTCGGTCACGAAGTAGGTCGCTCTTTTTAGTTCGTCCGCTCTTTTTGGCTTTTGCGACCGATCGCGCATATTTTAGTTCGCGACCTATTGCGCATATATTAGTTCGCGACCGGTAGCTCTTCTTTTAGTTCGCAGCTCGGTAACGAAGTAGGTCGCTCTTTTTAGTTCGTCCGCTCTTTTTGCCTTTTGCTACCGCTACTAAAAGAACTCTTTTATTTGTTATGACAGCTTTTTTTATATAATTATCAGTGTTGCCCAAGCGTGTTTTGGGCAATTAGACATCAAATACGTAAGCAAATAAACCAGTTATTTACACGAATGGGTGATACAATGGTATTCAACTACTATGCATACAGAGTATTCGTAATATTTTACACTATGGACTGGGGGTTATAGTTAGACACTGCTGAATACCTTAGAAAAGAAAAATTGTGGCAGTGAACTATGAAACTACAGCAGAGCTGCATCTCAGCTCGAAATGACGGTAACTGGCAGAAGGGAATCACGCGATTCTACGCGCTCTTGCGTCCTCTCGCTGTTCCCCGCCAGTCTTCGGAAAAGGAGCGGACGAACTAAGAGGCGAGGGAGCTGCGAACTAGTTCGCCTATTTCGCCTGTGTGAGCGCTCTTCCGAACTCTTGCGAACTCCTCAAGACTACCCTGCAAGCGGCAGCACGGGGCCCGCAAGTGCCAACCCCCATCACCAGCACCACAAAGCATTACTGGAGCTATGATTGGGCCTAGTTTAGCAATAAAGAAACTACCACCATCTTTGTGGAATTTTGAATTCATATTGCAAAATGTGCTTGAAAGTGGGTACCATTATAATGAAACTGCCGTGGGGGTAAGACTTATATTCACAGAATATATGACATCAACTGCGAATGGGCAAAGCTGAAAATGTGTACGCTGCCGGGATTCGAACCCGGGTCTCCTGCTTTCTAGACAGTTCTAGCAGCTTAACTCTGCCTACAGTACTCAAACTCATAGTTATGAAACTAATTCCCGTAAGTGTAAGGGCTACAAACTTGCCCACCCCTCCCCACTAACGAAAGGATCACTGCCCGTCACCAGCATATATATATATATATATATATATATATATATATATATATATATATATATATATATATATAGGGTGTATCACTGTGTTTGCCTCTGTAACTTATAAAATAATAGGTGACGGGAAATTTTAATGCGGTAGGTCAACACAAGAAATGTTACACATTCTGCGGAGCTATGGACATAGTTTATTGTATCATTTTCCAAAGAGTTACAGCACAAAGATATAATTCTTTTAATGAAACAGTAGTTTTTTTCTATCGTGCATTGGATTCGTTTAAACCAGCTGCGTCAAAATCAATTTAAACTACATTTCTATCACTGTTACTTTGGAAGCTACAACCCTTCAAAGTTCCGGGGGCGGAGGCTGCGATAGCGTAGCTGACTGGCCGAGTGGCTATCCCCTGGGGCACGGCCCACTGTCTCATGACCACCAGCCAGTCAGTTACGCTGTCGTAGCCTCCGCCCCCTAAACTTTGAAGGGTTGTAGCTCCCAAACTAACAGTGATAGGGATGTAGTTTAAATTGATTTGGACGCAGCTGCTTTAAACGAATCAAATGCACGATAGAAAAAAAAACCTATTGTTCCATTTAAAAAATTATATCTTTGTCATGTAATTCTTTGGAAAATGATACAATAAACTATGTTCATAACTCCGCAGAAACTGTAACATTTCTTGTGTTGACCTACCGCATTAAAATTTCCCGTCACCCATTATTTTATAAGTTACAGAGGCAAACACACATAGTGAAACACCCTGTATGTGTGTGTGTGTGTGTGTGTGTGTGTGTGTGTGCGTGTGTATATATGTCGCGACTGCCCCGAAAGAACAAACGTCACTTATGGAAAAGTTTAATGTTTATTTCTTAATTAATTTCGTAAGTAATTCGTAGGACTGGATTTGGATCTAGGAGGTCAAAATTTTGTAAATAACACTTGCAGAGGTCGGAATTTATGAACAAACAGCGGAATTAATTTTGATTTTTAAATAATTTGGAAGATAGAATCGTAGGTGTTGGTGGCAGTTACATGTATATAGGTTACGGATGTTACCTTTTCAACATACATTATCTCTTAAGTATTAAAATGCCAAGCACGCAATTAATTAATTTATTTTTCTGACGACCGGTTTCGATACACTTAGGGTATCATCATCTGGTCCCTTGTGTCCTATGTTTTTGTATCGTGAAGGCGCATGACATTAAAATGGTACGTCAATCATAAAACATTGACAAATGGTACGTCACACATAAAACGGTTAAAATATATAAATCACCCTCTCCCTTGTGTGTCATGTTGACAGAGCGTCTTCTTTCGGTTAGTTGTAAGAAGGCGCTCTCTCAACATCACACACAATGGAGAAGATACATATTTTAACCGTTTTATGTGTGACGTACCATTTGTCAAAGTTAAATGTTTTATGATTGACGTAACATTTTAATGTCAAACGCCTTCACGAAACTAAAACATAGGACACAAGGGACCAGATGATGATACCCTAAGTGTATCGAAACCGGTCGTCAGAAAAAAAATAATTAATTGCGATCTTGGCATTTTAATACTTGAAAGTAAGGAGATCGCTGTCCGACCATGGAAAAATTAAATACATAATTTCATTTTGTTTGTTCCTGTAATAAAAATTCATATTTATTAAAGTAAAACTCCGTCATGATGTGGGGTTCAACTAGTTTTGTTGTTTGTTCGTGCAGCGAACCGTGCTTTAAATTTTACTTCAGCGTCCAAACGGAGTTGCGGGGAACACAATACGCGGAAAATTATCGGACTTCGAAATGTAACATTTACAAAATGAAACACGTATGCAGATTCTAAAAGCCGGTTAATTTTGAAGGGGAATCACATAGTTTAATGATTAATAAAACTTGCAACAATCACTGCACGAAATCTCGTCAGCCGTAATGGCGTCCAAACACACCACAAAACTTCAATGGACGGAATTATTTACGCTTCAGCGCAAATACGGGATGTTAAATACATGGAAGCCCGTCGTATTAAATTTTTAAGATATCTCACGGTATACTTCACACATAAGAGCATTACACTCACTTTATGTATAACTGAATCACAGGACCCACTACAGATACGTCTTAACTTAGAAAACAGGCACGGCAGGTATAGCGTAACTTTGTTCTTTCTCTCGTGTCGGATAAACAAAGGAATGTGGCTTAGGATTCAGAGAGAGAATACGCTCCTTGATTAAAATATATCTTCTGCCAGTTAATAATTTTAGTTGTATCGTTTCACCATGTAACACAAAATACGAGGTATGTCCACATAGTAAGTTCCGTTTGGCTATGTTAAAAATCGTGTACAGATATTGAAAAAAAAAATTGATTGCACAAATATCTACAAATGTTAAAGTATTTTCCTACACAGGTTCCGAGATTTTGTAGACACAAGTTTCTGTATGCTTTCTTCATAGGCCGCCTGTGTATTCAACTATGTTGTAACCTGTGCTTTCAGCTCGCCATCATCGTTGCAGTGTTAACCACCAAGGACAGATTTTAAGTGTAAGAAGAGATGCAAGTCGCTAGGAGCAAGATGCTCGCTGTACGGAGGACATCAAACAGTCTTAATGCCCCGTGACTATCCGAGAAAGAAAACCGTCACCATCATTGTAGCGTGTCGAAAACTAAAGTGCACTGCACATACGTTGTTTTTTGTGTCGTTCGGTAAGAATTTTGTGTACCCAACTCCGAAATTTCAGTTTTTCAGTAACAATTTCGTAAACTGGTGATCGTGAGATTTGCGGGACTTCCATAGCAGTGGCGGCTGGTGGGCCATTTATTAGGAGGGGCGGCTTGCCTCTTCAATTGTACTCGACATTTTGTCTCTTCAGAACATTTCTTGAACGGGGAGAATATAGCATTAATTTTATTAGCTAGTTACGTAAGTTAACCCCTCATCTAACACGACTTTTTCCTCCTATACCAAAATACGAACAAATTTACGCACAAATATGTCGTTTTTAATATTTTCTGCAGGCAATGGAAACCTTGTACCTCCATTTTATTAGCTTTCACAAGAGACCCAAAACTGTACCTTAAAATAATATAAAGTAAGAAGTAAATTCGTTGTGTGTGTAACTATATAAGTGTTGAGAGAACACAAATGCTTCGTCACGACAAACATATGTTACTGAAATTAGAAGACTGTCACCAACAAATGTAGTAATACCATTGGTATGCTTATACATTGGTGTGTTTATATGAAGCAGGATTAAATTTCCTAGTGAAACTACTTTTGCTTTTGCACACATTTTGTGTCTGTACAATGTTCAAATCATGTCTCGGTGGTGCTAACATTTTTAATTCCAACTTTTCTTCAAAAGTCAATTGTTTACTACCAAATGTTAAAATGTAGTTAACGCTATTTATATTATTCATTCTAAATAGGGAACTAGAAAAACAGGCAACAACACGCACCTTCACAACAACGATACTACTATCACACGCAGGGCACCTGTTAGAAACTGCCTGACCGGTGCCGGTGCGCCTTTGTATATTTCGCGCCCTAGGCTCGGACGCCGTCCTAAGCGGCCCGGTTCAGCACACTACCCCCACCCAACCCCCAGGACCCCCACTCACCCCAAGCGCCCGTAGCCAGCCTTTAACGGCGCGGACGGATCGCGTAGAGTCCGACAGTCAGTCCATTCTGAAAACATTCGGTGAGCCTGGCTGGCAGACTACCTAGACTAAAAACATTGGTCATTCACATACACGGGTTGCTGCTACACGAAAATTATTCAAGTCGATTTGTGTTGGATTGGTACGTATTCCGTGTTGGATATTTTTGGGAGGGCGCCGCCCCAGAGTCCTTAAGGAGTAGCCGCCACTGTTCCATAGCAAGGGTACTAAGTGTAAAATTACGATTGTGCTTAACTTTCTCTAATTGTGTGAACCAGTCCATCAGTAACCACAGACGGGAGTCCGTTTCGTTCTTCATCGTGCTCTTGATCACGACCTTCATTTAACAGTCTGACCCATCTTCTAGTCATTGAAACACTCATAGCATTTTGTCCGTAAACCTCACAGATTTGCCGAAGAATTTCAAAATGTTCAAATGTTTGTTAAGCTTATGGGACTTAACTACGGGGTCATCAGTCCCTAAACTTACAAACTACTTATGAACTACTTACGAACTAGGACGGCACATATATCAATGCCCGAGGGGGGATTCGAACCCCCGGCCGTAGTGGCCGAGCTGACCGTGACTGGAGCGCCTCAGTCACCTCGGCCACCGCGGCCGGCGAAGAATTTCCTTTGGTTTAATTTTCTTTGCAATTAGAAAAAGAATCACAGATCTGATTTCACACGCGGCGGCATTTTCAATTACGGCTGACGTTATAAAGAAGCACTACAATGCACACGTCGGCAGCAGCGATCTGATAATGGCGTACATGTCATCTCCTTGAGTCAGAGTAACTGCTGCGCATACACGGAACTGCGATCGTAGCGCTGCCGCGGATAGAAATAGAAACGGAACTTACTTTGTGGACGACCCTCGTAGAACCTAGTTCTTTCTGTAATGTTGTCATCTAGAGAGTACAGAACCAAAACTAGACAAAGAGGTGATGTGATTTACAATACGGAACAAAATCATGTCTTCATGAGCCGCCTAAGTGTAAGTGTTGTTGTAAGCGTAGTTTACACCGCGATTTGTATCAGCACATGAATGCGTGACATGTATATGCGACTTCCGGACATGTATCGCTACCTGTATGAGTTGACAAGTACCGACCTCATACAACCATTATCGCGCGTTCTACACCTGTCTGTATCAGCTCGCGATGGCTTGTGTGTCTATGCACTTGCTCTTTTGGATGTTGAAAGGAAAGAAAGGAGGAGGAACGGCAGCAGAGTTCCTCTGCAAACGCGCTACTCACGGAGCTTAAATCTTGAACACGGCGAATATTAAAAATACGTGCTATAATGAGTATAGAAGATTTCTATAGTTAGTTCAGAGGATCAGTTGGCAGTGGCACTCCAATTTTTGACCAATGCGGATTTCTTTTCCACATTAATGTACTTGCGTAGACAATCCAAAATCTCAATGCACAATTTTATTCTTCGGCTTTGCGAGGCAACTGAGCAAGTTTTATCCAAAGAAGGTATAGTGAATGTTATAAAATTTGTAATAAGAATATATAATACACTATATAATTCTTTTTCTTGTTAACTGCAGGAAACTGGCACACATACCTTGCACTATAAATTTCTGAAATTTTGATACAAATAGGATACTTTTTGTGCTTTGAAACGATTGGATGCAATCGCACAGATTCAAACGAGTTGCATTGCATTTTGTTTCGACCACGAACTCACTTTTTTCTAATGAACAATATACCACAGTACACTGATCAACAAAGCAATAGACACCAAGAAAGGCTTTTATTGCGCATGGGCAGCTTCTGCTGCCTGTCAAACTAAACGCCAGGCGACGAGAAAGGCAGGTACTGAGCATGAGCAAGTTCTGCGACATGTCGCGTAAATGACAAAACAGCTATATACAAAATGTATGCGCGACATGTATGCGCGGAAAGGTCCTCATACAAGTTCGGTGAACTCTTGTGTGAGGTGATGTATCGCGACATGTCAAATTGACATGTATCCCAGTGTAAACGTACCTTAACGTGGGATATTGTGTTTATTCCAGAATGAAACTTTCACTCTGCAGCGGAGTATGCGCTGATATACAACTTCCTGGCAGATTTAAATTGTGTGCCGGAACCGGGACTCGAACCTGGGACCTTTGCCTTTCGCGGGCAAGAGCTCTACCAGTTTGCAAGGTAGGAGGCGAGGTGCTGGCTGAATTGAAGCTGTGGGTCGGGATCGTGAGTCGTGTAGGGATAGCTCAGTGGTAGAGCTCTTTCCCGCGAAAGTCGTAGGTCCCAGGTTCGAGTCCGGGTTCCAGCACACAGTTTTAATCTGCCAGGAAGGTTTATTATGTTATTTGTTTATGTTATTCATGTATATAAATTTGCAACTCTTCCTTAACAGAAACCAATGACAAGTTATCTAGATGAAAGTATCAGGTCTCTTTGAGTTTACATGAAAATGTAATTTTGCAAGTTAGAGTAATAAATTCTTTTTTCCCCTAACAATAGTGACTTTGGCGATATAGAACGTGTTCTGAGCATGTAAGGCCGGCCGCGGGGGCCGAGGGGACTGAGGCGCTCCAGTCACGGTCTTCAGGGGCACTATGGTCGGGGGTTCGAATCCCCCCTCGGGCATGGATATTTGTGCCGTCCTTAGTTGTAGCTAGTTCATAAGTAGTTTGTAAGTTTAGGGACTGACGACCCCGTAGTTAAGTCCCATCAGCTATACAAACATTTGAACATTTGAGCATGTAGGTTAGACCCTATACGCCAGAGGACTGTATCCGAGTAATGCAGAGGGAAAGGAAAAAGAATCCTCTAGAGGTCAATGATTATGATCGTGTAGCATTCATGGCTGTTAGCCCACCCACTGGTGTCATTTCAACATGCCTGGTGCAATTCTTTCTACCTGACGCCGCCTCGGCGTCCTGCGTGACAGTGAAGGTGGAACGATGATGAGGACAACACCGAGTCACCAAAACAGAGCATCTAACCCGGGCCCACGCTGTCCACTAGACTACGGAGGCGGATTGGATCATAGGTAGAGCGGAACTGCTGGAAGAGGCAGACCTTCATCAAGGGATGATATGATGTGGCGTCTGCCTTCCAGGGTAGTCCCAGCTACCAGTAGCGTCTGTTCTACATGATGTTTAATAATGTGTCCTACCAATGGATCCCTTCTTTTTAGTCATAAATTTCTTTTCCCCCCAATTCTGTTCAGCACCTCCTTATTAGTTATGTGATCTACTCTCATAATCTTCAGCATTCTTCTGTAGCACCACAATTTTAAACTATTTACTGTCAACATTTCACTCCCTTAAAAGGCAACACTTCACACAAATGCTTTCAGGAAAGACCTCCTTACTCTTAAATTAATATTTGATGTTGACAAATTCTTCTTTTTCAATAACTTTTTATTCCAATTTCATTATATATCCTCTGTACTGCCACCATCATATGTTGTTTTACTTCCAAAGCAATAAAACTCCTTTGCGGCCTCTGACAGAATTGAAATGTTATTAGTAAAATGCATGCACTTAAAGGAACCTCGCAAGTTGAAAAGAGTATTGTTAATAGGAGGCAAGACGTACATGAGGCAAAGTAAAATGGCTGCAACTCCATCAGATTAGAATGCAGGTGTAACGAAAGTTCGTAACACATCTACGTAACGCTCGGGATTGAAAGTTGTGTTTCCCAGATCAAACGCGAAAAAATACGGTCCGATAATTGCATGTGATAAAACATCGCCTGCAACCTTAAGAGTGTGTAAAGGGCGCTCATGAACCTCAGCAGGATTTGTGCTTCCCAGTGACGGTAATTCTCTTTATTCACGTAACCTGTGAGATGAAAATGTGCCTCATCGGACATCCACAACATGTTTAGAAAATCATCGTAGTTGTAGAGAGAATCCCAATCGTAGCTGGTACTCACCATCCTTCAACTGTTGCACCATCTGTGGTTTGTATGGATGAAGTTTTAAATCGAGCTGAACGATTCAGCGAACATTCTCCCGGGGTAATCCAAGCATTACTGCTTGCTTCTGAATAGAACGCAGTGGGATTCGTAAGACAGATTCGAGTAGTCATCACTGTTCGGTGGAGTACGTAAACTCCTTGGTCGACCTGTTGGTTTCTTCTTGAGGGCAGCTCCAGTCTCTTCGAAGTTATTAATCCAACATTTTATCACTTGTTTCGACGGAACGGCATCATGACATCTTAAATTACAAAAACGTCGAAACTCCCTCTGCGCTACTACAAAACTACCATTGTTCTCATAAAACATATTTATGGTCAACACACGCTGTTGTCCGTTCCACTGATCCACGATTACTGAAATGGCGGAATGTTTACTCGCTGTCACGAACCCACAGTGCTGCTACCTGCCAATAGCTTCAACTACAGTGTTGCCAATCCGCGGGATTTGTACCACATTATGTGACATTTTTACAAATATTTTTCAGAAAGGGGCAAAGCGAATTTTTGGCAAGAAGTGAGAAGAATATGAGACGTTTATTTGTTGCCTCTAACGCTGTGTTGTAATGATTGTGGTACATACAACAGCAACCGCGAACGTTTCACAGAAGTGAAGCACCTGACAACAAATGTTCAAATGCTTGTTAAGCTTATGGGACTTAACTACGGGGTCATCAGTCCCTAAACTTCCAAACTACTTATGAACTACCTTATACTAAAGATGGCGCAAATATCCATGCCCGAGGGGGGATTCGAACCCCCGACCGTAGTGGCCGTGCAGACTGTGACTGAAGCGTCTGTCTACTCAGCCACCGCGGCCGGCACACCTGACAACCATAGAGCACAGGCAATCGTAGAACACGAACAGCATTAATTATTTGATAATGAAGTCTTTCGCCACGGGTTTCATAAGTAAAATTTTCTCGGTTTACTTCTCGCGTCAATTCGGAATAAAATCTCGACCTTTCGAAGAAAGCAACCATCGTCATCGAAGCAACTATCTGTTCTGTAAGCCTTATATAGTCCATGGACGGCTTCGTATTGGTTAGCTACTACGTACTGCTATCGCAGACGATGTCAAGGTCTGTACTGATGGCGCCACCGCTTTCGTAGAATGGTAAAAACTACGAGGAATATCTTTGCTGCCTCTTAACATCGAGCGCTAGTTTCCAAGCATTGCTAAGATTGTATCTACTGTCACGGTTAATGTGCTTCTCGCTCATACTTATTTCAACAGAATCCCAGTATGAGGCAGCCCTGGACAAAACTTTTGTTTCATCAAACGGTATTTGAGTCGTCTACTTTCAGAACCAGATAAGTCACTTTTTCTTAATTTTTCAGGAACAACAACAAAAAAAAAAAAAAAAAAAAAAAAAAAAAAAAAAAAAAAAAACCTAGGTATTCGAATAAATAATGCACTTACAAAACCCGTATTTTATATTTAACATGGTAGGAGATGGCTACATTATCGACACAAATGTCATGTTTGAACAAGTATTAGGTTTTGAGAAAAAAATAATAACAATTTTGGATCTATCTGGTGTAAAACCAGAGTAAGTGATCTATTTTGTTTTGCAACCAAAGTTTTTGATTCATCTGGTTTTGAAACTAGCATTCATGACTTAGTGGTTTTTGAATCTAAGTTGGAATGAAATGAACTCTTTTGCTGTATGCTTGGAGTGTATTATAATGTTCTTTGGTGTACCGTTATTAGTTAGTCATCTATATTTCAAATTACCATAGTCTAGATGTTTGTACAGTTTCTATTTTTTACAAATGTAGGAAAAAATGAAACAAAATTCACATTTTGAAAATCAAAATTAGTCAAACACAACACTGACAGAAAACAACTGATAATTACTAAGCCGTCAGCAGCTTGCAAAACTGGCGCTGTGGCAGATCTATCTGATATTGAGGCAAACTTTTGTGCAACAAATACCAACTTTCTTCATATAAGTTAGATTGGTATTTTTTGAAGTTTAAGACGGGTATTTGCTAGATCTGTATTTTAACAATCAGAATGTAACATAAACAAAAAATTGACAAATATGATCTATTTGGCTTTGAAACTAGACGACTCATTTTGTGTTTTTTTTTTTGGGAGACTGTCTCTCAGCAATTGCCGATGTCTCCAGTTCTCTGTTTATAATATGCCGTTGCTGTTAAGCACAGCGACTAGAGACGGAACGAATGGTCTGACCCATGTAATTGCTTCCACATTCACAACGGATAGTATAAATCCTATGGATCCTGAGGTCGAGTCTGTCCTTAACAGGGCGAAGCATCTCCTTCATTTTCTTGGGAGGACAGAAGATCGGTTTCATACCCCGTCTACCCAGGATTCTTCCTATTCGGCTCGATATAGGTCCACGGAAAGCATTAATTATATATTTCATTGTCAACACAAACGATTATTCCCCTCATTCTAAGTGATTGGGCTTTCAAAGTGTAATCCATGGTCGTTGCCAATGTCAATCGACAACGCTGCTACTGCCGTAAGTAAATTGGTATTTTTGTTTGTTTGTTTTTGCATCACATTATTTTGTTTACCGTTATACATGTAATGCAGAAATGAACAATCTGCGTTCCCGGGTGACACAATTGAGCTTCAGAGGTTCGTATCACTGTGCTGCTACTCATTTCAAACATTCCCGTTATTCTGTGTCACCCTGTACTTTCCAGCTGCAATAGTGGGTAGTGAAGGACATATCTTGTGTGTTTCCTTCCGATCCTCGCTGGTACGTAGGCAGAGGCTTAGAACCTCCGCCGGCGGCGGTGGCCGAGGGGACTGAGGCGCTCCAGTCACGGTCAGCACGGCCACTACGGTCGGGGGTTCGAATCCCCCCCTCGGGCATGGATATTTGTGCCGTCCTAGTTCGTAAGTAGTTCATAAGTAGTTTGTAAGTTTAGGGACAGATGACCCCGTAGTTAAGTCCCATAAGCTTTACAAACATTTGAACATTTTTTAGAACCTCCCTTATTTTGCCGGATCTTGATAGTGGAACCACCCACCCCTTCCCGCTCGACTTTCCCTCCCTCCGCCTCACTCTGCGTCCAAAGAGATGCGAGTGGCGCCGGGGCGAAACCCCCCGGTTTTGCCACCCCTAGTTTTTTACATATATTTTCGTTAAATGATGTGCAGAATGTGTTAGCTTGTTTACGCATGCTTCAACTCGAGCTGAGGCATCGACCTACCAAAATTCTTTTTTTCGAATTTTTGTTCCAAGCTTAAAGCTGAGTAATTTGTTTTAAAAGATTGTGATGGTTTTTCAGTTCTCTTTTATAATAAGCACTAAGAAAATATGAATATGTATACGAACACTAAAACACAATACGTGACTGTAACAAAAATGAATACAGCATTAGTAGTGAGCTTCTTGATGCAGTCGCGTCGTTCAAATATCTAGGCGTAACATTGCAGAGCGATATGAAATGGAACGACCATGTAAGGACAGTTGTGAGTAAGGCGGGCAGCCGACTTCGATTCATTGGGAGAAATTCGGGAAGATCATCTGTAAAGGAGACCGCGTGTAAAACGCTTGTACGACCACGTCTTGAGTATTGCTCAAGTGTTTGGGACCCTCAGCAGATCAGTTTAAAGGAAGACATAAGCAGTTCATAGGCGAGCAACTAGGTTTGTTAGTCGTAGGTTAGACCAATGCGCGAGTGTCACGGAAATGCTCCGGCAACTCAATTGGGGATCGCTGGAGGAAAGACGACGTTCTTTCGGTGAATTTCTGTTGAGGAAATTTAGAGGTCCGGATTTTGAAGGTGAGTGTAGTACGATCTTGCTGCCATCTACTTACATATAGCGTAGTGATCACAATGACAAGAGAAATTAGGGCTCATACGGAGGCATATAGGCATTCTTTTTCTCCTTGTTCTGTTTGGGAGCTGAATAGGAAAGGAAATGCCTAGTAATGGTACAGTGTACCCTCCGCCACCAGCTTACGGTGGATTGCGGAGTATGTATGAAGATGTAGCTGATGAAGAGACAACCTACCTTCGGATGACGTGTCACTGTAAGCCGCAACCCCGACTATTCTTACGCATGTGCAAAGGCTGCTCTCCCCCACATCTTTCCAAACAGTTAAATATGTTTTACAACGAAGAGTATAATTATTATTTACCCTCAAAATCGCAACACATTTGCTAAAATGTCCGAAGATATGTGCCAAGTAACAATACAAAAGTCATTGTTGTTCCCGTATCTGTTAAATAAAAGATTGTGTTTAACAAAATTGCTTGCAGTTGGTGTCGAACCCACTACCTCTAACACCACAGCGCGTTGCCGCTAACTACACGGTATTCTTGATAGGTGGAGAGTGGTGACTTCATTATTATTCATGATGGAATTTTCTGAAGGCTTGTACAGTTGACGCGTCATTAATTTATAGTTATAAATATTTTACAATTCGGTCTGATTCACCGCTTTCCGAGACTGGGAGGGCGTTCCAGCTTCCGTTCGAATACGCCCGGCGGATTAATAATGGGGGTCGGAGTACAGGCCAGCCTGGCTGTGGTTTTCCACATCCACCTAGGTGAAAACCGGGCTGGTCCCCAAGTCCTTCCGCACATACACGATTCGAAAACATTTTGTAACTCTTTACACTTTCAAGCGTATAACACCATACGCAGACATTTGGGGTACGCATTTCCTCTTTGTAACTCTTTACACTTTCACGCGTATAACACCATACGCAGACATTTGGGGTACGCATTTCCTCCCGAGGGGCATGGGGCGGCGGCCGGAAGAGCATCAGGCCACCCTGTCAATATTAACATGCCAAATCCGAATAACCAAGCCGAGCCTGCATTGCGTGAAAAGGGCTAAAGAGAAAAAAGAAACATTTTACCAAATATGACGTGCTTCTGATGAATCTTCAATGCGCCAAAAACAAATATGAAGGGCGGATATTGCCCTCATGGCGGATTTTCCGATGCGCAAGGCGTTTGCTTCAGGACCATTAGTGCGTAATCGCCAGAGCTCGAATAGCCAGGAGCTGGCGTCTCTACCAGCTCCAACGCCAATGTTAAAAGCGGCGTTTCCCCTCGCCCCTCCCTACCACGGGAGCGCCGATATGCTGTCTCCAGCGTGTTCAGAAGATACATTGAACCTCAGCCGCGCATGCGCATTGCAACGCTACGGCTACTACCGCCTGTATTAGGCGGCCGCGCAACGGCTCGTATACGTGCTCTCTCCGCGACGTAAAACGCTTCTCATGCGATAGAAAGACGTAATTTGAATGTGCATATAAAATGATCTCATAGAAGAACGAGCCGAAGAATGGCAGTTTTATAGCTTACTTATTTCCGGCCGGCCGCGGAGGCGGTGGGGACTGAGGCGCTCCAGTCACGGTCTGCACGGCCACTGCGATCTGAGGTTCGAGTCCCCCCTCGGGCATGGATATTTGTGCCGTCCTTTGGATAAGGTACTTGATAAGTAGTTTGTAAGTTTAGGGACTGATGACCCCGTAGTTAAGTACCATAAGCGATACAAACATTTGAAGTTATTTCCTTTCTTTGCTTTCACGACGAGCTTTCTTCCGGAGGTTCACTGAACCAGAGAACATATTGGACGCGCAGCCACCGCCGTCCTCTTTGGAGCCGCAGTTTTCGCGGCCAGCAGCGCAGTTGTTGGCGTAGGCCGCTGGCAGGGGCGCCAGCAGCAGCCGAGTCCGTGCGAAACGCGGAAGCCGCCGCTTAACAGGCGACTGGGCCGCTCAGCCCAGCGTGACGCGCAGGTGGTTGGTAACCCCGCGGAAACAAGTGCCGGCCACAGGTAGCCTAATGAGCGGCGCGTTCCAGCACGACAACGCCCCGCGGCCGTACATCACCGCGGCCGCCCTCGCCGCGCCGCATAGCTAAGCGCTGCTCAGTCGCTCTTTTTTTAATTTAGCGCGGGATCGCGGGCGCCGGGCGGCGACGCAGCTTGCCAAATCCGGCCATCTTCATTCCGCCGCCGTGGCGCCGGCTGCCGTTTCCATTTGCGCGGATAGCCGTCGACGTGCGTTCAATAACGCATCGCGCTGCCGGCCCGTGTTTCGTTCGCCAGGTATTAGCATATCGCCCGGGCCCTCATCAGCGACGGCGCGCCGCCATTGGCTGGCTGCCGGCTGCCGGCTCCGCCGTGATCTTCCCGAAGCCGGCGGCGGCAGACGGAGGCCGCCCCGGCACGGAACGCCAAGCTTACTCCGTCGATATTAACTCGGCTGCTTTACATTCGATCCAGGTGCTTTGCCGTCTCAGGACCTGCGCCGAGGGAGACTTCGGCACAAATTCTGGTAAGATGTAAAACGAATTTGGCACACACCGAAATCGGACAACGAAAAAATACTAACACCGAAACCTCCAAGATGTCTGTCAGATTGGTGCGAAACGTTGATAATCAACCAAAACTTCGCTATAATTCGTGCTATGTGCTGCCGTCCAGGATAACGAGCTGAAACGGGAAATGTAAGTAACAAGGGTCGTAATGAGCACTGAAAAAGCATATCAGTGGAAGAGTGTCGTGTTGAGCTGCCATAGGGTTCAACCCCAGTCATGCGAACTATGTTTTTTTTTATGTATTAGGTTCCAAATTATTCTACATCTACAAACACCCAGTTTTATATGGAGCAACATGGTCCTGAAATGCTGAAATGTAAAAGTGCTCCCAATTAGTAATTATTTATTACAGTCATTATTATTAATGTAACAGTTACAATTATTATTATATTTATATTTACAATGTTATACGGATACTTCTTGAGGACTGAGACTATTGTATGATATTTTTATGAAATAAGTAATCTTCCGACCAACTTTGTTGTATGGGAGTGAAAGTTGGATGGATTCATGTTACCTTATTCATAAGATAGAGGTTACAGATATGAAAGTAGCAAGAATGATTGCAGGTACCAATAGATGAGAACAATGGCAGGAGGGTGTCCATAATGAGGAAATCAAAGAAAATCTGGTAATGAACACCATAGATG